>CM053772.1:65345186-65458705 GCA_028658325.1 Potorous gilbertii | reverse complement strand
ACAAATGGGGAGAAAATTTTGGAACCCAAAATCTTGTGAAAATGAATGTACAAAGTTAAATAAATTTATTTAAAAAAAAACACACACACATACATACACACACACACACACACACACACGCACACACATGCACACCAATGTACAAAAACTTTTGCAAAGATGATTCCACTCACCATAGGTACATGAAATATGAGCAAACTTACAGACAACACAAAATCCAGTATACCTGAAACAAACAGTTCTTGTTGCAAATAGCAGCCTGTAATACAAGTGAATACAGCCCTATGTAAAACAAGGTTTTCGAATGATGGTTAGCTTAACCAAAGCCAGACCTGGATACATATGTTTCCGGAGTGGCCACAGTGAAAGGGAGCATTGTGAAGCTGGTGTAGGTTTTGCAATCAGAACTAATCTAGTCAACAAGCTTGTATGCCTACCAAAAGGAGTGAACTACAGGCTCAAGAAAAGGGGATTGCTACTTGCAGGAAAATGTCATGCCCTCATCATCAGTGCCTATGTTCCCTTCATGACAAACCCTGAAGAAGTCAAAGAAAAATTATGTGAAGACATAAAGACCCTTATCCTCAATGTGCCAAAAGAAGACAAGCTTATAATTCTGAGAGTATTTAATACTAGAATAGGCTTAGACTACCAGACGTAGCAGGGAGTGGAGTTGGAAACAGCAACAGCAATGATCACTTACTCTCAAGACGTGCCTATCATGATCTTCTCATAACCAACACTGTCTTCTGTTTACATAAACACAATAAAACTTCATGGATACACCCTCACAGCACACACTGGCATTTAAGGAGAAGAGACAGACAGGATGTGAGAGTGACAAAGGCAACATGTGGCACAGAGCTCTGGACTGATCATAAACATATCTCCAAGCTAAATATTTGTATTCAACAAGAACCTTGGACCCAAAGCAAAATCACTGCCAGAAGACTTAATGTCAACAGATTAGAGTGCTTCTCTGAGCAAGAACAAGTTTGTTGCTAATTTGGAGGGAAAGGTGAGCCAATACATGATTGACAACAGGCAAACAGAAAAGGCATGATCAGTTTTCAGAGATTTGGTGTGGAGCACTGTGTTTACTCATCTGGGCCAGAACACTCACAAACATCAAGATTGGTTTGATGAAAATGATGGGGAAATTCAGAAGCTGATAAAATGAAAAATGAGAACTCCACAGGATTTACCGAGATGATAGTTCATCCATCTCTAAGAAGGCAGAATTTAACTCCATCAAAAGTAAAGTACAAGCAACGCTTAGAAGGATGTAGGAGTCTTTGCTCAGTAATAAGGCAGATGAAATATAGGTTTATGCTGACAATAGTAATCCAAAGGGCTCTTATGATATCCTGAAGGCTCTTTATGGACCAAAAACTTATGATGTATCTCAACTATTCAGTGCTGATGGAACCACGTTGATTAGTGATAAGGACATGATCTTGAAGACATGGGATGAAAAATTCTATAACATTCTCATCAGACTGTCATCAGTCAATGCTGAAGCCATTGACCATTTACCTCAGGTTGAAATCAATTCCTCCCTGGACAAATTTCCAATTGAGGAAGAGGTTTTGAATGTCATTAGTTTCCTCTCCTGTGCAAAGCAGGTAGTGTTGATTCTATTTCAGCTGAGATCTACAAAGTAGAAGGTCCATTGCTCATACAAAAACTGACTGAAATTTTTCCAGATTATATGGCAAGAGAACCCCCAGGAATTCAAGGATGCCTCTATTGGCAATTTCCATAAAGATAAAGGAAATAAAATGCCCTTTGAGAATCAGAGGATCTCTCTTTTATTCATTGCTGGCAAGATTCTTGCCAGGGTCCTCCTTAATAGATTGATCCTTCACCTGGAAAATCATCATCCACCTGAGAGTCAGTGTGGCTTGATAAAGGACTGAGGAATAGTTGATGGGGTGTTTGCTGCCCAAAAACTCCAGGAGAAATACCAAGTCTGTATACAATATTCTTTGATATGACCAAAGTCTTTGATACTGTCAATCATGAGGGCTTATGGAAAATTATGCCGAAATTTGATTGCCCAGAGAAGTTTATCAGTATTGTATGTCAGTGTCATGACAGTCTGCTTGCTCCAATTCTGAATAATGGATGATGCCCTAGCACTTTGCCAGTCATCAAAAGAGTAAAACAAGACTCTGTGCTTGCTCACATACTTTTTAGCATGATGTTTTCAGCCATGTTGTCAAATGCCTTCAGGGAGGATAAAAATAGCGTCAAGGTCAGCTAATGCCCGGATAGTAAATTCTTCAATTTGAAAAGGCTATAAGCCAAGACTAAAGTGGAAGGAGTGTTGGTGCATGAATTTTTTGTTAGCAGATGATTGTACACTCAGTGCAGTCTTTTAAGATGAGATGCAACAAAGTGTGGATCAATTCTCTGCTTCTTCTGCTATTTTTGACCTAATAATTAATACCAAAAAAACACAGGTACTCCATCAGCCAATATCACTCCAGGCATATGTGGAACCATCAGTTACCACAAATGGAGTTTTGAATACTATGGATAAGTTCATTTACCTTGGTAGCCATGTTCGTCCTTCATTGCCAAAGAAAACCATGCCATCAGAGAAATGATAACATGACTTACACTTGACTTTGTTTTGAGTAATGCTGTGCAGGTCACCAGTCTCACTTCTCCTCCAGAGTCGTCTGAATCCAGTGACCAGATCAGGATGACTGGAGATAACCCAGAATGAGTCAATTGGGGTTAAGTGACTTGTCCAAGATCACATAGCTAGTGTCAAGTGTCTGAGGTGAGATTTGAACCCAGGTCCTCCTGACTCCTGCACTGGTACTCTATCCACTGCATCACTTAGCTGCCCCTGCCTTGGTAGTATACTTTCCAAGAATATACACACTTATAATGAGGTTGATACATTCATTGCCAGTTAGCTCAGTGTTAGGAAGGCTCTGAAGGAAAGTGTGAGAGAAAAGAAATATTAGACTGATTGCCAAACTGAAATTCTACAGAAGCCATTGTGCTGACTTTATTATTATATGCTTTATCAACTGGACAGTATACCAGTTCCATGCCAGGAAATAGAATCCATTCCATTTGAACTGTCTTATGAAGATTATGAAGATAGCCTGGCAAGATAAGGCATCAGATACTGAGGTCCTTTCTTGAACTAAACTGCCAAGCATTGGAACTCTACTGCAAAGAACACAACTCTAATTTGCTGACCATGTTCAAATGCCAAACATATGCTTGTCTAAAAGATTATTTTATGCAAAACTCACAAGGCAAACGCTCACATGGTGATCAGAAAAAGTGATACAAGGATACCCTCAAGGTTTCTCTTAAGAACCTTAGAATTGATGGTATGACATAGAAAATACTGGCACAAGACCACCCAGCAGGACGTGCTGTCATCAGGGAAGATGCTGTGCTCTATGAGCTAAGTAGAATTGGAGTAGCTCAAAATAAATGTGAGATATGCGAATTTAGAGAATCCACCCCAAATATTCACATGGACTATTTGTGCCCAACCTGTGGCAGAACATTCCAAACTCATATTGGTGTGATCATCCACAGTCCAACACACTGTACCTTGACTCTAAAATAGTGATGTCATGTTGATCCTCTTCAAGAATGAAGGACAACAATCAACCATACTGACAAGGATGGTCTGCAACTTGCCCCATTGGCAGAAACCAGTAAAAAGAACATCGCACCAGTAAGGAGGTGATGAGTACCTACATCAAATTAATGAACTATTGCCATTTTTAGAAAAACATAGATGAAATCTAAGTAACTCTAAATGGCAGTTCTATGATAAAGGAACCATCATGAAAGGCAAGCACAGGGTGTTGAGTATAAAATATTTAGTTTGGATGATGAAATTTATTTGTTCCTTTTACAGCTCACAAATCTAACCTATTATTACGCACAGCCTCTGATTAGATTTTCTAATGTATTAAAGTATTTGGCATAATTAGCAGATTATATTTATTCTTCACTAAATCCATTAAACAATGGAACATTTTGGAAGTGTTTACTCTCAAACCATTTCAAAAGAAGACTTGACTTGTGCTTTGCTAGCATAGCCTTTGAGAATACAAGGTCACTTCCAAACCAAGATGAGACATAAGAGAAAGTCTTTGTAGGACTCAATTTCAATTTTTTGAAAAATTCCAGAGCAGCTTATTCAGGCATGGTGTGTGAACATTTAGAAAGACAACTAGTAATCACCAAAAGCCAATGTAGCTGCGGCAAAAAAAAAAAAAGGTCAGACCAGCTTAAACCCATTTTCTATTTTGACAAGGTTATTGACTGGCAGTTGACAGAGACAACATAGATATAGCATACATAGTTTTGAAAGCTTTGGTAAAGATTTATTGTGGCATACTTAAGCTATATTTTGCTTAGGATTTCTTATGCTATACTTGTAAAGAAACACTAAATATATCACAGTATAACGATGTGGATTCTGAACTTGTTAATAGTAGAGTCAAAAGAAAATTCCTTGATGGTTCAATATCAAGTTAGAAAAAAGTCTTGTATAGAATGTCTCATGCTGAGCAACCTTCCTTTATGATTTAAAGGAAGGATGGTGTTTATGTCAAACTTATAGTTAACATGAATTTGACAAGCTAGCTTATGTATTGGGTGACAGAATCCAGACCCAACATAACTCAACAGGCAAGAATAATATGCCAAAATGAATACGACAGAATTTGCTGAGATAAATGTAAAGTTCTACACTTAATTAAAAAACCTAATTTCCAAAGTATAATATTAGGTAGAAGGTAGACAATCTTTCCTTGGAAGGGAAAAGAAGTCAACAGTTTTAGTGAACTGCAAGCTTAACATGTTTCAACATTGACATAGCCAACAAAAATGAAAGCTATTGCAGGTGAGTTTCCTGAAGTTATGCTATTAGGTCTATATCCCAAGAAGGTCATGGACAAAACTTAATGGTTCTTACACACCCAAATATTCATAGTAGCTCTTTTAATGATAGCAAAGAACTAGAGATAAGTTAAACACTACTTAAATGGGGAATGGGCAAACAAATGTTTGAGTGTTACTGAGCTCTAAGAAGGGACAAAAATGATGAATACAATGAAACACAGACAGATTCATATTGACTTGGCGAAGTGACATAAACTGACCTGGTGAGCTAGGAAAATATCATACACAAAGACTACACTAATATAAACAGAAAAAAAGAAACAAGACATTTGAAACTGAATGTTACAGAATTATAAAAAGCAAACTGGGGTCCCAAAGAAGTTATGAGAAGACACTTTCTCCCTTTCCTTTACAGAGTCTGTGATAAATTGATTGTAGAACATGGTATACCTTGTCAGATTTCTTTTCTAAGATTTGTTTTGCTGAATTTTTTTTCTTCCTCTTTAAAAAAAGTGTTATAGGATATGGCACTCTGGGATGGGGCAGGAGGAAGGATACATGGGGAAGAGGTTAGTAATGGTAGGCAGACCATCAAAAAGTAGTTCTTAAGCATTTATTATGTGCCAATGTGTTAAGCACTGGGGACAAAAGGAATGGAAAAACTAGGTCCCTGTTTTCAGAGAGTTCACATTCTAATGGAGGAAACACACAAAAAAAATTATGTATATTCAAGGTAGATGGAAACCAATCTTAGAGGGAAAGCATTGGCATTGAGATTGGGAAATGAGAAAGGCCTTGTGCAGAAAGTAGGTTTTGAGCTGAGTCAGGAAAGCCAGTGGTGCAAGGAATTGGTGAAGGAGCATTCCAATTATGGACTAGAGTTTGGAGATGGAGTGCTGTGTTCAAGGAACAGCAAGGAAGACAATGGAACTGAACCATAGACTGTATAGAGGGGAGGAGATAATAAATGATTGGAAAGGAAGAAAGGGATCCAGTGGTGAGTGACTAAAAGTCAAATTAAAGGTTTTATATTTAATGTTGGAGATAGTAGGGAATCTCTGGAATTTATTGAGTAAAACAAAAGACATCAATAAAATCTGTTTTTAAAGAGTTTAATGAAAGAGATGAAGTAATTAATTATTCATGTTCTCACCCTCATCAAAACACATCTGGAACCCTGGGCTGCTGTATATACCGGGTGTCAGATCCTCGGAAGAGAGGAGACACATGAACATTTTCAGAAGAGAGTGTGCAGGCCAGTGAGAAAACTCGGTCAAGTTTTCGAAGGGTCAGTGGAAGGGATGAGGAATATGTCCCTTTGTAGAGAAGAAGTCTTGGGAGTTGAGAGAGACAGGTTTTATGGTAACATGAGAGTACAAAGTTGTGGGAATTAATGTCAGATGGTTTCAATGACTTCAGTAAATGAGGGGAGCAAGATGTCACTGGAACAATTGTGATGAGAGAGAAGTCTTGGAGAGTCAAGATGGGGAATGAATAAAATTGGCCCTAGCTACCTAGGACCTGAAAAGAAAGGATTCAGGAAATCATTTATAGAATACATAGGTAGTCCTATAGAGTGTTTATATTCTATGAAAGCAAAACCTCAGTGTCTTTTGAGGTGATGCTTCTGTTGCCGTTCAGCTGTTTTTCAATCATTTCTAGCTCTTTATGACTCCGTTTGGGGTTTTCTTAGTGAGGATATTTGAATAGTTTGCCATTTCCTTCTCTAGCTCATTTTACAGATGAGGAAAGTGAGGCAAACATGTTTAAGCAACTTACCCAGGGCCATATAGCTAGTAAGTGTCTGAGGCCAAATGTGGACTCGGAAAGATGGGCCTTTCTGACTCCAGATCAGACACTCTATCCACTGTACCACTTGACTCCCCATTTGGGGTAATAAATC
The DNA here is from genome assembly GCA_028658325.1 of Potorous gilbertii. Lineage (NCBI taxonomy): Eukaryota > Metazoa > Chordata > Mammalia > Diprotodontia > Potoroidae > Potorous > Potorous gilbertii. The sequence continues at coordinate 65,451,909 of CM053772.1, read as the reverse complement.
AAGGTAAAAGAGTGATTCAAAAAAGAGTTCTGAGAATTCCATATACTCTCTCAGGCTCTGTTTTCCTTATCTGTAAAATGGAGCAGTTCCTTCACTGGATTATTAAGAAGATCAAATCAGATAGCATATTAAAACACTTTGCAAAACTTAAAGCCCTATATGAATGATATTTATTATTATATCTAAACTAAATCAGTCTACATATAGATAGCACTTTTTTTCATAGCACATTTTTTCTGGCTTGTATAAAATCTGAATGTGGTCTAAAATTGATATTATTTTTCGCTGTTTTTCTATATATTTTTTCCATTCATAGAGCTCTATTTTAAGGATTTTTACTACATTCAGGCCAGTATGACATCAACCCTTTTCTTTCTCCTTGGAAAATATAGACAATGAAAATCATCAAAGTAATATTATATAAGGAAAAGAGGACAGGAAATTAATTAATTAAAGCCCAGAATTGGCTCAATTTTCAGAGAGAAAAGATAGAGTGTGAAAATTCAAGAGGAATAAACTTCATATTTATCCCCAGAAAAATTACTGAACATCACAGCAGAGTGCTCTGGAGGTTATATCACATTGGTAGAACTGAATTTGTCAGTAATTAGCTAAACACTAACTAACTAACAATTGGAATTAGGAAAATAACAATCCCTCTGGGCCTTAGTTTCTTCATTTGTAAAAAGAGGTGATCAAACTCAATGAAGGATATTCAATTTGTTCAACACTGAGTCACACAATCGGAAATGCATAGGTACACACATTGCATGAGCTTAATTATGTAATTAATTCCATTCAGCTTCATTTATAATTATTTGTTGATTCAAGTCTACTTCCATAACATCTAAAAGCAAACGTCATGGTAGGTTCTATTAACCCAACAAATTAGTTCATGTAGTTTAGCTAATTATTTCAAAGTTATATATGCTAAAAATCTCAAGTACAGTGTATTTGGATTCTGATTTCATGTTGAATCCACAGACTATGTAACAGCAAAGGTCACTTGCAGATTTTAAGTCTGTGATTATCCAGTTCTCAAATCTGATGGCTTGTGAACATTTAGAAATCATTAAAGGTTAGTATCAGTTCAGTAGGAACGAGTCATGCCAAACTAGCCCTATTTCCTGTTTTGATCATATTATGATGATGGCTGAATAACTAAGTTTGTAGTCACATCTGGTAATGTTATATGGATGTCGAAAATAGAACACCATCATTCAAATCAAAATTGCAGGGGAGTCAAAGGACATTTGGATAAATGTATGATGAGTTTAAGCAGCCTACATCATGGTTCCCATGTGAAAGGTGACATTGAATGATTTGTATGCTCTCATTGTTAGGATGGAACAGTTGAATCAGAAGGCATAGCAAGTCCTCCTATCACCACAAAGAGCTATCAGTACCTGCAGTCACCCAAGTCACCACAATCAAGAAGAGCCAAAATTTTAATGAATCAGGTTAATTTCGACAGTCTGTCATCTCCCCAGCAGCATTTTGTCTCTGTGATGAATGAAATGCCTGAGAGATAAGAGTTTTCTGGGTAAATATAAATGAATTTATTGATTAGACTAGCTAATAATAAATTGATGGTCAGTGGTTCCTCTCACTCACAAAAGACAAAACCATGGAGACACTGAATACTTTAAATATCTTTGGAAAAGGGTTCAACTGACTAGTGAAAATCAACCCTGATTGGTCAACAATCAGTGAGGAGGTAGGCTAAAAGTCTTCAGCTTTTCCTGCTAAGAATATGACTTGATCATTCAAATCAGTCACCTCCAGAAATCTGGACAAGGGAATTCATCTCCAACTTGACACTAGCTATGTGATCTTGGGCAAATCATTTAATCCCAATTGGCTCATCCTGGGTTATCTCCAGTCATCCTGATCTGGTCACTGGATTCAGATGACTCTGGAGGAGAAGTGAGACTGGTGACCTGCACAGCCTCACTCAAAACAAAGTCAAGTGCACTTTTCTATTCTTTTGAATTTGTTTGATTGATTCTTGATGTCTCATAGAGTCATTAGCTTCTACTTGTCCAATTCTCACTTTTAAGAAGCTGTTTTCCTCAGTTAGCTTGGGTAATTCTTTTCTTCCATTTGACCAATTGTACTTTTTAAGGAGCTGTTTTCTTCAGTGGTTTTTTTTATATTCCCTTTTCCATTTGACCAATTTTACTTTATAAGCAGTTGTTTTTTTTTTATTTGGTTTTGTTCTTTCCCCAAGCTTCTGACTCTTTTTTCATGATTCTCTTGTATCACCCTCATATCTTTTCCCAATTTTTCTTCTACCTCTCATATGATTTTTAAGCCCCTTTTTGAATTCTTCCATGAGTTCTTTTTGGGCTTGAGATCACTTGCCATTTTTCTTTGAGGTTTTGCCCATAGGTGTTTTGACGTTGTTGTCTTCTTATGTGTTTGCATATTGCTCTTTCCTGTCACCATAAGTACTGTCTGTGGTCAGATTCTTTTATTGCTGTTTTTTACTTATCTTTTTTTTGGCCTTTTTCCTTTCTTTTAAATTTGAGCTCTTCCCTCAGAGTGGAAGGGGCACTGTCTCAGACTGCTTGTGCAGGGGCTGTCGGCCCTGGCAGCTTACATGGTGCTTCACTGATATTGTCCTGAAGACCATGCAGGACCCTCATGCCTGGAGCTGCGCTGAGGGGTGGGGTATGGTTGACCCTTGGAGGTCAGCTTTCCTGGTGCTGAGCAGAGGTCCCAGTGCTGGTGCCTGGTATGTACTGAGGCCAATGGGATGCTTCTGCATTTACCAGGGATACATCATAGCACGTGAAAGTCTGATCACTGAAGGCTGCCTTTTTGTCCAATGCTATGCTGAGGCACATGGCAATTCCTCTGGCTATGCTGAGGCACATGGTGGAGGGGGAAAACGGAGGGGTCTGGTGTTGATGTTTGCCTGTTCCACCACTTTGGGGCTCAGGATTTCCCTCTGGTTTGCTGAGGTTGGGCTTGTTGTTGGCTTTCTGGGAGGCTTCCTTTTTTGGATTGTGTTCCCCTTTCACCCAAGTAAGACAGAACTTTCTTGTCAATCTTCCAAGTTTCTTAGGCTAAAAGATTAACCACCTCTTTTGCTGGTTCTGCTGTTCTAGGGGGCACCATTTTATGGTTGTTTAGAAGTGAATATGAGGGAGTTACAGTGATTTACTGCTTAGCCTGCCACTTTGGCTCCTGAAAGTTCACTCAAGACCTATGAAGACTTTGAGTGAGACCAACTGAACCCACTCTCTTGTTTACTCAACCATTTGTATATCATCAAATCCTTAACCCTTATAGTCTGTAACACAGGGTTTGTCTGAGACCAGGGCCCCTCTTTAACCCTGCTATGGATTTTTGCTTTGGACCATGATTCTCTCTCAAACAGATCTTTCCCCTCTAGCCATTTATTTCTCACTAGTATGTCTGACCAGTTCCTGCTCCTGGCTCAGAACATGGAGTTGATAACCTCCCTTTGTGTCATGACATCTCAAGTATCCTTTTCTCTACTTCACGCTTCACAAACAAGGAAGGACTCGATCAGCACCAATGGACCTAGAGATGTGCCTCTTCTATTTTTAAGGCTCAACAATATTTATATTATCAATCAGGATTTATAATTTAGTCTTTTTTTTTCAATTTGCAATATGATGATACAAACAGTCCTCAGTTCACTCACAGGATTCTCATACACCTGAAGAATACGGTCAGGGGATTCTGTGAATGCAAGTCCAGTCCTTGACTTCCTCAACTCATTTAAATATCCCATATCTCCCCAGGGAGATGCTTTGAATTGGCCTCTGAGTAAGAAAGACCTAGCTTTAAGTTCAACCTTAGACACTTACCCATCGTGTAACCCTGCATAAGTCTCAGATCCTAGGCAACTCCTAATGGTTATTTATTTCAGAGAAGGTGCCAACTTGAATTAGTATTAGTAAGAAGAGAATTGGGAGTCCTCTGTACCAATAAAATCACTCCACTCCCTATCTTAATTCCCCAATCAAGGCCAATCTGGGCAAAATTGTGACCTCAGTAAGGGTGTTCTCCAGGGTTGTGCTAGAAATGTTTTAATAACTAAATCTTAAGAAAAAGTATTCACTATACACTTCTGAGTTTAATCTGTGTTATTAGCAACTTCTACATCACTTTCTTAAGCCCAGACAATGTGTGCCTTTAATGATTTCAAGGTACAAATATTCACACTGAAAACTTAGTAATCAGCTCTTGCAAGCTGGCTTGCACTGACTCCAGCAAATTCCTGTTATATTATTTTTGTATCCTTCCTTCATGTTAGAGCCCTCTCGCCCACCAAGGAATACTGTCATTATTTTACTTTGATTTTCTTACAATTTCATTAAAAAACCAATAGAAATGATCATTGTTTTCATTATAACTCACTGTGACACTCTTTCCACAGGCCTTAGAAATCTCAAACTCAACATGTCTGAAAGAGACTGCATTATTTTTCCTTCCAAAACCTTTCCTCTTCTAAACTTTTCTATTTCTAGGCAGGAGAGGGATGAAGGGGAAGGAATCCTCCTCTTCCTGGTCACCCAGGCTCAACTGATGTCATCCTTAGCACCTCACTCCCACTCACCCCACATATCCAATATTTACCAAGTCTTAGCAAGTCTCCCTTCACAACATCTTTTGTGCATATCTCCTCCCCACTTACGCAGGTGCCCACCTGGTACGGACAATGATCACCTCATGACTAAGCTATTGACTAGCCAGTTGCTTGGTGTCCGTGGTCCAAGTCTTATCCCACTCCAGTTCATACTCAACTGTGAAAATAATCTTCCTAAAGTACATATCTGACCATCTGTTTATTCAATAAACCCTAGTGGTGTCCTCTTACCTCCAGGATCAAATACAAAATCCTCTGAGTTTTAAAATCCTTCACAACTTGGTGTATTCCTACCTTTCCAGTCTTATTACCCTATTCTCCCCTATACTATTTACTCTGCAGTCCAGTGACCCTGGACTTCCCATTTTTCCTTCTACAAGACACTCCATTTCTTGCCTCTGGGTCTTTTCATTAGCTGTGCTCCATGCCTGGAATTCTCTCCCAACTTACTTTAGCCTCCTGGCTTCCTTCAAGACAGATAAAAATTTTACCTTTGCAAAAAGAATTCTCATCCCCCAACTACCACCACCCAGTGCCTCTTCTCTGAGATCTCCTTCCATTTGGACTATCCATCCGTCCATTCTTCCATCCATCCATCCCTCTGTCTGTCTGTCTACACACACAGAAGTACATACGTGTATATACAAACACACAGGAATTTGCACATTGTCTCCTCAGAATGTGAGCTTCTTAAGGAAAGGGAGTATATTTTTGTATTTTGCCTTTCTTTGCATCCCTAGCCCTTAGCACAAGACCTGGTATGTATCAAAAATGCTAGCTGATTCACTCACTAACTATACAAATACTGCTCCCCCCCCCAAAAAAAACCCAAAACAGCATTTTGCTAAAGTATTGATAAAATAGTAAAACCCTAAGTCAGGAAATGCCAGTCCAGGGACCAGTTCAACTCATCCTTACCACCTGAATTTGAACTTTTTCTCTTTACTTTTCAGCCCTCTGTCTTTACCTCAGCCCCAGAATAAAGTTAATCTTCACCTCCATAAAGAGGACTACTTTTTATTCCTGCAAACAATTAAGAGAAAAGCACACACACCTTCTACATGGTATAAGCAGCAGCTCACCTGGCCATCCTTGTTTCTCTATACTATATTTCAGTTGATGATCTTATCAGCTTTCATAGTTTCAACGATAATCTCTATGCAGATGACTCACATATTTATCCAGCCTTAACGTCTCTCCCAGCATTCAGCCACATATCTCCAACTGCCTTTTACACATCTTGTACTGCATGTCCCAAAGACACCTTACATTCAACATGTCCTAAAACTCATCATTTCCCCCAAATTCTCCTTTCTTCTTAACTTTCCTATCCTGTCATTTCTATTATTTCCTAACATCTCTCCTATATACTCCCTTCTCTTCTCCAACAATGTAACCACCCTGGTGCAGGTTCTCATCACCTCATCCCTCAATTATTGCAATAGCCTACTGGTTGGTCTCTCAGACTCACTCCACACTCCAAGCCATCTTCCATTCAGCAGTTAAATTTATCTTCCTAAAATGCAGATCTGACTTCACTATGTTTTCTATTCGGTAAATCCTTTGGCTGCCTATTAAAGCCAAGATCAAATCGAAAGTCCTGTGTTTGTTTTTTAAAACCTTCCATACTTGACCCTTTCCAATGTTTCTACTTTTCTTGTATCTTTCTCCAAAGTAATCCAGTGATACTGACCTTGCTACTGTTCCTTACACATGACACCCCATCTCTCAACTCCATGCAGTTTCACTGGCTATGCCCCATGTATAGAACTCTCCTTCCTCATCTCTGCCTCCTGGCTTCTGTTAAATCTCAGCTAAAGCTCCAACTTCTGCAAGAAGCCCTCTCTAGCCCTCCTTAATCTTAGTGTTTTCCCTAATTTATCCTGTGTGTATCATATTTGTATGCAATTATTTGTATATTATCTCTCCAGTAGACTCTGAATTCCTTGGGTCAGATATTGTCTTTTGCAACTAAATCAGGGAGTTCCTGAAGTACAGGCATGACCCAGGTTCAATATCTGCCTGACTACCATTTGACCCTAGATGACTTAACTTCTTTGAAACTTACAGAAAGATCCTTAGGATCAAGGCTTCTTAACTTGGGATCTGGGACCTTTTAAAAAAATAATTTGGTAACCACATTTCAGTATAATTGGTTTCCTTTGTAGATACACACACACACACACACGCACGCACGCACGCACGCACGCACACACACACTTAGAAACATTATTCTGAGAAGACATCCATATGTACCAGTGACACCAAAAAGTGAACCAAAGGTATCAAGGACATCCAAAAGGGGAAGAAACTCTGCTCTAGAGTCATTTGTTTGCAAAGGACATTTTGCAGATTTCAACAAGTTCTGTAATAATCCACCATCTCTTCAATGAAACCTCCAGCCATAGAGGTGAAAAACAAGTGGCAGGGCAGGGGGTTGGGGGGAAGCTTATTGCCACTTTAGGAAATGTAGTTAAGACCATCAGTATAAATATATATATATGTATGTATATTTAAATATGTATGTATATGTGTATGTATATGTATGTGTGTGTATATATGTGTGGGTATATATATATATATATTCGACAGACACTTCAGATGGGTAGCAATAAATTGAACTCAAGATTTAATAGAAGAGAATAATTGCCTTTGGAATACAATATTATCAAAGAACCCAAGCTGTTCCTTCTCTCAAGACATTTTTTATCTTTCAATGTTAATATTCTCCCAGCTCTACTGTACATATACAAATGTGATTTCCAGTGAATCAAAAAGTCTTCATTGAATCAAAATGTGAAACATGCACAAATAAAAATTATACAAGGTACTGTATGAAAGGCAGTGTGGCATAGTCCATAGTGGATAGAGAAGTCAGGAAAAAAGGACTGGGCCAGTGATTGCCCAGTGAACCCATAAGCTCTTGGTGTCTCCAGACACCTTTCTAAGACCATATATTATAGAGAAAATGTAACCTGCATAAGTAAGGGAAGCTTCCTTTGGAGAGTATGTTACACTAATGAATTCACAGGGCTGGTCACAAAAAAAGAAATGCTCCAGGGAAAAGAAAGTTCTAAAGTTCACTAGGAAACTTAAGGAGGGAGACAACACTACTTGTTGCTTAGCTGTTTTCATGATTTTTTTTTATAAAGGAGAGGGTAAGAATTGATGGCCTTTTCCAGCTTTACACTCTTTCCTAATGAAAACTAATTAACAACACACTGAAACACTTAAATCTACACTGATGCAATTAGCCATGCTGTCCACTAGGCTGTGCTAGCACCTTACCATTGCCAGTAAGCAAAGGCAGTCTGGTCCTACACCTAGCCAGCCTGCAATGATGTCTGATTACTCCGGGTCTTGGGTTTTCCCTTTTTCCTCTCACAAAAGGGAAGACTGAAAATAATGATGCCCAGAGAACAGCTCCCCAGGATGAGCAGTCATGGCGGAGCTGCATTCAGAAGCCCCTTTCCTTTGGGCTCATGCTCCATGTCTTTAATAGAGAAACTGCCATATTCAACCAGAGTTAACCATTAACTGGATTTCCTATGGCCCCCTGCAGGCTGGTGTTTGCTGACCTATAAAGTTATGTCCCAACGGCTTTATTAGTATTGACTTACACTGTTGTGACCTCCTTCCACACCTAGATGCTGCAGATGGCGCAGATGTTCCCCCGCCACCCTGGTTTAGGACTGTCTTCTATCTGTAGGAAGAGAGCAGCTGTTGGGCAATGCACCCTCACCTGCCTCTTTCATTATATTTGGGGGTGGCAGTTTTATTTGTTTAATTGCTCAAATCCGGAGTAGAGTTAACAATCAGTTTTCCGATAAATCCAGCCCTCGTTTTGATTTGAGCCTGTGACCCCTGGAGAACAATTTCTTTCCTGATAAACAGCTGTAGTTTATGGAAGGAGAACCATTAGGATCTAGGAAGATCTATGTTTGAATCCTATCTCAGACTCTTGTGATGTGACCCTAAGCAAGTCATTTCATGTCCCTGAGCCTCAGTTTCCCCAATTGCAAAATACGGATAATATCTCTGGCACTAATCTCACAGGATTGTAAGGAGGCTCCATTAAAATAATGCATATAAATTGGGCTTTGCAAACCTTAAAGCCTAAATAAACATGAAGCACCTGAGAAAAGTTCATCAGTTATTTGATTCACTACTTCCTAGGGAAAGGGGGTTAGGCTCTTGTGGGTTTCCACTTTCTTGGACCAGATACTGCTAACATTGTAAAGGAACCCCGAAGAGCCTGGTGGCAGAGGAGAGCCCCAAAGTGGAGAGATAACCCTAAATCTGAGGGTCCCTAGGAAAGGAGATTGTATAGTACCTCCCCTTCATGCCATGCTGAAAAGTAAATCCCACTGGAGAAACAGCCAACACCTTAGTTATGGTCTTACACTTTTGGTAAAGAGATGAGAACAAGGAAGACCTCCACTGATGGGGGATGGCTTAACAAGTTACAGTACAAGAATGCAGTAGACTATTTGTTGTTGCTCAGTCATGTTTGATTCCTCGTGACCCCATTTAGGACTTTCCTGGGAAAGATACTAGAGAGCTTTGCCATTTCCTCCTCCAGTGGATCTTTTTGTCATTCAGTCTCAGGTTAATTGCTTTTACATTGCAGGCCTATTGTTCTTTTTTTCTGAAACTGAAGTATGCAGAATAGAATACTTTAAAAAAAAAAACAAAAACAGAAAAAATGGCTGACACAAAATAAGGTACCTAAAAGGCATGATGAAGGAGATTTGTGACTAGGAAAGGAGGTAGCCTTATTGACTTCACATGAAGGGTGCAACTGGCAGATAGCCTTTTTGGTACATTAGTGCATATGAGATACTGACAGAGCAAGTTTCCAGTATGTTGGGTAGAGAGTCTTTACAGAGAATATATGGGAAAACACAGACAAAATACATAACAGCATGAGAAACCCAAGGAGTTGTGGTTGACATAGTGAAGCCATATTGATGAAATCACATATCTACCAAAACCCAAGTTGAAAGCCAGTTCAGGACAAAAGATAAGATTCTTCCTCTTCAGGGAACAATACCAGCAGGACAGAGTTGTTCTTTCAAGAGCTGAGAATTAGCCAAAGACCAAGCTTACCTACTCAATATTATGTAGGGCTCAGTCTCTATGTGCTTCTAACTTACCAGCTTCCTACTTGGAAGAGTATAAGACAGATAGCAATCGACTCTGTCTTTGACAACAGTTAACTAATTGGTATTTGAGCAAATTGTTTTATCTAGCTCTCAACACTTCTGAGCTCTAGACCTATATCTCCTACAGAATATCTTTCTTCTTTCTTCCATTCAATGTATCTAAAAGCAAACTTACTATCTTTCTCTTTAAACCTGTTCCTTCAGACATCACTACGTTAGCAGATGGCATGACCATTCAGTGAGTTTCCCATAGGTGTGCACAAAGCAGGGTTCAGATGTGCTGGCGTTCCTAGTTAGTGTTCTACGCTTATCAATGGTATAGCCTAATGTTTACAAGCTTGGCATTATCTTGACCTTTCCCTTTACTTTCTCTCTTATATGCTATCACTTTCCCAATCTACTTGATGCTCTCTCTGCAATATCGCTGACATTTATCCCTTCTTTATTGCCACTTCTACCACCCGAGCACAATAGAACTTTCTTTTTCTGGATGATTGCAATAGCTTCCTTCTCTCTTTCTCCAATCAAACCATTCCACTTCAGACTTCATACTATTATAATAACCTTTCCTAGGTACAGCTCTAGCCATGTCATTTCTTTTCTTTAAAATCCTGTAAGGCTCCTAATTCCCACTAAGGGCCAGGGTGGAGTGCGGTTGACAAGATCAGGATGGACCTTCAGGGAAACTGTTCTTTGAGACTGTGCTCATTATCATCCGGAATGGCTCTCCATGCCCCCCAGATGTTGCTGTCTCCTTGAGACAAATAAGGGAATTACAGAAAACAAGGGATATGTAAAATAGATGCCCTCTAGGCTCACAGTCTGATCAAATCAGTCTTATGAGACTGATTTAATCACCAGGGCAGAGACGAACAGAAAGTCACATAAGCTTGCATTTTCTGTCTATAAATACCCAGACCCTCAGATCAATAAACGGGGTTGGTCTTACTTCTTCACCACATCACCCAGCCGTGTAGGGATGCAGGCCATCCTCTACACTACCCTTTACTTTCAGCCTTATCATGTCTCATCCTCCTCCCCCCTCCATTGTTGTTCTTGTTGAGGGACTCTTCCTGACCCCCATTTTCAGATTTTCTTGGCAAAGATACTAGAGTACCTGCCATTTCCTTCTCCAGCTTATCTTGGCGGATGAGGAACTGAGGCAAACAGTGTTAAGTAAAATTTGCCCAGGGTCATACAACTACTCTGAGACTGGATTTGAACTCATAAAGTTGAGCCTTCCAGATTCCAAACCCAGTCTCCTCTCCACTATGCCCCCTATCTACCCTTTCTGCCCTTCATATCTCATATTTTCCTTCTTCCATGCTCTTACTCACCTAGTCCTGTATTTTGGAAGTGTCTTTTCTCATCTACTTTGCTTAGCATATTCATATATACCCTTTAAAAACCCAAATCAAGTGCCATTTCCTCTATGAAGCCTTCCATCTTGCCCTAGAACCTTAGTTAGAACTTTGCACTTCTCTAATGCATTTACAAGTAGGATTATGTACTGTAGTCATTAATATTTGTGTCATGTTCCTTCTAGATGGGTAAGATCCTTTAGGATAAGGTCTATGTCCTATAGAAACTTAGCGTCTCCCCCAGCACTTCTCATTATCGGGAAGTTCGGTATTTTGTAAATGTTTGTTGAATTAGATTAGGTTGAAAACTTTGAAGTAAATAGCCGAAGTATAACTAAAAACGTCTGTACCTGGAATATTTCTTTGTGTGGAGTGACAGTAGAAAGGCTATTTGGGGGAGGGATAACAATTCAGAGGACAGTCTGACCCCAGTCAGAATAGGCAGTCTATTCTTTTTCCCTCTACCCCAACACCTCCTGCCACCAACCTTGCTTGCTCTCCTCTTCCCTCAAAACAGAAGGGATGTTGCCTGATCCAGTCCTCCCAGGAGACAAAGATGACCTATCCCTCCCCTTTCCCCCACAACCATCACCCCTTCCTTTCTCCTGATGCCTGCTTTCCTCTGCCTCCAATCTATTGAAGACATGGATTGCCTACAAGTTATGAGACTCTGGGGACTACAGAATAGATTGTCTTGGAAGTACAATTACTTTCAACCAGAAAGAAGTGTTGTCCCTTGGTTTATGTACTCCTGAGATAAAGACCCACCCACCCTGCCTAAGGATCTGAGACCCAAATGAACTTCAAGAGTAATTTATTAACACTTCAAAAACTACTAAACTTTTCTGTCTCATTTCTTCCTACCTCTGCTTTCTCTATTTCTGTCTCAACCTTTCTCTTATTCTGATGTTTGTTTCTCCCTCAGACTGCTGATCTGTTTCCATTCTCATCTTTCTTCTTCCTCTACCCTTTTCCTTAATTGGTTAATGATGTGAAATTTAATAGATTGAAATATTTGGTATGTCTGCTGTATTTATTGACTAAGGTTATGTTTCCTGGTCTTAATTTTAAAATTTAATGAGTTTAACCTTTCCTATACAGACACAGGAAAGACAAAACAAATGAGTACTTTTTTTAACTTCCATGTGACATTTGATTCATCTTTTCCCTTGGCCAGTGGCCCTTCGTAGAGAAAAAGGTCCCCCATTTTTGACTTAAAAATTTTCCCTTCCCTTCTCTTCCCACCCTTCTCCTGCCCTCCCCTTCCCTGAAGCTCAGACACCATGGGGTCCCTGCCCTGCCTAAAGGCTCTCCTCTGGACCCTTCTGGCTTCAGAGTGATTATCAGTAGTAACAGTTGCTCTTTCCCTCCCACCCTGATGCCTTTCTTTTTGTTTCCTCATTAAAGGACCATGCCCTTCTTAAACAGGCCTATTCAATGAATGAGCATTACCTCACCCTAAGTGAGTACCTGCAAGACCTTGGCCTACAGGGGCCAAGGTCTCCCAATGCATCCTGGGTCATCTCCAGTCATCCTGATGCATATCTGGTCACTGGATTCAGATGGCTCTGGAGGAGAAGTGAGGCTGGTGACCTGTACAGCCCTCCCTCACTCAAAACAGAGTCAAGTGCAAGTCATGTCATCATTTCTCTGATGACATGGTCTTCTTTGGCAACAAAGGACAAACGCAACCAAACCATAAAATGCTAAATGTCAACTACTATTAAATAGAAACTCTACCAAATCACTCCGGGAGGCTTTCCAATAACTTCTTCAGTTCTTTGGTGGCTTAAAGTCCTTAAGAAGATTGTTTACAAACACTGTCTATACTTCCTCTCATCTCATTCTCTTCATAATTCTTAACACTCTATAATCTGGTTTCCAACTTCATCATCCAATGAATCTGCTGTCTCCAAAGTTAACAGTAAGCCAATGTCATTTTCTCAGTCCTTATATTTCTTGATCTATGTGTATGTGTGTCTTTAGAAACTGTTGATCACTCTCCTCATTTCTAGTTTCATGAACACCACTCCATCCTGGTTCCCTTCCAGCCTATTCCTTCTCAATCTTTGTGCTTTATAAATGTTAGTTGAATTGTTTAATATAATCCTTGCCCCTAAATTGTCACCCGTTTCTAACCAGTCATTTTTAAGAATCAGTATTTGAATGAAGAGCAATGGTTAGGAGTTGGATTTGAAGTCCAGGGTCCTGGGTTCAGAGTCTAGTTCTCCCACTTGCTATTTTTGTGCTAAGTTATTTAACTTCTTTGATTCTGTTTCCTTATCTAATACAGAAGTGGGAAGTAGGGTAGCCTAGATTATCTCTAGGGCTCCTTCTAGATCGAGATCCTTGACTCTATAGTCCTAGTTTGGGCAGTAGATGGAGCATTGACCCTGGATTCAGACTTATCTTCATGAGTTCAAATCCTGGTTTTGGACACTTACTAGCTCTGTGACCCTGGGTAAGTCATTTAACCCTGTTTGTCTCAGTTTCCTCATCTATAAAATGACCTGGAGAAGGAAATGAAAAATTACTCCAGGATCTCTGCCAAGAAGATCCCAAATGGGGTCACTAAGAGTTGGACACAATAGAAAAACAATATAGCCATAGTTGTAAAGGCAGTGTGATACAGCCCAGGTATTCTCACTCCAGGGTAAACATACTCACAGGGGACTTGTAAATAACTACATTGTCTTGTTGATATTTATATTTATTTTATTTCCTTTGTGAATACACATTATAACCTCTAGAATTTGTTTGCTTTCATACAAAATAAGGGATATGGGAAGTTTTACTAAAAGTCAAGGAGAAACACCCTCCCCACCCCAAAAAAAGCTTGACAACTCTTGTTATAGTATAAATAGCACTGAGTCAAGGGTCTAGAAATACCTCTGACATTTTCTGTATGACTCTAGACCAATCAAGTGGAACAAATGTGTGTAGCATGCTCTGTAAACCTAAAAGTCAACAAAAACGTCTGTCATTGCCAGAGCAATATGATCACCAATTCGACAATCCATCTTCAAAGATGTTCTAATTTCTAAGAATCTTTCCTCCACATCAAAATTATCTAACTCTTGACTTGTGTGTCAACCAGAAATTTTTCATATGGGAAGTTATTTCCCCTGATTTCCACATGGTACTGGCAGGGTATTTCTTAGATTTTGTTTAGGAATGCAGCTCTTCTCTACTTACGAGCTTTTGCATAAGGGTCCACTCTTCCAGTTTTCTCAGACCTAAGAAAATACAGAAGATGGGATTGTATGTAATGAGTTCAGTACATGGGGATGTGTAAGTGTCTGAGAACAGATGGTACCTAGATTGTGGAGAAATCTTAAAGACAGATAATCAAGCTACCTTCCTTTACAGATAAGGAAAGTGATCCTCAAGAGGAGATGTGACTTGCTCAGTGTCCTCCAGAGGGGAAATGGCGGAGCCTAGACTGGAACCTAGATCTTCTAACTCCCTGTACAGTGTCCTTTCTACATCATGTTTACTCTCCAGAGTTTATGACATCACATATTAGTCTATCCTAAGGCAAGGGCTCTTGTTTTCTTTTGTGTCAAGAATCCCTCTGGCAGGCTGGTGAAGACCAGAATCATGTCCGTAAATAATTAAAGGAAATACTAAACCTCAGAAGTTAGTAAAAATAAGGATGGATTTATTTTTTCCTCTTCAAGTTCATGCACCCCTTTTCCCTCCACTCCCCAATCCACCCTCAAAAGTTCCACTAGATCCCAGATTAAGAATGTCTGGTTTAAAAGTTGTCTTATAAAAATGAAATGAATGTTCAGCTGCAAAATATTGCCACGTGCAAAATCTTAACACCTCTTTTTCTTCTTTACTAAAATTTTAATGTTCATGCCTCTGATGAAAATGGGTCATAGTAACCTGAAGAAGAAAGAGAGACATGTTTCTGGCTACTTTTAAATTTCAAGTCTTATTTACTTGGTTTCCTCAAAATATAAGTATGGGAAGAGAAGAGAGGACAATGTATTTGGATCAATCTCAACCCTTCTCTTCACTTCCACCTTCCTGTTTGGGGTCAGTAGTATGGCTTGGAAGTGGGGGAGGCTAGAAAGTAGGATGATGAAGAAAAGGGCAGACAAAAAAGGATAAGGATGGAAAAAAAGGCAAAACCAGAGAAAGAAGATAGAGGAAGGAGGCAAGAGGAAAAATAGGAATTAGAGGTTAATACCTGCTCCAAAATGGAAGAGACTTAACTTGAAGATTATTAGAACTAGAAGGGATCTTGGGCATCTAGTCTAACTATTCCCATTTTATATATAAGGAAACCAAGGGCCACATAGGGTAAATGATTTGAGTAATGCAAGCAGGGAGGGTACTCAAACTCATGTCTCCTGACTCCCAGGCTTGGGTTCTTCCAGCTATCAAAGGAATCAGAGCATTGCACCCTCTTCCCTTCCTCTTAGGTTATACCCCATCTATGTACTGCTTTTTCAAATCCTAAGCCCCAATGTGATGATCTTGTGAACAGCTGGTTAAACTATTGAAATGCTGAAGAAACGTTAAAAACCAACTCAACAGCAGTAACCAATGATTTCACCTGGCCCAGTCTTCACTTCTGGCTAAAGGGAGAGAGAAGAGAGAAGTAAAAAGACAGATGGTAGCATGCTTTGGCTCAAGCTCAAGATTTGACCGGTATGGGGGACATTTTGTCAAGAACAGCATTGTTTCTGGTGCCAGTAGACTAGTCTGAGCTCTGTCTTTTTCCTGTCTCTGACATTCATGTGGGTGACTTCCAGCCAGAGACTAATAACAGATGTTGGCTGATTTACTGGAGGAAAAATGCTACAACCTGGACTTAGATGTGCATGTAGGTTACTTTTGGTCATTCCCCAAACCATGGGTTCCTTAAGCAGAGATGCCAATGGCACTGCCTGAAGGGCTTCAGTCCCTTGGGACAGGTTAGGTTTTTCTCTTTAACATTGTCATGTGATAGAGGCTCCTAGCTCTAAGTTGGATCAACTCCTCTGGACAATTGTTTTCAGCTAGTGGGTCTCAAATTTTTTGGTCTTAGGACCCATTTACTCTTAAAAATTATTGAAGACCCTTCCCAAAACAAAGAGTTTTTGTTTATGGTGGTTATATCAATGGATATTTACCATATTCAAAATTAAATGTCCTATTATTATGAAAAGTTTTGACCTCTTGGACTCCCTGAAAGGGTCTCTAGGACCCCCAGAGGTCTCTTGAACACACTTTGAGACCCACTGTTCTAAGTTATTACTAAACCATTTGGAATGGTACTTGACTTAGGACTCCTTTCAAGGAAAGGAGACTCAGGAAACAATGCCAATGCTTTTGAAGTAGAACTCCCAATAATCAGAAGTCTGAATCTCAAAGGAAGAACATCTCTTTGATGGCACAAGTCCATTAAAAATTATCTTCATAGTGTGGATAATTTAAAAAAAAACTCCCATCTCCAATTAATTCATTCTAATGAGTTCCCTTAAGAGTAACCCCCTAGGATTTGGCTTATCAGTCCAGTTCATCTTTTCTGGAATAGGTGTGCTACTATTGGGCTTAGGTTTGAGGAGAAGAAATGAGCTTTTCCCTTCTATTTCCTATAGAGAAACACACAATTGAGAAGCAACTTGGGTGTAAAGAATGGAAAGAGCTGAATTTGGAGTACAGAAGACTGGGCTCAAAACTGACTTCCAACATATACTAGCTGTGTGACGCTGGGTAAATCACTTAACCTTCCCATGCCCCAGAGAGGTCTGCAGAGCAGAAGCCCATTGGCATCGGTGGGAATTTCTCACTAGATATTCTCCACTCTGATGAATTATAGGTGCCATCCAAAACATAAAAATTAAAAAAATACATAAAAATAAAAAAGTACATAATAATTCCTTAATATTTTAAAGGTTTTGTTTTGTTTTACCATTTCACATTGTGGGGATTTATATCTTATATATAGATATACTATATATAGATATATAAGAAGATTTGTTATCTTCTTATTCCGAACCTCAAACCCAGCAACCCTCCTCCCAGATTCCTGTTTCCAAAGGTTTTCCTCTTCCAACCTAGTTCACTCAGAGGTAAATAATAGTAGTTACATCTCAGGGACTGTCAACAGCAGATATCTTTTCTCAATCTTTTCTGGTACTCGATCACTCGCCTTTGGCTTTAGGCCCTCGATCGCATGATCAGGACCTTCTAGGGGTTGCTTTCCACATTTTACATGCCACAAGAAATATTTGGCAAATATAGTATATAATGGTTATTAGATTGTGAACTCCTTGAGGGCAAGCGCTGTCTTTTGCCTCTGCAGATATCCATACATAGCCCTTAGCCTGGTACCTGACAGACAATAGGTGCTTAGTAAACATGACTCTTTATTAGTTAGCCTATCTCACATTGTTTTAGCATTTTTAAGTTTTTAAATAACTTTCTTCAAAGCAATTGAGTGAAGGAAGAACTACAAGGGTTATTATCTGTATGAAAGATGAGGGAAATAAGGTTCAGAAAGTGTCACTTAACTTCCCCATCATCAGTCCAGTCAACAGGCTTTATTAGAGGTTTACTTTGGACCAGGAAATGGGCTAAGAACTGGGGATACAAAGGAAGGTAAAATGACCCTTGTCCTCAAGAACCTTACATTCTAATGGAGAGAACAATATGCAAGTGCGCATGCAAGGCAAATACGACAAACAGAAGGAAGGCACAGTCAGAATAGAAGTGAGGGAATGTAGGAGATCAGAAGAGGCATTCTGTGAAGGTGAACACAGCTAGTAAGGGCCAGAACTGGGACTCCCAACACAGGTCTCCTTACTCACAAATCTTGTTTTCCCTCTACTTTCCACATACCATCTATCATGTTGAACATGTCCCATTTTCCCCTCCAATCATTGAGGACAGGGCAAAGAACCAGTCTTCCTTACAACAGTTCCCTTAAGATAGGATCCTCTTATTAAAGTCTTATAGATGCTGTGATAGGGAAAAGAAAGAAGGGCTTGAAAAACGAGAAACTCCCAGAAAATTCAGAGGGTAGGAAACTCTCACTCAGTAATAGAGATAATCCATTACTCTATCAACTGACAACCAAAATTTCCTGTAGTTCTTTGTCCTACCCAGGCATTCAAATTCCACAGAAGTCAGGGTTAAAACTGATACTCCAGGGAAGCAAGATGAGAAAAACAGAAGTGAAAGGTCTCAGAACATGAAAAGATTGAAGTTAAAGTCTGGGTATACTCCAGGAGAGTCACTTTCAAGGGAGAACAGAGAATGCTATTTGTAAATTAAGTTAAAGCCAACTCCCAATTATTAGTACTTACGGAGAGCAGAATGGGTAACTGGTACATACTTTCAAAGTATCTGTTTAGCTTTGGAATCAACTTCTTGTGAATGAGAGCAATGTCCTGAAATTCATGGGGAAAAATATTTAGCTATACTGAGATAATCTGCAGTAACAACTGGGAAGCTGCCCAACCATTCTATCCCAACAGATCCCAAATGAACAATCCAAACTCCTACTCAATGACAGCCATGGTTACCCCTTCTGTCTCAAGTGCCACAAAAATAATCTTTTAATATATGAACTAATGTAAGTGGTCAAGTGTCTGCATTATACAGTTCATAAAAGTGGTGATTAACAAATATTAACTGACCAACAAAATTCAAATCTGCTTCCTCTTTTCTTACCACCTGTTTGTTACTTTCCCATTCACTATTAGCTAATAAATATGATTAAAGACAAACATTTTGGTCCCTTATATTTCAAGAAATACTTGATGAATTGATTTTAACATGTGCTAGAATTTTGACTGGATATGAAGTGCTAGAATGGACTCAATGGTCTTTAAGGTCTATTTTAGTTCTAAATTTATGATCCTGAGACCTGGGTTCAAATCCTACCTCTGATGCTGTGTGACCCTGGAGAAATATTTAACCAAAATTATCTCTTTTACTTTGTGGCTCTCAAAAGTAAAGAAATACCAAGTTGACCCTTAAAATGCACCTAAAGTGAAAAATATCCATTTTTACATGACTACTGAGAGGTCAAGTTTCCTTCCAAGCCACTTTAATGGGGAAATGTCTTATATCCCTTTAGGTAATTCATGGGAGTCAAAATTTAAATTCCCTTCATGAGAGTAAATGCCTTCTATCACCCTTATTCCCATCCCACTTGATTTTATTGGAAATAAGATTTCAAGATAAAAGGAAATCTAGAGATTATTTTGTTCACTTGTGTTATTTTACAGATGAAGAAATCAAGGCATAGGGTATACATAATTCACAGGTACGAATTTAGGCACAGTGAAGGTCTGAATCCAAGACTGAGTTCAAATCCAGGAGTTTTTCCAATATGTTACGGTGCCTCCTAGAAGCTGTCAGTGACAGTCAACAGTCATGTTACACCCAAATTACTGACTGAATCAGAACTGGAGCTAGTTCCTGTAACTCTCACAGGGACTCCACTCAACTTTAAATACACCAAGGGAAAATCATAGAAAAGAGTTATCTTTGGGCTGATATGGTTTAGTTTCTGGGATGCTTGTGTTACATGACTGTGATATGGAGAAAGAGAAGAAGGGAAAGTAGTTGTTCCATCTGACCATAAAGATCTCTTTCTCCCATATCCACAGCATGACAAGAAATTTGTTTCTAGGGGATGAAACAGTAAATGCTGCCTCTTACCATAGGAAGTTAAGAAAATATTTTAATTTGCTCCTTCCCTTTGACTTCTTTGAAGAACTTTCCCAGATTTCCTTTTAACTACTTTTTCAAAGCAACACCTTCATGAACTTGTGTCTAGACCCATGTCCTTCCCAGCTTCATTCTTTACTTCCTCAAAATAAAATACTAAAGGATATTTCAGGGTGCCACCACCCAATACCATCAGGCCCCCAAATCATTCTCCAATTTGCTACTGTTGTTGTTTAGTCATTTTCGGTTGTGTCCTACTCTTTGAGACCTTATTTGGGGTTTTCTTGGCAAAGATATTGGAGTAGTTTGCCATTTCCTTCTCTAGTTCATTTTACAGATGAGGAAGATGGAAACAAACAGGGTTAAGTGACTTGCCCAGAGTCATCCAGCTGGTGTCAGGGACCAGATTTGAATTCAGGAAGCTGAGTCTCCCTGATTTCAGGTTCAGCACTCTACCCACTTGGCCACCTAGCTGCCCCCCACAATAGACTCCTCTAATTCTAATGACAGAGACTTAACAAATTTATAATTTTATTATACTCTGAATAGAGGTGATATTTAAAAAGCAGAGAAATCGACTATACAAAGAATTTATAGGACATTCATTTACATACTGAATATTTTTTTTACAGTATGGAGCAAAGGTTTAATATCTATTAATAGATAAGGCAGAGAAGGCAATGTTAACATGTCAATGATATGAAGGATACACTGACAATATTTAATTAAGCATGGCTTTTTAGCATGTCCACATTATAACACTGAAGGATTATAGAAATACAATTTAACAAGCAGGTTAATAGGTGCCTGGCTACAAATACATGTGGCAAAAAGCTAATATGAGTTCACCAGTCTTTCTTTTCCAGTACTGCATATACACATCTTGAAACATCTTGGGGGGAAAGCATGTTGTGTTAAGTTTGACTGCACATTTGTCACAAAAAGAATGCTGTGTGACTGGATATGCTATTTACTACTGAGTATACCTTACAGTTTTTCTTTTGAGTATGTAAAATTATTTCATACATTTCTAATATATGTGGTAACTTATCATAAGAGAAACATACTATGAGAGCTCTCCTTAGAATCATAAAAATGGACCCTATTTTTCTTGAGAAGAAAAGTCAAGCTCCTAGTGGATTTTCCCTGATGCTCTTTTTAACAGAGAACAAAAATTTGAAAAGAGCAAAAAATAAAAAGAAAAATAAGCATGCCTGTAAATGATCTTTTTTTTTTAATGGCAATCTTCAGGCTTTAAAGTCCTTCCCGAATACATGTGGGCATGAAATGCTGTGTCAATATCTTGAAAACTACAAGTAATTGTGTACTGGAAGGAAAGGAGGGACCCCAATTCCATGGCATTTTCTTCAAAAAGAATGATTATTTGAACTTGATTTAAGTCCTAAGCACACTCTTTTCTTCTTCTTCTTTTGTGGGGGCATCCTTTCCATGTGAGTAACACTCTTGAGAGATCCAATAATTTAAGCCCTTTCAACCATTTGGTTTTCCCAAACTTCTGATGAAATGAAACATTGTTGGATTGGATATCCCTTAGAAGTGGTTTAAGAGCTAAAATCCTGCCTGATGGGTTGTTCTTAAGGCACATGGGATCCCCAAAATGCCCAAGCAGACTCTTTATATGGCAAAGCAAATACTACATGATGAGTAAATGTGTAACAGAATCATAAAGCATTAGGCACAGAAATGAGGCCCTGGCCTTTGTCACTGTCATGTCAACTGGAGCAAGAAGTTATCTATCTGTGAGCTTTCTATACAATGCCCATCGCAACTCAGCCAATTCCAACTGCATTTGAACTGCGATCTTCTTCCCTGCCTTTTGTTGCCTTGACTCATGCATTCATCTCTTTATGAGAGTAAATTTTCCAAGCTTAAATTGGTCACTATGGTTCCTGCATAAAATAAGCACTGATATCTGTTCTTGGAAAGGGTAGGAGTATATTATTATTAAGGAAAACTTTAATAGGGGATACTTGGGGTCTTTTAACATTTATCCAGCACCTTGTGCACAGGAGAGGAGAAAGTTCATGTTTCATCAACCAGGTCAAGTCCTGGATCATTGGTCCCAGCAGAAATTCACCAATGATAGATTTGCAGGGAAAACCATTTAGATACAGAAATATACACAAGTAAGTATTTGCCCATATAATACAGCAGCTAATATGACAACAAAAAAAGTCTGTATTTTCAAGGATCATCCCTTTTCCTACCTTCATTCTTAAGATGCCACACTCAGGACACTCACTATAATACAAAGTAAAACCACTTAGCAGCATGACGAGATGCGAGAGCTTATCAAGGCACAAAGTGCCCTATGTAGCATCGTGGTTCTATCCTTACAAATGACATCCAAAATACCAAGCAGATGCCAAGGCAAGAGTTTAACAAAATAATATTCTTTTTCCTTTCTGGATGTATTAGCTGATACTATCCACAATAAAAAAAAATTTGGCATAAAACCCATAAAGAAGTTAACTTGAACAAAATATTGAAAAACAAATCCAAATATGCAAAAAGACTTTCTGTAGAAACAGTATTTCCAAAATACAGGATGTGTTATAACAATACCATAAGAAAATATTGACATACTTTCTAAGCAAGGCACATGCAATAGAATATACTTAGATACAATAACACAAGAAATGCAAAGCTCAACAAGGTGTCTAGTAAAGGGTACTCATACAATATAGCAACATCAAATTTCTACTATAAATAATCTGGCGTAGGCAAAAATATAAATTATATAAAATCATTTTTGCTTTTCCCTCATTTTTATCCAACTATTATTTAAAATGGTTTCTTTCTTGCTTCACTCTTCATACAAAATATATTTTTTAAATGAACAGAATACATAAAGCCTTCACCATACAATTTTTTTAAAATGACATCTCTAACTTTTCATAAAGCACAATGACTTCAATCATTCCCAGATTTAGACCTTACAATCTTGGTATCCCTATACCTCTGTCTGTCTTCATGGTCCCTGAAAAAAAAAAACAACCTACACTAACCTTCATCAAACATACTTCCCCCTTCTCAGTTCAACTCTATCTTGGTTATGGAAACATGAAGGGAACAGCAAACAATTGTATAAGAAGCCCATTATTATCTGAAAGAACATCACTTTGTGAGGGTGATAGCTACCGTGGATGCAAAAAGGACAAGTGTCTCCATAAGGCCATGCATGCAGTTCTATTACATACTGAATCTCGTAAAATTCATGTGATATAGTGAATAACCAGGCAATCATTCCAATGTTCACCCAAGAGATCCTGGGAAAGGTGAAGAAGAATATACGAGCTTTTCTCTTTCGATGTTTATCTCCAAAGTAGACTCTCTGGATAGGTACAGATGCTCCAGATACAGCTGCTTTTAATTAGAACTTGGCACTTGGCTGTGAACATGTTTCAAAAGACAAAAATTTCCTCTTGAGAAAGGCCAAGGAATTTTGAAGTCTTTCTTTTAAAATAAGAAAAAAAAAGCAAGGAAGGAAGGAAGAAGAAAAATGTACAACAGTCTCGTAGAAGGTCCTGTTTTTCTTCTTGGGATCAGTACATTTGAGTGAATTGTTCAAAAGGACGTCATCCCTCTCTACTTGCACCAAAGTGGTCTGTCTGTTGGAGAGATTTCAGATCTTTTTAGGTGAGCCAATCATGACCTTTGATACAAAGTTCACAATGGCACTGGCGGGCTGCTCAGGATCATGTTCCGCAAAGAGGTGGCACACGTTGTCCGTAGCGCTCCCTTGTTTTCTTGCAACAAATCCAAATACTCTGGAAAAGGCAATTAAAAAATTAAATAGGCAACACTTACACATACCCACACAGTTACCCTGTACAAACATCCATATTACCCGTATTATTTACTTCAATCATGCCACAACTAGAAAGTATCTCCTCATTATAACAATTTTCAACAAGACACATCTGTGATTATCTAATCTGCTTTATTTGCTAGTACATAGGGTCATTCCTTATATTAAGAGAGTGGCATCATCAAAACTAACATACAGGACCTGCTACATGCCAGGCACTGTATTAAGCTCTTTAAAAATATCATTTCATTTGATCCTGGGAGACAGCTGTTCTAATTAGTTATTATTTTACAAGATGGAGGAACTTGAGACAGAATTTATGTGGCTTGCCCAGGGTCACATAGCTAGTGTGTATCTAAGACTGAAATCAAACTTAGTTCTTCCTAACTCCAGACTCAGCTCTCTATCTGCAGCACTCATCACCATAATTAGTGAAGATTGAACTCAGAGCCTGACTATACCTAAAATATAACATACATTCAGACTGTGTAGGAAAGATGACAGTGTCTTGTAAAGATCAGACAGGCAGACGGACGGATAGATGGAATAGACAGCTGGATTGGATAGATCCATAAGAACTACAAAGTGCTTTAACATATGGCATACCATTTTATCCTTATAAAAACTCTGTAGAGTAGCTATCATTGTCATTCCTCTCTTACAGAAAAGGGAACTATGACTATGAGCGTTTAAGAGCTTTGCCCTGGGATCTCACAACTAGGAAGTGTCTGAGAATTTGAATTCAGGAATTTCTGAGTCTAAGCCTTATAACTAACCACTACACCAGGGAATTTTTATCTAGCACTCATGAACTTATTTTAAAAAATATTTTAATAATTACACACTGATAAAATTTCCCTTGTAATCTTATTAGTTTTATATTTTCTCTCTCTCTCACACATATAGACACACCCATTAAAAAATAAGAACCTCTGCTCAATTCCAAATTGCTTTGCTAAAATTATATTTGAAATTTGAAAATCATCATGGTTCATATGTAAGAAACATTGTAGACCTTTCAAAAATGTAAGTCAAGTATGGAAGATCTGTTTTCCCTTACTTTTGTATTCTTAAATTACAAACTCTACACAAGGTGTCCCAAAAGTCTAAGTAAAATTTTAAGTTGTATAAGGCTATAGTTTAAAATTTCCTTAGGATTTTTGGAACCCTCCCCTCTACCTCCATAAACTTTTAAAACAAAGGGTATTGTTTAATTATTTTCTTCGAAAAGTTGTAGTGACTGCCTATACTAAATGTAGATAAATGGTTGTTCTGAAGTCAGAAGACCTGAGTTCAAATCCTACCCCTGATGCTTACTATCTGGGTAACCTTGGGTGAACCTTCACCTCAGTTTCATCACCTGTAAAATGAGGAGGTTAACGTAGAAGGTCTCTCACATTCACATCAGCTCCAAATCTATGATTCTATGTGACTTTTTTTCAATTGGAAGGAAGATAGCTTTATCAAAGGTGAACAAGGATTTAAGGCAGGGGATATTCATCAATAATCATCGTTTACGCCAAAGAAAATTAAAAATTTTTTTTTTTTGAGAGCAGGGACTATGTTTTATATTTCTTACAAAAGAAATGTCTAGAAGAGTGTTACACAATACTATTTATTCACTCAAGGAATATTCATGAATTGACTAAAAGACCCAAGGGCTGGAGACAGGCATGAGAAATGTAATTATCTTTCCCTAGAATTATATGTGCTAATTTATGAGATAGTCATTGGATAGTCAGATATAAAGATCTAACAGCAAGATGGAAAGGTCTTTCCTACTTAAGTTAGGAAATTCACATGGTCCTTTAGCTTTTTCACTGAGCTCCACTGACCTCAAAACTATTCCAACTGTTTACTAAAAGGCACCTTTAGATAATATAATAAGGATGTATAATTTCTTTTACTTTAATTAATATTAGTTGATAATATCTTTTTTCAGGCCAAATGTAGAAATGTTATATTATTCATACCACGTAAAGAGGAGAGAGGTCATGGGCATCTTTGATCATTGTTAAGCCTTACTCTAAATATAAAATATTACACGCAGTCAATATAATTGAAGGGTCGTTCTGTGGCAAAAGGATTAGACTTGTTCTATTTGGCCTGGGAAGATAGAACCACAAAAAATGGATAAAGTGTGCAAAAAAATGTTAGGTTTGATGTAAGGGAAATTTTCCCAATAATTAGAGCTATTCAAAGTGACATGGGGTACTTTGGTTAATGGGGTAACCCTCACTGGACGCCAACAAGCAAAGGTTAAATTAAGACTTGTTGGGTCAGGTTTGACTGGATGGATATTGAGACCAGTTCTAAAATTTTGGGACTCATATTCTTGTCCTTAAAATCAAGGAGGAAACTACTAAAGGGTAGTCTTGCAGGGGTCTGGGGGCACCTTAACAATTTAGAAAAATTGATCATCTGTGGAAATTGGGATAGAAGTTCAAGTCTACATAATGACTCCAAGCTAAAATACTTCAAAACAAAGGAATCCAGATAATGATGGGCAACTTACTTTGCTGAAGGGCCATCTTTGATCCACCTTGTTGTACATGAAAAGAGGAAACAAAATGAAAGCATTAATTCTGTTTACATTTTCAAGGCAAAATTAAAGATATACATATTAATTAATAAGTGAAAATGACTTACTTCCTGTCCTGTGGATCCAAAGCACAGAAAATGACAGTGTTCACTGGATAATGTCTTCGGAAAAAAAGTCTGTTAAGAGAATGAAATGAAGGGAGAAAAATCAGGGTTTTTAGTATTTCTCTTTTAAAACTGAGGTGTAGATAATTATTAGTGTGAGCAGGGGCACTAAGTAGTATATTTTGAGGGGCAGTATGATAATGTATAAAAGGACACCGGATTTTGTGGCAAGAGACGTAAATTTCAAGTTGGCTTCTTCAATCTATGTGCAACTGGGCAATTCACTTATCTCCCTAAGTTTCACCTCTTCTCTGCAAAATGAGAATTTTGGATTAGATGACCTCCAATGTTTCTGTGATAACTCCTCTAGTATTATTTCCTTGCTTTATTTATTTCCTTGAAGGACCAGTCCATTGTACCTGTGTTATATAACTCTGGAAGACAGTAATAGAATTCAAAGGAATCTTTATATTTTAAGGAAATGATTTTTAAAAAGACACAAACACACAAAGTCACATTTGTATACATATAAGGAAGGCCATTTCTTAGGACCAAAGGTTAAAAAATATTACAGTAAGAGAAAAATAAATCTTGCTACACAATCACAACAGGAAAAGTACTCCAAGGCATAGACTTTGTCCACATCATGACCAGTCACCTAGTCAGGGGTGGGGAACTTGCAGCTTCAATTTGTTCTGTGAAGTTTGGATTCAGTCAAAGCGTCACACTCGAGGACCTAGAAGGCTACATATGTCCTCAAGGCCACAGGTTCCCTACCCCTGACCTAGATGATATGATTAAGTCCTCCAAGGCTTCAGGGATGTTTGTGTGCCAAAGCTAAAGAAAATAGAAATGCTACTATTATAAAAAGTAAGTAATTAAAGCAGGGCTGTTATAAAAAAGGCTAGTGAGGCACATAAGACCATGTAAGTATCTCTCTACTATACTTAGCAGTAGCCTGATAAAACTGTTAGAAAAATATGCCTGGCATGTACTTCCATGTTTTTGAAGGGAAAGGAATTGGCTTTATGATGGTATTAGTACAGGGAGTTCCCAAATGAGGAAACTCCCTTCTACCAATACCTGTAGACAGGCTGGCATCCTGTCTACAACCTATTATTCTTAGAGAGATGCCTAGAACCTTGACAGCATCAGTGATGTGCTCAGTCACATGGCATTATGCATCAGAAACAGAAGTTATACCCGGGCTTCCTGGCCAGATCTCCATCTACTCTATCATGTTGCCTCTCCATATGAAATTGTAGAAAAATGACTGAAAATGAGATTTTGTTTCAACAAGAAAAGGAAAGACTGGAATCCTGCTAAACTTGAAAACCACCAATAACTTTAAAGAATTTTTAAATCAACAGCACCACTCAGAAATGGATAGAGAAAGCAAGCTAGGGTAACATCGTTACTTAGACAAATCATACAGAGGCCACTCACTTCCGCTGATTGTCAGTCAGTGTAATCCCTTGGGCAGACACTTTGAAATGGACGACTGTAGAAATGGGGGGAGGATCTTGAACCAGCGTCAGGCTCAAGGCCTTCTGTACAGCTTGGTAGCCTGTGAGTGACTCCATTTCCACAGAATTTAAGTACCAAACATTGCAGGCTGTCAAGAGTGAAAGACAAAAAAGGTTTAATGTCATTCTATTTGCGATGCTACTACATTTCAGAAGCTGTATGTACTAAAATACTCAGAACAGATTCTAAATTGAAAAGTGAAGCAGTCCCTGACTTCAAGGGCCTTATTTTCTAGAAGTAAAATGCATACATACATACATACATACATATATACACATACATACATATATAATATGCATACATATACATACACATACATAAATACACACATGCACAGACACAAAGCAATTTTATTGGGAAGTGAACAGGTTAAGGAACTGAGAAAGTCATTAACAGTTGGGAGGAATCAAAAAAAGCCTCAAGTAAGAGGAAGCACTTGAAACTAAGGATTCTTTAAGGATGAGGGTGTGGCAACATATGAGGAGAGGACCTCAGGCATCAGGTAGGAAAAATACCAGATAAGCCAGTTTGGCTGGAACAGAGGGTGTGAAATGGAGTAATATTTGATCAACCTAGAAACGTAGGCTGGAGTTAGGTTGTGAAAGGCATTTTGTGGTGAACAGAAATTCTTATTTTATCCTAGAGGTAATAGGAAGCTTCAGGAGCTTTCGGAGCAAGGGAGTAACATGGTTACACCTGTGATGTCATTGCACAAGGAACACTCAATTCAGTGAATATTTACTGAGTGCCTACTATGTGCATGGCACAGTGCTGTGTTCTAAGGAGGTGATCATAACTAATAATAAAAATGACTACATATTCATATAGCATTGTAAACTCTGTAAAGCATTTTACATTTATATTCATTTGATAAAGACATACATAGTGCCTGGAAGTTTGAAAAATGCATTGACACATCTCATTTTGAGTCTCCCTACTTCCCTTTGGGGCAAGTATCACAGGTTTTATTTTCTCCAATTTACACATAAGGAAAGAGAAGTTAAGTAACTAATTCATTTTAATACAGATTATAGGAATCAGAAATTGAGTTTCAATCTAGGTCCTCCTGGTAATATTCAATCTACTATGTTATCTACCTCCTAAAACAGCCCTGGCCTTAAAGGAGATGACATTGTGCAGGAATGACATAATACACATACATATAAGGGAACTATATCCTAATACGATGAGAGAGAGAGAACAGTAGTAACTAAGGAGATTAGAGAATGCTTCAGGGACATGATGGCATCTGAGTTGGGTCCTGAATAAAAATAAACATTGTGAAAGGCAAAGGTACATTTGAGACTGAGGGAACAACTGGTGAGAATACCTACAGGGAGGTGAAGGCACCGAGGCCAGGAAACAGTTTTTTGTCCAGTTTTGCTGGAATGCAATGTGTGAAAGGCAGTAATGTGGAATAAAGCTGAGATCAACCAATAATCGCTGAGTAAACACTTCCTATGCTTACAGACTTATTATCTAAGAAAGATGGCATAAATGTTCGCATCTGCTTCATTGGAAAACAACCCTTTGTCATTAGCTTAATTATAAGTTAACCTGCTCAACATGAAAATAATTTACAGGCAATACAGAATATAGGATGAATGCATTTACAAAACCCACTTAAGGAAAGAAACTATGATAATTAATCCTTGTTATGAATGTCCCATACAAGTAAATAAATGGTGAGGGACTTTGAGACTAGGTCTGGAGTCTGAGCCCAACCCCTAGACTGGGGACTTTGTTTCCTAATTCTGAATTCATACAAAGATAACGATCTTTGAAAGTTTCACTTTCACTTGTGAAGATACCAGAGGTACAGGTTATTTTTATGTTGATATGGAATTATAAGAGGTATATTCATTTTTCAAAAATAATTTTATTAATATATT
Organism: Potorous gilbertii; assembly: GCA_028658325.1. NCBI lineage: Eukaryota > Metazoa > Chordata > Mammalia > Diprotodontia > Potoroidae > Potorous > Potorous gilbertii. The sequence goes on along the minus strand of CM053772.1, from coordinate 65,422,186 downwards.
GCCCCCTGCATCCCTTCTTCCTCTTCTCTCCTATACAGTCATCTCTTGTAACAAAGAATAACAAATTCTTTTAATGTGAAGTAGTCGAAAGAGTTTGAGGGCTTGGAGTATATAGTCTAATCAAGTCTAAATCTCTGGTGTCCTCTATAGGTTTCTGCTTCCTCATGTACAAAATAAAGAGGGTGGGACAGCCTGATGGATGCAGTAACCTTGTAGATATCACTTGAGTGATGAGTCATTGCCAATATTCTTGAGAAGAGCATGGAAAGGTGAAGTGTGGCAGAGTGGATAGAGAACTGGCTTCAGGTCAGGAAGATATGGTCATTCCAAGTCCAGCCTCTTGACACATACTAGCTGTGAGACCTCAGGCAAGTCATTTAACCTCTCGTTGTACTACCCTTCCTCATACACCAACAATTCTTTAAAACTTTAATTTGCAGAACAATTGCTATCTACATCGGCAGAGGCAGTTGGCTCAAGGAGAGTTCCAATCACCAATGAAATAACAGGTCTGGACCAAAAAGAAAGAAAAAAAGCAAAACACTAAACAGAGATGGAATAAAACATTATGGGAAATGCTAGAAAGAGTACAAGATGGGAGAAAGGCAAATGTTTTTGTAATTTTCAAATAAAGAGATGAGAATGGATACAGGCCACTAAGTTTGACTTCAATTCATGGGAAACTCTAGAACATCTAGATGATGTTTGAAGATTGGCTAAAGGAACTGGTTGTGTTTAGTCTGGAGAGAAGAGAAATCTTATGGAAAAAATGCTAGCTGACATTAATGTTTTGAAAGACTGTCATAGAGAAGGAAGATTAGATTTGTTCTAGTTGTGACTGTTTGTCTCAGTTTCTTCATCTGTAAAATGAACCGGAGAAGAAGATGGTAAATCAGTCTAGTATCTTTACCAAGAAAACTCCAAATTGGGTCATGACTGAAATGACTGAATAGCAACAGAAAATTTGGACCTGGATGACAAAGCTAGGAACATGTCACAGAAAAGAGGCAAATTTGGTTTTGATATAAGAAAAAATAATTCTTGACAATCAGAATTATTCAAAAGTAACATGGGCTGCTGCAGGAGGTAGTAGGTTTCCCTTTGTTACACATCTTCAAATATAGCCTAGATGACCACTTCCCAGCAATACTGCCGAGGAGATTTTAATTCAGGTATGAGTTGGGCTGTCAGCCTGTGAGATTCTGTGACTATATTATTTCTACACATGCCCTTCCAGCTTCAAGTGGGATGCTCCAATACCAACCTCTCCCATTAGCCAGAATTTCTTCATAAATAAAATAGGAATAATAATTCTTGTATTTCACTAGGTTGTTGTGGGTAAAGCATTTTAAACTTAAAAACTATAGAGTGAGTTGTTACCTTATTACCAGACCAGAAGGGAACGTTTTCTTTTGCAGATGCAAAATATGTAGAAAAATGTACAGGTTAATGATTATGAAAGGATAATACCACAGTGCTATGAGAAATGATTAGCTGAGTGATCTTAGAAAAATATGGAAATATGAAATAATGAAGACTGAAATAGGCAGAACCACAAACACCGTACACTAACAACAATATTGTTTTAAGACCACTTTGAGTGAATAAGTCATTTTGACTATTATAAATATCCAAAGGAACTACTTAGTATATATGAAGCAAGACACTATTTGCATGCAGAGAAAGAACTGAAAAATAAAAGTATGTACAAGAATGATTTTACATATGTATGTATATATGTGCATGTACACACACACATTTGTGTCTAATGGTAGCTATCAGGATGGAGGGATGGGTGAGGAAAGAAAAAAAGTAATTTACAAAATAACTTTAGGAATAGTAAGTTGTACGTAACAGATTTGCAATTTCATGGGCAATTTTTTAAAAAAAAATTATCCTGTTATGGAAATGCTTTTTTTATCCCATAAATTAAAAATAAAATAGATAATTTGTTTTTTAACAAAGTGAACAAGTTACTGTGAAGCTCCATGGTCAGAGAGTCACAACCCATGGCAAAGGGCGTCACTATTGTTGGGGGAAAGGCTTTTCTTAGCTTTCAGTTTTGGAGCTTGAATGATATTTTCCTAGATAAAGTGTTAAAAACAGCAATTTAGGATGAGTTGAAATAGTACCACTAGCAGAAAAGGTCAACTGCATTCCGGAACTAAATAGCCTTTGTGTGGGCCTCCTTAGGAACCCCAGAACCATTTATAACACTGTATCACTGGGAAAATGCATTCTGAGTTTCCAAACAAACTTTAGGAACACAACTCATTTGTAAGCAGAGGACTGCCTGTACTCTTCTGTTCTCTAACTGAGTCAATGCTTGGAGAATGTTTAGAGGTTTTTTTGTTTTCATCTTTTATTTGGAAAAAAAGAAAAATAACTGAATATAAATTGGGTCTTATGAAATTCTCATCTCACCCTTTTAACTTGGTTTACTGTGGCTAAAACAGAAGCTTGTCGTGCTTCTTTTGGTGAGGGCATTTCACGGATGTTCAAGACATTCAGCCAGCAACTAAAGTTCACTTCATTGAAGGAAACCATTCATTACACTGGCAAAACACCAAGAATGTTTCCTCTTGATTGGAAGATAAGAATCATTCTGTACTACCACTTGGTCTTATTTTCATTTCCATCTTTCTAGGCTTCTGGACATTTCAGTGAACAAGAGAAAAAAAGTGTCCTCACTTTCCATGCCAATGAAACATTCAATGAAATGAAAGAAGACATTTTTCCTTGCTTATATTTTTCAGAATAGTATATCATTCAGACATAACACATGGGACAAATTACCACCTGTGTGTTTTTCACTTTAAAAAAATCATTCTTATGAATACAAAGGGTATATTGCCTTTGTAACATTTGCTCAATAATGCCTAAATGTACCTTTAAAAATTGTTTTAAAAAGAAAGAAAAAACTGATTACATATATACTTCCCCTAGACACAGAGTATGGTCCAGTTTCAACTGGATTTTAACATTTTCACATCAAAGTTTCTTTATTGTTATTCAATCTTGCCATATTTGCAAAAGGATCACCTATTACGAGGCATCTGAAAATCAAAGAATTATGGACCAAACATTTAGGGTATATGAATGGTCTGGTAGAAAAAAAGGTGAAAAGGTAGGGTTTATATTTGATTCCTACAATAGCCCTCCTTACACTTGGTAATCCAGAAGACCCAAAATCTGTACACACATGTAATGAAAGAGAATACATAAACAAGAGGACATTTTCTTCGGCAAACCCCTTAACCTTTGTAGGACTTAGTCTACTTGTCTGTTAAACAAAGGAATAGGACTACTTGTTCTCTAACTTCTATTCTAGATCAAATCCTTTTAATCAAAGCGTTGAAGCTACTGCAGATATACATATGATAGGAGAAAAACACAACTGCTTGTTTTCCACAAAAGAAAATAAATCAGCTTAAAACTAGGGACATCAGAGATGATCGTGTCTTCCCCTGTCATTAACAGATGAAGAAATCAAGACAGAGAAAATGCAAATGACTTGTAAGTTTACACAGTTAGTTAGTTGCACAGCAAGAATTAGAACTTAGGTCTCTCAGTTCAATATTCTTTCTATGATAAGATAGTTAGGTAGCATAAAGCAGACAGTGTTGGACTTGCACACAGTACGAGCTGAGTTGGAATCTTGCCTCAGGTACTCAGCAGCTTTACTTTCCTCAGCTTTAACCGCCTGTGCAATGGGGATAGTACCAGACTTACCTCCCAGGGTTGTTGTGCTACTCACATAAGACAACCTATGCAAAGCCCTTTATAAACCTTAACTGCGCCATGTAAATGCTAACTTTATTGCTGTTATTTATAATAATAATTATTCCTGACGTGATGGTCAAATGTCAGAACCTTCATGAAAAGTTTCTGCAGGAATGGAAGCAGCACACGGTTATTTGTGGAAGAGCAGTCACATCGCTTCGCCAGAAGCAATGCTGACCCAAGCCTCTGATTTAACAAGGCTGAGGATGACCTAGTTAGCTGAGCCACCAGACTTTAAAGGTCTATGGATCAGTCATGATAGCCAAAATTCTCTTTCATCTTTTATCCAGGAGTTGTCAATGTCTTTACCTGACAGAAAGTTCATAGGGAAAGAGTTAAAAGTCCAAGGGACCTCTCAGAGGTCACTTAATCCAACAGCCTTGCTTTATACGTGGAATCTGAGACCTCAAGAGGTCAAAGTGACCTGCCCAAGGGAACAAGGCATACATGGCAGAGACAAGGTTCAAAACTAGCTTTATTCATTCTCCAATTCATAAATGTTAGAGGATATGAATAGGCAGTTTTCAGAGGAAGAAACTAAGCTATTAATGTTTTTATGAAAAAAAGTGTAACAAATTACTAATAATTAAAGAAATATAAATTAAAACAATTCTGAAGCATGAGCTCACTCTCATCAGATATGGCTAAGATGACAAAAAAGAAAAATGAACAATGCTGGAGGGGCTATGGAAAAATAAGTACATGTACTGCTGGTAGAGCTGTGAACAAGTCCAAAAATTCTGGAAAGCAATTTGGAACTAAGCCTGAAAAGCTATTAAATTAAGTCTATATTCCAAAGGGATCAAAGAGGGAAGAAAAAGGCTCATATGAACAAAAATACTTATAGAAGCCCTTTTTTAAGTGATAATTGGCAACTGAGGGGATGCTGATCACTTGGGTAATGGCTAAACAAGCCATGATCCTTGGATGTACTGGAGTACCACTGTGCTGGAAGAAAAGACAAAAGGAATAGCTGCAGAAAAACCTGGGAAAAATTGTATGAACTGGTGCGAAGTGAAGCAAGCAGAACCAGAAAGGCAAATGAGAGAATAACAGCAATACTGTAATCAATTTTGAAAGGCAGGGATTCTAATCAACACAATGACCAATCATTCTGGAATTGGACTCGTGATGAAACATGCTATCCACTGAGAGAATGAGAAAGGACTGATGAACTTAGATTATAAATGGAAATATTCTTTCGTTCTCTTTCTTTTTCCTCTCTCCCTTCATCTTTATTTTTTCTCCTTCCTTTCCTTTTCTTCTTTTTTTCTCATGGCTAATGTGGGAAGTTGTTTTGCCTGACTATACCTATTTGTAATGGGTTTCATTTTTCTTGTGCTCTTGATAGGCAGAGGAATGAGAGGGGGAGGGAGAGAATTTAGAACCTAAAGTTGAATTAACAAAATAAGTCAGGTTGTCTTGACTTCAAATACATCCCTCTTTCTGCTGCCCTATGGTGCCATCCCACATAACCTCCAGCTAGACTAAAGAGTCTGTTGAAATGTCCAGAGTCCACCCAAGAAGAAGATCTGAGCTAGCTCCCAACAGTTCCTACAGTTCTTGAAAAGAGAATTGTCATTTCTGGGATGATCAGTGAGTTCAGGAGAAAGGGACCTTGATGTACACCATCAAAAGTCTACAGAACCTCAAACTTCCTTTAAAAAAATCCTATGACCCTGACTTTTCTATTAGCATATCAATTTTCTCTGAGATTTGCTACTATCTGCCTTAGTTTTATAGCTACTTCTCACTGTCACACCCTAGTTAGGGTCTTTTAGAAGTCTCTCACACCTGCACACTTAACACACAAACCGCTGGAAATGGGCCAGAAAAAAGTTCCCAAGTGGCTGACATTCAGACTTTTGTGTGCCCGGCACTAATATCTCCCCCTTCTTCATGACTCTTTAGCAACTACTTGGCACAGTTACACCTGTTCTATCCCCAACCTTTCAAGTTTTTTGTACTGCATGGTCAGTTTCTCATAAAATGGAGTCATTCACCTGCATTTCAAGGCCTTTCTTTTCCCTTAACTGATTTGTTTTCTCCCAGGGCTGATAGCGGGATCTACAAAAAAAAAAGTTATGTAAGATCTAATCTTTGCTAACATTATACTTTCCTATTGTGATTAGGAACACATGGCATCAGAAATGCTTCAGATCCTCCTGTTTTCATTTGAAGTAATCAGGCATTGCTTCGTTACAATAAAATGAGAATGTTTCCTGACTAGGAGAATAGGTGCTGGAATCTCTATATCACCAGTTAAAGAAGAACTCCAGTTGTGATTTGCACTGGGAATCTCAGAAGAAAAGACCAGGTCAGCCTTATTTCCTATTATTTTCCTGCATAAATTTTCTAAGCTTCTACAAAGAAGACAACCACCCTACTGTGTCAAACATAAAACTTCAGTAGCCTTACCAACTGATTCTGTATTTCTTACCTCTTTTTGCAAAATGAATTGCTGCTCATCCTTTAAAACTCAAATAAAATGTTACCACCTCCCTTATAAAACGTGATGGTAGTGACTTCCCTCTACAGTTAGCATTTTGTTCTGTATCTCTATAATACACTTAAAAAAATAACAATATGTATAGCGGTTATATCTTATGATTTTAAAAAAATAATCACACAGAGTCAGCTTAATGGATAAAACACGGGACTTTGAATGAGGAAGCCCCCAGTTCAGAGCCATCCTGACTCATATGCTTATTAACTATTTAAAATTGAGCAAGACACTTAGAAACTCTCTCACAGCCTCAGTTTCCTTCTCTGTAAAGTAACACCTACCTCACAGGGTTGTTTTGAGTATTAAATGAGATAAGATATGTAAAGCACTTTGCATTTCTTACACTCGTAACAAAAATGCAGCATGATTTTCTTCCCTATTTGACTATAAGTTCTGTAAAGGCAAGAATCAATTCATAGCTGAACTCTTACCTACATTGCCTCTGGTACCTAACAGTGTTCTGCAGATTGACAGACCAACAAGTATTTATGTGTCAAGTACTGTGTTAGACTTGGGAATACAGAAGTCAACATGAAACAGTCCCTGCTCTCAAGGACGTTACATTCTATTACAGGAAGCAACACACATATGCAAGCAAATGCAAGTTTAATCAATCCACCTGAGTAAACTGAGCTGGAAAGAGTCTATTTCTGCCACCTGAGCTTGGCTGCAAAGAGCTCTTTCCCAACTTGAGCTTTTTCAGTTAAAGAAGCCCTCTGGAACACGGAGTGCCAACCATGTCAATTTTGCTATATAATGGAGACTAGGACAAAGTGACCTTAACCATCTGAAAACAGTGCTTAAGTAAGAGGCAAGGTTTAGAAAACCAACCAGAGGCTTTGGAACAGAGGGAGGCATTATAGTCATTTAAAACAAGTTCATAGGTTAGAGCTGGAAGGGACGTGAGGGAACATAGGGTCCAAACTTCTTATTTTAGACATACTGAAATGGACGGCCAGAGAGTGACTTGGCCAAGATTTTACAGACAGTAATTTATAGAGATTGGAAAAAAGACCAATTCTCTGACTCTAAATTCAGCATTCCCTCTCCCTGGGGGGGAGGGGGGGAAGATGAGTCTCACTTTACTCATCAATAAAATGAAAGAACTAGAAAAAATTATTTCTAAGGTATATTATAGCTCTGGTATTCTACGAGTCTGACTTAAGATAAATCAGTGAAACAGAGTTAAGTCCAATAATTTGGGCATGACCAGGAGATACCGGCTCTTGAAAAAAAGCTAAGTTAACTTTTCATTTCATCCTTCTTTCTGTATCTCTTCAACATAGCTCATCTTCAGAGTTTAATTTTAAAAACTGCTTATTGTGCTATCCGATCACCATGAGTCCACTTCGGACTCTATATTGAACATACCCATTTCCTTTTCCTTTCCCATGCCTGCTGCACAAGTGAGGCTTTATTTAAGCCTCAGTTCACAATCTGTTTCAAGGATAAGGGTCATTTCAAGAAACCTCTAATCAGCTCCAATTTTAAGCACCCATTTTAAAAAAGGCGGATGAAGTGACAATGGGGTAAGGATTGGGGGTGCTAAGTCATGCCTGGACATTTAGACATGAGCAGCATTTCCAGCCATATTAAAAAAAAATAGAGTTATGAGTACTGATCAGACACTGGAAGGAAAATATGACTGCCCTTTAAAAAGAACACATCAAACAAATGAATACCAAGCCAACAAGGGGAAAAGTCCACAAAACTTCCAACAAGGTGCCTGGGAGCTAGCGCAGGGATTGTTTTCTTAGAAAGCATCAGTCTCAAGTGACTTAACTGGCTGATGGTTAGACATGAGCCAGAAATAACAATGGAGCTAAGCAAAAATAGGTCCTTCCTGACTGCCTTCTAAACTTCCAAATTTATACAATTTAACCCGATTAAGTTTAATTAAATTTCCACTGGGCTAAATGATCCTTGATATGATGCTAACCAGATGGGACTGTCTGGCATGTTCACTGGGATGTCCACCCCTCCTTCTCAATACTGTGTACCCTGCAGTTGTCCCGCATTGAATATAACAAAGCAATATGCTTTAACTTGAACTGAAGGAGGCTTCACAGTTTGCTGGCCTCCAGAACGCACGTATTTAGCATTCTATATCAAAGAGTCAGTATCGGCTAACCGATGCTGCTAAAAGTCTGTCAAATTCTAGACCACTAAGATTAGACATTTTCTCTGAATATGTCAAGGGTAGCTGAAGTGTGATGATTTATAATGCTGGTATTTCAATGAAAGAATACCTGTACAACCATTAATCCTTAGAAGTCAATCTGCTGCATTTGCTTAAATTTAGACAGAGGACTCTATCATCCAGGGGTTAGGATTTTAAGTATTTCAGAGGGAAAAAAAGGCAAGTGAAATATGAGTATATTTTCAGAGACCCTAGGAATAACATAGCTCTTTTGCTTTAAGTATGTACATTCTTTTCTGGTGTTGTATCTTCTGGTCAATCAACTTAAATAAGAATTTATTAAGTACTTTTTCTATGTGCTAGACTCTGTTAGGTACTTGGGGTTGTTGTCTAGTCATTTCTGTCATGTCCAACACTTTGTGACCCCATTTGGGATTTCTTGGCAAAGATTCTGGAGTCTTTGACATTTCTTTATCCAGCTCATTTTACAGATGGGGTAACTGAGGCAAGCAAGGTGAATTGACTTGCCCACAGTCACACAGCTAGTACGTACCTAAGGCAAGATTTGAATTCAGGAAGATGAGTCTTTCTGACCCCAGACTCAATGCTCTATCCACTGTTATCTCCTAGCTACTTCGTACTTGGACTCATGATGACTTTACGGCTGTAGAACTGAAAGCAAAGAAACCTCCTCTATCAGTGCAAGTTGCCAGGTGCTCTGCAACTTAATAGTACCAGGGTTGCCTGGGTAAGTGTCTTGCTCACAGTCAGTCACAGGGCCAACATGTTTCATAAAGCAGGACTTCGACATAGGTCCTCCTTATTTTATGAAGGCAGTATCTTTACTCACTATCCTGAACTACAGTATACATACAAAATAAATACACAATGACTTGGGGGATTCCAACTGGTGGAATCACTAAAGGTATGGAGAGCCTTGCATTTGTAAAGCATTTAACACAGCGCCTGGCACATAATAAATCTTATTCTCTATCCCCTCTCCCCAAGACATGGAAGCAAAATGATGTGTATGAGGAAAAGCAAATAGCTAAGTTTGATTGGGTCATGGAATGCTTGATAGGGAGTAATATGCAATCTCCCTCGGAAAATAGCCCGATTATAAAAGGTTTAGATTTTATTCTAGATTCAGTAGGCAGCCACTGAAGCTTCTTGAGCAGAGGAGTAACACGGGTAGACCTGTGCTTTTGGAGTATCAATTAGACAGTTGTGTGGAGGGTGGATCGGAGAAGGGAGAGACTAGATGGAGGAAGATCAAATATGTAGAGAAAGAAAGGCTTTTGGAGTATCAATTAGACAGTTGTGTGGAGGGTGGATCGGAGAAGGGAGAGACTAGATGGAGGAAGATCAAATATGTAGAGAAAGAAAGGATAGCCTAACAGGGGCTGGGAACCTGCGGCCTCGAGGCCATATGTGGCCCTCTAGGTCCTCAAGTATGGTCCTTTGATGTCACAAGTTTTGATTTAATCAAAGGGCCACACTTGAGGGCCTAGAGGGCCACATGTGGCCTCGAGGCCGTAGGTTCCCCACCCCTGCCCTAGAGTGAAGCTATTAAGGTATAAACAGAAAAAAGAGGCCAGATGCGAAAAACATTGCGGTTTAATCTATAATACTTGGTGACTGACTAGATAACACGGGAGTAAGTCGGAAGAAAGAATTCAGGATAACTCCTAATTTGTGAACTACAGTAAATGGAAGAATGAACCTCCCTTCGATAGAAATAAGGTTTCAAGGGGAAAGGATGGATTTAAGGGAAAATATAGCTGAGAGTTATCCACACATACACCCTTAGCTGGATTCATGGGAGCTGATGCAATTAATGAGAGTGGTTAGACATTGACACAGCCCACATTTAGAAGCCACAGCCCACAAAGGGGACGTGAATCGTGAAATCGAAAAGGATAAGGAGGATAGATCTAACAAATACAAAGAGAATCATCACAGAACAACATCATGAAACCCAAAGAAGAAAGAGTTCCCAGCACTGTCAAACTCTGCAGAGTTCAATAAGGATAAAGACGAAGCTCATGGGGATTAAGAAACAGTGAGATCACTCATGATGTTGACAAAATAAATTTCACATAAATGGTAGGAACAGAAGTCAGATGATGAGGAGCTGAGAAGGTGAGAAAGCTGAAACAATGGATATAGGCAGTTTTTCTCTTTATGTCTGGTAGGAAAAGGAAAGCGATATGGCACAACAATTTGAGGGGAGGGTAGTATCAAGAGAATGTTTTTTTTCTTAAAGACAGAAGGGCAAGTTTGAAGCGGAAACTATCCTTCAGAAACGAGGGGGTCAGTAGATTAAGAAAGCCTGAAAACTAGAGGGAAAGAGAATGAAGAAACAATCTGATGAAAAATATTAGAAGGGATGGGATTGGATCAACGTCACAAGTAGTGGGCTGGCATTGGCAAACACAAAGGATACCTCTTACTCTAAGCCTGGAGAATACTAGGAAAGAATGAGGGATACTTTTGAGGAGTTGGAAGTATGAAATTAGAAAGACAAGGGAAACCATGACTAATGTTTTCAATTTTTCTTAGTGAATTATTAGGCAAGGTGCTCTGTTAACATGAAATAGAAAAACAATGGAATAGATGGTACAAGAAGGTAAGAGGTTTATAATAGTTCTTTTAGGACATTCAATAGAAAGTTGAACAGATGAATGAAATAAAAGGCATGCAGCAATGAAGGACCATTTGAAATTAGATTACATATTGGTAATGGCTCCAGTCAGTATACCATTGTCTCACTTACTTCATCTTTCCTTAGCAACATATAGCCAGGAGTGGAGAAGGAAGATGGTGGCATTAATCCAAGGTTGGGGTCTACAAAGGGAATGGCAGTGGTAGTAAAAATGGGGCAAGGAATTCAAGGATGGAAGATAGTGTAAAGTTGAACTGGTTTAAGTAAAGGATAGAGATTTTGAAGCAAATGAAAGTGAGACCAGAAAAGGTGCTGGAAGACATGGAGGAGTAGAGTGAATGGATGTTGGAGTATTGTTCCATGTACTATGTTCCTTTAAAAGGTGGTTTCTACACTGTTTTTTTGTGCCTTTGACAATCTAGTGAAGTATAGGGAACAAGGGCATACTCCTCAGAATAATGCTTTTAAATATTTTTTAAAAATGTTTTAAATAAAAACTTTAATATATAAATAAATGGAATTTTATATGAAATATTTTAAAATAAAATACCACAGGATTGCAAAGGAAATCAATTATATTGGTGTATAACTAACATTTTCAAAAAGTGTACACAGGTTCATGAAACTCAGGTAAAGAACCCCTGCTTTAAATGATTCCTGACAAGAAAAGTATGTATATTAAAATTGGAGCTGAATATACTGGCATGGAAGGCATAAATTCAAACTGCATCTTTGTGGGTTGTTTTTTTTCTTTTCCTATTTCATCAATCACTTTCCACACTTGCTATTTATTTCTCTTCATAAAGACTGTTCAAGATAAAGGGACAGAAAACTTCAATACACACATAGCTGTACTTTTGAAGATCCTGGCTTCTCAAATTTCCAAAGGAGGGAAAGAACAGAAACTTGCAAATATCTCGAAAAGTTCTGAATTTAAATGATACAGAAAACAGGAGGGTCATGGGAAAAACTTGTAACATAGAAAATATAACTATATATCTACTCCTCTATGAATTTCCCACTACCTCTACCTATTAGGAGAAACATTATTACTATAGATTAAGAAGGAGGAAAGAAAGGTAAAGTGACCAACCTGCTCCCTGTTTTAGCAGCTCAGCTGCAGAATTAGCAGCCGTTTGAGGAGAATTTTCTGCCATTTCTTCTAATGGATCTGTGAGAAGCAAGAAAAAGTGCACAGGCACACAGGTGAACAAGATTTATGGTGACAGTTAAAAAAAAACATTTGAGGGAGAAACACTCTGGGCACTACAGCTGTCCCAGCATACAGCGGGACTCATGGCTAAGATTTTCTTTTGGGGAGAACACAATACATTTATTACGGAAATGAAGGGCTTTGAGAATTTCAAAATATTTAAGCTAGGGGGGACCTTAGAGATGACTCTTGTCCAATATTCTCAATTCAACACATGAGGAAACTGAGGTTGAGAGAGAGCTGAGTGCTTACTTAAAAGAAAAATAACAAGAACCAAAACATAAATCTCTTGATTTCTAATAATCTCTCCGCTGCTCTACCATTTAGGCCTTCAAGAGGCTTACCAAACCATTAGCCTAATTCATTCATTCAACAAGTGCTGCTTGATTTATTATATCTATTTATATATTTGTAATTATCTATTATCCATTTATTATAGAAGGTTTTATTTTATATTAGGTCTCCTTTTAATTTCTACCTGTTGTTTCCAGTGCTGCCCCTTGGTGCTACACAGAACAACTGTATTCTCTCTTACACACGCTAGAGACCTTCCAATTTTGAAGACATTTATTATGTACCCCATCCACCTTCTTTTTAGGCTAAAAATCTAACTCTTCAGTCATTCTTTTCATGGCCCCTCATTATTCTTGCCTTCCTCAGACCAGATGTCAAATTTAAATAGAAACAAAGACACTAAACCATAAACAATGATCCCTGGGGGCTGCATATTGCTTTAGAAAGCTACACGTTAACATCCTATGTATTCTAAAGTAGTTTAATTTGTTAAGTATTTCCCAATTACATTTTAATCTGTTGGGCTGTACTTGGGAGTGTTGCAGAGAATAACATGGCCCAGACACACGTTTCATGTCTCTGCTTTAGAATACTCCACTTTTGTCAATGATCTTCTCATAATATGACAAACTGGCCTCAGGATAATACTGAGACCCAGCGCAAGTACGCTGATTTGTACACTATATTTGTAATTTCAAATTATGTTAGACTTTTTTAGCAGCTTCCTCATTCTCTTGGACATACATTTCCTCATCTATAAAATGAGAAGGTTGGACTAGATAGTCTTTAAAGACCTTTTCTGTTTTACACTACACTATGGAAATGACTCGGTGTGATGCACAGAGTTTGTGATAATCAGTTTCTCTAGATTTTGTTTCCATATTAACTGTCCAACTGGTACCCATTCTGAATCTAAATGCAGGATAAAAGCATTATCTCTATTAGATTTCATTTTCTTATTTTCAGCTCAGCAGTTAACTAGGTTTTGGAGGAAAGCCACAGCTTTTACTGTTTTAAAATGTGTTTGCTGCTGCTGAAGTAATATTTTGGAAATCAAAAGTAAGTTAGAGGGAAGTCCAGCATGCTGAAGAGAACATTACGTTTCTGAACAAACATACCTCTGTCTGGGATGAGGAGTTTGCACGGCAATGCTAGAGGAGTAATGGAATGCTGATATACCAAAGCTGTCAAACTCCCTGAAAAAGAAAAATGTAAGCAGGGAGGGAGGGAGAGAGGAAAGGAGGAAGTGAGAGATAGAGGTGGGGCAGGAGAGGAGATAAGAGGAGAGGCAGAAAGAGAGAGAGAGAAAGAGAGGGAGGGAGGGAGATGGAGAGAGGGAAAGAGAGGGAGGGAGGGAGGGGGAGGGAGAGAGAGATTAGTTCAAATTTGTATCCAATATGCATTACCGCCTTCTCAAAAGAAAATAAGCATTTTGAAATATTCACATTACTGGGATTAATTCTTAAATTTATTGTCTATTTGTGACATAAAGAGTAAGTTGATAACATTTTTTTTCTGTTTGAGTTTCTCAATCAAAGATATAATGGGGACCAGTAAGACATCTACATTTTCCACTGTGACTGTCCCGCCCTCTAGGATCAGCTTAGCTCTGGGGTTTAATGAATGGAGAATGGCATCCCGGGAGGAGGAAGTTGGGGTAAGGAAAAATAGGAGGCAAGGAAAAGAATGAGTCAGTTTTTAAAAATATATGTTTTAAAAAGAAAGGTTCTCTGACAGAAAAAATGCTTTTACAGACCATTAAAAATCTGCCATGGCCAGGCAGTCAGAAAACTCCAACCTAAAATGTTAGGAGTTCCTAAACCTCCAAAATAACCCATGTTAGCTACACTTCTCTAGCCAAGAAAGATGTATTTGATTCGATTTTATTTGAGATCTTTGAGGTAATTGGAAATTAACTAGCCCATTTGGAGCTAATCTACAAAGGTTTTTTCAGGAGTCTGTTGCCTTAACCAGGACAGATTATGAAGGTCCTCACTGGGCTTTTTGAACATTTTAGTTGCCAATGTTTCCCAGATAGGCAGAAATATAAAGTGTAATGTGATTATAAGAGATAAAAAGAGACAGCAATGTTGAAAATATGCTTTCCAGTGTCATCACAATCATATTCTAACTTGGTCCTTTCATGAAAAGTGAGATGCTACTTAAAACACTGGATGAAAAACCTGTATGATGCTACCTAACTTAGATTACCAGCCGACCGAACCATTTTCATTTTTGGATATTTGGCTCTGTTTGGAATCTAAAGGATTGTCTGTAAAACTTTTACTCTATTTTCTACCCAGTAGTTCCAGTTTTTTCCTCAAAAGTGAACAAGAATAAATTTAATCTTCACGGAACTAATGCTCAGCACAGAGCCAACAAGGAATTCAATCGATACAGCATATTTAACAAATTCAAACTGATAAAGTAAAAGCAATACATAATATGCTTCTAATATCAGCAATTAACAAACACCAAGGATTCTCTGGCAAAACCTGCCTTGCCAGTTTGTTTCTATCTACAGTGAGTCATCCTTTGGTAAGGAGAAGGAGATGGAACAACAATTTAAGTGCCTACTACGTGTCAGGCACTGTGCCGGGCACTTATCTCATTTTTTTTTCAGTCATTTATTCATTTGGCTCCTTATACTGGGCAGAACAATCACCCAACATGAATAGTTAGGAATTAGACTAAAAGAAAATCGATTCATATCAGTTACACATACACTTAAAGCTAGATGACATGAATAACTTGTATATAATCCCAGGTTTTTGTTATATTAACAGAAAACTGAACTGAAAATAGGGGAATTCTGTCATCTTTCAACCCACAAGATGTACTAAGTACATCTTGATGCTGTTGGAAGAGGGAAAAAAATATATTTTAAGAATAATTCATATCAGGAACATTCCAGGATCTGGGCAATACAAACTGACCTGGGAGGTAAAATACCACCAACACAGGATTTGTGAATCTCATTTGGGGACCACACTGATTCTCCACATGTTTTTAAGACTTTGAGGACAGTTTCCCAGGAACTTACCAAAATATGGTTCATTTGGACATCCCTTCAATCGTACTCCCTTAGAGGTACACTCAATCAAAAAGTGCCTGACGAGTTCATTGGCCAAATCTCCAGCTGAGGTAAAAATAAAAAAAAAAAAGAATCATTAAATGAGACATTTAATGATTCGATGAGCAGAGATAGGAATAGTGATCTCTCCTGACAATGCATTGGTAACAGGCTGTCAAATAATGAATGCATTTAATGACTGTGGTCCTGGCAATGCAGAAGCTACATGAAAAAAATACATTTGGGTATCATAATCTCATAGCTATGATATTAGTGTGGGAGGCACTGAATATCTGCTGGTAGACAATAACAACAACAAAGTCATCCCTCAGAAAATATCAGTCAGAGGATGGGGGGAAGGGAGGGAAGGGGCAGAAATAATGGAAGTGGGTGAAAATTTCTAGACAGGGAATAAGATCACAAAACATATGTATGTGTGTATATATAAATATGTAATACATATATTACATTTATATATATTACACACACACATACATTGCATGTGTATTTATAGAGCCCCTAAAGTTCTTTACACAGGAATTAAAGTGCTCCCAATCTTAATAAATAAACTCAAGTAAGATCATATATTTGGAACTGAAAAGGACCTTGGAAAATAGATCCATCTTTTAACTCTCTTATTTTACAGGAAGTAATCTGAGTCCTAGAAGTTGAAGTGACTTGGTTAAATGAAACTAAAGTAAATCAAATGAATGTCTTCTGACTCTAAATCCAGTGGTCTTTCCAGATGGCAAGGTCATTAATAATTTTTGCATTTTTTTTTTTTGCAAACTAAGAACAGAACTCAAACCACAAAATACAACATAATGTGCAACTGACTGGCAAATCATTCTGCTGAAAGAAATATACAAAAAAATATAAAAACAGAAGGAAAAAGAATTAGTGTTCTGTCTGAAGACATCCAACGCAAACTCTGAATATAAAATGGCAATTTTGAGATGCAGTGGTGAAGCCAGGGGAAATAAAGTGACTAGTTTGGAGAGAAGCAATAAAACAAAAATCCCCAAAATAGGAAGATGTCAGTTACACCAAATTGTAGGGGACAAAATGAGCCAATGCTATCAAAACCAAAAGAGAAAGAATTCTGGTTGGGATGCCAGTGGTAAGAAGTAACAACTTCAAATCAAAGGGACTGGGGATCACATATAGAGAAAGACTCAAATGGGAGTAGAGGGGTATCTTCCTCCAGTCTGTCTCCATGGTATTTAATGTTGTTATGATGACTCACAGTGCACATTAGCTAGCTTTAGTGAGCCTTCCAACTCTCTTCTTGGATCTTGAAATTCTATTGCCAGACCAAGGATATAGTTAATGGCACAGTAGCCAAGACTTCATTTTAGCCAAAAGACAAAGTCAAAGCAGACATTGTTTCACACCCATTATGATTTTCTTAGGTTTCTTCTTATAAACATTCTTTATTTTATTACCTTAAAGCTAACAAGGAGGCCAAAGGGAGTAAGAGAGAAAAATAGGCATAAGCATACAGTGATCATGGAAGACCTGTTCTCTTTAAACTAAGAAAAAAAATGGAACTATGGATATTTTTATATATTACCACCTGAATTTCTAAGCAGACTAATGTGAATACATTACGAATGAATACACTATGGAATCATAGGTTCTTTATTTGTTCTTCAAAACTGATAATACCCATATATGTACATACATTTGTATGTACACATATAATCTATACATGTATATACATATATGTGTATGTGTGTATATGCATGAGTTTATACATGTCTACCCCAAGCTAAGACCTAATCACCAACAGAACATGTGTAAGCTTTCTCCATTCTTTTTTTAAATAATATGTTTCATTAAAAACTTAATGTTGAAACTCAATAAACCTAATTCTACTTGTTGACTATTTACATTTAAATTAACTGACATTAACACATGAAACAGCTCATCAATCTTGTCTACTGACATGTCTTAACTTGATTATAATACTCTATTACATTAATATGCTTCCATTTACTTAACCATTCCTTTATTATTGTACATTTGGGATGCTTATAGTTGTTTTTGCAATTACAATAATGCTAACAAAATTTTTAAGTTTTTTATGGGAGGTGGGAAGAGGTTAAACACTTTCAGGGTATCTTCTCAACGAGGGTATTTTTAAATCAAATAGTTTGATATTTTAAAAGATAACTTTTATTCAATATGCCTTGGTTTTTCTCCAAAGTTACTACAAGTTTGTAATGTCATCAGAAGAAAATATGTACAGTGCCTGGTTTTTTGTTTTTTTCTTCACAAACCTGCCAGCACTGTTTTTAATGGTTGTTTTTAATTATTTTTGCCAATGTGATGGGTACAAAATAGTAGATCCAAACTGTCTTAAATTTGTAGTTATTAATGAGGTTGTACATTTCTCAAGTGATTATTTACAATGTGTTTATACTGTCCCCCCATCATCAATCAGCGAGCATTTCTTAAGTGCTTAGTGTATGCAAGGTACTGTGATAAGCTCTGGGGATGTAAGAAAAAAGAAAGTAATTTATGTCTCAAAGAGTTCATATTGTAAAAGGGGAGACAATGTATATAAGTTGAGAACTTGGAAAAAAAATTTCATTCTTTGCAAATGTATCCACTCACAACTAGGAGTTAAATGTGTCAATTTTTAACGTTTCCATATATATATGTGTACACACACACACACACACACACACACACACACATATACAATTTACATCTCATATCTGCTTAAAATTTTTCAATATGTTGCTTTTCTTTTTTTAATGACTTCACTTGTATAAAAGTGCTTTATTTTAATGCAGACAAATGCAGAAATTGTGTTTTCCTAATGAAACTTTGTATTTGTGGGAATAGAAAAATAGTCACCTCTGCCCCACAACTTAATCTTTATTTTTGGTTAATATGGGAACAACCATCTAGCATGTTTTAGATCACCTCAATTCCAGTCAACTAGCATTTATCCAGCTCTTTGCCCAGATAATACTTCGACCATGTTCCTCACAACGGGTTGTTTTTAGGAAAGTGGTTTATAAACCTTAAATTACTAGAGAAATGTGAGTTATTAATTAATGATATTCCAAGTCCCTTACATGTAATTCAAAAAACATCCATGTGTGGGCTTAAATGTCCTTTCAAACATTATCTCTCAAGACCTTTCTTCTCCATTTAATTTAACCTTTTCTTGATACAATTTCCTACATGTGGGTTGCTCCCCTAAGTGTTGTAGCTCCATTACTAGCTATCAAAATATTAGACATTTTTCAAGAGATCCAGTCTCCCCCTAATGAAGCATTTCCTGATCCCCTCCAGAACATTACCAGACTATGCTTCACACCCTCCACTCATTAACTAGTTACAAAGAGCTTTCTTTATGCCCACATATAAAACCAACTGCTGGTTTTATAACCTACTCTTCCCTCCATTTTCCACCTCTAAATTGTGAAAACAGTCAATGTTTCTATGACTACTGGAAGGGTTGTATCAATTCCTATGGTTCAACTAACTAACCTTTAACTTTCTAAATAATACCTCTTCTTGGTCAATATTCTCCATCACGTGTGGTCTCTCCCTATTAGAATGTAAGCTGATGGAGTTATCTCTGCTTCTATATTGTGGAATCCCCATTGGTTAACACAATAAGTTTAATAAATGCTTCTCATTTATTCCTTCATCCCATTCAAGTGAAGATTCCTTTTTGTAACTAAAATGATTGCACTGTTACCTGTAGTGCTTGGTAAAACTTGATTCTGGAGTTTAATTTTATTTTATTATTATATATTAAAATATTATTTATTTATTATATTATTTATTGGAGGTTGATAGATGCACACTATTTGAGTAGTGGAAGCATATCTGAGGATTCTTTGGAAACATGAAGAACTTAAGCCCCATGGCCATCTCCTGAAATTATAAGGCCCCCATCTGAAACATTCTAATTAGACACTAATTAAATCTTGAAAGACAGATCTTTGGAGCAAATCTAATTCTTGTTGCTTGGATTAGTGAGGCAGGGGTAAGTAAACTGAAGTTATATAGCGGGGGGAAAACGTTCAGGTTTATGAAAATACATTATCAGTACATATAAAGAATAACTCAATGGTCCCTTAATGGTCTCAATAAAACAAATATAAATATAAATAAATCCTCCAGGAATATTAATGTAAAATACTCATTAAATCATCTGCCCAAGAGGAGAGAAACCAGATGTATGAAAAGGCTACCGGATTTAACTGACTTTGATTTAGAAACAGATTTTAGATGTAATAATTTCTTCTACATGTGACAGTACCTTGGACTCCACCACCCAAGTCACCCTAAGTAACTATTTCCTTTGTAAATGAGTGCACAATACCTTTCTTATTAAGTTGCAGGACTGAAGGAGGAGGCGTAGCAACTTTCATGGCCAGGCCATAGGCTCCCCGGAAAGAATGGCTGTCTCGAACAATGAATGAGCCTGGTTCTTTATCTTTCAGCATGGCGATAGCTGCAGAGACCATAGGAAGGAAAAAAGGGACACATGTTGGCAGTCATGGACAAAGAGCCTCTTCTCTATGGCCCCATTATACCATGAACAATGACCCTTCTCACTCATTTACTCATTCACTCACTTCTTTCTAGTACAATTTCAGTTCACCGTATTTCAGTTGCTCTGCAATAACTATAACTTTTAAAAGAGTACATCCCTCCTGTATCCCAAAGAGATCATAAAAATAGGAAAGGGTCCCATGTGCACAAAAATATTTATAGCAGCTCTCTTTGTGGTGGCCAAGAACTGGAAATCAAGGGAATGCCTATCCATTGGGGAATGACTGAACAAGTTTTGGTATATGAATGTAATGGAATACTGTTGTGCTATGAGAAATGATAAACAGGAAGACTTCAGAGAGGCTTGGAAGGACTTACATGAACTGATGCTGAGTGAAAGGAGCAGAACCAGAAGAAATTTGCACATAGCAACAACCACAGTGTGCAAGGAATTTTTCTGGTAGACTCAGCCCTTCACAGCAATGCAAGGACCTAAAAAATTCCCAATGAACTGTTGAGACAAAACACCTTCCACATCCAAAGAACTATGGAACTAGATCTCAAAATGAAACAGACCATTTTCTCTTGTATTATGTATCGTTTTGTTTTATGGTTTCTCCCATTCATTTTAATTCTTCTATGCAACATGACTAAGGTGAAAATGTACTTAATAAGAATGGATGTGTAGAACCTCTATAAAATTGCATACCATCTTGGGGAAGAGGGGGGGAAGGGGTAGGGAGGCTGAAAAAAATCCAAGATATATGGAAGTGATTGTTGAAAATGAAAATAAAATAATTTTTTTTTAAAAAAGAAAGAGTATATCCCTTTTGTCTCTTGTTCCCTGTGAAGAAAGCGTAGAGTAGATTCCTATGTCGGTATGCCTGGCTTTCTACTCCAGGCACAGAGACCTACATCACATGTATTGCTTTGCAATGAAGAGATGTTTTTCAAAAAAATATTGCAGTGTGTGTAATGCTTTTAGGTGAAGAAGTGATGGGAGTGATGAAAAGAGAAGATTAAGTTTCTCATCTGGGATGGGGGAAGGGTCTAAAATATAGAGACACATGAAAATGTCCACTCTGAATTGTTAACAAAGCATGAAGCGTGGAGCATGTGGGCTCCATTACTTACACAAGTTTATAGGGCATTTATTATTATTATTATTTATTATTATATTATATAGAATATTATTATATTATATATTATATTATAATATAATAATATTATAAAATAATATTAATATTATTTAATATTATTAATATTATCTAATATTAATCATTATTAAATAAAAAGCCCCATCAAACAGGTCAAGCCTTTCACTCAAATATTTGAAATTCACAAGGACTATCTGCACTGAATGGAGACAGGAAGAATTTTTAAAGAACAGATGATTAATTCAAGTTTCTCACGGCATCATGCAGATCAGAGAGTCAGTAGAGAGGTATGCAGTCTGTAAATGCCTTGATTCAGGCAAGATTTCTAAAGAGCTATTAAAAATCATTTCCCTAATTTCATACCCATAAATTCTTAGTACTTGTGAAAAGTCAGAAAGAAAGAGAGTTAGAATAGAAACATTTCTCTTTTCCATCTGTTAATTTGTCCTTGGTGAACCAAGAGCTAAGAGACAAAAAGCAGGAAGATGTAGCCATGTCCCACACAACCACCTTGTATGGTCCATGATAGCTGACCTTAAATAACTGGGAGATAAATATCGACATTAAAGCAATACATCTTTTTTTATCGATTTAAATAAAATTGATTCCATTAATATATAAATAATATGTAGCAAAGTTTCTATTATTATTTGTTTATAAAGTAAATATTTATTATTATTAATTAAAATTATCTTTTAAATTTATTTAACCTGGCGTTGCACAAAAATGAAGAGGAGTGTGTGTGTGTGTGTGTGTGTGTGTGTGTGTGTGTGTGTTAGGGGTGGGTCAGGCAGGAAATTAAAAACCTTGGTATGCTCTCAAGAATAAAGCAAAATATAATAGGAGATCCTAAACTAGTCACTTCTCATAGACCTGGGCTGAATGTTGGCTGAGGTTGGAGAAGCTAAGTTTAAGACGGCCTAGCCAAGTTCATCACGGAGGAGAGGGAACAAATTTAGGCCTGCCTCAGGGAACACATCTCAACTCTAATTTATTTTTATTTCTTCTTTAAAATCATAGAAAGAGAGAGAATATAGTCTGACAAGCAATGCTAACTCCATGCATATGCCTTAAAAACTGTCATGCCATTTGAGCCAATTCCCAAAAGAGATAATGGCAGGTACAGAGTAGCAGGGTAATGTGTGAAGCCTTGCCCCTCAAGAACTAAACCAGCTCTGCTGCCACTGATTAAAACACTGATGGAGAGGAAACACTTGGAAGATTCAACAGGGGTTATTGGTGTAAGCAAAGTACTGTGACTCAAAAAAAATTCAAAATCAGACGCTATAATCTTCTTCACTTTGCTCTAGAAATCTGAGCTTTTTCAGTTTTGGACAAAAATGTCATATAGATATTAACTATTCTTTTAAAAATATATAGAATTCTCCTGCAAATTCATCTGAACTAAGGGTTCTCTGTTCTCTGGTGGCCCATTGAAAGAGTAGAAGTAGGTTATTTGCAGCTGGTCTTTTATGAAATTGGATTGGCTTTACTTAAGTTTTTAAATTTGTAGCTAAGTTTTTTGTAGCTCAGTTTTACTGGCATGTGATTTTATAAAAAAAAGTTCTGAATATTATTTTTCTATCTTCTCTGCTGTCATTTCATCTTGTTCATGTTTAATTTTATTAATTAGATTTTCCTTTCTTTTTTTAATAAGTTTAACTAGTACTATTACTACTACTACTACTACTACTACTACTACCACCACCACCACCACTTCTACTACTACTACTACTAACAACATCTGAATAGTATTTACTATGTGCCAGGTACTGTGCCAAGTAACTTACATTCATTATCTGTTTTGGCTTCTTCGAAAATGAAGGATGAACACATTTTCATTTTACAAATGAGCAAACAGAGCTAAACAGGGATTAAATGACTTGTCCAGGGTCATGCAGCTGGTAAATGTCTGAAGCTGGATTTGAACTAGGGTTTTCCGACTTGTAGGTCCAAAGCTCCATCCCACCTACCTGCCCTTAGTCAAAGTTTTACTGATTTTGTAAGTTTCTTCAAAAGAGCAGTTTTTAGTTTTTTTGTCAGTTCTCTCGTTATTTCTCAATTTATCTATTTCTCCTCTAATTTTGAAAATTTCCTCTTTTGGACTTCTTGATTTTCTAAATATGCACTGTACAGTGGGGAACTCGATCTTGGTTTCTGAAGATTTCTGGTTTTTAACAACAAAACAGAGCTATTCCAAAGCTCGGAGTTCAGGTGTGTGGTACAGGGGATCTGTTGTTTGTTCCCTCACTGAGTATTTTGCCTATGTGCCAAATAGATAGATTTGAACTTGATTGATCAGGAGGGGAATGAAAGCATACATCTTTATCACACAAGTACTAGAGGGGTCATGGTATTATTTTAGAATGATTTTCTTCCACCAGAAATATACTTAAGAGACCCACAAATAAAAACTGTAAAACAGAAGTATTTTAAATGAACTTCTTAATCCCCTTTACTCAAGACACAGTTTTGTCTCAATAGCGTCATTCTTTTAAATGACTCCCTATATCAAACGGTCCAATGCACACAGGAGGCAAACAAGAGTCTGAATAAAAATAAGATTTCGTTCTTTTTTCTACCTCCTCAGATGCTTTCATTTTCAAACTCAGCAAATCACTCTATTTTTATATCTTGTTTTTTTTATCATTTTCCATTGAGTGGGAATTTGCCAAATGAAAAGCAGGACAGAGATACTTCACTCCACTGTCTCATTGCTTCCCCTTAGGTTTCATGACAACAATGATCACTAACATTTGTAAAGTACTTTAAGATTTGCCAAGCACTTTTCACATGTATGTTCATTTAAGCCTTACAACAACTGTACACTATTATTGCTCCCATTTTAAAGAGAATGAAACTAAGTCCAAGAGAGGGTGAGGGACCTACTGGTGTCACACAGCTAGCAAGTCTCTGAGGGACATCTGAACTCAGGTCTTCCTGACTTCAAGTTCAGCACGCTAATAATGGCTCTACCTTGCTCTCACTAGGCAACTCTTCTAGAAAAAGGCAAAATCTTTGCAAATGCCAAACTTCCAGCAAGGAAAAAAAAGGTTGGCATTTTGTTTGCCAATAGGCTAAAGCTACCATAGTACTGATCAATAATTAAGACACAGTCTAAGCCAGCGCTTCTTAAATTGTGGGTATCAACCCCATTTGGGGTTGGGAAAAAGTAAAAGGTTTCTGAACATGCAATGCCCAAAAATTAATTACAAAGGCAAAGATATAATGAATCTGAGGTGTTTCTAGAAGCAGTTGTCCATGTTGGATCCTGCAACTTCACTGTAGCCTTGGTTCAGAACATAAAGAATGCAGGCGCTTTGTACTACGCATGCCCTCAGTCCATGCAATGGCAATGAACGCTCCCAAAAGGCAAAAAAGGTGGAAAAAATTTAAGAAGCCCTGGTGGTCTAAGCTATAGTCATATTTTCAAGGATTCTGTTAATTTTCAGCACAGAATACTAACACATGGGTAATACTAAAAATGTAAAATTTTAAAAAGTAAGCTAAGCTAAACCTACAAATAATCTAGCAGATTTAAAAAAACAAAACAAAACCAATTACATCTCCATGGTGTTCCACAGTTGGAAAATGGTTTACACAAACTCAAAAAACAATCCTGTGAATTACATACTATGACAAGAAGTATTTTCTTCATTTTGTAAGTGAAAGGTCAAGAGACTCACCAAAGGTCAATACAGTAATTTAAATGTCACAGCTGGGAAATGACTCTTAAGTTCAAATCTGCCTCTGATGCTGAACACCTGTGTGACTCTGGCCAAGTCATTAACCTCCCTGGGATGCTCAGTTTCCTCATCTTTGAAATTGCATAAAATGGCCTCTGAAGACTCCTTCCAGTCATGACCCTACGATTCTGACCCTAAGTGCTCTGATGTCTAGAGCAGGGCTCTTTATACTCTCCAGGGGTGCCCCTCCACGTGAATGCAAGACATCAAAACAATAAATTTGTGGCTTTATTAGGAATACTTATACATAAACCTTTCAAACTTCAACATAAACATATGTGGATTTTCTGGGGATATATTTCCACATTTCCAATTAGATCATATGCCAAAAATAAAGCAAATGCATATGAAACCCCATCCCCAACCCTAACTATGCATTTTGGCTAAATATTTCTGGAAGAAAAAAATGAAATTAAAAAGCGTTCTTTTCTGCATGTCCTCTTCCTCTTAAAAAAATAGAGAGTTAAGGAAAACTGGTCAAAATATAAATGAAAAATTGGGCAGAGACAGACCTGAAAAATGACAGGAGTGGATCTACTGACCACGATTATAAGCTATTTCAACATCAGGAGTTAGAAGGTTTCATGATCTCCTGGGGATTCAAAGACTGGTTCATGGGGCGAAGTCTGCATAACATATGCACGTTACCCTTGCCTACTGCTCATGGCACATTCTCTCTCTCATTAGTGCTAAGCTTTCTAATAAAAGTTTAAGATAATAGCATTTTCCCCTAGGGTAGCACAATAAAATGTAGTCCACATTCTAATTAAACCAAGCCTAATTAAATCCATATTAAGGAATCCTAACTCGGTTTTTGGACGCCCAAAGGCTAGGATTTTTCTCCTTCTTTTCCTGTAGCTGCAAATTAAGCTGGGTTCTGACACCAGAGATTTCGAATGTAGACAGTTGGTATTTCTTGAGTTTAATGCCATACCTTGCTCTCTTGAAATATCTGCCTTGTACCAGAACTTGGATGTGTCTTGAACAAATTTCACAGTCACATGTTTATCAGTTGGATTTTCTGCAAAACCAAATTAGAAAGCAGTCGTTGCAAAGGTCATTTCCTGCTGTAACTTCTCGCCTCAGTCAATAAGGTTCTGATTAACTAGGAATTTAGAGTTCAACCGCTGGGGTGGTGGGGGCAGCAGTGGGAAAGGGAAAGGAAAGAATACCACAACTCAAATGAGAGTCTTGGGGGAAGTATGAAATATTTTAAGAACACAAAATAAACAAACCAGCATACTTTGATTAGGAGTTCGCAAGGACCATTAAAAAGCTTTCTTGAAACTATAAAACTTGAAAATATGCACTTAGAAACTCCTTTTAAATATGGAACTCGGCAGGACAGTGATCTTGCCCAAAAGGCAAATGGAATGACTAACAAAATCCGTGTTCCCCATGCCTGCCATGAATCTAACTTGTAGACATGAAGAAGTCAGAAGAGGTTAATAGGAGGTCTTTTAGATAACCTTTTGCTGATAGGTTGGCACCAGAGCAAGAATTATAGTTGTGCCCATCTGATAATGTCTCAAAGCTTCCCAGTGATCTGGCTTGTTGTCTTTTAAGACTAACTAACACGAGACAGTGAATGCATTTTTATTGTTAATAAACATTCAAGATGTCTTTACAAAAAGCTAATTAACCTCAGCTCTGAAGACTAAGTCAAACTGAATTTTCAAAGATTATTGATCATTTGATACAAAACAATATCACTTACCTGGTAAGGGGGAGGGGCCTAAAACTTTAGAAAAGTCAGGAAGGACATTTGGGAAAGGGATGCTGATTGTACTCCCGCTATGGGGGCTAGAGAAGCCACTGGAAGATGGCGAGACGGAGCCAAAGGAGCGGTCTCCTTCAGATGTCCTCTTTTTCTCTGGAAGGGGTGGCTGTGAATGCAGAGACAGGCCTGCATGCTGCAGGACTGGACTGTGCTGATTGCCGTGTCCAGGGGCCACCATGAGAAAGTTATGCGGCAGGAAGCCATTGTCCACAACTCCTGCCAGTGGGGCAATTGGTGGTTTAGATGCTCCATTGGAATTAGTCAGTAAGGTCCCTGGCTTTTCTTCAGCCTGGAGGTTACTGCCAATGCTAGGCACACCAAAGCCGATGAAGGCCCGGCCACTTGGGTTGCCCAGAATTTCTTGGGACTGCTCTGCTGGTGAGTTTTCATGATTGTTTAGATTAGAAACTTGCAGCTCCGAAGGTGGGAAATGAGATAAGAGTGAAGAATCTGGTACTGAACTAGAGAACTCGGAACCCACAAGAAAGCCTGTGGGTCGGCTGCTCCCCCTCATTGACAGCTGTGGTGAAAGAGTAGATTTGGGACTGCTCTCTAGCCATTGGTGCTCTGCTGTAGAAGGACTATTGGAAAAAAAAAAACAAAAGAATTGGTCAAATGAAGAAAATGTGGCAGTACCACATGCAGTAGAAAAAAAGAATGGACAGAATTTGAGTGTCAGGTGGAATCTCAATGGCCAACTACTTCAACTCGTAAGCTAAAGGAATCCTCATAGTAACATACTCAGACAACCAGCTTCTTCAAGGAAGGTGACCCTTGAGGCAGGCTACTCTAGTTTTGAACAAATTTAAGTGCTAAGAAGTTTTTCCTCATAATCTTACCTAGACTGCACCTCTAATATCATTTCCCTAAAGCAAATTCTTCAAAGACCCCATCATCATCAACTGAATAAAGCTCAGCATTTAATTTTATCTATAACATGGCCAATGCTTACCTTCTCATACTTAGGTCTCACCATGCCTGCGTGAATCCTGTGCTCCAGGCAAACTTACGGCTTCTCAGACATACCCACACTTTCTGGATTTTGTTCATACCATTCCTTCAGGGTAGAATGACTACTCTGTCATTTCTATTGTTAAAATCCTTTGTACTTTCTCGAAGGCATATACTCCTTAATCCTCATATCAAGGTAACCTCTCTTCTCTAAATTCCCATAATCCCATGTACTTTTATCAAACCCTAGTAAAATATTACATGTCATGCTAATTTTTGTAATTTCTTACTTCTTTGAGACTGCAAATTCTTGGAGGCTGGACATAGGGAATGATGACATCATATTCAATTTTTTATTTATTCCTTTTTTAGTGCTAATTGTACAAGTAATCACTGTGTATTTGTTGACTCATTTAGTGAATGAATGTGATTCTTACCACCATTTTTGTGAGGTAGGATGAGCAATAAATGACTCCATCTGACACATTAAAAAAACTGAGGCACAGTTTTCTATTTCATCTGTGTCTTGCCCAGGGTCATTCATTTAGTGGTAGTCAGGATACAGTCCAAATTTCCTAATCTCTACCCTAGAAATGTTTGGACTCTTCACCCTTGCCAAGGCAAGAGGTCTGATCTCTCTATTGGCATATGGCTAATTGTACTAATTTGGCCATGCTCCATAAGACGCTGCTACTTTGGGACCAGTGGAGTCTGTGGTCATGGAAGATAATGGAGATGAAAGGCCAATGTGGGGATTGACCCCTTACCCACAGCCCCCACAGCATATTTTAACTAAGAGCTAGTGAGTCATGGTCAAAGTCTCAGCACTAATTTCCTCAAATTCACTACTAACATTTCAGTGACAGACTTTAGTAATGAAGTATTATATAATAATATGAGTGGTAACAAAGTCTTCTGAGGAAATAAAAGTTCTTTACTTAAAATGCTTTATTTAGCTCATGTATACATTCAGAGAAAAGTAGAGGAAGTTGGAATCCAATTTGAAAATGCATTCCTCCATTTCCTGACTCAAAGCCCATTTCTTTAGGGGAACAGGATATTTGCCAACAAGTTCTGCCTACCTCTCGCCTCTCTGGAGGGGGCTATTGCTTGAAGTTGTACAGGCAGATGGAAAGGTCCGTGGACAAGAAGGAGTTGTTGGCCTCTCAGACCGAAACAGAGCAGGGTTTGTTCCAATTGGGCTGTCTGACATCACCACTGAGTGATTAAGACCTTCAGTGTAACTCGGAGGTTCTACAAGGAAGGAAAAAAAACAACTCAAACACAAATAGACTTTAGTCAAAGTTGTTAGGAAAATCTCTAATAAATGGTTTGTATTTTCAGAAATTATAACTCCTTTTAAATGAGAAACCTGCCATTCTGGCAGTCTTATGAAGACCACAGATGCACTGGCCAATTAAAACATGGTACATGGAAAGACTTGTTCCTTATTCATCTGGTCATTTATACAAGGTTACATGAAAAAAAAACCCTCAGTTGTCTGCCTTGTCTCCAGACTTGCCGGATTCCAAAAGGAGAGAAAATTGTTTTATGTTGACCTATTTCCAGGTATGTGCTTGACTCACTTTTGTCTCCTAAGATTTCAGTAGATAACACATTTGCGTTGCATTTTAGAGCTGATGTTTTGATGAGCAAGGTGAAGAATAGGGAGGTGAAATCACTGAAAGGTCCCTCATGGAGAAGGACAAGTATTCATCTTAGTCCCATAAGTCAGAACTAAGAGTCATCAGGGGAAGTGGTCCAGAGGCACATCTAGAACACTGGATAGGAAAACAAAACAAAGTAAAAAGAAAACCTAGTCCCTAACCAAGTGAGAGACAGAAATGTACAATGAGCTGCCTTGAGCAGGGCACTGGAGGTCTTCAGCCAGAGGTCCAATAACCACTTTGGGGAGATACCAAAGAGTGGATTCTTGGTAAGGTGTGGCCTTACTAGGTCCTAAGATCCCATGCAAGTTTCAGATTCAATGGGAAATTTCCCAGTATCACATACTAGTAAATCCTGAAGCTGAAATCTAAACTTAGGTTCTTTGTTCTACAGAAATATCTCCCTCCTCTCCTCAATCTCCTGCTTCTGTAGACAAGAGAAAAAAACGAACACATAGTGTCACTAATTCATCTGGCTTCTTTCCAAGCTGCTTCTTGGGTGGGACTATTAAAGAAATTAAATTTGATTTGTACTATTTGGGGAGTTTAAGCAGGTTTCTCAATTTACAAAATGAAGTGTCAGAAACATTGGCAGCAGTTTATTTCCAAATACAAACTCAAAAAATCTATATTTATGCAAAATTATAGTGAAAAGATTCAGACTTCATTTTGGTGAAAAGCCTGATCAATGATGACCAGGAAGAGGAATCTTTCTGAAAGAGATCTGCAGGTATATTTTACACCATTTTCTGATTTTTAAGGGCAGCTAGGTGGCATAGTGGAATAGAGCTCCAGGTCTGAAGTCAGGAAGACCTAAGTTCAAATCCATTCTCAGACACTTCCTACTCATGTGACCCTGGGCAAGTCACTTAACTCGGTCTTAGTTTTCTCATCTGTAAAATGAGCTGGAGAAGGCAATGGTAAACCACTCCTCTATCTTTGCCCCATCCCCCAAAAAACCCCAAATGGGGTCATGAAGAGTCAGACATGACTAAACAACTAAACAACAAATCTGATTTTTGTCCAATACCTATTCTTACCATTTCATTTCTCTTAAACAACTTTTTTTCCTGTGTCTTAGAAACAGGTCACATTTTGCACTACAGAAAATGAGTGCTATGATAAACACAGTCATTTTTCACCAGTTGAAAGACATATCATTCCATCTGAATGTTATTTGACTAAAGGAAACATGGACTCAATTTTGTAATTCTTGGAAATGCTCATCTCTACCTGAATACAGAATGCTCAAATTTAGTAGGCTTTCTAGTAGAAAACCTCAAAGAGATCTTGCAAGCCCTCTAGCTCATCATTCTCATTTTACACGAAGAAATTGACGCCATAGAAATTGAATCACCTGCACAAACTAACATGGGCTGTAGAATGCAAAGTCAAGAAACAAAACCAAGGTCCTCCGACTCTACTTCTCATGTGCCTTCTACTATATTACTTTGTCTCCACACAGACGCACTTAGGATTAAAGCGTACAGACTTCAAATTTCATGAAGTAAACATCCAATTAGTATTGAATGCTGCAAGTATATAGAGCAATATCTTTTCTAAGTTTATGAAAATAACAATTATAGCTGAGAAAAGTTTTAATGACATGATCATTAAGTCAAGTGGTTTCTAAAACTATGCAGTTTTGCATAATTTAAATGGAATGTAAATCATTAAGCACTCATCTCTGAAAGCTGCTCAATCATCAAAGAAAGATGAAGCCAGACCATTTAAGCAAATCGAAGAACTATGAAACCAAGAGGTTAAGAAATGATGTGCTTTCAAGCCTGGATATTTTTTGGCACATAGGCACCATTATTATCTGAACTACAAATCTAGCTATTAAAATGACTGTCTTCTTTGTTCAATATAGGAAATATCTTAATATAAAGCATGAAACAAATATGATAATATAATCAGAAAAACCTAAGGAGTTCATTTTATTTCCTGATGTTAGTAAATATTTTAATAAATGTTCTAATTTTTTCTGTGTATTAATAAAGTTATGCTTTTGTTCTGTGGGAACACTACAATCTCCGAAGTACTTAAGTTGAAGGCAATGGATAGGTTAATCATAAATATGAGTAGGTCACAGCACATTAGATTCAAGGAATTACATAGGAAAAAGAGTTTAAAGCACAACATCAAAGAAATGTAGGAATGGAAAAAATTAGGTCACACTGTAAAATGGAGAACTGATGGATGGCTTTCACTCTCCAACTGTACTTATGCAATGCTAAATGAATCTGAGAAAGGTTGCTACCCCTTTCAGTAATGCTGTTTGCAAAATTTTGGCCATGTAGGAAAGAAATCTTCACTGGGTAGGTAGGCATAATTGCTAATGGAGGTTATATCCTTATTTATGAAGTTCCACATCCTCTAGAGTATTTCAGAGGTTTTTAATTTTTAATAGAAGTGGAATAAAATTCATAACATATCAACTTAGTGAACAGTGAATGAGCTAAGGCATTACAAAATGCTTCACAGCTCAGGCATGTGAAATCAGACTGGACCAAAAAAAATAATCCAATACACTAAGCACTATTATGGCAGTACAAGGTTATACAACATCACTTAGAATTTCCCTAGAGGTAAAGGGTCTGGGAGAACAACTACAAAGAAGGATGAGAAGACAAGGCTATTGGCTCAGACAGTTTCCCAGCATAAGGGTACTTAACAGAATGTCTTGTTAGAGCCTTTTGTCTTTATCAGGGATTTGGATGCAGGTTACACAGATTCCTTAAACAGCAAATCCAGAAACTGCAATTATAATTTATTGAAAGTCCATAGCAAGTTGAGGCAGAAATAGGATTTGAACTGGTAAGTACAAAAGGAGGAAGGAATTCCTCAGCAGTGGGAAGTCAAATCACTGGAACCCAGTCCCCTTAAATCAGTCCAGTCACCCTGACATTTACAGTGAATGAGGGGAGGTCAAGCATGTTGCCTGTCTCATTGTATGAATGCCCCAGGTTCAAGCCTCAACTCTAACATATACAGAGAGTAGGAACAGATGATTCACTGAATCTCTTCTTGCCCAGGCAACTCTCTAAGGATAGAAGTTCCTGATTTGCTTAGGTGGAGAAAGTTTCTAATATGAAAAACGCATGCTCCTCCCTCTGCTCTCCCATGGAATCACAATATTAGACAAGAAAAGAAAAAAAAACAACGAAAATGCAAATAAATGCATTGTTCTGTTAAAAGAACCAAGGATGTACAATAGTATAAAACTTATATGCAAAGCATCAGTGTGAAAAATACCTACTGACATGAACTTTTACGGGACAAGTTTCTTCTCAGGACTCAAAACTAAGTTTTATTTTCGGGCTAGCGATGTTTTCTTGTCACAAGATATACCCACTTACTTTCAACCCTTGCACGAATGGCTAAACTGTTATGTTACTGGGGTTTTATTTATTATTTATTGTTAAAGTTTACATTTGGAGAGTACTTATGCTACGGTTATGAAGCACTTTCCCTAGAACAACTCTGTGAAGTCACGTCTGTACATTACCACTAATGCCATTTAACACAACGTAGTGTTCCCACACAACAAAAACATAACTTTATTAATACACAGCAAAAATTAGAACATTTATTAAAATATTTACTAACATCAGGAGAATAGTTTTCATTTTACAAATGACAACGGTGGTGACATGATCAAAAACACATAGCTAGAATGTGGAAGATCCAGGACATGATTCCAATATGCTGTTCTTTTGGGCACAGTCTCTTAGATAGGAGACTGGGGACTGGATCTGTGATCTCATCGGTATAGGGAAAGTCCAGGTGAGGAAACTCTCTGCCATGAAAGTATGTACCCTCTCTGCCATAGAGAACTGTCTAGATCATTCAGAGGGTGACCTGTCCAGTGTCACAATGCCAATATGGATTGGAGGTAGGACTTGCTTTTCTAGCTTTACTCTTAAAATGGTCCCCAATTATTTATAATTCACTTTAAATCTATTCAACCCTGTATGGAACCCTGTACCTGTGAAAGAATATGGGACAGGAGACCTAGGTCTGAATTAGTTCTAACATTCAATAGCTGTGTGACAACATAGTCACTTCACCTAACCAGAACTGTTTTCATAATCTGCAAAATGAGAATAACTAACTTGTTATCTTCCTTACAAAATATTTTGAAAAAGTACTTTATAGACTATCATGTAGGACAGAAATGTGAACTATTCGATAGGGTTACTTGATTAGGGTTAGTATTGGTTATTTTTTGCTACTAACATTGCTCCCACCAAAATCTAGAGGTGACTAGCTAAGAGATACCACTGAAAATTACTAAAATATGGCAAGTACTGCCTATAATGTATCTTACTAACCCAATTTTATTTGTTCTGTAGATAAAATATATTTAATAAGAATAGTGTTACAGATTATATAATAGAGAGACCCTTAGGAATGGATGCAGAAGGGTAAATTCCAAGAAGAAAAACTACTTACCAGAGGAGAATATCTATCTCCACTACCAAAATCTAGTTTAGATTTGGTCAAACTTTTAAAGAACAGTTAATATCTATACACACAAATTATTTTCAAAAACTGGTAAAGAAAGCACCCTACCAAACTCCTTTAATGAAACAAATGAAGTCCTAATATCTAAACTAGGAGGGGATAAACTACAGACAACCAAAAGGGCAAATACAGAGAAGCATGAAAAAATTTCCATGAACCGATGCAAAGTGAAGCAAGAAGAGCCAGGAAAAACAATGTGTAAAAACAGTTACCAAAAAACAATCAAAAATGAATGCTGCAAATTCACAATCAACAAATTTGGACCAATTAATGAAGTTTATAAAAGACCTTGCAGAGGTGGTGGTGGTATGGTCTACAGATATATAACACTTCATATAATATCAGATTTTTTTGGATGTATTGATAAGTTTTGATGATTTTTTTTCTCTTCTATTTTTTCTTCTTTTTAAATTCTTTGTCATAAAGGAATACTCCTGAGTAAAGGGATAAAAATTTCAAAAAGAGTTCAATTAAAAAAGCAATGGGGGAAGGGGAGGGATTTAGAAAATGTTGTGATTCAATATAAAGAATGAAAGATCTCTGAATCCTGAAATGAATATTGTTTATTAAAAAATGAGGATATGCAGAAGCCAAATCCAAGTTCTAGTTTGTTCCTGTTATCACAGGACTTGTCCTAGAAATAGCAGGGAAAGCACTTCCCCTGAAAACATGGCTTTGTTTATAAATTCAATTAGCAACCCTGAGTAGCTCTGTAAACCCATAAGCCCTATACAAATGTGGCTTTTATGATTATAATGGCCCTGCCCTATTCTTTTTTGTCAGAGAATATCCCCACTCCAGTCCTCTGATCTTAACCCTTTAAATGTAGGAATGAAATTTGCCTATATAATCATAGTTCAGAGCTGCTATTCCCCTGGGATGAAACTATTATAGCACCTGTTTAATATGTCAGGAGGTATTAAAAAACACTGGCTCTGGAGTCAGTGGACATGGGTCCAAATCCCATACTAGTCACTTCCTATCTGAGTAATCTTCGGTTTGAGAAAGTTACTTCACTCTCTACAAGTCTCAGTTTCCCGAGCTGTAAAATAAGGGTGGGGGGTGGAGGGGTCTAAATGGGGGGGTGGTGGAGGGGAGGGTGGCCTAAATGACTAAGTAGATTGCTTTCAGCTCTAAAGTTGTGGTCCTATGACCTGCCAGGCTCCTGTTCTTTATGCACAAAAACAGAAGGTAGCTAAAATAAATATATAGCACAGTAGTTCATAAATTTAAGTCTTGGTTTTGTGATGCTGAATACAGAACCAGTGAAATATATATTTTCATAGGCAGAAATGAAAAAGTGATTCTTTTCATATTATATAATTCAGAACAAGATGGTAACTGTCACATTCATTTCTGCAATGCAGACTTCCTGGGGACCATTGCTCTAGGGATTAAGAATTCTTGGAATGCTTCAGCAACAGCTTTGGCACAGAGTTTGGAAAACAACGACTCAAAATCAGGGAGAAATAATGAAGCTAAATGGGTCATGACAACAGATAGCTGAAATACTAGGGAGAGGATTAAACTCATATTTTCCCGTAAACTTGGGAGTAACGAGGACGCCTTTCTATAGAGCCTTTTGTACCATGAAATACTTTCCGTATAATATCTTTTCTGAGTCTGGTTGTACTAATTCTTTGATTCTAATTTTGCAGAAAAAAAGGCTTGGAGAAATAAAGAGATTTGCTCACACTACCAGAATCAGGGACAAGATTGAAACCCAGGTAATATATAACTAAGGTCTTCTATCTGTTTCCACTGAATCATAAAGAATTTTCATGCTTTTAATCTTTCCTATTTAATAAATATAAATAAATCGTAAGCAAAACATCATTCAGAAAATGTTCACTGACAACTTTTAGTTCATTACTGTTTTAGGGAAAATAAAACTTTTCCTCACTCACAGTGGTTACAGTAATGGTAGATACATGCAGAGCTCAAATGTTTTCGGTGATAATCCAGTTTTATGAGTTTAAAAGGTCATGAGATATCTGAATCCTTGATGGTGGAGTCTAACAGGGGAGGGGAGGTAAAAGTCATTTGATATGCCAGAGTTGATATATTTTGAGAAGTGCTCTGTAAGCTTAAAATGAGAGAAGGTAGGGAAAGCAAGAATATACTCTCTCTACATGACAATGCTTTCCACCATTCATCTTTTTTGGTGGCTCTGGGTAATTAAGCAGTGGGAAGAAAGATACCCTGACTCAATACATTTCAAATGTTTTCCATGCACACCCTCATTTATCCTGTGGCTCTGATTTTCTCTTACTCTTCCTAAACAGTCCTTTCGGTCTTCAGAATCTACTATTTTGGGCTGGTTTCCATCCCATAGGAAGGATTAAAGACCTTAACAAGATGCTATGCTCAGAATAATTTGTATTTTGTTCAGGCTGGGTTGACTGGATAAGGATGGCCCTTTAACAGATAGTTAGCTGGGTTGGGTTTTTTGCTTCCTTCACTACAAAGCCGCATTACATACAAGTGGTTACTTTCCTTTCTCCTCTGCTGTTGCTGCAGTGCTTTTCATAGATTTTTCTCCAACTCTGACTAAGGAAAGTACAGTGTTCCTCAGTATTCATCAAGCAATTCTGAAGTCCCTTAAGAGCGCTCTCTCCCCTCCCATGTAGTCCCCAGCCCAGGAACTGCCATGTGGAGATAATCAAGAGGGGTTTCATCTCTCTCTCCCACACCTGGGAATCTCAGGAATTTCTATTACAGCCATTTCTCTGTTCCTGCTTCCCTCAGTATCTTTGCCCAGGCCAAGGCTGAAAGAACTTTTGCAAAAGATCTATTAATTTTTAATTTTTCAGCCAACTTAACTGTGTGAAATTTTGTGGAAAGATTCTAAATTGCTTTCTAAATGCCTCTTTTTTTCTTAAAAGAGGAACCACAGATATGTGAATTCATTCCACAAAGATTCATTAAGAATCTACTATGTACTAGGCACTGTGCTAACTGCTGGGGATCCAAAGAAAGGTTAAAAAAAATAATCCCTGCCCTCAAAAAGCTCATAGTCTATTGGAGGAGACAACTATGTAAGATAAATTGGAGATCATCTTGGGTGAGGGTGAAGAAGCACTAACATTAATGGATCCATCAAGACTTCTTGTGGAAATTGAGATTCTGACCGGGACTTAAAGGAAGCCAGGATTCAAGATTGTTAAAAAAAGAGAGAGAGAGAGAGAGATAAACTAGAGCCTTGTTAATACCGCTATTTACTAAGCACCCAGAAATCAGTGTAAGTTGGGGGCCACTAGGGAAATGTGCAGTGCCTTTAATTCAACTCAACACATATCTCACCAGCGTTTGTTGACTGCTTTACTTTGGAAGAGACGTTGGACTAGCTACTAGAGAGACAACAAAGGAAAAAAAAGACAGCAACAATCCAAAAGAACTTAAAGAGTATACTAGAGGGAAGCAACATATATACCAAAAAAAAGCATAAATAACATATCTGATGCTGTTCGTTGTTTTCAGGCTTGTCCAATTATCCAGGACTGCAGGAAAAAAAATCCCAGATGAGGTTTTCTTGGCAAAGACATTAGAGAAGTTTGCCCTTTCCTCTTCCAGTTCATTTTACAAAAGAGGTCCTTAAACACTTGTGACCTTGGGCAAGTCACTTAACCCCAACTGCCTCATCCTGGGTCATCTCCAGTCATCCTGATGAATATCTGGTCACTGGATTCAGATGGCTCTGGAGGAGAAGTGAGGCTGGTGACCTGCACAGCCTGCCCTCACTCAAAACAAAGTCAAGTGCAAGTCATGTCACCATCTTGATGTCATGATCCTCTTTGAGAACTAAGGACAAACACAACAGAAGAGACACTGAAGGCAGACATAAGTGGCCTGCCCAAGGTCACACTGCTAATAAGTGTCTAAAGTCAGATCTGAACTCAAGAAGATGAGTATTCCTGACTCCAGGACCAACACTGTATCCACTACACCACGTAGCTGCCCCACGTAAGATATAGGGGTAGGAAACAGATCTGTCCTTCCACTGCTTTTAGGAACTCTCAGTTGTGGAACCTTACTTCACCAATACAGGCTATGATCTTCTCTGTTTCTAAAGCCTTAGAAATTTATAGCTTTTAGTCCTGTCAATCCATAGTCAGAGGCAGGCCTTGACCCTAGGTCTTTCTGGCTTCAAGGTCAGCTCTCTCTTTGTACTACATTACACCATTTCTCAGAATTGTCTATACTAGGAACAACAGTATAAAGAACTAAAAGGATCATTAAAGATCACATAAGATAATGACTTCATTTTATAGAAAAGGAAAATGAAACTCAGAGAATAGAATTCATTTGCCCACTGTCACGTCAGAGAAAAAACTTAAAGCTAGGTATTTTGCTTCCAACCCCACTATACTACACAGTCTTCATTGAAAGGACCTAATTATAAATCAGTTTCAATTATAAGGTAGTCTAGACCTCAAGGACAATGCTATATACCATGAAGTTTTGAGTATATGGTATGCTACCCCCCTCAATTACTATATAAGTCCTTTCTTGATTCTCCCAGTTATTAGTGACATCCCCCAGTCCAAAATTTCTTTGTACTTTTTGGTATATATTTATCTGCATACATGTTTCTGCTCAGTTCCTTAAGGGATAAGATGGCTTTGTCTCCTCCTATCCCAGTAGTAGGGTCTTACTAAATGCATTCTAATTTAACTGAATTAACCAAGTTAGGACAGAAAAAGTCTGTGCCAACTGTGATTTATACTATTTTCTATTAGAGACACCAAGTTTCAATTTCCACTTAGATGAGAGTTCTACCTTCTGACATGTTTGTCTCAATATTGGACTATTCCAGTAGCTGAGTCAGCTCAGGAGGACCCAGATGTATTTTTCTTATCTTTTCTGTATCTTTGCAACACCTGCAGTGCTGATGCTCTAATTATCATTGTTTCTAAATATATATTTTATTATTTGTTCAGAAGGACCACTGGCCTAAATATCAGGGAAACCAGGTTCCATAGTCATCTCTTTGACATCAACTCTCTCTCTCTTTGATATGGGGTACATCACTAAACCTCTCTGTACTTTGGCTTCTTGTCTGTTAAAGGATAGGTTGAACTCAATTTGATTGAAAACTCTATGCCCCAAGCAGTAAGTAACAAGCTTCACTTCACATAGGACTCAATATTAAGCTGAATTTTAAAAATATCTAACCTCTCACTCCCATCATTTACATACCTGGCCAGCCTAAAATAAAGCAACACATAATAGAAAGAAGATCTGGAATAAGAAGACTGGAATTTGAATCCCACCTTACATACTTATTAGTCATGTTACCCTGAGCAGATCACTTTAATCTCTTGGAAGCTCAGCTTCCTCATCTGTAAAATGGAGATAAGTCTTAGGATTGTAGGATTTCTTGAAGTAAACCATTATATAAATATGATCCATTTTTGCCTATTTCAGTAAGATAAAAAAAAAAAAGTAAAGACATTTCCTCCACCATCACGGAAAGAAACTCTTCCATCACTTGGTCAAGAGTATTCAAGAGTTCTTGGGGCTAATCTAGTGATGACTAGGTAGGTTGGTCCTCCTATGGCAGTCCATCGCCAAGCCAGGGAATGAAATCTTTACAGCTTGGTAAGACTTCCCATTCCATTAGACCTTGCATCCCATTAGAATGACCTTTGAGAACAGAGGAAAGCAATGTGGAAAAGTACAGTGGGTTCTGGGTTCAAATAATATGTGTTACATTTATTGCCTTGCACATACCACTAAAAATTCTAGGTCATAATTTCTTCATTTGTAAAATAAGTAATTTGGACTGGCTGTCATTTGATATCTCTTTGAGTTTCAGATCTATGTCACATAGACACACATACACCCATATACATTTAAATTAAATAGTAAATTACATTTTGATCTCTGCTTTCAACTTCTATTTTAAAACTGTTCTACTTTCATTTAGGGAACTTTAAACAGATTGGCAACAAAATGAATTTCTCATCTAACTGGTATGACAAGGGGAATTCTAACACTGATCTACTGAAAATACTAATTCACTGAACAAAGAGTACTTTCCAAGCAGTTTCTGTGCTTAAAATGCAGTAAATAAAGCCTGATTCTCTAAGCAATCAAAAGATTCCTTAGCAACACCTTAGAGAGTGACAATAATGCTTTTTGTTTGGCAGTTATGAATACATTCTTCTCGTAAGTTAATAGATTAACTCTTTCGTTGACAAAAGGTCTTTCTAAAATATATTGCCTTCTAAAGCAGAGAAAAGCAAAAAAAAAATTGAACCTTTTCTTGATGATTCTGGGAATTCATTTAAAAAGAACAATTATTATACTGTTTTATACTAGCTGTGTGCTCAGGGGATATGAGATGCAGTGAAAAAAT
This sequence comes from Potorous gilbertii, assembly GCA_028658325.1. Taxonomy (NCBI): domain Eukaryota; kingdom Metazoa; phylum Chordata; class Mammalia; order Diprotodontia; family Potoroidae; genus Potorous; species Potorous gilbertii. The sequence continues at coordinate 65,381,796 of CM053772.1, read as the reverse complement.
GTTCCATATACTGGTGCCTAATAAATATTCTCTGAACTATTACTTTTCTTCTAATAAATAAGTGAAGATAAACAAGGGGGGCAATCAGGATGGCTATGGTTCTCAGGTTTATGTCCCATGAGGTTTGGATGTAGAAACTGGGAATATAGACTCAGGAAGACAAGACCAAGGAAGGACATGACATCTGGCTTCCAGCGCAATGTGTTACCACAGGGAGAAGGATCATGCTTATACTGCTTGTCCCCAGGGTATAGAACTAGGGGCAATGGATAGAAGCTCCAAAGAGGCAAAGTTAAGCTTGAGATACATAGGAAGATGAGAGAGACAGACAGATAGGCACACACATACATAGGTATCTCCATAGATAAAGATATCTGTCTCTCTATTGTCTTTCTATGTCTCTATCTATGCAAAACAAACACATATTCTTCTAACTATTAAAGCTACACAGAAACAAAATGGGCATCACAGGAAGTGGTAGATTTCCCCTCATTGAAGTGCTTTAAGCAAAATTCAGCTACCAATGTGGGTGTGTAATTGTTGTCAAAATGTTTGGTTTTCAAGACCTCTTTACACTCACTGAAATCCCAAACAACTTTTATTTATAAATTACATGGGTTATATCTACTGATATTTACCATATTAGAAATTAAAATGTCTTAGCATTTCAAGGAATATAATTTTGACCTTGTAGACCCTGTGAATGGGTCTTGGGGATTCACAAGGTGTCCCTAGAAGACACTTTCAAAATAGTTGCTCTAAGATTATAAATTGGAAAATAGGTGGAAATGGCAATGGAGAGCAATTTCCACACCGGGCGTTCCCAATACCTGTAAATCACAGATCTGGACAAAAACCAACAATTAAATACTCCTTTTTAGATAGTTTATGGGCACATCACCTACCCAACTAGACAGCAAGCTCCTTCAAAGGTAGGGCCTAAATCTTAATTATGCTTTTCAAGTATCCTATTTTATACCTATGATGTATACTGGTGATACTAACTCCTTGAAAACGCTATTTGAAATTGTGGGAAGCGAAAGGTAGTGTTTAATAATACCTGATCTAAAGTGAGACAAACATACGAAGAACATGACACCATAGCAATCTAATAAAGCAGTCTTGTTTATTATGCCCCATTTGATTAATAAGCTCCAGCTTCACTAAATAATATCAACTGAATAAACGGACCCATATTCAACTAGGCTTATTTCCCAGCATCTCTAGCTCTGGATTTATATTCAGAATATGAGAAAAATGAAATACTGTCACATTTCATACTTCAGCTATTTTTAACACATCATTTCAGCTCAAGATTATCACCTTCCAATTTACTGAGAAACTTTCAAATCAGTATTATATTATTTTTAGATATAACAATCAAAAATTTTCAATTTTTCTTGAAGACCTAAAATATGTCCAGACAAAAAGTCTGGATAAAAACCACTGCTATAAATTCTGCAGATAACTGGAAACCCTTGGCTCCTGAGATTTAATTGGGCACAAGCACAATCCAAACATCTGTTAGAGAGCCCATCTCCTCTAGAAACTTAAAACTTCTTTAAGATCACTGATAGCACATGTGAAATGAAAAGACCTACACTTAATATTGGCTCCTGGGTCATTCATTTTTTTGACAAGAGGATGCTGACAGCTTTCTAAACTAATTCTGTCAGTCGGATGTTAACTAGTATCTTCTAATTAAAAGATCATACCCATACTCTAGCTTCAGGCCCTAAAACGACCTAATTATTTAGTGGTATTCACCAATTCCAAGCCAAGTAATCATTTAAAACCTCAGCTTAACCTACTACCTCTTAGTTAATGAAAAGGCATATTTCATTGTGTCAATATTAATCAATATTACCTGCTTTCATCTTGAATTTAGAACATATGAGGTAAGGAAACAAAATGTATTTCAGAGTGAAAAGCATACTATCTTTCTGTATAATTTTTACCAATTATACTTAAGGAAGTATACTTATTATAAGTATACTTATATGTATAAGTATACTTATAATTATGAGTGATGAAGGCATGATTTATGATGGAAAGTACATTGCCTAAATATTTTAGGGGATGCTATCTCAAACTACTGGGTCCAAAGAATGACTTTTAAGTGATCTTAGAACTTTAGTATTTGAACACAGAGTAAACTTTATCCTAATTCGTCAGCCAACTTTTCCAGTCTTCTTAACGTATTATACTACTACTGCCCCCAATTGCAGAGCACATAACCCGTGTCCCAGTAACACTGACCTTCTTGCTCTTACTTACAACACCCTGCCTCTCTGGATTCCTGTAATTTTCACTGGCTGTCTCTGATGCTTAGAATGTTCATCCTTCCTATCTCAACCTTCCCATCTCAATCTTCCCTCAGTTGATTAACTCCAATTTATCCTGCATATCATTTGTTTATACAGTTATTTTCATGTTATCTCCCTCATCAATAGGAAGGACTGTCTTTTGCCTTTCTCTGCATCCCCAATGCTTAGCACAGTGCTTGGTATACAGAAGGAGTCTAAGAAATATTATTGATTACTGACTAGGCTAATACCATGTCAGCCTTAGTTTGTTTGAAAGGATATGCAGTGATTTCTACTTTAGGGAAGGCAGATCCTTGTGGCAGCAAGCAACCCGGCATACACAGGAGGACCTGCTGCATAGATTCTTAGATCTGCTTTTCTAAAACAAAAGCAACTTTTGCAGGGTCAGCAATTACATTCACCAACAGAGAAAATACAAATAAAGACCAACAGACTGGGCTTCTAACTGTCTGACCATAAGCAATACATACATCAGAGATCAACAGACAGATCCAACTGTTTGAGCATTACATACATACTGGTATCGACATCTGGGTTTTCAAGGAGGGGGAGTGGTGCTCCTTAAAGTCTACTCAGAATCTCATCTGGTCATATCACACAAACATTCTTCCAAAGAGTAAGCTCTCCCCCCCTCCCCCCCAAACAAAACCTTACCTCTGCATATGTGTACAGTTCTCAGAGCCATAGGGCATCAAGCTCTCTGGACCCAGTGCTCCATTAACAATTAACAAAAGGTGTGAGCCTTCCCACAAAACTAGCCTCCCCTAATCAAGTTTCCTGAGCCAGAGGCTGATTAATGGGTGGGGAAGATCTAACTCTCATTAACATTATAGTCCTTGAGGCAGTAACTAACTTGTTACATCTTTGAGGAAGTACAAAAAGTTCTCTGCTTGGAGTCGGGAGAAACTGCTCTCTAAATCTTAGTTCTGACACATACTTGTCATGCGAGCCCAGGCAAGCATCTGACCCTTCTGGCTCTTACTTTTCCCATCTGCAATATAGGCATCATAAAGGGTGTTGGTGGTCACGGTGGAGGTGGTTCTTAAGCAAACCTTAACTCATTTTGTTAATGCCTTCATATACTTCATAAATACCTTTATAAGCTGTTCATTTCCACTGAAGCAACCTTGTATCCACATTTAAATAGGGAGCTAAATGGTACAAGGGATAAAGTACAGGGTCTAAGTTAGGAAGACTCAGAAATCTGACCTCAGACACTTACTAGCTGGATGACCTTGGGCAAGTCACTGTGCCTCAGTTTCCTCATCTGGAGAAGGAAATGGTTAACTACTGCAGCACCTTTGCTAAGAAAACCCCAAATGGGGTCACACAGTCGGATACAACTAAGCAACAACAACAAATCCACGTTCACAAACATTTCTGAAGCTCCAATCTCAGTACTAATATTTAGAAGAGCAAATCTAATGATTGGGACCAACAGTTTTCTTTTTGAAATGATTTTCAAATACTTGCTTTTATTTTCTCATTGAGCAAAGTCAGTCCAGAAAAAAAGGGATACTCCCTCAAGGACAATGCTTTCTGCATAGAACTTCCAAGGACTTGAATGCTTTACTCACGGTTAGGGAAAGGACTCTTAAGCAATTTCTGTTCACTTTTAAGATTAAATAAAGAGGCTCAGTTCACTTTCACTAATTTAGATCCCTCCAGTTCAGAAGTTCCACGGATTTGGACTGTGAGCTACGGCCTACCCTCTCTGAAGTGTCAAGCAAATTGTTTGTCAACAAAATTCCAAAGGAAGTATTTTCAAGCCTTTTGCATAACCATCTTTGTCATGTAACAAATGGATAACATAATTCTCTGAATAAGACTTTTAAAAAAGGAAGAGAACATTCAAATTGCCTCACAGATTCACCTAGACTTCACAGGCAACAAGACTAATGCCACAGTCTTAAATGATTCTTCTCAGACAAAGTGCTGGGGTGACAATGTCTCTTGTTTAATTTCCTAAGGATTGCTAAATATGATTCTTTGGTTCTTACAAGCAACGAAGATGCAAGCTTGTAGAAAATCTTCAATTATATGTCTATTTATGCAACCCTTCTTAGCAATTGGTTTGAAGAAATGAGATTTTAAGTTACGTAGGAAAGAAATTTACTTTTACATAATGACATATGCATATTTATATATGTCTATACTTACATAAACAGATATACATCAAGTTAGAGCAAACCCTGATAAAATGCACCAACACCAAAGTGAGAGTCAACTGGCCAGTTACTCTTCAGGGTTAAGAATCAATAATTTTTTTTTGATATTTTAAATTGCAGAGCCCAGCCCTCTGCATTCTTCTCATCCACTCCCAACCAGGTTCTAAAAGTTAAAAGGGAAGGGAGGGTAATGTCAAATCCAATAGGATAGAATGGAAAACACATCAATGAGACTGAAATGCATGGGTGGTGGTGGTAGTGGACAAATGGTAGAGTGGATATAATGGGAAAAACAGTGAAGGGAATGAAAGCATAAGAAAATGGAAAATCTTACCCAAAAATTCCCTTTAAAATAATTTAAACATCTGGGTGTGACAATATAAGATGGAAGGAAATGACTATATGTTAGTAACTAAAGTGAAAGCAATGATTTTCCAACAGTTCGGTCTCATAGTAATTATGAGGAGTAGTTACAGCCACAAGGAGGGTCTAGTTACTTAAGAAGCATTTATAGAATGACTATTGTGTGGAAAGAACCAAAGAATTTGAAGCCTGGAATTTGGGGTTTGTGCAAAGTATGTCAAAACGATTTGCTTTACAGGATCTGGGCATATAATTCCATGTTTCCTCTGTAGTAAAGGAATCACCGAATCTCAGAGTTCATCTAATTGAACCTGCATTTGAACAGAAATCCCCTCTAGAACATGCCTGTCAAGTGGACACCCAGCTTCTGCTGGAAGACCTTCAGTACTGGGCAAAACACTCAAGTATAGAAGTATAGGTATAAAGTCAAATAATCCTGTGAGGGGGGTAGAACGCATGTTAACCTCATTTGACAGATGAGCAATCTGGGGCTCTGAGAGCTCAAGAGGCTTGCTTATTATTCCACAGCTAGTAAATATAGGCTAGAGGGCCTTATTTTCCTATAATGGCATGAGTATTCATTTCATATATCCGGTTTTAGAGAAGTCTGCTAAATAAGGAAAATGTGTTAGCTATGGATTGGACTAGCAATTTGGAGGAAAAAAAAAGAACTAGACTGAGATCTTTTTTCACCTCCTTTTTAATCATTCTTCTTAGAGAAGAGAAAGAAGGAAGATGAGAGAAGGAAAAGAGAGCCGGAAGGGAGCTGGAGGATATTCCACATACCATGGTGTTTTTGTTTTTAATCCTATTTTGGAGAAAAGAAATAACATTAAAGTCCTCCCAAAGGAAAAAATATGACACCATCTATTTCATCCTACTCACCTCACTTTATAGATACATATTAGGCAGCCAGGTGAGCCAGTAGAGAGAAGGTTAGATGTGGGAGTCGGGAAGACCCAAGTTCAAATTCTTCCTCAAAAGCTCACTCATTTTGTGACCCTAAGCAAGTCACTGAACTTCTCTAAGTCTCAGTAACTGTGCTATCAAAGGTAATATAATGGCCTCTACCTTGGAGTTGTTATGAGGATCAATATAAAATCCTATCCCAAACCAGATAGCATAATATGAAGTGCTTTGCAAACCTTAAAACACTACACAAATGCTAACCATCATCATCATTACTACCACCACCACCACCACCACCACCACTACCACTACTACTACCGCTGCTACTCCACTCCTGTGCCAAATCATCCTGGTGGGGTGTGGGTAGGGATTCATTGCGTAGCTGTAACTGTGAGCTGATGCATGGCTCTCTTTCAGGGAGAGTTCAAAGAAATCACATTTAATAAACTTTTTGTGACCACTATAATTATTCCTATTTTAACAATGTTTCAACAAGAAAGAAAAAAGAGACTCAGAAAGAGTTAAGAACTTTCCCTTTTGTTCCTTCTGTTAGGTCAGGCTATTTTATGTTACATTTCTGAGTCATTTTAACTCTTGTGACTAAACATATCCATGCTCTATACTTAGCAGAAACCATGGAATTAGTGCTAAGAGAAAAGGAAAGGACCCTATTCCACAGATGATGTTCTCCAACTCTGGTAGAACCTAGCCTTTAACAAATGACTGGTGCATCTAGTGTGGTTCTTCCTCCTTTATGGGATGGTAGCAAGGTTCTAGATCTAGAATTAATGGTAGAATTGGATAAGATAATTAGATAGAATCTATCATTCAATCTAGATTTACTGGGGAACCAAACTCCTAGTTTGGAAACTTTCTCTACAGACACAGTTCAACAATTCCTCTCTAATCTATATGCTTAAAAAACACTGTTTGGGGGAACTTAGAAATGAAGTTATTTGACTGAGCTGTTAAATCAAGGGTATGGCTTTCTGTCATCTTAAGGGATCAAGGGTGATCGTGAATGCAACCAAAACTACTTTCCTCAAATGTGAGGATGTATCAGTGAGTATAGGATTGCAACATCGGGAAACTGCAATGTCTTTTAATTAATTCTAACTATTCAGCCTCAAAAGCCTATCTCTTTGATATCAATAGTCTCCCACTGATTTTATGCAGTTGTCTATCATGGAACACCTGTGATTCCATTGGTCGAGAGATTCCTGGGTGAAGAAAGTCCTTTTCTCTATGCAGGTCAGCACATTTTCTGCAACTTTAAATCTTGGGGAGTTGCCTAGAGCACCAAATTAACACTCACCCAAGATGATATGGCCAGAATCTTATCAGTAGGTGGAAATAATATCACTTTATACCTGTAGTATAACTCTACCTCATAGAGTTAATGTAATAATCAAGTGAAATAAAATATGTAAAGAGTTTTGAAAACTTTAAATACTCAGTTCTCAGAAAGGAGAGCCTTTCCAATGATATAGATGACAATCCAAACATGCCTGCCCACCCTGTGTGACTCTTGCCTATGTCCTCTCAGCAGTTTTTGGCAGATCCACCTCACCTGCAGTCTTGTTCCCTTTTCTCTTGATATCCTGGTGGTAACAATGTAACATGTGGGCTAGGCATTGGTCATCCCACTCTCACCACATGACCAGTCCATCTTCTTTTTCATTCATTCATTACTGACCTAACTTCTCCCATTTCTCCTTCCTAAGTATCTACTTGTAATAGGTTGCATTGCCTACTCATGCACACCATGGTTCATTGTTGTTTGAGTTATCATCAACTTCAATTCTTTTAAGTTCTACTCAACACCAGGATATTGTAATTTTTTCAAATGGTACTTTATTTTAGGGAGAAGTTTGATAGGATCATTAAAGAAGGGTTGAGTTTCCCAAAAGCAAGTTAACCCATCTTCCTCCCCTCATGTAAGCAAACCTTAACATGCCATCCATTGTCACAAATTTATGGAAAGACAAAAGAAGATGATGACATGGAGGGATTAAGGAAACGAAGAGGTATCTATGACTACCTAATCATAGCTTTCCTCAGCATATTTAACTATATAAGATGGCACACACAGCAAGATAGTCACTAAAAATACTTTACTCATCTCCAAATGACACAACAACAAGAATTTAAATGTCTAGGATTTACAGACCAAATACAAAACCAAGCTAGAAGGCACCAATGTCGAACAGCAGGAAGGAATCCCCTTTACAGAATTAACCCTGACAGATGGTCATCCAGCTCTCACTTAACATATAAAATGGCATCGTGCTCATTACCCTTAAGGCAGCCAATTCTACTTTAGAATGACAGTAATTACTGGAAAGTTTTTCCTTATTCTGAGCCAAATTCTGCCGCTCTGTAATTTCTATGCACTGGTCACTGTTCTGTTCTCTAGAGCTACAGAGATTGGTTAATATCTCTTCTACATATAAAAAAACCCACCTAACAACTTTAGATATGCCCCTTCTTTAAGCCATCATGCCCCCTTCTCCATGGTCTCCTTTTCTGACGCTTAAATACCTTCAATTTCTCCAGCGGTTCCTTGTAAGTCTCTCCTCATCCTGGTTACCTTTCTCTACGGTTATAACTTGGAAACATCATTCTAAAAAATGCAGTAACCAGATTGAAATGCAACACTCCAGGTGTGGGTTGATTAGCCAACCATAACAGACTCATAATAGGACAATCACTTCCTTTGATCTGGCCATTTCACTTTTTATTAAGGCAGCCTAAGCATCCATTAATTTTAGTTTTGGCTAGTAATGTCACTGTTGAGTCATGTTGGCTTGTAGTCTGCTAAAAGCCCTAAGCAAGCCTCTTTTCATATGAATGGCTGCTAAGACCATGTCTCTCCATCCTGTGGATAATTTTTTAACATGAGAATAGAGCTTTAAATTTATCTGCATAGGCCACTACTGTAGCTTTTCCAGATTTTTTTTTAGATTCTAATTTCATCTAATTTTAGATTCTAATTCTATCATTAAATATATCACTTATCCCTTGCAGGTTGGTATCAGTTGCAAATTTGAAAAGACTGATTTTTATGTCTAAAGCCAAATCATTTAGACTGTTATGTAATATAGAACCCAGAAATAAAAGCAGTATTACCTGAGTCACCAAGTTTGGCTTTAAATTTCTTTTGATTGTTTCAAAAACACAGATCCATTCTTAAAGGACACATTTGTCACCATTAAACTTTTTCTAAAGAATGTGCCTCAAGGTCTGAAGGCAGTTTCAGAGGGAACTAAAAATGTTTTGTTTTGTTTTTAAAGCAAGTATACCTAGTACTTGAACAAGCGTAGCCTCTTAAGGTGACTACTTCAAAGTGAATAAAATTCATTTTCATGTATTTTTGTAAAAAAAAAAATAGTGTTAATTCATGTAGCTTTGTGTCTTCTTAGAATAGATATCTTTCTCAGACCTCTTTCTTAATTGCTGCTGTCCACTCATCAGAATCAAGTAATCTCCAAAAAGGAACTTCTCAGTCTGACCATCTAAGAAGTCTCTTTTCTTTTCTTCCATCCTATTTCTATTCCCTGGTCCACATGGGCTTTCTGTCATCCCTTAGTCATCCGTGAAAGCGGTTCTCTCCTTGCATTCCTAAAGCTCATTCTCAGGTCAGGCCAAAGTGTATTTTAGTCAACTCCTTAATTCTCTACTTTTCTCCTAATTAGCTTCTCTCTTCTTACTTGCCAGTCTTTCCTATTTGTTAACATCTATACATTAACATTTATTTTCTTTCTCTATTAACTCAACACTCAGTCAATAAACACACACAAGAATTTTTTTTTAAGTTAAATAACGTGAACTAGCAAAAAAGGTGACAGGTTATCACAGGAAAAATATTTTGGGGGTCTGGGAAGGGATAAAAAATGATAGGCTGTATGGTTAGGGCTGAAGGTGCTTGGTGAAAAGGGTACTTTCCCTCCCCTCTCATTTCAAATGCTAATTTTTAGGATCATAGATGTAAGGCTAGAAAGCGGTGGGAGATGAGGTTTGGAGGACATCTAGGTCAAATATTTCACTTTAAAGACCAGGAAACCATGCCTGGAGAGATGAACCAGCTTGCCTAACGTAGCGCATGTATTAAGTGGCAGTCTGATTCTGAATGTCTCTCTCTTATCACAATGCTTTATTATTAATTTTATTTATTATTTATTTATTATATATTTATTTATTATTAACTTTATTATTAATCCAACTCTAAATTTCACGAGAAATAAAGGGGAAAAATAAGTGAGCATTTCCCCAGACCTTTAAAGTCTGCAAAGCATTCTCATCTATTAGTTCATTTAATCTTTGAAAACAGAGAAAGTATAGACAAGTTAAATGCACAGGAAACGATTTAAAATTCAATCACCTCTTGTATCCAGACTATCATATGTAGTATTCAAAGGAAGACCCCAGTTTTCAAACAAGAGGCCCATAAAATGTTAAAAAGGAGACAATAAATGAAGGGGAAAAGCATGGAGATCAGTTCATATGCAAACTGAGAAATGGGCTTGTGAATAATCCTGAGTTCCCAAATAAACGACAGATACCTGCTAAGAATCTAATATGCAATTTTCTCTTTTTTTTTCTCCTCATAAAAGTTAAGAGGTTTTCTATTTTTCTCTCTCTCCCATTTGGATTCCAGATAGACAAAAATACTCTTAACTTATCCAAATCCATAAAGATGCTATGAACACAGTTGCAAAGGGAGAAGTTTTTACATGACAGCATTGAATATAGTCTGAGGTTCTTCTTCAACTTTCAGGTCACCAGTGTGTTCTTGTTTAGAGATGGGAAGGGGAAAGAGAGGGATAAGATGAAAAAGAAAGGAGCAAAGGAGGCACCCCCTGAAAGGGGTACTCTGGCAGAGTGAAGAGAGAACCAGTCTTGTAGTCAGAACAAACTGGGCTCAAAGCTACCTTCAGGAGCAATTGAGTTCAAAACCAGCTTCTGATGTCCATTAACTATGTGAGCTTGGGCAGGTCCCAAGGAAAATCCCTAAGACTCTTAATTGCAGATCTATAAGAATCATGGAAGCTTCTTCCTTAGGAGCTCTTTATATCAGTGAAATCACAGGCCTAGATTAAAAAATAAAATAAAATAAAAACAGAAGAAGAAGATTATCAGTATTCTTAAAAACAGACTTTCACCCTTGAAGTTAAAGCTGAGTTTGAAATTAAATTAAAACAAAATTCCACTGCCAAGCTCAATTAAGATTAAATTAAATAAGCCATGACAATGTTTTAAGTATACTTGCTTTGGTTGAGATGTAAAGGTGACTGGATTATTGAAGACTGAATCAGAAAACTTCTCTTGGGTCCTACCAAGTTGGAAATTCTGGTTTCTGTATTTTGGGAAAATGATGGTTTCTGTCTGTTATCCAAGAATCAGTCTGACTAAGTTCAACAAGGTTTTAGAAAAAGCCAGCTACCAGGTGAAGATTTCATTTTTGGCCACCACAACTAATTAAAGCATCTACTAAGGCACAGAGAGGATGCAATCAGCTTGGGAAACTGAGGCCATCCTGGGACCTTGAAATAAGATACTTTTTTATGTTATTTTATTACATATATCAAATTAAATTACATAGAAATGAGATATGAAACAGTAAGTTTCAAATTATGTTTTAGGTATCATCTATTTATCTCAGGTTCACTTTTGCACTAATTTCATAGGATCATAAATTTAAACCTGAAAAAGATGTCAGAGGCCATCCTAGTTTAAGCACAGCTTTCTCCCACCACAGATGTAGATTCTTTTCATTTGGTTTTTCCCAAGCACACTATAAAAAGTCCTCCCCCCAAGAGACGAGAGTTCTGCACATGTGCTCTCTGTACATATTATTAGAATCACTTTCTTATTGACTTAAGTTCAGACTTAATGTCTTTGAGATGCAGTTGGCTACTGAGGAAATGACCAGATATGCTCAGTTTATGGTGAGATGTCAAGTGAGATAGGTTATGGTAAAATACTGTGATGAAAGTGGGCTACCCTAAGTCATCACCATTTCCAGAGTAGAGCAACACTAATGGAGAATGTGAGCAAACAATTTCTCCTCTAGTATAAAGAAGTAATTTGGATGGATGTTGCAAAAAGGCGAATTTACGTCTGAGGTCAGAAAAAATTCTTAAAATTGGAACTATCACAAAAGCCTTCTGGTTGACTTCCCTCCCTCAAGTCTCTCCACGCTTCAGGGCATCCTCCCTCCAGTCAGGTGCCAAAGTGACCTTCTTAAAGTACAGGTCTAACCACATCACACCTTTCTTATTACATTCCTGTGGCTCCGTAGTCCCTCCTAAAATCAAATATAAAATCCTGTTTGGACTTTATAGCATACCTGTACACCCTGGAGCCTTCCTACTTAACTTCACTGGTTTCTTACACTTGCCTCCCCCCTCAACACACTCTGGAATCACAGACCTTATTGTTAGGCTCTGACATACAGCACTCCATCTCCAGTTTCTATGCCTTTTTACTATCTAGACCCTCATGTTTGGAGCATTTTCCCTCTTTATCTTCACCTCAAGTCTTCTTGAAAAATTCAGTTAGTATCCTATAATCTGCAAAAGATCCTCGAAGGTTTCATCTCTCCCCTCCCACCCCAGTTCCCAATACCAGTGCTTTCCATCTGTGATTACCTACTATTTATATTACATTTATAGAGTTGTTTTCATACCTGTTCCCAATAAAATGTGAGCCCCTGGAGGGTAGGGTTATGTTTTTGCTGCTTATATTAGCACAGTGCCTAGCACATAGTAAGAGCTTAATGTATGCTGGTTTACTGACTGACAAAATTGGAGTGGGTTGCTCTTCAAACCAACAAGAGAACCACTTGCTGCATATATCATAGGGGGGAATTCTTTTGGTGTTTGGGATGGGCTACATGGCTCCGGAGATCCTTTTCATGACTCAAATTCTGTTGTTATGTAAGATCATAATCTTTTCATTTTATCCACTAGGTTTGAAAGAAAACCATGTATTGGTCAAAGGATGCTGTATCATGTGGCACAATTACACTCATGATTGATTTTTTTTATCCTGTACTTTTAGATCCTGCTCCTGACATTTATTAGTTTTGTCATCTTAGGAGAATAACATATATATATACCTCAGCAACTGCCTAGGCTTGTTCCCCATGGACAGATGTGATCTGTATCAGTGGACTAAATTCCCAATATGGACAAAAACACAGTCTTTTCCAATACTATACATAAAATTGTAGAATTATAAGAGACCTTAAGGTATATCTAATACAATCACTTATTAAGGACAAGAGAAATTCGATAATGAGATGATAGTAGAACTTGCTTGTCATGATTCCCCATCCTGAAACATTCCAAATTAGTCAAGAATTCATGGTCCAGGAAGTAACCCAGCTTATAATCTAGGTGAAAGGTACAGAACGTTGTATTCTTCTTAACACAGTTGTTTTGCAGAGACACTGTGATCTCCAAAGGAAGAATTTATAGAAGCATGAAAACACTGACTCAAAGCAGCAAGGGATTTTAGTAAGAGGCTACGATGTCCAACCCCCTCATTTTGTAAAAGAGGAAATGGAACCCTGGAGACGTTAGACGACCTGCCTGGCATTACATGGCTAATAATGTTGATGGTGAAATTTGGCTGTAGGTCCTCTGACTCTAAACCTATCCCACTTTCCATTGTATCACACTGAGTCTCATTCAATTAGAAAAGATGGGGATGCAGCCCATTAAATATGCATTGATTTTTTTCTGTGTCTTAATTCTGCTTATATTCTTTATTTAAGCCATGGTTCTAGAGCAGCATGGTTTCCTGTTAAAGGAAAGTTATCAGGAGTTGGGGTCAAGAAGAAAGTATGCGTATTACCTCATGCAGCATAATCAAAGGTTTCTCTAACCCAGTACCTAGTACATGGTAGGTGTTTAGATTGTGGAGTTATCTAACTAGATCTGGAAGGAAACATTTAGCCCCAATCCCCTTCATTTTTACAAATGAGGAAACTGAGACTCAGAGAGTTTGTTACTTGACCAAGATTTCACAGGTGGTAAGTTTTGTGGAGTTATCTAACTAGATCTGGAAGGAAACATTTAGCCCCAATCCCCTTCATTTTTACAAATGAGGAAACTGAGGCTCAGAGAGTTTGTTACTTGACCAAAATTTCACAGGTGGTAAGTAGTAGGTGGTGGAACTCTCATTCTAACTTAGGTTATGTGACTTGTTACTTCAACAACTTTTTTCACTATATCACCCTGCCTCCTTAAACATTCACAAGTTTGGACGGTTTTCCATTATTATATTATGGATTTTCACTATTATTTTTAAATGATTGACAGAGAGGCAGGATGACACAATGAATAGAGAGGGCTGGCTTTGGTATCAGAAAGACCTGACCCACAGCTTATACTATAAGAATGATGGGTTCTAGGACAGGGATGGAGTATATCTTATAAGGGTCAGTAAAAACTTGAGTTTTCTGGACTCTTAGAGTTCTATCAAAAGGATTTTCATCTATTAAAAGAAGAGGAAAAAGAACTTCCCACATGTATCAGCCAAGTCAGGTAGTAGAGAAAAGGATAAGTACAATGTGTAATGAAAAGTATCAGCAGAAAAAGCCAATTATTCAGAAGATGTAATAATTTCAAAATAGCCATTAAACAGTAAGAACCTATTACTCACATACTCAGTGTTAAGTCAAAAATAAAAGGTACAGGGAGAAAGGCTGAAGGAGAATTTTCACACCAAAATAAGGTGCTTATGTTAATGGATAAAATAGAAACCTGAAAGGATGGCTGCTGGCATTTGTTGGATTTGGCTCCCTTGAATGACCCAATTCTTTGGTGTCTGGTTTGTTCATCTATAAAATACTGGTATTGGACGGATGATATCTATTCTATGGTCTCTTTACTTTATGATCTGAGTTCAAGTCTGCCTCTGAACACATACTATTAGGGCAAGTCAAGTAAACTGTCAGTGCCCTAGGCAATTCTCAAAGGCTATAATTTAGAGATAAGTTACTACAGCAGGAGTTCCTTTTATTTATGAAATCAAAGTTCATACACCTCAATATTCTCTTTTTTAAATAAATGCCAAAAAATAATGTGTAGTCAGCTGTGGCTATTGTTATTTTAAAGTGGTTTTGCAAGTATTGTTCTCAGCAGTAGGAGCAGTACAATGGAAGTGAAAAAAATTATTTTAAAAAGCTAAACAAAAAAACACCTTTTAACTTTAAATATTTATCTATGGTCCTTAACAGGAAATAACTATTAGCACCACACTTCATAAAGTGACAAAACTGCAGGAGCCTTTCACTCAGAAAATAATCTGGTAATTGATTTAGCTTTCAGCCAATGGTTTCTAAATAGTTTTCAACTCGTGGGACTACACGCCAACAAAGTGTTCTTTCTCCAGTTTAGAAAAAGAGTGAGCTGCTCACAGTGAACAAAAGGGGAATTTTCATCTGCTCCCAAACCCCATAATCCTCTCTGCAGATTAGTTTCATTTAAAAAAATGCTCGCACCAAAGACAAAGCATCATGCTCCTTTCTGTTCCTCTGAAGACGCTTTAGGAGCAAACTCCTCTCCTTAGTTTCAAAGCCTCAGAAGCATCTGAAGTCCTGTGACAAAGTGAAATCCATCCTGGCCGCCTCCTTTCACTCCTCTCTTCTGGTTCTGGGTTCTTTCTGCTGTTTCTAGCTCTCACACCCACTCACCCAGCCACCCCAGACCCACAGAGATCATGTTTCATGGCTGGCTGCAGGAATCTAGGAACCCAGCCAATGAACAACAGAAGCCACATAAAACATATTCCCCTGGGACAAGAAGAAAACACAAGCGAGAGGGAAATGACAAACTTACCTATGGAAGCTGACATGGTACAAGTTCCTCCATGGAGTACAGACTAGGAGGGTTTCAGTCAGGAGAGAAAAAGTCCTTACTCCTCTCAGAGCCAATCGCTGGTCTTTGTTCAAAGCTGCTCAGCCGGCAGTCAGCCTCTCTCTCTCTCTCTCTCTCTCTCTCTCTCTCTCTCTCACACACACACACACACACACACACACACATACTTCTCCTACAGGCTGGATTTGCTGGCTTTTTCTCTTTTTATCCTCTGCTTTCTCTCCTCCCCCTATCCCCAAACCAACTTCTCATTGAAGAAGAGTCATAAGTACCAAGGAGTCAGGACAAAGGAGAGAACGAGAGGGCTACTTCTCCAAATAGCCCCATTCAGCTGAAGATAGAGTCTACTCTATCCAGATGGAAAATAATTCAGTAATTGTTCCTTGAAGTTGTGCAGTTCTCTGTCACAGACTACCCATTCAGTGCATTCATGCCCTAATGACTCCGCCTTGTTTGAATATGACTTTTTTTTAAATGTCCCCCACCCTGACCAGCTGACACATAGCTTTGTCTCTCAGTCTTCCAGTTAGTTCATCCAATCCATAAGCAGAATCACTGGTCCAAAGGGCAAGATGATTCTTTTAGGATTACTACTTGGAGCTTCCACCTAGACCCCAAAGAACTTTCCAATTGTCCCATGGCAAATACTTCTCAAGTGCATTCCTTCATTGAGTTGACTCTGACTACCTACTATTAGTAAATCAGACAGATACAGCCCTATTTCTACAATAAAGAGGTAGTACAAATATCTTCAGAACAGCGTTTATAATTCCAGCCAGTGGATTTAGAGGACAAATCCAAATATTGAGTAACAGCCAGTTGATGCTGTTATCTTTCGTAAACGGAACATCACCCAGCTGCCTGAATCACTTCCTTTTCACTTAGAACAAATGATAAGTATGTGACTATTAAATGAATATATAAGACTTTCCTCTGGTTCATATGTTTGCATTTTTTTCTTGGAAAAAAAATTAGAGACCAGGAAGATAACTGGGAAGTTGTGCACCAACGGACTGGCCAGCACATTTCCTCCCAGGATTGTTTATGCGTTTGGGAGGGCACCAGGCTCTTAGAAAGGATGCCTCAAGGAAATGCCTAGACAAAGAAACAAACAAATATGAAGGGATAAGCCTTGGCCATGGCCAGTCCTTTTATCTGTAAAAAGACAGAGGTCAAGGAGTAGACTTTCACAATATTCTAATGTAGTCTTGTACATGATCATTCATTACAAGACATCTGCAGTCAACACCACTGAGAGAGAAGCTTGAACTTGTACAAGCTATATCCTGCAAGATTCCAGAGGACAGAGAGCTCTGAGGGTGGCCTCAGTATAAGGTCATGGGAGTTCTCAGAAAAGAAAACTTGAATGAAGTAAAGCTCAGCTAAATTCTCAGCAGTCATATTACTATTCCTATACTATATCTAAACATATCTACGAGCACTAAAGCTTTTCATTTCAAGTTAATTGAAAGGCTCCTTTTAAGATTAATACTCTTTTCTGCTCATGTAAGTTATGTAGGATAGAAATGAGATAATTTAATTTATTTTAAACTATTAAACATCAGGCCTGTCACTTGGAACCCCATCAAGGGCTCAACTGTGATTATTTGTTTTTTTATTTCAAGCACCTGTTATGCACAAAACACTTTGGGAAGGTGATAGGAAAGAGAATGACTCAATCCCTACACTAGAAGTATAAGCTGTTAGGAGGGCGCGCTTCAAAAAAAAAAAAGTTTGGCACCACAAAGAACCAGGTTTGAATTTCACGTTAGACACCTAACCAGCTATGCTACCCTGGGCTTGCAACTTATCCCCTCCAAACTTCAGTTTATCTTCAAAATAGGGAAAATGACAGCAACTGCCTCACAATAACTGCTATCAAGATCACAAACATCTCTCTATCTTCTACATACATATATCTATATGTCTATATTATAGACAATAGATCTCTTGTGTATAGATACGACAGAGCTCTAACAACAGATAGTATGCATATCTATACTCCAGCTATGTAATAGATATCTATGTTCTAGAAAATATCTACATTACAGACAATGTCTGTTTATATATCTATAATGTAGAGATAGATATGACTTTGCAAACTTTAAAACATTCTACAAATGTCAGTCAGTATTATTACATTTACACACATGTATATAATAGGGGAAGGGGAACAAGATTTAATAAATGCCTACCAAGTGCCAGGAATTGTGTTAACTGCTTTGCAAATATCTCATTTGATAAGCTAAGATCATCAAGGAAGATTTCAAGAAGTCAAGCACATGGGAACTGGGCACTCAAAGAGGTACAGCAATTTGATGGAAAAAAATGAAATGGCAAAGGCATTCTATATATGGAAGGGCATGGAACAAGTCATGTTCAAGAACTAGCAATGACATGCACCATTTGTAATCTTTAGCCAACCTTATTTTCCATTACTCTCCAATATTTCGCATCTAAAACTTAGAACAAAACAAAACACTAAACACCTTATTTTCTATTCTTTGGTAAAAGAAATAAGAAAGAATCCTAGAAAAAAGAGTTGGGCTAGACTAGGAAGGGGATGAGGTTTATCTTGAATAGCTAATTTATCTTTAGTACTGCCTATGTAATATCATACTATTACAGATCCCTCCAGCCTTCTGAACTCTGAAGGCTGTCTTTCTATAACCGTCATGTATTCAGAATTACGACTCTATACTGTGACTAAGATAAAAGACTACAAAGACCCAGAAACTCAACAGATTTTCAGAGGTAAAGGACATATCTGAGTAAGTTCAACTCTACAGGTAATAATACATGGACATCCAGAAAAATAGGTCACTGAGGTAAAACAAGTTTGACAGATGATAGTAGGAACCCACTTAGAGGATCTATCGTTCATAACAAGGCTGACAAAAGACAGAGACATTGTTCCAAAGGACCTGTGATATGGAACAAGGAACTATTTCATAATGTTCAGAAATACTGAAGACATCTCCAGTGAGTGGCAACCATAACGAATTCTGAGAGATGACAATGACCAGTAACCCTAAAAGATCATAACTTCAGTCACTTTTGGCAAAAAAAAAAAAAAAAAAATGAAACAATTATACTGAAAGATGACAATTATTTTTGTTTATCTAAGTTAATGATGCTTTTTTCCTACCTAGATCCTGACAGCCTTATCCCATCTCTGAAACTGCCATCTGAAGTTAAGGTTGTCTGTTTTGTAGACAAATCTCTCTTATCCAGTACTCCTTAGGCTATTTATTGAGGTTGGCCCATTGCAGTTTCAGCCAAACACTCTGTTTGGCCAAGCACTTCATATACTGAAAAACATTTTACCTTATCACCTCCTTTACTGTTACTCTTCTGGTCCTTTTCCCTCATTCCCCCAAGGTTTAGCTTGACATATAAAACAATCTCTGACCAGCAAGCAGTGCCCTGGATTCAGGCTGGGTGGAATAGAATTGAAGAAAAACAAATTATTAACTCCTATTTTTCTTCTGCCTGTATTTCTTCTGCTTTCTTGATTTAAAAAAATGGAGCTTAGAATACAGAGAAAAAAAATGTTTAAGGAAAATGAAGACCAAGAGAGATGGGTAGATACTGACAAAGCATCTTGTACATGTGCTGACTTCTGGTATTGAAGAACTGCATCCTAGGTTGAAGAAGTAACTAGTCTCTGTTGTAGAACTTCGATGAATGGCAGGAAATTGAAAGACATATTGACAGATTTCAGATTGGAAAATGTTCTGAGCTGGGAAAAGGTGGAAAATGTACTTACTAAAACCAAAGGTCTGTAAGACTCATGATACAATAGGTCCTTAATAAAATTCTGTTATGAAATAGATGTTGTCTATATAGAAAGGAAACAGTCATCACTAAGAATTGCTCATGAGTCTGCTAAGGATGAGTCTCACTTTGGCATGTTAGTTACTACACAATTTTCATTACTGTTCTAAAGATAAATCTACCAGACTAGTGAATCAGGCGGAAGGCAAAGCTTGGTGTTTATAGCTCATAGGGTCAAAGATTAAAAAATGAAACCTTAAAGGACATCAAGAGCAACCCCCTCATTTAGAGTTAAGGAAACTGAGGCCCCAAAAAAGTGGCCTTCCTAGGATCCCCTAGCATATAAAAGGCTGAGGCAGGATTTGAACTTCAACTGACTCCAAGCTGACCATTCAAGCCCTACTTACTCAAGCAAAGAAAATGACCAAAGTCTCCTTCTTTTATACACAGATGGGGAAAAATTGACTAAATGATATAACACAATTAACTGAACTCATAGCTGACTGAACAGCAAATATTCCCAGAATATTTTATTATGTATCAATGTCAACTCAGAGGCAGGTTGCTAGTATAATGCCTTAGTTTATGTGTTTAGTTCTATCCTAAAGACTCTTATCAGCTACTTAACCTTATTTGCCTCACAGACCCCACCCCCTTTAACCATCTCCATCTCCATTGGAAACCTATGAATGTATCCGTTCTCAGAATAACATTTTTAAATGCATAAAATAAAATGCAAAAGAATCAAATTATACTAAAATACAATGACAAAAATATTACAATAACAAGTCCACAAATTCTGGGTTAAGAATCCCTGGTTTAAGGCACAAAAAGAAAACTTTCCAATTTGTGGATGACAGAAACCTAGGAAGGCTAGTCAATACATTAAATGATAGAATTAAAAGTAAACAAAACAAAACAAAACATTTTTACTGGCAGGAATAATGGGGCAAAACAAAAACAAATGAAATTTAACAGAGATCCATGTGAACTCCCAATTTAGATAAAAGATAATTAACATGTATAAGTAAAGTGTTGGGGAGACTTGATTAACCAATCTTTAATCCAGAAAAGACCTAGAGGTTTCATCTGATTAAGTGCTTAAGATCAATTAACAATGTTTGACATGGCTGCCAAAAAAGCTGATGTAAAAGTATGAAGCAAAAGGAATATAATTTTTCTACTGCACTGTTAGGACCATGCTTACCGTACTGTGTTCAATTCTGTGCATCCCCATTTTAAGAGGGACTCTGACAAACTTGGCTTTATCCGCAGATGGGTGATCAGAACTGGTAAAAGACCCAAAAATCCACATGAAAAGAGAATAGCGAAAAGAAAGGGGGATGTTCAGTCTAGAACAGAAAGGATACAGGGGTAGATGGTAATTACCTTCAAATATCTGAAAATATGAGGAAGAGGGATCACACTGATTCTTGCTAGTTTCAAAGAGAAGAAGTAGGTCTAGTGGGTAGAACTTATATGGAGTCAGATTTTGACTCAATAAAAAGAAAAAAAATTCTAACAATTAGAACCACTTAAAAATGACTAGTTTTTATGATGAAACAAGGAAGAAAACAAGCATTTATTATGTATCTCCAATAGGCCAGGTACTGTGCTAAGCACTTTACTAACATTATCTCCTTAATCCTCAAAACTGCCCTGGGAGGGAGGTGATATTATTAGGACACACAGAGGCTAAGTGATTTGCCCAGATCTAACAGTTTGTAAGAGTCTGAAGCCCAGATCTAAAGTGAGAGCTTCCTGACTCCAGGTCTAGCACTCTATCCACTGTTAGGCCAAGAAGCAACAAATTTTTTTCTTCCTCTGGGAGCATTCAAACAGACTACAGAAGGGAGATTCTTGCAATGAATAGATATGGTTGAACTTTATGAATCTTTGAAGTCCCTTGAGGTTTGTCAGTCAGTCAAGCCAGGGCATGACTTTATGCACACAACAGTACAAAATTACAAAATGTTTCTATGAAGTCCATGTAAAATTTGGAATAATGCATTGGGTTCACAGGAATTTTAAGAGACCTTTAAGAAAAGACAGAAATGTGGAAAATAACACAACTTAAAAACTCTAGCAATAAACACCATGGCTAGAAGCCCTTGTCTGATCAGAGGTATCAAATGAACAGCCCATAAAACTCCAGAATGGGTTCAAAGCAGATTCAAATGTAACTGGAAAATGTCTAACAAAAACAACACAATATTAATTTGTTCTTTTTTCTAAGTCAACATGGGTTTCTATTTCAGGTTGACATCCATGCCCATGGTCCAAGTCATTACTTACGTTTCTCCAGGGAGGAAATTCTCATGGACCATGAGTTCATGGAGCTTGGAGTATGTATCCAACATGCTGAGGGATATACCATTTCCCTTTCATCATGCATCCATCATGGTGGGAGGTAGAGCTGACTGAGAGTACTACATCACAGCACGATACCTTGCTGTGGAAAATCTGAAAGTGTTTCCCTTTCTTAAACCACAAAGGAAGTCTACTGCCATGGTTTTCTGTGAAGTTATATAGACTCCATGTACATATTGCTCAAAGTCTATCTATTCATTTACATAAAGGCTTATTATATATAATATATTATGTGTAAAGTACATAAATATATATGTAAATTTACATGTTTATACAACAATAATAGCTAGCCTTTATACAGTGCTTTAAGGTTTGCACTATTAACTTATTTGATCCTCAAAAACGCCCTATGAAGTAGGTGCTGTTACTATTCCCCTTTTACAGATGAGAAAACCAAAGCTTAGAAAGGTTAAGTGACTTATCCAGGGAAAAACAGGTAGCAAATGGCTAAGAAAGGATTTGAACTCAGGTCTTCTTGACTATAAAGTTCAGTTTTTTTAATCGATTGTAGCACTAAGCTGCCTCTAATACACTAAAATGTAATGCATGAAAGAAGTAACTGAAGCTACTCATAACTTCACAAATATTTACAGAGAGATAACTCCTCCCTTAAAAGTCTTCTATTTTTCCAAATTTAACAGAATGCATGTGCCTTGATGATCAGCAGAATACATATCTATATTCTCTACTAATATCCTGCCCCGGTGCCTAATTGTGGCATCGAGACATTTAAAACCAGTGTGGGGAACATTGTAAGCATTTAAGAAAAGCTTTTTTTCCTTATTTCCTTAAAGGTATGCCCATGTAGCCTAAGCTCTGGCAAAGTTGTTTACACCAGAATGATGTCAAATATTGGCTCTGGGATGGAGTTGCATGCCTGGAGTCCTAAGTCCTGGTCAGCTGGTTTGGGAAAATTCATTGCTACAAGTTTGGCTACACCAGGTGATGATTTTCTAAAAAAATTAATTTTTTTTGACCGCAACAACTCATGCATATCTTCACATAAGATATACGTGCTGCTGTTTTGCCAAAAGGGAATTTCCACAACAATAAAATCACTGTTGCTTTGAAGTACTGAATTAAGTTTTATAGAATGCCTTGCAGACAAATTTGTTGCATGTGTGCATGTTGTGCTTATAAAAAAAAGAATAAAAACCACTACATATATAGACACAAAAATATTTAACTACATATGCTATGTATAGTATATATAATTATATGGCTACATATGTATATATTATAAATATGGAAGACTATTACGAGATGAAATTCTCTCCATGTATCTGGACTAGTCCTGAGATAAGTCATCCTGACCACCTATCTCTAAAACTTTTCTGTTCACATGACTGACTAGATTCTATATCTCACTGGCATAGTCTTTGAGAACAAGCTGGAATAAGAATTTCAATTTATATAGCATGTTATAGTTAACAAAGCAGTGTACATGCAATTATACTCGGTAGATTTTCACCAGAACCCTGTGAAATTTGTACACTTCGCAGACAGAAAATTCTTCCCCTTAAGTTTACTATTTTTCCAAGCTGAACAGAATTTGTGTGTGTACCTATGCCTAGATGGATGGTGGATATATATCTATATTCTCTAGTAATATCCTGCCCTGATGCCTAATTGTGGCATCAGGACACTTAAAACCAGTGCCAGGAACACTGCAAGCATTTAAAAATGCAAATCCCATTTTACAAACAAAGGAATGGGCAGGCAGAGATTAAATGCTTAGTCCTGGGTCACAAAGCTAGTTCCCCCTGGGGACGGGACGACGCTGCCAGATAAAGATGAAAGAACAATTCTAAGACAGTGAGCTAGGAAGAACCTCGGAGATCATCAGTTCTGATTTTGCTTATTTTACAAAAGAGAAAAGTGAGGGGTGACTGTAGACATTCAAATATTTAGTTCTGCGTCAACTCTAATAATAGGAAAATCATATTTCCATTGAATTTCAAAGTTTAGAAAATCACTTTCCTCACAACTTTGTAAAGTAGGTAATTCAGTGAATTATCATTCCCATTTTACAGACTAGAAAAGTGAGCCATGGAATAGCTAAAAGACTTGCCTGAGGTTTCCCCAGTCAGTAAGTTCCAAAATCCTTATTAGAATTCAAGTCTACTACACTGCAATATCTCTAAGTGAATGTAGCTTAAGTTAAGATCTTACTGACGAATGAAATCATATTATGTCATGTCATGAAGCTGAGTTTGGAAATGGAAAGGGAGAGCAGAAGAAAAAAGATGTTAAAAAACATAACTTTTTAAAAAATCACTAGTTTTACGTCCAGATTACCTAGACACAATACATTTTCTATGAGAACCAAATTCTGATTATCTTTATTAACTTATTATTGAACACGGTGTAACGTGTCCAGTAGAATGTCTATATTTGTTTGCATGTATAGCTCCACGTCCAGCAGTCTATTTATCTATATATTTACACACATTTATATTGTATATAGTATTCAAAGACCTTAAAGTCAGAAGAGAAACTACAAGTCATCTTTAGAATCATTCTCCCTCCCTGTGTGGAGGGAGTAAGTGGCTGATTTGGGGACTAAAAGGCATTATCATCTGAATGTGAATTGGAACTGCAATGGGGCAGCCCGAGTAGCTCTCTGATTTACTGGAATGGGGCATAACTCTGTTATCTTTATAGGGGACTTTACATTAAATCCTTTTCAGGTCTTTTTCTACCTTTTTTCCATCACTTTCATATTTAGGTGAAAATTAGAGGTTGAACTATAATAAATAATAAAAACTCTTCTCCAATAGTTTGTGGTCTGGCCAGATGAAGGCGTTAATGTAAAGTCAAAAAAAAGTCTAGTCCGGAAAGATTACCAGTGCTGTTTCTAGAACAAATATGTGGATAATTTTTAGATCGACACACATAATTTGAAAATGATAACATTTGTTTGTACAGTTCAACTTTTCTAAGTTATAATGGAGCATAACAGTAACAGATAACATACATTTGTATACTGACACTTTTTTCTTTTTAAAATTTTATTTTTCATTTATAGACTAAAACAACAGTATAATAAAAAGATGATTGCACATGAAACTGCAAATCTATTATGTACAACTATATTCCTTTTAAATGCATAATAAAGTTATCGTGTACATTTCTTTTTTTTTCTTTGCTCCCACCCTCCACCCTAGAAATAGCTGCCATTAGACACAAAAATATATGGGGGGGGGGGTGTGTACGTGGATGTGCACATGCATGAGTGTACGTGTGTAAAATCATTCTAATACATCTATTTATCAGTTCTTTCTCTGGATGCAGGGGCATCTTCCTTTGGATGTACTTTGTAGTTAATCTGGGTATTTATAATACTCAAAATGGCCTCGTCACTCAAAGTTGCTCTTAAAACAATATTGATGTTATTATATTCTCATGGTTCTGCTCATTTCACCCGTCATTATTTCCTGCAAGAATACCCATGTTTTCCTAAGATCATCAAGTTCAGCATTTCTTATAGCATAGTAGTATTCCATCACAATCATATACTACAACTTGTCAGTCATTCCCCAACTGATGATGGGCATCCCCTTGATTTCCAGTTCTTTGCCACTACAAAGAGAGCTGCTATTAATATTTTAGAATATATGTTTTTTTTCCTTTTTCCCTAATTATCTTCAGAAATAGAGTAAGTGGTGATATTGCTAGGGTCATCAGGTATAGGTAGTTTAATAACTCTTTGGACATAATTCCAAATTGTTCTCCAAAATGGTTGGATCAGTTCACAATTCCACTAACAATAAATTAGTGTCTCAATTTTTCCCCATCCCCTCCAACATTTGTTGCTTTCCCCTTCAATCATTTTGCCAATCTGACAGATGTAAAACGATATCTCAAGGTTGTTTTAAATTGCATTTCTCTAACCCATGATTCAATCTGTGACAGTTTTCAAAAAAGGATAAAGAAAATAAGCATTTACTAAGTACGTCTTAGATGCCAGACATGAAATAAGTACTTTTACAAATATTATCTCATTTGATTAACAGAATAATCCTGTGAGATAGGGGCTATTCTTATCTCCATTTTACAGGTAAGGAAACTTAAGCAGAGAGAGGTTAAGTGACGTTTAAGTCACCCAACTAGTAAGTTGCTCAGATCACATTTGAACTCAAGTCTTCCTGACTCCAAACTCAGTGCTGTCCAGCCTCTGTAACCACAACTAACACTATGTTCATTAGGCTTTCAAACTTCTCACCTCATTGGCCCTTACAAGGTGTGTCCCTTTTACAGAGATGAGGCAGGCCTTCAAGATCTCATGGTTGCTTGATGTTATGAATAAAATTAGCACCCAGTATGTGCCCACCCATGTACCACTTTATTTCAATATAGCCCATATAACACAGACTCAAAGTAAGGCTTGGAAGTTTCAGTACCCAAGGTTATGAAGCCTCAAATCCAAGGTTGTTAACTCTCTTGTATCCGCAGGCACTGCATTTCTTTTCTTTCTTTTTTTGTGGATTCACAAGACTGAACCGATAATTCACAATAAATGAACTTCCTGCCATTTAACATTTCCTTTCCTCACAAAGCCTTACTCACTTTATCTATCAAAGTTAGCCTTTAAATGGGTCAGAGTTATGACATAAGCAAGAACACTGCTAGTTGTTTTCAGACATTAGGATCCCAGGATTAACAATTCCAGGGTTGTTATGAGGCCCAAATAAGATTTAAAAAAAAAGGAAAGTTTTAGAATAGAGCCTGGCACATAATAAGTAAATGTTATATAAGGAAAGTTCATAGTAGGAAAGATAAAATGGAAAAAAAATTAAATAACAAAATACTTTTAAAATAGATTAGTTTTCTTAAGCATGAGTTTTGTACTCTTTTGAAAAAGAATTTTTTGAGATGATCACTCTATGCTTTAAAGTTGTTACATTCTTTTAGAAAGCAAAAAAATAAAATAAAAGAATATGCCGCTTTGCTACTAGTAGATTTTCCCTTCCT
The DNA here is from genome assembly GCA_028658325.1 of Potorous gilbertii. NCBI lineage: Eukaryota > Metazoa > Chordata > Mammalia > Diprotodontia > Potoroidae > Potorous > Potorous gilbertii. The sequence goes on along the minus strand of CM053772.1, from coordinate 65,355,021 downwards.
TTTTGCTGTCTGATTGGGATAAATTTTGTAAAAGGAATTATGAAAGATACACATGGAAAGGACATTAGATTGGTCATATGACAAGACTGAGAGCTGACCAACAGACAGCTTGAGTCCTTCGCTGGTGTATCAGGACCAAAAGGAGAACTTGAGGAAGCTCTCTAGCACAATGGGTAGATCTATTGTGACAAACTGATGGAAGACTGTGGCCATGAGTGACATATGATGGGCAAGGGTGGATGGGTTTATATATGTACTGTTTGAGAGAATATCTACATTGGGGAGATCACAGATCCATCTGAGTATTTTCACGATACATTTACTTGTTTTTGTTCATACACTCAAGCAAATATCAATAAGGCTGTGAGAAATGGTCTTACTAAATATTACCTGGGAACAAGAGAAGACAGCTATCGTTTTTGCACATCGTCCTATAGTTAAATCTCAAGAAAATGCAGATTTGAGAGAAATGAATCAACTAGTTACATCCCATTGATTTCTTTGAATTGTAAATTAAAAAAAAAACAACTACTGCTGATCCTCATTCTATATAGCATTTTTATTTTACTTCTCAAAGATAATGAACTAAATGGCTGACTTTCTATAGGTGGATCTGTTCTTCAAAAGCTTTCTAAATATTTAATAGGTAAGGCTGCGACAAGAGCTCCTTTTCTTCCCTAACATTAAGAGGAAAAGAAAGAAAAGCCAGGAACTAATTTGTTTGTGTCTAGTGCCCAGCACTGACCCTTCTCATATACTTCAATGCTTTAAAGATCTATGATCTCAACAGTGCTAGACTACTCATTGACAATGCAGATTAACTCTTCCTTCCCTATCCCTTATCTTAGAAAAATGATCCCTGTGAAATGCTAGAACTAAAAAAAAAAATCACTATTCTGCAACCAACCTGCCTGTGGCATTCTCTGAATTACCTTAGCCTGTCTGGTTTTCCTGGGTGACACAGTGAGTCACCAAGTTCGTTAATAAAGCTCTTTCTGGCATAGTAGGATCTACCAGAGTTTGCAATCTCCTAGCATTACCTCAAAAGAGACAGTTTTAACCCCCTGGCATAATGAGATTTTGAGCTGGACACCAGTGTAACTGTTGACCCTTTTTCTTTTTTTTCTGAAAAAATGCCTTCAGTTCTTTCAATCACTAAATAGCTGAGTGACAGATTATTTCAACAATTCCATTTTTGAATTTCTAGACCCTTTGACAACCTGTTGACACCTAACTCTGTCAATGTCCTATTAAAACACACAGTGCCTGGGGCTAACGAAACTCAACATTCCAAACATTGCCAGAGCGCTGTGACTAGGACATATTCTACAAACACAGAACAAGTTCATCATAGCGTTTGGAGTACTCATATCACACTGTTCACTCAGAGTAAACCTGTGCTAAGTAAGTCACAATGGGGGTCCTTCCCACTCACCTAAAAAACACACTGGCCTTTTCAGCATCAACTTGTGCCAGGCTGATTCTCCGTCCTCTCCCCGCCCCCCAACACACACACACACACACACATACACACACACACACACACACACACACACACACACACACTGGATCTTTATGGCTTTTTACACTAGATTTGTACAACAAATTACATGAAATAAATAGAAAATATCAGTCTCATTCAGTTTACAGGTGGCTCTAAAAGTGAGAAAAAACTCTTGATAAAAATAAAGTGTTCACACTATATACTGGGGATTTTTCTAATTTTTTTTTCAATTCTCCTAATTTAATTTGGACTTTAAGTAAAGGCCAGCAGGAAGGAAGGAAGACAGGGCAGTAGGGATAGAAGCAAGGATAAAGAGAGAGGGGAAAAACGGGAAAGAGGGAGGAAGGAGGGAACAAAGGTGGGAAGGGAGGGAAGAAGAGGGGGAGAGAAGGAAACAAGGAAGGAGGAAGGGGAGAGAAGGAAGATAAAGTGCCTACTATGTGCCAGTCATTGTGCTAGGCACTTTGCAAATACTGTCTCATTTGATCCTCACAGTACCCCTGGGAGGTAGATAGTATAATTGTGCCCATTTTAAAGTTGAAGAAACTGATCTGCCCAGACTCACACAGACAATAAAAGTGTCTGAAGCAGGATATGAACTCAGGTTTTACTGACTCCAGGCTCAGCCTTCTATCCACTAAGCCACTTAGCTGCTATGTCTGGGCATGTAAAGGATCCTAGAATAACTAATTTCTAATTTAATACATAACTCTCTGAACTCAAAGCAAAACATGTATGTAGTGTCAGAGCAAAAACACAAGACAAAAGAAGTAAGAATTTTATACTCCAAACTAAAGGCCAACACAGTGTTCCTTAAGACCTCTTTTTATCTTAAATAAAACAAGCCAGAATAAGCTACTATTCCATTTCTTTTGGTGTTTAAAGATTGCATGCAATGGTTACAGGGTGTACTTAACTAAGATGAAACCAACCAAGGCAGGGGAAATTGATTTTGCAGAATAGTGAAGGGATAGAGTGAATAGCTGATTTGACAACAGACTTGCTTTCTGCAACCTTACCTAACCCAGAAAACCTAATATAACACTGGGCTTCTCTTAGAAGATTTCACAATGTTGTCTCCTCCTGTTCTTGCCTGACCGGATCCTGGAGGTACTTAGCTCAAGCACTAAGAATGTTCCCTCAGTGCACAAAAAGTACAAGTATGCCAAAAGAATATGGCCCACAGTAAGAAGGGTTACCAGCCTGCTCAGTTTTATGGGTGGTCATGCTTCAAATGTTAATTCACATAATCTTGGAGGTCAAAAGCGGCTCACAGATCAGCTCGTTGAATCTCTTCTTGGTATAGATGAGGAATGAGAGAAGCTACTACAATGTGACCTGCTCAGGAACACACTAGTAATGAGTGACAGGTCTGGGGAAGAACTAAAACTCATATCTGCACCCTAAGGTCCTTTCCCATTATACTCCATTACTTTCTATTGACAATGTTAATGAAGCTCTAAATCAATAAATATGGACATTATCTCACTGCTTATAAATTATGGCGGGTATCATGCACATGTCCTGCATATCTGAAATAGTTATATTTTTTTGAATGATAGAAAAGAAAATAGCTTTGGATGCACTGGAAAATTTTTAATGCTTCTAAACAAACACTATGAACTGGAAAACCCAACTGAATCAACAAAAGTAAAAATCAAAACAAAGATATTTGTTCAAGACTTAGGAATACCTATTTTTCTTCCTCACTCCACCATGTTCTGCCATTAGCTCTGCTTTCCAGTCTTTAGCATTTAGTATAGTGGTTGGTCCACAGTCAGTGCTTATTAAATGCTTACTGATCAACTTAATCTGTAACTTCATCACTGCCCTACTATAGGTATGTTTTTCTTTCACATCAGTGAAGAAAGTTTCCATGAGTTTCCTTCTTCTCCTCCCCTTATCCTAACACGTCATCACCTTATTTTCTATCCTCTGGTGATGGGCCTCTTTCTCAGAGACCTTGGGTGGGCTGGTTGTCTCTGATCAGACCTGCCAGTCACTATTCAAAGTTTTGCCAGCTTGGTTAGGAATAAATGGAGTTTATATTCTGGGCCTAATTTTTAAGAAGCTGGAGTCAACTGTATACTATGATAAGTCACTGGAAGAAGACTTTATTAGATGGACTCTTCTTAGGTATAAAAACCAAAATAAATGAGAACAGGAAATTCACCTTATTTGTTAAGCCACATGACAATTTTGACTAGTCTCTCTGAAAAGATTGTGGCTTACTATAAAATAACAGTTTATAAGGCCAAGGCCAAGGTCAGAATGGTATTAGATGAAAGGCTCAGATGTTAATAGGTTAATATGTATTTTATTTTGCAATTGCATCTTCTATGAGTTTTGACACTGAAGTGTTTGTCCTGGGGCAGGTTTTATGGAATTAAGCAGATAGCCTAATAAGGAGAGGAACAAAGAAAAAAAAAACACTTGACTTTGGCCAATAACTGCTCAGGTTGAATAAATGAATCAACATTCCTTGATTTGTTATCACTGCTTTTGAAAAGAGGATTTCTATGCCAACACAGGCACCCTCCCTAAGCAATAACTGTTTTGATGGGAGCAGAGCTGCATTCAAAAAATGTGTGTGGGGTGGAGATGGTATGAGAAAGCAATGTTAATTCCATGCATACCATTCCAAGAGCACCATTAGGTTAGATAAGCAGTACCTAAAGAATCTCTACTCATAAATATTTCTCTTACATATTCTAACAAGTTCTTCAAATTTGCAGGATCCACTATTTAATTTACATGTCTTTAACCTGATCAATACATAGTTGAATGCTGCTGGGCAATTGGTTAAGAGAAGTATTAGTTTGAGGTGGAGATTGAGGAGTACCCCATAAAATTGAAGTCCCCAGCTACAAGGTCACAACACTTTTCCATACTCATCTCATACTAATTCCTCAGCATCTTATTCTATGGTCTAGCAAAACTGGATGACTCTAGGGCAGCCAAATACATCTTATACTTTTCTACTGCCTTGCTTGGAATGCCCTGCCCTCTCCACCTCACCTTTACCCATCCAATACTACTTTTGAATATGCAACTCAAGGGTTGCTCACCTCAGTCCCTGTTCTGCTCAGAATGAAATCTGCTTTCCTCCTTCAAGACTCTGCTGGCACTATGTCTGCATAATTCTTGAACTCACATAAATTCTAGTTTATATAAGAGTTGTAAGCTTTCTTATCTCCCCTATTAGAGTGTAAGTTCTTTGAAGCCAATAACTGGGAATCTTATGTTTACTGTATATAGCAAAGCCCTTAGAAATAAGAAATACAGGTAATGGGGTATAGAAATCTATCTTGCCCTACAAGAAAAGAGAGAAGATGAGGATAAGGGAAGGGAGGGGTGTGATAGAAGGGAGGGCAGATTAGGGGAAGGGGTAATCAGAATGTACAGTGTTTTTGGGTGGGTGGAGAGGAGAGATGGGGAGAAAATTTGGAATTCAAAATTTTGTGGAAATGAAGGTTGAAAACTAAAAATAAATAAATAAACCTCAAAATAAAAAAAAGCTCTTAACAAATGTCTCTTATTTGGCACCACTGGCAAACAATGGGTAGAGCGGATAGCTAGCTGAAGAACAGAAACCATTACTAGCTAGAAGGGAGGATAAAGCCACTGGGATGTCTGGGAAGTGAAAGAGTGGGAAAGACAAGAAGGTTATGCAAGAAGGATTTGCGTAGAGACAAACTCTATCTACTTCACAGCTTTTACTAGGACCAGGGGGAGTTATGGTAGTCAGTGAGCTACTGAACAATCTCAATACCACCTATTTTTATCCCACATATATAGGGAACTAAGAAATTATAAAGCATCAGTCTCCAAGTTACTAGAGATTTTTTTGTTTAATAGGTAATTTAAGAGCCTTCACTATTTTCCTACTCCTTATACTTCAGTATGGAATACAAGTGACTTTGCACTCTAGGAAACCAAGCTCAAGGACTGTAAACTACCTTTGGGGTATGTTTTCTCCAATGGGTAATGGCTAAAATAAATTCAGCTGGAAATTCTGCAAGCATCAGAATATCAATTAGAAGGGACTTCAAAACAGAATGATTGATTCAATGGCTATCTAATCTCAAAATGTATCTGAACAAGAATCATTCTGCAAAAGATCACGGGGTTTACTACAGAAAAGGATATTAAAAGTTTATATAGTGCTACACCCTAATTTTACAGATAAGCAAACAAAGGCCCAGAAAAGCAAAGTAGCTTGTCCATGGTCACGTAAGTATTACAGCAAAGACTCAAAACCCACATCTTAGGACTTCACATTCAATTAATCTTTTCACTATATTACTAAAGGTGTAAGCTGTTACCATAGTAATCCTAACTTAACTAAATTATAATGAGATGTACTCTGGGAAACAGAGAACTATAAAGTCATGGAGTGGGGGGAAAGGTAGATATTTAAGTTGGGGTGGGGGTTCCTCAAGGCAATCCTTGACCAGACGTCACAGGGAATCTATTTTTCCATGAGTATACATGTTCTGAACTACAAATTATTAACTTTCAAACATAAATTTTTAGGAGACAACCTATCTGTGAATTAGGTACTCTTCTCATTTAAACCCTAGCATAGTGACATTGGAAAGCTGGTGGGGAAAACTAGAAATACATTTATTAAGGCTGCAATCATATTGGAAGACAGAAATAGTTACAAAGTTTAATAGTACAAAGGAGATTCTAGATAGAATATGAAAACAATTCTTTTTTTATAGTTAATTTGTTTTCACTTTTCAACAATGACTTCCGTAAGTTTTAAATTTTCTCTCCCTCCTTCCTTCCTCCCCAAGATGGCATTTACTCTTATATGGGTTCTACACATACATTCTTATTAAACACATTTTCACATTAGTCATGTTGCACAGAAGAATTAAAATGAATGGGAGAAACCACGAGAAAAAAAAACCATAAAAGAAAAAATAATCTGCTTTGTTCTGCATTCTGACTCTATAGTTCTTTCTCTGGATGTGCATGGCATGTTGCATCATGAGTCCTTTGGAAATGTTTTAGGTCCTTGCATTGCTGTGAAGGGCCAAGTCTGTCAGATACAGTTCTTGAAAACTGTGGCTTTTACTGTGTATAATGGTCTCCTGGTTCTGCTCATTTCACTCAGTATCAGTTCATATAAATCTTTCCAGGTTTTTCTGAAGTTCTCCTGTTTGTCATTTCTTAGATAGTATTCTATTTCATTCAAATACCACAATTTGTTCAGCCATTCCTTAATTGATGGGCATCCCCTCCAATTCTACTTTTTGGTCACCACAAAAAGAGCTGCTATAAATATTTTTGGACATGTGGATCCTTTTCCCATTTTTATAATCTCTTTGGGATATAGCTCTAGAAGCAGTATTACTCGGTCAAAGCGTATGCATATTTTTGTAGCCCTTTGGGTACAGTCCCAAATTGCTCTCCAGAATGGCTGGATCAGCTCACAGCTCCACCAACAATGATTTAATGTTCTAACTCTGCCACATCTTCTCCAACATGCATCATTTTCCTGTTTCGTCATGTTAGTCAATCTGATAGGTGTGATGTGGTACCTCACAGATGTTTTGATTTATATCTCTCTAATCAACAGTGATTTAGAGAATTTTTTCGTATGACTAGAGATAGCTTTAATTTATGATAATCATTCTTTTAGGTGATGGTGGTATATTTTAATTCCATTAACATGGTTTATATCCTGAATTCTACAAGACTGAATAAGATGACTATGGGCTTATTTCCTTTAAAACTGTTCACAGAATCAAGGGCATGTGATTCATACAAAATAGCAACATGGGGGCCACTGTGATGCAGTGGAGACTAATGGAAAAAAGCATTAGATTTGGCATCCACAAAGCTGAGTTCTAGTTCTATCCATGAACTGTGACTGAACCTCCAGAAGTAAAATGAAGACAACACTGCTCACAACGCCTACTTCATGGGGTGGTTGTGAGAAAAGTGTTTTGAAAATCTTAAAATACTATACAACTATGTCTTTCCCTCTTCCTACACCTTCCCAGAATGAGATCTCCACCCCCCACTCTGCAACAAGATTGAATAAAATACCGTTTTGTGCAGGCCGTGGGACTCAAGACATAATTCACAAATTGTACATTCTGAAGAGATAACACTTAGGCTTAATCTAAAACCAAAAATAACTCCCATTTCTTATCCAACAGGAAGCTGCTGCCTGAATCTGTCTTTATTGGAAACCTGGAACCTAATTTCTTATCTTCATCTTTTATGATATGATGCCCTAGTGTTGCTAAGCAAAAAACAAAAAACAAAAAAAAAACCAACTAAAAATAATATTAAAATATCTCAGGAAGGGGAACTGGATTTCCTAATGAGCCACATTTCTCAAATAAATATAAAAAACATTTCAAATCTAAAAAATCAATTTACTGTTGATCAACAATTAAAAAAAGAGCTGATAAGACTTTAACTACATTGGGTGGTAAAGAAAAATACTTTTATAGGAGCCAAAATACTTTTTCAGAAATTTTCTCCTCTATTTTTTTTTTTAGTCTGGACCCAAGATTTCATTGGTATAAGCAACTTCAAATGAAGACATTTCCTCTATCAATTCAGAATGGCAGTATTCTGCAATTTACTCTACAAGAGCTGGTTATATGCTGCTGCCTTTTGAAGGTAAGAACTGAGCCAAGGCTTTGTGACTCCAAGAATGACACCATCTACTAAGGGATACTAACTCTTTATCAAAAGAGAAGCAAAGCTATTCACTACTGTGATTTGAAACCTTTAAATGTTTTCCAGTGAAATGTAAAAGATGAAAGGAGGTTTTTTCAGCAATATATTAGACTCACTTCTGGAAACTTGACATATTAAGTTTTTTTTCTTTTAAAAATAAAGTTCCATTATAGTGACTGTCATAACAAAGGGTTCAATGTATACCAAATCTGTAGATACGTATGTTGACAGATAGATGGTTGAAATAAAAGCCCTTTGTTAATATGGTCAGAAGTAACTCTCCACAACCAATAACTTTCTTCTTTCATATTCCTTTCGTTCACTTTAGCAGCTACTTGATAACCAAAACACAAGATGGCATGCTTTTACTTAAGACATCGAATGATGAGCTCCAGGAACTTAAGAGTTCTTTTTTTTCTGCCACCAAGAAGTAACCAAAAACTTGCTTCCCTGAATCCACCACGCACGCTCTTCCTCACCATTATCCTCTCTCCATCACCACATCTGGAACACCCATAAAAGCAACTAAGTACATAGCTCCGCAGACCAGACCAGACCCTACCATCCTCCTTTCCCTCCCCATATCCCCCTTCCCATTGCCAATGTGATCACCACAAACTCTATCCCAGGACTGATTTTAAAGATGTGATAACTTTTGGAACATGGAAAAATATGAAACCTAAGGCCACAATCATGGCTGGCAATTCCTGTAACCCAGTAGACCTCTCCCCTTTCTCAATTAATTTCAGCTCCTCTTCCTACATCCCAGTGGCTTGACAGTCCATTCCAATCCTCTCTCAAACCCACTTCCACCCCACTCCATTAATATCACTGTAGATATAGAAAGAGGACACGTAGGACCAAGGGCTATTTAGAATTTTTCTCCCATTTCAGAGTCTGACATGGCAATATCACTTTGTGGCCTTCCTTCTGGTAATGAGCCTATCCATATTGATCTAAGCTACTTAGCAACTTCTTTACCATATGAGAGGGATCAGGAGAGGGTGAACAATCTTCATATAAAAAGAGATAATCTATATAAAGCATTTGGCAAACCTTATAGCACTATACAGATGTTCTCCATTATTATTAAGATTCAGTTTCTTCTATATGCTAAGCCTTTACAATACGGTAAAACCCATCAGAAATCACACTTTTCTGGCATAGCTTCTGAAAACCCAGAGTCTTCTCCACATTATAAGGCATCATTGTAGGACTTTTAAGAATATTTATTAAGCAGAGCAGAGCTTCATATTCCAAATAAGTATTTTCTTTTTTTTTCTACTTTAAAAATGATTTTTATTGATATTTTCTGTTTCTTACATTACCATAATATCACATGCACACCCTTTTTCCTTCCTGAGAACCATCTCATATGACAGATAATATTTTTTGAAGAGGAAAAAACAGTGCAACTGATCAATACATTAAAAGTTATAAGGGAAAGGTTTATCCTTCATCTTGTCTCTGAGTTGTTTTTTTTTTATTTTTAAATGTTCTACAATCACTTCCTTAAAATTAAGATTTTATCTCCCCCACACCTTCTCCCCGCTACACTCCTCCCTCCCCATGACAGCATACAATTCTGTATAGGTTCTACATATACTTTCCTATTGAGTATAT
>CM053772.1:65234279-65344686 GCA_028658325.1 Potorous gilbertii | reverse complement strand
CATATACCATAATTTATTAAGCCATTCCCCAATGGATGGGCATCTCCTTGATTTCCAGTTCTTGGCTACCACAAAGAGTGCTGCTATAAATATTTTTGTACATGTGGGTCCCTTTCCCATTTTTATAATCTCTTGGGGATAGTATTTTCTTTTAAAGTAGTTAAAGCATGAGAGGATGGTTATGCTAATAAGATTTCTATTGCTGTGAGAGTTGAGAGTAGCACAGAAAGGACTGGCATAAGCATTTATTAAGCAGGTACTGTGCCAAACTCTTTGCAATTATACTTTTCCAAAGTTTCAGATTTAGTTTTTTAGCTAAATGATAAACTTGGTCTCAGTCTAATATATATTAGGATTTTTACTCAAAAATGTTACTACCCAAGTTGAACACTCCTATTTTTCAATAGGAATGGCTCAAAATAACTTTGGAGTGTTCCTCAAAACCAAAATTCCCCTGTAAAAATATAAACATTTCTCAGTACTGAGGACATTCAAAATAAGTTACCACAGGCGGCAACACAGAGTCAGAGAATTTTAGGATTCAACCTCCTATGTCAGGTTTTCTAAAACAATCCTGCAAATTCTCATCCAGCTTCAGAATGAATAGTTTCAATGCTACAAAACTCATTTTCTATTCTACACTATTCATTTCTGGATAGCTCTGAGTACTGAGCTACTTCCTTATGTTGAACTGAAATCTGCTTCCTTACATTGTCTTATTCAGAGTACTCACTTTTCTATATGTTAGCCTTTCTATATGTACAGCCATTATGTACCCCAGGTAAGTGTTCCTTTCTCCAGATTAAAACAGGTATTTTGGTATATAATAGACACATTATATGAATTTGTTTATAAAGCATTATTTAATGTATCTATGCCTGTATTGCTTTTTCTATAACTCTTTGTCCTACTTCTTGTACCCTCCCTACCCCCATTTCAGTAACTTTAGTTAGGAAAAGAAATACTTGTTTTATAACTATTATACACAATGTAGAAACGGAGGAATTATAGTGCCAAAACCACAAAGGAAATTTTAGTTGATAACTGGCAATTACAACTTTTAAGGATCATATTACTTTTCTAGAGAAAAACAAATAGATATCCATTACTGTTGTAACCGCCAGTAAGGGGAATAAACGTCTCTAACTTCTATTCTCAAGTGATATAATAGATAAATGGGAAGAAAAGATTTATATTTGGTATTAAAGAGTATTTTTTTAATTTGCCTGACTTTTTGAACTTGCTGGATATCACAATGAATAATGAAACTGAAGATCTGTCACAAAGGTTATAAAGAATTATCTACATTCTCTAGTCTGGGATTCATAGAAACACATTTCTGTCTAAATCAAAGCTTAATAGCCACATGCGTATAGCTTGCCAAAAAAGACAGGATTAAATATTTTGCTTTCTACTTTTCAACTCCACAGTGCCTTTGTGCAGAGCAGGTGATATTATTCACAAAAAGTTAAACAATGGGTAAGCTACAGGTAGATAATCTTAGATTTAATATTTTATGAGATACCTGGAACATATTTTATATAAAAGAAAAATCAGAAAACTATCAACAGACAACAAGATTTCTAAAACATTAGACACTTGTGATCATAGGTCAATAGAAACTTCTAGAATGTTTATAAAGGTTGGATAAAAAATTAAATCTTTTAAAACTGTCTATTAAGCTCAAGAATTTATGCCCTTATCTTCTACTATCCCCCAAATATATTATAATACCTTTATTATTAACTATTCCACAACGAAATTTAAACCTAAGTGATCAAATCATCAACTGCTTCGCAATGTAAGTTGTTTTTACATAATTATTCCATAAATCTCACTTTTATTCAAAGCTGAAAGGCCTGAGAAATTTGACCCAAAAGTAGAACAAGTAATTTATACACATAGTAGAAAGAAATACCAATCTAAACTTAAGACAAAACAATCACTGGAAACAAAAATACCCAAGGTAAACAAAGAATAGTCTTCTCTTTATTTGTTTCTTTTTTAAGAACTCACTCTTCCCTATCTCAGTCAGATTGGAAGTAAAACAATCACTTCTAGACTCCATCCCACTGCTCATTTGCATGGAAGCTTTGACTTAATCCATTTCTAAACTGGGATGGTTGATCACCTGGAGGGGAGGGGGGTGGCAGGGGGAAGAAAGGGGGAAAGGCTCTTGCCCACAGAGCACTTCATATTGGTACAAGATTTAGTACAAACATCGGACAGGCTTTAGCTCTGCTGCAGTCTCAACTCCTGAGCTCAAGCAATCCACCAGTCTCAGGCTACTTAGTAGCAGAGATTTTAAGCATGTACCACCACACCCAACAAATGAACCATCTTCTGACTAAGACAAAACCAACACATTATAAAGAACAGCTAAAGTTCTTACCATGGCCTGTTTTATACAAATTGGCTGGACCACTCGTGAGTTGCTCTGATGGACTGATCTGAGGGTAATGTGAAGGAGTTTTCACTGAAAGAAAAAGAACAAAAAATGAATTTTATAATGCTGCTTTGCAAAAAGTGGAAAAATCAATGTGTCCAAAGCCATGTGACTACTGCTAAAAGTTTTCTTACCATATGGTGTTTCTGGTGACACAGGAAAGGCTGGAATAGGCGGGACTGGTTCATTCCCATTTTTGGCTGGTGAGAAAATTCCACCATCAATCACATCAAGCTCTTGAGGATAACTGGCTACCATTGTCTGCAAAAGGATTTACACAGGCAGAAAAATAAGATGGAGTTCAATGGGTAGAGGGCATTAGCTTCCTCCCTTCTAATGTGGATGGCTAGATTCAGATGAAGATTAATTAGAAGGAGTACAATCCAATTCTAGACTCATGACTCTAAAAGTTAATTACCTTCATTGTACTTCATGTTATTTTTTCACTAACTGAAAAGTAGTTCATATAAATAAATGTACATACATATGAAGTTACATATATGAAGTATGTGTACACACACACACACACACACACTCATTTCCTTAACAATGTGGGAAAAGAAATTATGTTTCTCTATTTTCCAAGAGGAAGAGCTATAATTGAAATGAGAAACATAATTCTTACCCCATGTTGTTAAGGGAATGAATAAAAGAAAGTGGAATTATTAAGCACTTATATGCAAGGCAATATACCAACTTCTGTGCATAAAAATAAAATAAAGCAGGTCAGTTCCTACCTCCCATAAAGCATGTATTCAATAGGGATAGAAAATATTCAGAGAGCTAGGGAAAGGAAGGGGCATCTTGGTTTGGAGCTCTTTGAGTATGAGTGAATAATTAAATGGAAAACCATTCATTAAGTTCTGACAGTTGCCTAGTATTGTGCTAGGAGCTGGGAATGAAAATATAAAAAAGCAATGATTACTTCTGCCCCCAGTGAACTTCCATTCTAAGGAAGGAAACAATAAATAAAGGCAGTGATAGCTATAGAGGGGCATTTTGTCCTGGAAGATGACTGGGACGGAGAGTAGCCTGACATAGCTCTTTGGGGAATCATAGCAAAGTTCATTTGATCATAGTTCCTGATGCCTGAACTGGAGAGGGAGAAACAAAGAACATACAGGCTGGCTATGGAGCAGATCTCCTGAGAACAGAGAATTTGATGAACTCTCCTCTTCTACAATACTCCTCTCTCTTTCCTGGTGTTTAGATGATGACGCAGGCCCAGTCTGAGTGGTTTAGGACAACATGAACAGGAAATAGTGATACAGAAAAAAAGAAGAAACATAGCTGGCCGGGTATAGTGGTGAGTTACCTGTGTTCTTGAGGCCCATGTGGCCCTTTGACTGAGTCCTAGTTTTATTTAACAAATCCTTTTATTAAGGAGATTTGTTCTATGAAGTTTAGATTCAATCAAAGGGCTGCACTTGAGGACCTAAAGGGCCACATATGGACTTGAGGCCACAGGTTCCCCACTGCCGGTTTAGTATAAAGGAATTATCTCAATTAGAGGAGTAGAAGCCCATTTCATTATGATACAGTGGTTGAGCCGTCTGTTTATGAAGGAAGTAAATAAGAGATCTGAGTAAACTGCTCTTCCAAGCACAGTAAAATAGCTTTCTAGAGTCTTATTACCTGGGTAGCATACACCTCTAACTCAGGGGTGTTGATAGCACATGAATTGTTCCTATCAACTATTCCTATCCAATGTGCGTGCCTGTAGGACTAATCTGTAAGCTGCTTCAGGTGTTATGTAAAGAATATGCAAAATGGGTGAGAGCTCATGACTATGTCACATCAGGCACAGGTATATCTTTGACAAAACTACAGGAAGCTAGGTGATATAGCAGCTACAGAACCTGGCCTGGAGTCAGTTAGTTCATATCCTTTCTCAGCAATTTGCTAAGTGCATGATCCAAGGCTTGCCTCAGTTCACTTACCTGTAAAAAGGGGGAAATAACAATAGAACTTCTCAGGGCTGTAGTAGGATCAAGTAAGATATATGTAGAGGTGTTTAGCCAAGTGCCTGGCCTGGAGTAGGTGCTATATAAGTGCTTATTCCTCCCCTTTTCCCTTTCCAATACATAAATCCTTTCCCATTGATGTCTGAGATTGTGAGAGAGCTACGTGGTATACTGGCTGAATGAAAAGTCATCTCTAAATGCAGATCCTCTATCACTTCAAAAAATGGTAAGAAATGTACCAAATACATTCAGTAACAATGAAAAGAGATAGAAAATAATTTATCACAAAAAAATCCTTGCAGAAAAGTCAGGAGAGAGACTGAAAAAAACTTCTGAATAGCAGAAAGATTCGCAAATATAATGAATAAATACTATGGAATAAAGGAAGGTTAATACAGAAAACCCTCAAGGATACTTAAACAAGAATAACAAGGAAATACCTGGGAAAAAAACATAAGGCAACATCCACAATCATCTCCAGTGAATATAAGAAGATCAGTAAAACAAAACAAAAAAAAAACCTCAAAGAACAAATCAGGATGGAAATTAAGCCGTAAATTAGTTTTCAAAAAAACCGCAAATGTTACAGAAAAGATAGGTTAGAAAATGATAGAGAACTTCTATAAAGCAATAGATTTTTCAGAAATGTAGACAAGCATATTTAGAGTTCGAAAATGAAGGTATCAAAAAAAATACTAGAAGTTATTATTCCCCATGTAGTTCAAAAATCAAGTTAAACCTCCAAGGGGTATATAAATATAGGGTGGAAATTAAGTCTTTTAAACTGTAGAATTCTGGGTCTGCATGAGAACGAAATTGAACTAGATTAGGTTTTTTGTAAAGTACTTTAAAATCTTTTGAGGAAATTGTAATAAAGATACCAAGTTATATCTACCTCTTTGGTTTCCCCTGAAGTAATGAAAGATCCCAGAGCTGGAACTGGATCTATATTAGTAGCTTTTACCCATCCACATCCAGTAAATGAAGGCTGTCCGGGACTGTCGTTGTCATACTGGCCAAGGCTTAACTTCCTGATTCTCCCTCCAGATGGATCATCTCCTATGGAATACATGTTATGGGAGAGAACATGAATACAAAATAAAATCTATCGGTCAGTCTTTACTCAAGTACTTTCCCCTATAGCCCTCCCTCACTCAAAACAAGTCAAGTGCAAGTCATGTCATCTTTTCTCTGATGACACAGTCTTCTTCGGCAAGGAAGGACGAACACACAGACATTTTCCCCTAAAAGTACCTTAAATTTTTTTCCCCTGAAGTTGACTATTTCATTTCTTTGCAAAAATTAACTGCATAAAAATGCAGCATGCATATTGAATAAAATTTAAAGTAATTTAGTCTGACAGCTTACTTGAGATCTTGGTTCTGTCATCTTTAGAAATGATTATTATAAATATTCAAATTACCTACAGAATATATGAAGACGCTATCTGCATCCAGAGAAAGAATTTATAAAGAGAAATATGTATAGAATAATTTACACACACACACACACATACACACACACATATCCTTATTTGTGTTCAATGGTAGCTATCACTTGGGTGGAGAATGTTGGGGGGAAAGAAATTTATATTATAAATTTATTTTATATTTAAATGAATAGCAAGTTGTACATAACAGGTTTGCAATTTCACGTACAATCATCTTTTTTTATTCTAATAAGTTATGGAAATGCTTGTTTTATTCCATAAAATAAAATTTTTTTTAAAAGAAATGAATGGGTATAGATATATAAGCAGTAGGCCTGCATGTTTTGTGACAGGAAAGTAAACAAGTATCAATCAACTGAAATGTTTACTGGACATCTCCTCTGCATATTTCATCTTTCCGGAATTCTCATATAAAATTATCATGCATCAATCAAAAATTGGGGGAATACACAGCATCCTGCTATGCCCTACAACCAGGACTAGAATTCTTAGAAATCATTAAGGTTATTTTTAGAGGAAAAGGCAGCAAGCAGAACTGGCACAATGGATAGAGCACCAAACCCAGAATTTGTAAAATTCAAACCCACGTGAGTTTCGGTGAGCCATTTATATTACATGCTCTCTGCTTTGGTTTCCCCACTTATAAAAGGCTGGTAACTTACCTCAAAGAGTTGTGAAGATAAAATGAGATAATATTTGTAAAGTGTTTTGCAAACACTAAAGGACTACATAAATGCTAACGATTAGCCATGTAATAGTAATACCTCATTAATAAAGCAGCTTGTGGCTTATAAAGTCAATTTCCCCAAGACAGAGGTTGAAACTATGTCACAGGCTCAGAGACTTACCATTAGAAGGAAAGTCATACAAATCAAAAAAAAAAAACCTTCAATGTACAGAGAAAGAAAATTATACTAAACAAGGCTATGAGATATCACACAGGTAGTAAATGGCAGTACCAGAATTCAAACTCAGATCCTCTTACTCTGGATTACCACTGGACCACACTAGTGGTGACTAGCATGTCTAATTTACAAATAAGGAAACTGAGACTTAGTGATCAGTGACTTGGTTATGGCTACTCGTAAGAAACTACCAAGGGAGCTGAATTGAGGCTCTGACTAAACGCCCATTCTCCTTTGACTAAAGCACAATATATTTCAATATAATTAAGAGGGCTGGTCCAAATTTCTTTTTCAGTCTTTTGACCTTAAGACTCGCCATAGTTGGCACATTCTGTTAAAATAATGCCCACTTAAGTTTTAATTACTGAAATAATCAAAAAGTTTGAATAACCACTTTGCCTTACTATTTCGGTTTCCCTAAACATTTTAAAGTGATATTATAACTGCTAAAGCTTAAAGTAAGACCATATTTAGAAATATCCCAAATAAATTGGGACTTGATGTACAAAACTTGGATTTTATCTTCTATAATCTAAAGATGTACTTTCATCAAAGTTTAGGTCCTAAGCACTAGTTAGGTAGATGATGATCATCCCACAGCACAGGGGGGAAGACAGAAGTTTACAATCTAAAGTTAAGATAACATGAACACAAATAAAGCAGGCCGAGATTTCTCTAAATAGAACAGGGTGGGAATGAGGGTGGGGAGGAACAATGGAATTCTTCCTAAAGGCTTTCCTGTGTTGCTTTTCTGTTTGTTGGCAAAATGCATGGCACTACATCCTAGGGTCCATCTGGAAGTGAGAGGCTAGAACAGGAGATCTGAGACGAAATAAGGAAATAAGAATCAGAGAAAGAACTACACTGAACCACGGAAGGAAATATAGACAGGCTAATCAGACCAAACAAATCCAAAGATGTATATGCCATTGAAGGTAGGAGGCAAGGTGGGAAAGAGCTTTGAAAGGAAAAGGACCAACGTATACAAAAATATTGATAGCAGCAACTTTCTTTGTTATGGCAGTGAAGATATGGAAACATGGCTGTGGAAAAATGAAAAAAATATGGTATATGAATGCAATGTTCTATCTTCATGCCACAAAGAAACGTGGAAAGATTTATATAAACTGATGCATCAGGGAATAAAGTGAACCATTTATGCAATTGACTACACCATTGGAAAGTGACATATCTTTGAAAGATTTAAGAATTTTGATTAGTGCAATGATTAATCAATCACATGCCTCTAGGAGATGGAGATGCTTCTCACCTCATGACATAAAGTTAAAGAATAAGACATACATTTTCAGGCAGGGTGAATGTGTAGATTTATTTTGCTTGACTATACCTTAGGAGAAAGGTCTTTCTTTTGTGTTGATTTTTTTTTGGGGGGGGGGGAGGGGCAGGTATAATTGGGAGTGATCAAAAAAGAAAGAGTACCACTGAAACAAAAAATACACAGAAGGAAGCAAAAGAAGGTTCTGGAGACACAATTAAACAGAGCAGTACTGTTACTAACACCTAATATTTATAATATGTATAAAAAAATAGTTCTATGTAGTAGAGATTCCCAGTATCCTTAAAAAGAATGCTTAAACTATTTCACACTAAGATGCAAGTGAGTAATCATGGCTTGATGTGCTACATTCCTTTTTCCTCTAACATCTTAATAGGCAAGAACGCTTACTTAACCCAAAGGAAAAGATTTTTGAAGAAATTTCAAGCAACAGAAGCAAGGTTGTGTGATTAAAAAATAAATTAAGATTGAACCAATAATGTTTTATAATCCATAATGTTTTATAATCAGAGATTATAGTTTAAAATCTACTTTTCTTCCTAATCAGAGTTTATAGCTTAAATCAGAGTATGCTTAAAATCTACTTTTCTCAGCCCTTTTTTTCCCTGTTCTTCCTGTTTCTCAACAGAATTCTCAACTTATCCAAAACCTTTTTTTTTTCCCTGGATGCTGTGGGACCAAGATGGCTTTCAAATAATATTATTGATGATGGTGATATAATAATGGTGAAGATGATAAGGCTATCTGCAATATTGTTTTCTCTTTTATATCTCATTGTGACTATTAGCTCCTTTGTTTAACCACAGCATTCCTAAAAAAGGAAAGGTTTGTCAAGCCCATGCCAAATAGTGACCAGAAAAGGGCCTCACCCTTGAATTTGACAAGATTCAATAAAACAAATGAAACAAGCATTATTTCCTGTCAAGAAAAGCAAATGAGTTGTTCTCAGCTTTAGCTCACATCAAATCTAAAACTGGTAGCAAAAACAAAGCATCATCTCTGAGTCACTAACAGTCTGGAACAGCAACCAAGGAATAAGAATTCAAATCACTTTTAAGAGTCTTAAGAGCCCTGATGGACCACACGTTCCATTTGGGGCCATTTTTTTAAAACTATTTTAAGGCCAGTACCAGAGGTAAGGAGGGGACAACCCTACTGTTTTACCATTCCACTTCTGGGACAAGTCTGTTGAAGCCAAACAGATGAGCAGGAAACCAGGTGTTTATCAGTGACAATCTGAATTAACCACTGCCAAAAGTTAAACAGCAAAAAGGATCACAGGAGCATAGCTACAAAGTCAAAAAGTGTCCTTAAAAGTCATCTAGTCATTTTACAGGTGAAGAATTTTAGACCTAGGGAGGTTTAGTGACTCCCCTAAGGTCAAAAAGAATGTAACATCAAGCCATGTATTAGTCATTTGCATCTTAGTAAGAAATAGTTTAAATAGCCTTTTTAGGACACTGGGAATATCTACTACATACGAACCAGGATTCATGCCCAAGTCATCTGACAGAAACATCATCACTTCTCCCGCTATACGAAGATGTTGTCTTACTTGGAAAGTCAAATATCTACTCTTGCCTCTATTAGAAAGAAATAGTTCATAGTACAACTCCAGAAAATCGACACATGCTAAGAAAACAGAGGTATTTCCTCAAAACAGTGTTCAGAAAACAGCACTTCATCTTTACAGTAAATACAATTTGGAGAAATAACTAAGCACAGAGATGGATTTGGAACTCTTGGAAGGCTGTGAACAGGCAAAAGTATAACATTTGGTGTTTTATCTGTAATTCAGGATCATAGGAACATAGATTTAGAACTAGAAGGGACCTTAGAGACCACTGAGTCCAAACCTCTCCTGCCATCTAATTTTTCAGATAAGGGAACTGAGGTTGTGATCCAATGCCATGCTAATTTGGCATCTGTGTAAAAACTAGATTATAGATGGGAGGAAGGGAGATTACAGGGAACATGATTAAGAGCTCATAAGACCCAAACTAGGGTAATGGTCATCACAGCCGAGAGAAAGAGACAGATTAGAAAGATGCTGAGAACTTGAGTTGGCAAGATTTGGTGACTGATTGGATTCTAAGGTGAGGAAGCTTTAAATGATGAGTATTATCCAGAAGATGGGAAGCTGAGTAAGTAGAAAGATGGTAGGGTCAACACTTGGAGATTCTAACTGTACAGTAGGCCTCCTCCTTGCCACTCACATGGCCATCACTTTAATTCAGGTCATTGTCTCCTCTTGTCTGCAGTACTATCATGGTCTACTAACTGGTTTGCTTGTTTCTAGTTTCTTCCCCTTCAAATGGTCCTCCATCCAACTGCCCAATCTTCCCAACGCACAACTCTGATGTCACAAGCCCTGCTTTTTACTCCCTCATGATCACAAAGAAATTTTCCAGTGGTCCAAAAAGTTTGAAGAGGATTTGCACCTCTAACGTTTTGTAATTCTCTATCATAGGCTCCCTAGTAAGATGCCCAAACAGGAAACTTATCAGTTAAGAAAAGATTAAATATGGAATTGATGAGACCTCACTCTTTACCCATGGAAGTAAAAAAAGAAACTGTAACAAAACCTTAAACATTCTAATTAGTATTGTCTATTACCAGAATCCCCATTCTTTATCAAGGCAAGGACTCATTTTTTTAAATGAATGAATAAAATCTTCTATAGATTTTCCTGGGATGGACAAGAAAATTTAAGTTTTTATTCCAAATGAATGAAATCTTCTACAAGTCTTCTTAGAATGGGTAAGAAATTTAACTTCTCGCTGCATGGCAGGAAAAAATCACTTCTTGAGTAATTGTTGGGCTACACGATGTGAAGAATGACCCCTGGGAATTTCCAGGGATGTCACAGGATCATAGATAGAGAGCTAAGAGGCCCCTTGGAGGTCATCTAGTCCAATTCCTTCATTTTACAGATGAAGAAACTGAGGACCGAAGAAGTAGCCTGCCCAAGGTCACACAGGTAGTTAGTGGCACAGTCAAAATCTGAACTCATTTCCTGTGGCTCTAAGTTCAGCTCCGTTCCTATCACACCATAATCAAATCAACTCTATCAACTGCTCCTACAAATGCTGTGACCAATCTAATCTCCTATAACTGCACTCACTATTTCCAAAATCTAGCATTTGAACCCAGGATTTCTGACTCTGAGTTCTGTGATCTAAAAATAGACTGTAAAAGAATTAAGAAAAGGATGCTACCTTTCTAACATCATAGTCATCGATGAAAACCATTAAGAAATTCTGACCTAGGAACACTTGATATACTAGGTGCCAGCACAGATGCAAGCCAGTCATCACTCTAGCCAAAGATGTTCACACTCAATAAAATGGTCTAGATGACTTCTTACTGATAGACCTGTATCAAGCCTAGCTGCAAAGCATCTAGATTATAATTCTTATTTGTTTTATAACCATGAGGCCCACAATTTTGTCATCCAAACTTTGCTTGGTCAAAAATACAAAATACAAAAGTATTGCATATATTTAGTATATGATTGATGTGTCAGCTTTATTTTTTTTTGGGGGGGGGGAGGGAATCTAGGCATAAGAGGAAGGGATGGGAAGGCACTTTAGAATAAAGAATGGAAATGATTGAATTTCCTGAGCTAGAGAAACTGGACATCCGAAACAAATACATTGTGAATTACTATGAGTAAGCAGTTCTCAGAGGTTTTCTTTCCCTGGTCACTTCAGTTGCTGTCTAGTCCCTTGTCTTGTTTATATTTTTGTCCATAGATCCTAATGACCACCTTTACATGTTTACCTTAGCAAAGAAATATTTTGCAAACTACTGGGGTGTTTTCTCCATTTCCCCTGTTTGGGTGATTGCTAGTTTTTTTTTTTTAGAATAAACATGGAAATATTCTACTCTCAATGCCAAATCTAGTTGTGAGTAGTTATCTCCCACCCACATATCTGGTTATGGTCCAGATGGAAAGATGTATGATTAGAAATAGTGGATGCTGGTATGTGTATCTTTATCTCTTCTCTCTAGATAGAGGTACATGTACATATACGAAACATACTTTCATTAGATTACATAAGATCTCTCAAATACATTTCAAGCTCTAAAACTATTAGTTTCTGTCTCTGTCTCTCACATCCATATAAAATACATTCTACTAAGGTTACATAACATATCGCATTTTCTTCACCCGTCAGATTATACATACGGATGCCTGTCACATATATACACAATTTATTCTTAAATGATACTATAGTAGATGCAGAGGGTCATAGGATCTAAGATCTAGGACTGGAAGGGACCTGGCTGACAATCTAATCTAATCCTCTCATTATAGAGATGAGGAAACTGAATCCCAGGGAGATTAAATTTCTTGCCCAATGTAATCAAGCTTGAAGGGGCATCTTTGATGTCCATACTTGATTAAGAATCCATTTTTATGACAATCTGATCTGGTTATCCAGCCTCTGTTTTAAAGTCTTCAGAGAGGGGAAATTTAGTACTCAAGTGGTGTCAAAGTCAAATAGAATCAGAACTCTATGGGTCACATATTGATTAGAGAACCACAAATCAACATTACCTCTATTGTATTATATTTTTATTTATTTTGTTTAACCTTTCCCAACTACGTTTTAATCTATTTAGGGAGTTTGACAATCTCAATACCTACAGATTGGAATTATCTTTCCTTCTCCTAAATCCCAAAGTACCCTATGCTTTTTTTAAGCATTTGTAGTTATTTTATATAGTAGTAACATTTGACCATGCATTATTTTAGTCTCCATTACCAGATTAGTTCTTTGGGAGTGGGGGATGCACAAGGAATGTGACGTTTTCTACCTTCTTCTACCTTCCAGATCCTTGGACAGAGTCAACACCAAATGAATGCCTGTTACACACCTATCTGAAATGATCTAACTTTTACTATTACAATTCTTTGTTTTGCTGGTAGAAAAAAAAAAGCCCAAAGAACATTAGAACTCTGTTCTGCAACACTGCAAACTCCATCATGTGAAGCCTCTTCTGTATGACAGGAGGAAGCTAACCCTTAAAGCAAACATACAGAAACATGGGTTAAGGGAATAGCAAACAAGGACTTTGGGGAAACATACTTATCGCACATCAAGTAGTGAGGATTAAAAGGTCCTTGACACACCTGTAGGAGGGGTAGGAGTATCAGACCTTTCCCCAGGGAGAACATCTTTCTATGGATAATGAATCTCTCAAATATTTCCTACAGAAAAGATGATATTATCATGGAAGTGGGTGTGATATGTGTGATGCAGTAGTAAGAAGACTAAATTTAGGAGTCCCAATTCAAGTTCTGACTGCCCCTTAACATACAATGTAATCTTTGACAAGTTACTTCTTTGTGACTCAGTTCTGTCATCTATAAAATGTTGACTTTAGAATTAATGATAACTATGGTCCCTCAAGGCCCTAACATTCTATGGATACATGTGACTGTGGATTTTATTTTATTTTGTTTTATTTTTTTTAAGGTCCCAGATTCATAGAAACCTGACCACTGGCAAAGTGGGATGGAAGGGGATCAAATGTAGAAAGAGGGGCCCAGGACTTTATAATAAAAGGACAATAGTTTTTATAAAATCACACAGTAAGTGTCAAGAAATGAAATAAAACCCTTCTCTATTTTCTAAACAGTTTTTTTAAAAAAAACTTAAAACTAAATGACAATTTTAATTACTTGATTAATTAACTAAAACCAGGCTAAATGCTTAAGAAACGGAAAAAATGAGAAAATACAGCTTAGTGGGAAAAAGTGTTTTTAGAGAGGGCTTCTCAGGCTGCTAAAAAATAGGGTAAAATGTTATAGACTTGGACACTGGGAGGTAACAAAGTAGTTCATTGTTGTCTCCTAAAAGCACCTGTAGGTGGCTCCACGTGGATAAACAATGAAATAAAGTAGCTTTATTAACAATACCCAACCTCCCTGGTCTAAGGCAAATGCTTGGTTATGAGTGTCAATGAAAGTAAAATAAATAAATAGATAAATGTCAAGCAAACCAACTTTCAATTTGTACTGCTTCTCAAGTATATGTGCTGATCTTTCAGGATGCCAGCTATGATTGAATTTGGCTATGAATTGCAGCTCAGGGTTTGGGGCAGTAAAAACAGATCTTATTTAAAGTAGTATATAGTATTCCCTGAGGACAAACTCATTACCAGCAAAGAGGAGGTCCAAGAGTGTGCTGGATGATCAGAAAATACAAATGAAAAGTTACAGGGCTTATGTACAGGTAATTCTCACATAAAAGAGATAATGACCAATTGTGGTACTAATTTTCCCCCTAAGACCACATCTAAAGTAATGCCATCACATGGCACTAATCATCTTACAAAAAAAATAACAGCTTCATTTGCAAAGAAGCTTGTTGTACATAGGCGGCTGAATGAGTCGTTATAGGTTTCTAGGTGGTGCAATAGATAGCAACAGACCTGGTACAAAGAAGACCAGAATTCAAATCCACTCAGATATTTACTTATGGCTATGTCACTTAACCTGTCTGCCTCAGTTTCCTCATCTGTAAAATGGGGGCAGTAATGGCACCTACCTCCTGGAGTTGCTGTGAAGACAAACTGAAATAATATTTATAGTGTTCTGCAAACCTTTAAGGGCTAGACCTCATCAAGCTCAGATTCAAATCCCTGAGAGTTTATTCACTTTCTATCTTTTTGACCTTGGATAAGTTACTGACGTTGACCTCTTTGGACCTCAGAGATGTTTCCCTGCCAAATGAGTTCAATTAGATCATTTCTAAGGTTCATTCTAGGCTTTAAATATTAGGAAAATTTTTTATAAATGATCTTTATTTTTCCTTACACTTTATAATTGGAGCGAATGTCCTAGTTAAGTGGCTCAGAAAACTCCCTCACATTCCTTCCTAACTGAAACAACAAATAAATAATCATTAACAACTGATTCACAGTTGGCTTGAGCCTAGTGGATTTTGCTCATAAATCCATCCATCTTGAAAGAGACAATGGAAAAGAAGGAAAGGCTAGTACTGTGAGTCCAAGTTCTAAACTGTTTAATTCTGTTAATTATTTACATTTGCAATCCGGGAAATATGGTTGTAACCAACATGTATTTACAGGAGTATTTACTTCTCCTCACAGAAGTTTGCAAAGGCTATATATATATATAATATACATACATATATACATATATCATATATATCATATATGTATATATTATATATGATGTCATATATATGAGATATATATGATGACCACCCTAAGCTGCAATGCCCAAAAAGATCAGCATGAGCAATTTCTCCCATGTATCTTATATTGTGAAAGGAAAAGGGAAATGGGAGAGAAGAAAAGAAAATGCACCAATCCCAACACAGATATGCCCAAGCTTCAATGGTAGTGCAAAACAATCTCAGGTTGTTAATACTAGACTCTCCAGGTTGTCTTCCTGCCTTACTGGGTCCTCACTGCATCAATTCACTCCTCCCCCATCAACTCATTATCCCACTCACCACAGGCCATTTAAAAATTCTTCATTCCTTGTGGAGACTTTCAAGGCATTCCTCCTTTCCCCATTTTCAACTGAGGATCTTGCCTAATACTTCAAAGAGAGACAGAGACAGACATGCGGACACAGAGACAGAGACAGACAGAGAGACAGAGATAAAGACAGAGACAGACAGATAATTCACTGAAAGTTCTAAAGTTTTCTCTTTTCCTTTCCTTTTCATCTGACCTCATTCAGATGTCTTCCTCTACTATCTCCTCCTTCTCCATTTTCTCTCCTGAAGAAATGGCTAAAGAAAACCCCTCTACAACCTCTTTATCCTGCACCACTCTGTAGATTTCCTTTTCTATCCCCCTCCTCTTTCTTCCTCCCTCTCTCTCTCTCTCCCCCATAAATTCTTTCTCTCCCCATATACTGGCTGCTCCTCTACTCCCTACAAAAACACTTGTGTCTCCTCCATCCTTAAAAAAAAGCCTAATAATCTACCCATCCTTGCTAGCTACTGTCCAATATCTATCCATTCCTTCATTGCTAAATTATTTGAGGTTATCTAAAATTCTTTCTTCTTAATCTTCTGTGGTCTGGCTTGGGACTTATCATTTACTAGAACTACTCTTTCCAAAGTTATTAATTATCTCTTAATTGCCAAATCTAATGACCCTTTCTCAGTCTTCATCCTTCCTGACTTCTCTGTACCCTTCGACATTGCTGAATGATTCCTCAGACTACTCTGCCCTTTCTTCAAGTCAGATGCATTAACTATGGGTGTCCCTCTAAGATTCTGTCCTATGTCTACTTCACTCTTCAGTGAGGATGAATGCTTATTTCCCAGATTACAACATGCATTTGATTATTGTTCAGTTGTGTTAGACTTGTCATGACCCCATTTGGGGTTTTCTTGGCAAAGATACTGAAGTGGTTTGCCATTTCCTTCTCTAGCTCAGTTTACAGACGAGGAAACTGAAACAAAAAGGTTAAGTGATTTGCCCAGGGTCACACAGCTAGTGGGTATTTGAAGCCTGATCTGAACTCAAGAAGATGAGTCTTTCTGACTCCAGGCCCAGCACTCTATTCACTGCACCACTTAGTTTCCCTGTGCATTTATAGGCAAGATTCATAATCTGTAATCCAACAGTATTCATATCTGAAATAAATACTGCCTATCAGCCACCAATTGGGACTAGAAATGAATAGGGCAGGGAGAGAAAATTTGAGCTGCTTTCATGAAAAAAATTGTTTTAATGGTGCTAAGACTCTGAACATGAAAACAACTGGTAGTCCTTTTAATACCAACATTCTATTGGTGTTGCCATATGGAAATGAGACAGAGACTACAATGGTATCCAAAGAATTTTTTTAAAAATTTAATACATATTAGATAAGGGAGATGTGTTCCCTAATAAAAAGTATTCCTCCCTTTTCCCAAGATGCCTTTTCTAAGGTGGTAAAACAAGGGAAATGTGGGGAGAAGAGTCCCAGAACCAGCATAATTGCCAGTCTCCTATCTTCTAAGTTGCTGCTGAACTCCCAGATCACCCTCTGTATCAGGAAGGGCATCCTTGGACCACGAGATAAAGAAGCTCAGAGGCGGAGTTGTAGAAAGGAATGTGCTTCGCAAACATTCATGGACTGCATAAAGGCATAGCGGCTGTTTATCCCAGCTCTGGCTGTGGAAAAGGTTTCTAAATTCCTTTATGGGACAGACTGAGGTCCCTGATGACTTCAGGAGTGGTCTTAGGAAATACTCTGGATGAGCAGGGTTTTTCTTCCCCTCTCCAGAGAACTTCTGGTAAATATCAGTTGAGTTCCATGTTTAGGACTTTTTTGCTGACTTATGTAGATTAGCATTAACTGAGAGATGGCTTCTAGTTTTGCAGAAAGTTCTAGCCTGCTCTTTTAGATGACAGTAACTGCTAGGATTTATATGTAGTATTTTAAGGTTCACGCAATATTACACGTGTGTTATCTCATTGTATCTTCATCACAACCACATGACGTAGGGTGCTGCTATTATTCCTGTTTTACAGATGAGAAAACTGAGGCTGGGGTATGTTAAGGGGCTTACCCCGGACCCTGGAGCATTGACATTTCTCAGACTCAGTTTCCTCATCTGTAAAGTAAGGACATTAATAACCCCTACCACACACACACACACACACACAGACACACACACACACACACAGACACACACACACAGACACACACACACATCAGAATTAACGGGACGCCTACATTATTGTTTGATCCCACTGCTGTGAGGAAACCACGGATACAGGGAACGAATTCAAACACACTGAGGACGAGGAGAGCGTTTTTGTTTTGGGTTTTTGTGTGCTTGATTTTTTTACCTTAAAATATGAGAGGCCCCATACAGCTCTCCGGTAAGGCGGAAACCGGAATCTCAGGGAAACGGTAAATGGTCCTTAGGGAAAGGGTTTCCTTTTTGCTTTGAAAAGATTCCCTTTTAAAAGAGATAACAGAATCTCTGCGTTATCCAGAGACTGAAGGATCTAAGAAGTCCCATGGGAACAAACCACACCGGAACGCTAACTAGGTGCGAATGGACTTATCAGCCGCTGATAACTCTTTAAAGACTTAATAAGACACTAGATAGTCCTCTCACTCACTTCCCCCTGTCCCCCATCCCTCCACCAAAAATAACAAAAATAAACAAAAAAAACCCCACAAATAAACTGGAGTGGAGGAGGAGTCACAAAGGTTGGACCTTCCAGCATCTCCATAAACTCTACTTAGGAAAAGATTCTCATTCATCAAAGAGGGAAAGGAGTTCCCTTTCTTCTCAGCGCCTGCCAGGCTGAGTACCAGAACACAAACACAAAGACTCACAGAACCACTGAACTATGAGCTGGAAGGCACTTCAGGGGCCATTCATTCCTATCTATATTCAGAAAGGAATACCTATAAACATACTCAGCAAGTAGGAATTCAATTCTACATGAAGTGAACACCTACACGGAGCTGGGGAATAAGACAAAATCTTGAAAAATAAAAATCAACACAGACCCTACCCTCAAGGAACTTACATCAAATCTGGAAAAGCCAGGACAGTAAGGGAGAAAAACCAATAACTTCCAGAATTATGTTTGTTCTGAAGGAAGGAGTCTTTTGATTTCAGGAAGACCTGAATTTGGATGCTTGCTCAATAACTTACTAACAGTGCAACCCTGAGCATGACACAAACTTTCACAGTAGGTCTTTGCATCTGTAAAATGGGAAGAAAGAGAGCGACTACTTGCTAAAGCTATTATGGGGATTAAATGACACAATAGCCACTGGAAAAGCACTTTTTGTGATATTAAATACTATAGAAATATTAATTGTTATTACCTACAATGTGTAAAGTATTGTACTAGATATGGAAGGAAACACAAAATAAATATGAGGCATCCTGTAGTCTAAAATACCTTACTACCTAGTAGTAACCTTGAGAAAGACCTAAAGATCTGGCCTTGAGATTCCTCCGAGATATCTTGAGATAAAAAGAGGTGGCTGGATTAAATGATCTCTAATGCCCCTTCAACCTCTAACTCTACAATCACATCATCTGTATACCCCCATTGCCTCTGTGCTCTGTAACTGCAAACGGATTTTTGGGACACCTCTTCCAGAATTCCAAGTCTCTGTTGTTTCCTTCACCTCAAGTCAAATACTCAGTTATCCAATAAATCAAGATTATTCTTTTCCCTACTAAGGCACAAATCATTTTCAAAATTTCTAGAACCAATTTGTTGTAGATTTCTAAGTCCATCTGACCAAGTGCTAATGTGTTAATTACTCTATACTCCCTGCCAAATGTCCATGGCAATTGAACATGGTGCTCTGGAAATAATGGCTCATCGGCATATACATCTTGGAACAGATGGAGTAAGTGGACAATAATTGAACCAAAAATTGGACATAAGGAAGAGAATAGGATGAAATGAATTAGGGAAACCATGGGATGTTTTCAAGGGTCCCAGGTGTTTGTTCTTTCCTGAAACAAAAACCAGTCTTTTAAATACCAATACTTTCCTAGGAATGCTATATGATTATGAATCATAAAATATGACCATCTCTAAGAATCAAGAGTTATTATGAGTCATCTTAAGGGCTTGGTGGGCAATAACAGGCTGTGAGATGTACACAGAAAGATATATAAACAGAGGGAAAAGCAGGTAAGAGGATAGTGGTAACAGATGAACTGCCCAAGCAAGTTCGTGCATAATTCTAAGAGACCTAAAAGAAGATTGTCTGAATGCTGGGTGGGTATCCTAGGAACATATTCATTTCTGTGATGAACTTAAGGGCAAGATTTTGACAGAAAGTGGGAAGTGTGCATCAACTAAGAGTTTAGATGTTAGAAGGGACACTTTCATCAACGACATCATAGAGTCACTGTGATATTACAGAACCTTATATACTAATCAATCAACAGGCATTTATTAAATGTGACAGGCACTGGGGATCCAAAATACAGAATGAGTCTCAACCAGCAGTTTTCCCAAGCAAATGCTCAATGAGTGGGAAACTTAGATAATGATAAATAACAGCGAACATTTATATAGTACTTTAAGGTTTGTTTGCAAATTATTTCATGTATTACTTCTTTTAATAATTGCAATTGATAACTTTATTGCTAGAGTTTATATTACTTGGTCAGGCAGAAGAAAAACAAACTATGTTAGCTTGTGTTTTAAAGGCACATATCTTGGCATACTGAAAGGAAGCCTGGGCTTGACTATAGAGGCTGGGTAAGGAAGAGTGCCACTGGAATCAGAAGGGAGGGTATGACCCTAGGCTCTGCAGCTCACTACTTCTGGGATCCTGGGCAAATCACTTTACCTCTTGGGCCTCAGTTTCCTCATCTGTAAAATCAAAAGGTTAAACTAAATGGTCCCAAAGGTTCTTTCCAGATCTTAAATCTAGATCAGTTACTTACTATGTCAGATTGGGCTTAAACCTCTCTCCAGACCTCTGGTTCCTCTCAAAATGTGATATAAATATTAGCTATTATAGTTCTTTTTATTTTATTACATTCCCTTCAATATACTTAATTCATTAAATAATCTCTTATGATTTGTTATGGAATGTAATACACACACACACACACACACACATACACACAGAGAGGAAGGAAGGGAGGAAGGAAGGAAAGAAGGAAGGGAGGAAGGAAGGGAGAGAGGGAGGGAGGAAGGAAGGAAGGAAGGAAGGAAGGAAGGAAAGAAGGAAGGAAGAGAAAGAAAGAAAGGAAAAGAAAGAGAGAGAGGAAGGAAGGAAGGAAAAGAAAGAAATGGGAAGAAACAATAAGTTGGATAACATAGTGCTATCTGAAATGAAATCAAAATGCCTACCCATTTTGCAGAACCATAGGTTGAGCATTGATATAATATGAATAAATGTTCTGACAACAATAAGTGTGTCAAGCCCTCAAGGTCTGAAAAAACTATCAAGTCATCTTTATTCCATCAGCTGAATCTTAAATTTCCCAAGTTCAGTCAATTCTTATGTTACATAAGTATTAGTTTTAGTAATCTTACCTTTCACCCAACTAAAAGAAAGTGATCCAAGAAACCTCATTAGCACAAATGACTATACATGCTTGAGGATAGTTGGAAAGGTCAGTGAATGCTGCTCACTGCAACAGCATAAAACACACCCAGTTGTTTTTCAAGCAAAAATGCTGCAAAACTAACCTGTATTGTATAAGAGGATGACCGACTATGCCATGATGATTACCAAGTACAAAGAAAAAATATATAAAGAGAATTACATGACTTTAATCCAATTTCTTTCTCAGGGGAAGATAAAATATTGCTGTTACATAGCAGAGATACTGCATTGCGAAGGGAACAGAAGCTACGTTCATCCCAATTCACCTTCAGCCATTCAGAACTTTTCACAAAGGCATGGCAGGGGGGCCCTCAAACAATATTCCATAATTGAAAACTTTGCCATAACACAATCTTAGAGATGGAAAGGCCCCCAGAATGCCAACAACAATGTGAGGAATGCTCCTTTCACGCAACATCCTAGAAAAGTAGCTGTTCACTACCTCAAGGGAGGGAGACTTCTCTACTTGATGAGGAAGTCCAGCTGTTTTGTAACTCAACAAGTGATGAGTAACTTCACTAATCCATTGCTATTGGATCAATGGCTTCTTTTACCATCATATTACTGCAAAATTAACCTTCTCAAGGCTTCCAGGGGAAGGGAAAAGATAGGGGGATATAAGGATGTAAATGTGTTAAAAAAAAAAAAAGGACAGATTGGAACATAAAATGTATAGAAAGTGCTTTGTAAAATTTAGAATCTTATAAAAATGTTTACTCATTTTTATGTACTTGAGAAGGTTGATTTTGTTCTTTCATTTCTACTTTCCTTCGAAAATACATTTGCACACAACAACCCTATGAAAGAGGTACTATGAGAATCATTATCCCCATGTGACAAATAGAGGAAACTGAGGTTTGGTGAGTTGATTTGTCCTTGGTTATAGAGCTATTAAGAGTCAGAGGTGGAAATCAAACACAGGCCTTTCCTGACTCCAAGCCTAGCATTCTTACACAATAGTTTCATCCTATCTCATATAGAGCTTAATCACATAGAAAGACACTCAAGATGTGCACACACTTATGATGTAGTATCTACATTGGAACTCAGTCATTATCTAAAAAGATCTAAAATTGAGAAAATATCCAACAATTCACAGGATCAGAGATAGAGGAGACTTTAAATGTCATCCCATATAATGCCTTCTTCTGCAAATGGCAAAACTGAAGAAACAGAGACATTTAATGACTTGCCTAGTGTCACACAGCTAATAAGAGATATGAGACCAGAACCCAGATGTTTCTGTCTCAAAATCTAATAGTTCCAGCTATAAATCATGCTACTTCTTGGCAATTAGAAATCATGATGAGCCTCTACAATGGATATTTTAAAATTTAGCCTTATTTTTCCTTATTTGGGAAGGTCTGAGTTAGGGGAATATCATCATTCCAAACTTTATAATGTTGAAATAAATATACTACTACAACCACCACTACCACCACCACCACCATTAATGACAATCACAAACTAACCTTTGTCGAGTGCTTTAAGGTTGCAAAATGCCTTTAAAGTACTCACTTATTTTACCCACACAGCAACCCTGACAGTGCTGTTATTTTACAGATAAGGAACCTAAGTCTGGGATCAAGTTAACTGTCAAGGGTCACAGTACCAATAACTGACACATCACGTCCCATGTTCTATCTATCCACTACAAATTCTGACCATTCTACAGTATGATTACTGGAGAGATGACAATTTGAAAATTTCTTACTACTCACCTCACAGCATTTTACAAAACTATAAAGCACTAGGCAAATGTAAGATATTAGAGGTATTTTAATGCGTGCCTGGAGAATTTGCCTCAGTTTCTTCATCTGTAAAATGAAGGGATTATAGACCTTAACTTGCAGGATTGCTGAGAGGATAAAATGGTATTTGAAAAGTGTTCCACAAATCTTAAAGCCCTATATATACGCGGATAGGTGGTGCAGTGCAGATAGTGCTAGACCTCAGGAAGATGAGTCTTTCTGAGTTCAAATCTGGCCTCAGACGCTTACAAGTTGTGTAACCATGGACAAGTCATTTAATTTAACCCTGTTTGCCTCCATTTCCTCATCTATAAAATGAGCCAGAGATGGCAAACTACTCAATATCTTTGCTAAGAAAACCCCAAATGGAGTCATAAAGAGTTGGACATGACTGTAAAGGAACAAACAATGATAAATAATATTGTTATGACAAGTGTTTACTATTATTTTCTTTCAAGGGGACACTTCATGTTTTCCTGCCTCCAAATCCAACACTCAGTTTACTCTACCATGTACCAAGCTCCCTCAAATATCGACAATCTGAACAAACACTAGGATTCAAGACAGTTTCCAAGGTGAAAAGGAGTGGGAATCCAGAGCCAAAAGATGCTAAGATAGAAACGTGTTGACTAAACTTCCACTCAAGTAAGAAGTACATTAAAAAATATAGATATGCTGCATTTTGTGTGAGCTGCTGTAGTCTCTTGACCTATGGCACAAAAATTCTTTCCATTTTTGTTATCTCAGCATGGAAGTGACTGGGGATTCTCAAAGAATTTTGCAGTGAAGGGAGAGATTCTGGTGGCTAAGCTGAAAGGGCTGGAATATGAATCTAGCTACTTGTCCCAGGATCAGTCCAAAGACAAAGGGAAGCCACCATCTAATGAATGACTTTGGCCAGAGCAACTCAAGAAGACCATAATGAAGGTATTGAATCACTGAGATCTCTGTGGTTGAAGAGAACACAAGCAAAGAAATCACAGATATTTCAGATATGGTCACAATAAATTTAAGCTTAATTCAAGCAATTTATTTCTGGATCCAATAAATATGCTGAATTTCAATGATCTACAAAAAAATGCAAATGTTATTCAGAATGGAGACTTGTAGGCACTAAAAAGATATATGTTTAAGAAAATGATCAGGTTCACTATCATTAAGTAGTATTATGGAAAGTAGTATGGGGAATGAAAAAGCACACTAACTCGGGAATCAGAGTCATCAAGCATTTATTAATCACTTAACTATGTGTTGGGCACTTTATTAAATTCTGGGGCCACAGAGTATAAACACAACAAAAGACAATCTCTATACCCATTGAGTACACATTCAAATGGGGAAAGATAATCCAAAAAAGGGGAGCTGAAGATGGCACCCACCCACAGGCATGGTGGAGGAGGGGCTGGGGAATGAAGGATAGCTAGTCTAGACTATTCCTCAAAATAGAGGTTTAGGAAGATCATCCATTGGAGACCTCGGAGGACCTGACTTCAATTTTTGCCTCTCATAAATGTTACCTGGGAGACCTTGAGCAAATTACTGAACCTCCCCGGGGCCCAGGTTTTTCATCTACAGAATGAGAATGTTTAATAAGATGGTCTTCCAAGGTCCCTTCATCCCTCACATTTGTGATCCTGTGATTCTCAGAATATTATACCACCGCCAAAGACAGCAGGGCTCAGTACGCACAGGGACTCCTCTGTATATATGAGATTAGGAGACCAGGGCTCTAGTATCTGAACTAGACAGGGAGGGATAGTTCTCTGCTATTTTTTGCAAAGCCTTTCAGATGAGCAAAACCTTTCACTCCACATAATAGAAGAACTGAAAGTACCATTTGTATGAGCTCAACATACCAACCTTAAAAAAAAACAACACAAGGCTCACCTGTACTCCACTCTAAATTTGATACATTTCAAAAGTATTTGGATCCCCTTCAAAGCACTGATTTTCTCATCATCCCCAAAGCCTCTGAACATGTTCCAGACACTTATAATCAGATGTTTAGCGACCTCACTTTTCATGCTGTCTAACCCTTTCTTCTGTTCATACGATTTTTGACTTGTTATATTAAAAATTAATGCAAATTGAGTCTTGAAAATAACCAAGTTAGACTATCTGATCCTCCCACCTAAGTCAGATGTTCCATTATGCCTTGGGGTTGATGCTAGGTTCTTAAAGGCTATCTTATGTCCTACTAAACTAAGAAACTATATTTTTTTATAAGTCATGGAAGTGTAGTAATCTGCACCAGTAGTGGGAGTATCCATTATCAAGAGATCTAGATTTTGAAATAACCAAATGTCAGCCAATTAGCATTTATTAAGTGCCAGACACCATGCTAAATGCCTATGCATGCTCTTCCGTGCATCCAATTCTTTCAGTCATTTGATTTAGCAAATATTTATAAGCATCTACTGGATACAGAACACTATGCTGTACTGGAGGTAGATGGCAGAAGACACAAAGTTTAGAGAAGCCATGATCCCATGTTATATAGAGGTTTCAATTCAGTAGTAGCAACTGGCCAGCTTAGTGTTTTATAGCTTGAAATTTAAATGTTCTTATGATTGTGTTTTTACTAAGCAAAAGTGACACAGAAGGGTCCTGTGAAGATGCCCCTGAAACTCAGCAAACTTGGTACCTTCTAGTATCAACCAGTGTGATTCTTGGTCCTAAACTCAACATTCCATTCCCATCATGTATGGAATATTTATTTCTTTAGTAAGCTACTTCCCTTTAAAAGGGATTATATTCTACAGTAACGTCCCAGGAGAATTTTTAGCTTGACAACTTCCCAGGTTATAGTCTACTGTGGAGCTAAGCCTTTTGTTCAGATTTTATCAAGCAATAATTATAAGAACTATTGATATTTACATAGTACGTTAGGGTATTATACAAAGCATATTTTCATGCTATCCGTCTAGTTCTAAATGGCCTCCCAAATAATTAGTGAAAATATGATAGAATCTTAAATACTTTTTTCTTTACTATGAACTTAACGCAAATGAATGCTTTGGCTAAGCCTATGTCATTAATGATGAAAAATTCTCTGTATATCCTTGAATATAAAAGTGATTTTTCATCTCATCCCACAAATCCTTCCACTACCACACATTTTATTTCCTTCTTCTCCCTCAATTTTCATCTTGAGAGACCCATAAATAAATCACAATTTTTCATTTTTAATGTCTTGAAAAATTAAGAATAATTTATAATTAAGACAAAGCTTATTATTGGAGGTTTTAAAGGGGCCTGGTAACAATTCAGTTCTGACTCTAACAGAAGAACCAAGCTCCAGGCTATGCACTCTGGCAAATGCAAAAAGGATGAGGCTACCATACACTTTCTGGCATATCCTATTCATTTCAGAGTCTCACTTTTCATACACACTTCATTCCCTCAAGAATACGCTCTCTTGTAAATGACTCTCTGGCTCACTTCTTCCTCTTAAACATGAAAACCAGTTTATTCAAAGGAAAAAAAAAAGTCTGTTAAGTGACCATGTTTCCCTCAAACCTCTTTTAAACGTGTGATGTAACAGGGAGAAAGTTTTAACATATGGTAAAAGTGGGGAGAAGGAAAAGGACCAAGGTTCAATCCTGCCTCTGGTAATTCTTAGCAGTATTATCCTGGGGCAAGTTACTTAACCAGGAAATTCCCTGAGATTTGTCTTTTTAAATCTCAAAATAAGGGAATTATAATCACTATAACAATGTTGTAAAAAATGATTATTGCTCAACTATCTCTCTAATAACAGGACCTTATACTTGCATTTATCTTGAACCTTAAAAATATTCTCAAATTCATTGTCTTCCTTGATCTCCAACATATATCTCTGAGATCTATGGAGTAGATGTGATTAGCTGATGTGATTAGCAATATTAGGCAAATGAAGGTCCAAAAGGTAAGGTCCAAAAAGGTCCTACCACTGAGAAGATGGTAGAGCTGGAATCAAAAGCCAGGCCCCTTTGACTCTCAGTCAATAATTTTCCCATTCTGCCACATTGCATATCCTCTTGTGTCATAAATTATGATCAAATATTCTGGGATAAATGCTCTCTATTGTTGATATTCATACAAATCTAACAGGGGACACCCTAAAGGTCTCTTGTAAAAACTAAAAGAATGACATGGGTGAGGTATTTCAGTAACACACAACGACAACAACTTACCATGTTGACTGGAATTCCTGCTTATGTTCTCTCCTTTCTCAAGAAATCTGTGGTTGACCCGTAGTCCTCCTCCCACTTTGTTGTCAGGGGACGCAGATCCATTTGTTTGACTTGTCATCGTATTCATATGAGTTGGGATGGGCTCAAAGGTTGGGTCTAGTTCCAATATCAGTCTATTGAGCTGTTCAATGGATTGATCAATATCCAGAGTTGGAGATCCTGGTAAAATTCCTGTACTCAATCCCATATCAACCCCATTTATCTCTTTCTCTGGTGTTAACCTAGGTTTGAAACCTTCTGGATAGGAGTGCTGGGGTACTTCATTAGGACTGGATATACTACCTAAGCCCCTCTGCACAGCATCCCTGCTGCTGGGGCCTCTTGTGGGAGTCAGTGGGATCCTGGGCTGGGCTGGAACATAGCTTGAATTCTCTGAAGAGTTGTGAATGGCAAACCTCCCCTCACTATCTGTTGCATAGCTATACTGATGTGCTGCTACAAGTTGTTGTTGGCGTACCCAGGTCTGAGTGGAATAGGTGCCCTGCCCATAGGTTGGTGCCTGAGATGACACTGTTGGGTTCCTCAAGAGCTGCTGAATCTGCTTGGGCTCACCATTTCCAAACGATCGCTCGTAAAGAGGTTCTACACTAATGCCCAGGTCTGGAGCAAGGGCAATATGGTGGTCTTCCCCGGTGTTGCTCCCAAAGCCATCTGATAAGAGAGAATTTTGACTACTTTTATGGCAGGTAAAGTTTCCAAGGTGGCTGGAGTGTTGACCTTCTGATGAGGACAAAGTCCCAATACTGTCCACACTATGTAAATCATGATTGGGCATCTCATCATCTAGGATGTCGGTCTCCCTGTCTTTCAGCTTGGAGTCTCCATTCACATGAACTTGGGCTGGCACTACGTGACGAGTCCCACTGTATTTACTTCGGACATCGGTCATATCCTTTGGGGAACTTACAGAGTCTTCTAGTCCAAACCCACTGAGGAGCTGGTCCAGCTCTGCCTTTTCTTGTGGACTCAACCCCCTTTTGGTGCCTGGAGCTGAGCGCTCTTCAGTTTTGTCTGTCCTTACTGAGGCAGTAGAGTGGCCTGAATCGCTGCTAACAGACAGGGTATGGTCACTGTGATCAGGGCTGTTGGTGACCGGAACCACCTGGGTCCCACTCGGGATGGTGTTGTCAGAGATGCTTTTCTTTCTCACTTTAGCATAAAGGCTGCCATCAATTGGACCTTGGGTATGTAACACTGGATTGGTAGAGAGAAGGGAAAAAATGGTATTATTAGATAAAAGTTTGAAATATCTCTAAAGCTGAAGAGGTAAACATTTTTACATTACACCAGTGACTCATGCACTCAATAATTCCATCAGCTTAGAAATGTACCATGCTTTGAGAACCACAGCCTGGCACTCTTTTATCTTGTATCTTTTAAGCTACACCTTTCACTTCATAATAAAGGTGTCAAAAAATAAATACACACACACATGCACACACAAAATCTCAGAACAAGTTGAAGGAGGCAAGCCAAAACATTAGCTCGAAGAGCTTGTGGCCAACTGTTTTCTCCATCTCTGCTTTATTTTACTCTTTGATGAAACTATGATCATACAATAACAAGATTTGTAAAGCCACACTCCCTGAGCACCTGGAATTTGGGAGACATGACGAACACACATTCCACAACAGGCTGAACATAGCTTTTGAAATGCTCAGGAGACATGCTTTGAGCGTGTGTCTCAGGGCTCCTGGTCTGTTGGTTCATGCTGAATGCATTACCATGGGTCAATGACTAGCGGGGCTTCTCTGCTCCCCCCACTTCCCTGCACCATTGTAAGACCTAAAGACATGTCAAGCACTCCCCCCACTTCCCTGCACCTTTGTAAGACCTAAAGACATGTCAAGCTCCTAAGTAGCATGTCAGAACATATACCTGTCTGGTAAAGGTGTACATGGGAATAATCAGATGAATGTGAGCAGTATTTCCTTTTTATTTCAGCTTTCCTAATGACAGAGAAACATTATTGTGTTACACAGCAGATGTAATAAAAGGAGATGAGTAGCTGGCTGAAAGTGAGCAATCATGTAACAGTCTCATGTAAATAAAGCAAGACAGAATATAAGGGAATGGGGAGGAGTGCATATGTGTATGCACGTGCGTGTACGCACACTCACAAGTATGTACAAAGAGGGTAGGGGAAAGCAATGTCACATACTAAAGACCTTGAGAGTAATTCTAAAATGTGAGAATTTTCATTGAAACTGAGAAAACATAGCATTCAGAAGGGACTTGC
This sequence comes from Potorous gilbertii, assembly GCA_028658325.1. Classification (NCBI taxonomy): domain Eukaryota; kingdom Metazoa; phylum Chordata; class Mammalia; order Diprotodontia; family Potoroidae; genus Potorous; species Potorous gilbertii. The sequence goes on along the minus strand of CM053772.1, from coordinate 65,315,300 downwards.
AAAAAAGACAAATTTGGATGGTTAGATTTCATTGACAAAATTAAAGTGCCTTCTATAAAGTCCCTCATGCCCACACTAGGTTGTTGTTAAAGGTAACTTGCAAGTATGCACTTATTGAGTTGCAAATTCTGATTCTGCAAATTACTTAAAAGAATCAACTATCTTACTTTCTCATATGTAGAACTTGATTTTTAAGTATTCATGATACCTGCCTCCATAATCACCATCCTGTATCTATATGTGGAGTTTCATGTGAAAATGAAGATTCTTCAGATGGTTACTGAAATTAATGGGCAAGTTAAATAGGAGGACATATCTTGACTGCCAAACTATATCTGATTAGAAATAATTATATGATCGGAAACATGTTTGGAAATAATTACATTGCCAATTTTATAGTCTGCCATGAATTCATTTGGTAGAACTATGTAACTGTGTATTGAAATCTTTTATTTTTGTTTGTTTTTTTTTTCAATTGCTCAAGGAGGAATGAGTTAGTGGGGGGGAATATTTAATAAAAGAAAAATAAGTTGCCATAAATGATGAAATGCAACAGATTAGTGCTTTACTACTATAAACATGAAGCCAAGAATGAGTTGGAAAATAGGTCCTCTAAGATGTAAACAAAATAGCACTCAAATAGCACTCAACCATTTCTGACTACAAACAACTGTCCAGATCCTACACTTCAAAGATTAACTACTGATAAGCAGTCTTGAATTGGTATTAACCAAAAAGGCTATTACCACCTTGAGATGCTACGGGGGACGTCTGTAAAGCCTCTGTTCAGAAGTACCTAGAGATCTAGAATTTTCTTTTTTTTTTCTTAAAGTTTGGAGAGGGCAGTATCATGTCATTTCATGACATGAAATATCCTGGGCTTCAAAAGTCTCCAAGGTAGGAGTTCTAACAACAGAAGCTAAAGTGGCTTCACTGGGTGCTTTTAGAATTGAGATTCTAGAGGGGGTCTGATTGCTAATGTTTGGGGGTGGGATGATATCAGGGTCTCCAGCAGCAGAAGGGGAGTCACTGACAAAGTAAGTCCAAGAAGTTCTTGTTGCCAGGATAGGAGGGAGATATATTCCTATATTTCCAAATTGGGATTAGAAATACATTTTTTTGCCACATACACACACACACACACACACACACACACACACACACACACACACACACACACACACACCACTTTCAATACAATTCAAAAAGCATTTACAAACTGCCTACTTTGTGTCAACAAGTACTATGCTAGGGTTGGAGATACAAAAAAAAAAAAAAAAAGAAAGAAAAAGAAATAGAAAACAACTATACAGTACCTAAAATTCAGGCAGTCAATATGAATTTTTGAAGTAGCTACTATATACCAGGTATTATACTAAGTGCTGATTATACTAAGCAGAAATGGCAGAACATGGTCCCCATCCTTGAGTAGTTCACATTGTTATGGAGAAGGCAATATACAAATATCTGCATAAATACAGATATTTATATACATGATATATAAAATACCTACATAATTGGAAGGAAATCTCTTTAAAGGTTTTTATATTTTAATAACCAAGATTCACTCAAGCAACTAACGGATGAACAAACACTTAGCAGGCACCCACCCGTGGCAGGCAGCACATTAGGTGGTGGACGTACAAAGACAAAGCTGTCACAGCTTTAACCCTATAGAAGCTTACATTCAATTGGCAAGAAGAACATGCCTGTATCAAGGTAATTTGGGAAGAAGGCACTGGAGATTAAGGTAGGTCTCACACAGGAGGGGAAGCTTGACCTAGACTTGAAAGAAATGAAATCTTCTAAGCTATAGAGGTGAGAAAGAAAGGCATTTGATGAATGGAAGACAAGGTAAGAAAGGATACATAAAGACAGGAAAGGCAATGTCCATTGTGAGGAAAAGAAAGAAGTCCAGTTTGGTTGAATGATAGAGCATGAAAAAGTATATAATAAGCCTGAAAAAGTAGGTTGGATCCAATCTGGGAAGGGCTTTAAGGGCCAAACAGGTTCAAATTTTATCACAGAGACAACAGAGGTGTGTTATTGAGCAAGGGAGTGACATGGTTAGTTAGACCTGCCTTTTAGAAATATTACCTTGGCCGCTGCGGGGAGGATAGAGTAGAGAGGGGAGAAGAGATTTGAGGCACAGAGTCCAATCAGGAGGCTACAGCAATAGGACAGATGAGAGGCAATGATGGGGATGATTTGTGTGAATGGATGGGAAGGGGTGAATGAGAAAGATTCTGCAGAAGCGAAAAAACTGACAAGACTTGGCAGCTGACTGCCCATGGGGAGTGAGTGAAGGAGAAAGTGGAGTAAAGAAAATCCTGGAGGTTGTTCTACAAGCCAACCTTTTTCCCCTTTTAACTCACCAACAGAATATTAAAAATTGGCCCTGCCTCCTCCCTCATTTTGGTGGTCCAAGATAGTCTTTTCATCAGAATGGGAGCAAGTTATCAAACAGGCACACCCTCCACTGAATTCAAATGCCCCTTGATGGTCTCAAGAATTGCCTTAAGTCTGAAAAGCGAAATAGCTTTGCATAGACCACACGACCACCATGAGACAATGGTAAGAACAGCACCCAAGTTTTACTGATTCTAAGGCTGGCATTCTCTCCCCAGTATTCATGTTAAGAATGAAAGAAAAATAAATGCTAAAAATAAGCTACCTGAAAGTATAAGTATTATGGAAACCTCACCAAAAATTCTAAAGGGAGGATTCAATGCCTTAGGGAATAATGAGAAATCTTGGGTTTTGTTTGTTTTCTATGACTAGGGAAAAACTGATTGACCTCAGCAGTTTCTTGGGGCTGGCCAGGGTTATTCTGAATGGCACTTAGAACATATTTTCAAGAAGGATTTTATAGCAATTAAATGATTGCTAAAAACTCTGGAAAACTATCATATAACACAGTTAGAGCTTGGTATTCACCACTTCTACTTTTTCTACACGATTGGCCATTGTAGCTATAGTGAGATTAGTTAGGCTAGAGAAATTATTGTAGGTCCCAGAAAGCAAATATTTTCAGTCCTTCTGCAGTCCAGAGCATAGGCTAAGAAGAGCTTGGAATGTTTATACAAATCACAGCATCACAGAATGTGAGCTGGTCGTGCCTACCAGAGCTTGCTTTCTGTTGGCCTAAGTTGAATATTCATGGGCTCCAGATTTCTAAACAGGACTTCTTTGGAGGATTGGTTCACATGGTAACTCAGAGTTCTATAACATTTTGCAGTTTGCAAAAACCTTCCCCTGTGTGGTAGGTAGTGCAAGTATTAATGTTTTCATTTTACAAGAAAGGAAATGGTGAACAAATCTGTTAGGCACTCTAGACCTCATTTTCCTCATGTGTAAAATGAGGTCGTGGGACTAGGGTCATGGGTTCCCAACCTTTTCTAGCTCCCTAACACTTGGTTTTCAATAAACTCTCCTATGCTCCCTTTTCAATAGTAAAGGAAAAAATGCTAGAGTTTACCATGCATATTGCCCAAAAGAAAAAAATGCAAAAAGATGAATTTCCCACCTTTCCTGCTTGACAAGTTTGCCCTATTCTCTGTTGGCATATGTATATGTGCATGTATATACATATATATATGTGTGCGTATGTGTGTGTATGTATATCTATATGTATATGTATATATATTCCATGACTGGAAACCCTTGGACTAAACGAACTCTAAGGTGGCTCCCAACACTAAATCCTGTGATCCTGGGGATGAGACATTAAGTGACTGGCCCATAACCGTGCAGGCACCAAGTCTAGGCTTTAAACTACTATCTTCAACCAGTGACTTTAAGGTCACAGCATAACAAAGAGGGTGGTTCCCACAACTTCTGTGCCAAGAGGGCGGGGATTCTACAACATATGCGTAAGGAATACACAAAGCTGTATGCACTACAAGCAGGTCAAAGACACAAAGAAAAGTATACAGCCAGTCCAAAATATTTAGAACAATATTTACGACTTTTTGTCGTTGTTGTGCTTGTTCTTCGTTTTCAAAGAAGACCATGACATCCGAGAAATGATGACATGACTTGACCTTGACCCTGTTCTGAGCAAGGGAGGGCTGAGCAAGGTCACCAGCCTCACTTTCTCCTCCTGAGCCATGTGGATGACTGGCGATGGCCCAGAATGCAATGGGAGACCTTGGCCTTCTTAGGCTGGCTTACTGAGTGAAATGGAAGCAAAGCTGATGCCCAGCAATTGGAAAATAGCTAGAAAGAAGAATTTTACAGGAGGAGGCAAGAAGAGCATTTTATTAAACTCCTAATATGTGCCAAGACCCTTTACCTCATTCTATCCTCACAACAACTTTGTGAGGGAGGGAGGTGTTACCCGATTTTACAGTTGAGGAAACTGAAGTTGGGAGAGGTTAGATGATTTGCCTATGGACAACATAGCTAGTTTGTTCAAAGATGAACTTAAGTCTTCCTGTCTCCTGACCCAGAGCTCTATCCACTGTACTACCTGGTGGCCTCTAAAGTAACCTGTGGTATATGTATATGCTACCATAAGGCCCATGGGACTTTTCCATCTCACTCACAGCAGAACCATCAAAATGTGTAGTCTTTCTCCATTAGCATGGGAGCTCCTTGAGAGTAGAGGCTGTTTTAGTTTTCTATTTATATCCCTAGCACTTAACACAGCATTTAGTAAAAGCTTCATTCATTCATTCATTAATGTCATGGAGTATTACTGTGTAACAGGAAATGATGAATATGAAGAATTCAGGAAAACACAGAACTTATATGAACCGATGTAAAACCAAGTGAGCAGAACGGGGAAAGCAATATACAACATAACAACAATGTACATATTAAGAACAAAACCACAATATAATTACAATGACCAAGTTTGACCTCTATGAAGAGATAGGAAAACACCCTTCTGTCCCTTCTTCTAAGAGATTAGGAAATATCAGTGCAGAACATTGCATATATTCGCAGACTCAGTGTGGGTTAGTTTTACTAAAATATATTAATGTATTTTAAAGGGATGTAGTGTGATTTTATAGAACAAGGCAGAGACAGTACTCTGGCTATCCTACCTTCAAGCCCAAGGATCATCTTCCCTTTTAGTGGCTGCTTTGCTCACTTTCATTCAGAAACATACCTCTCTAGGTTTAAAGATTAGGGCAATTTTAAGAGTAGAGAGAACAAAGATTAATCAGTTAATTCATTCAATAAACATTTATTTAGGGCTTTGAAAGCTGAGCTAATTAGCATTTCAAAGCATGGTAACAGGGGACTAAACTCCATTGACTAAAGGAAATTTAGATCCAGAAAAATCACCTTCCAATCTGATGAAGGAAGCACACTCTCTCCTCTCTTTATTCTCCTCCCTGTATACTCGCCCTTCTCTTTATTCTCCTCCCTCTCTATTTTATCCCTTCTTTTCTTTCTCTTATTCTTTCCATCCCTTTCTTCCCCTTTCAGACAATATCTTCCTCCTTTTATCCAAAATTCTTTGTGTTTCTCGAATGAAGTTTTATGTTCCCCGTCTTGAATTTAAAAAGCAGATGATCTCAATGTTTTATGCTTTCCTAAGAGAATATGAACTGGTTATACTACACTGTATTTTTATATAGAAGTATATATTACCATATTAATTTTTTGTGTGGGGTGGGAATGAAGAAATAAATGATTCATTGATCCCTGAGAATTACAAAGGTCATTGATCTTTGCAATATACTCTGAATTACTGTAGAGGAATAGGGCAATATTTCTCTGAACACATGTTCTTTTATAAGTGCCAAACCCAAATTAGTGCCTTACCTCAAAAACACCACATACAGGGAACACTGTCCTACTCACCTTACCATGAGTCACTAAGTGCCACCCAGTAAACAGAATTCACCATAGTGAAAGAGTTTACATGAGGTGGATGACAATATTTGTTTCCAATGTACTTTAACTCAAAAGCTCACATTTCTTACAACCATAGCTTTCCAGAGACAGCAGGAGACCAAAGGGCACGTTAAGTGCCATCACACACTTGGGAAAAAAGGGGAGGCATGAAAAGAAAGCGGTATTACTATTAATATCCATTATGGAAACATGGCATAAATATTTGCCTTAGCATGGTATACAAGTAAGGTACGTGAAATTATAATAAAACGAGATAATACTTGGCATCACGCACTAAAATATGAAGTCATTTTTTTTTAAATGTCTTCCCTCTAGATAAAAACTTTTGGAAGTCATTGATCACTTCACGTAACACTTAAATTATGATGAATAAGCCAGTTTTCAAAATCTTAGAAAAAAAAATTGGAATCATGTTTAAACTGATAGCAATATGAAAATAAATTCTATTAAAATTCAATAACCTTTGAGTATCATTTAAAGGAAAGTGCACTGGATATTCCTCCTCATTTGTATCCTGGTCTGAAATTCTTCCTGACTCCAATCCATCCTTTATAAAGGCATCAAAATCATTTTCCTAAAGAGTAGATCTGATTACATCAACCTGCTCAATCTCTCCCCTTGTCCACCAATACCCACATATACCCAGAGACTCCCTATTACCTCGAGGATCATACATAAAGTCCTCTGTTTTGGTGTCTCAAGTTGATTCCTATTTAGCTCCCACCAACCTCTACAATCTTACTACAAATAAGTCCCTCCAGACAGTCTTCTATTGTCACTGTCCTCCTTCCCGCTCCTCATATTTGACAAACAGCTTCCTCTCCTCTTGCTCTCTGTCATGCCTAGAATGCATTCTCCCTCCCCTCTATCACCTCTTGAAATCCCCTGTATTAACTGAGATGATACCAGGTGTTTAGGTTATAAATCTTTCTTCAAGATTCAGCTCAAGGGTTGCTTCTGCATCTGCCCCTTCCACTAAAGTTGCCTGGCTTCTGTCTCATATGTGTTTTACATATACGTACACACATGCATATATGTTTATATGGATGATGGATATGTCCATGTTATCTCCCTCATAAGAAGGTAAGATTCCTAAGGGATGGTAATCCTTGGCCCACTTATGGTATCCCAGAGCTCTATTTCACAGTGCATGGCACAAAGTAACCTCTTAGTAAATGCTTGTTAATTAAGAGTGAAGAGACCTGCATTAGAGTCCAGCTCTGTCATTGAGTAGAAGAATAAACTCCCAGGTCATCCCTTAATATCTCTGAGGCTCAGGTTTCTCATTTCCCAAATTAAGGAAATATAATTTGCTCTCTCTTTCTCACAGGTAAATGGGTAAGGATCAAATGAAATAATGTATGTAGAAGTACTCTAGTGAGTCACTTCCACTGGGCCTCAGTTTCCTCATGAATTATTTCAGAGGGTTGAATTAGATATCTAAGAACAGTTTCATCTTTAACATTCTTTTTCATGTAAATAGTATTTATTTTTTCCAATTACACCTAAAGGTAGTTTTCTACATTCATGTTTTATAAGATTTTGAGTTCCAATTTTTTCTCCCTCTCTTCCTGCCATTCCCCCTCCACAAGAAAGCCAACAATCTGATACAGGTTATGCATGTACAATCATGTAAACATATTTCCACATTAGTCATGTTATAAAAGAAGAAACAGGACAGCAGGGAAAGGCCATAAAAAACAAACAAACAAAAAAAGTAAAAATAGTTCTCTCTTTGGATGTGGACAGTATTTTCCATCATGAGACTTTTGGAACTCTTTTGGATCACTGCATGATTGAGAAGAACTGAGTCAATCATAGTCCATCACACAACGCTGCTATTACTATACAATGTTCTCTGCTTCTGTTCACGTCACCCAGTAGCAGTTCATGTCAGTCTTTCCAGGTTTTTTGGAAATTGGTCTGCTCACTGCTTCTTATAGCACAATAGTATTCCACTACATTCACATACCACAACTTGTTCACCTATTCCCCAATTGATGAGCATTCCCTCAATTTTCAATTCTTTGCTACCAGAAAAAGAGCTTCTATAAATGTTTTTGTACATATAGGTCCTTTTCTCTTTTTCATGATATTTTTGGGCTATAGACTTTATAAAGTATTGCTAGATCAAAGGGTATGCATAATTTGGTTGCCTTTTGGACATTGTTCCAAATTATTCTCCAGAATGGTTGGATCAGCTCACAGTTCCACCAACAATGCATTAAGATCCCAATTTTCCCATATCTTCTCCAACTTTTATCACTTTCCTTGTCTGTCATATTAACTCATCTGATAGGTATGAGATGGTGCCCCAAAGTTGCTTTAACCTGTATTTCTCTAATCAATAGTGATTTAGAGCAATTTATTCATATGAATGTAGAATGCTTTAATTTCTTTATCTGAAAAATATCCTTTGACTATTTATCAACTGGGGAATGACTAGTATTCTTATAAATTTAACTCAATCCTTTATCAGAAACACTTTTTATAAGTTTCCCAGTTTTCTGCTTTCCTTCTAATCTTGATTGCATTGTCTGTGCTTGTGCAAAACCCTTTTAATGTAATCAAAATTATCCATTTTGCATTTCATAATGTTCTCTACCTCTCGTTTGGTCCTAAATTCTTCTCCTCTCCATAGCTCTCACAGGTAAATGATTTCTTGTTCTCCTAATTTGTTTATGGCATCGCCCTTTATGTCTAAATCATGTACCCATTTTGACCTTATCTTGGGATAGGGTATAAGATGCTGGTCTATGTCTAGATTCTGCCATACTATTTTCCAATTTTCCCAGAAGTTTTTGTCAAATAGTGAGTTCTTATTCCAGAAAGTGGAGTCTTTGGGTTTATCAAACAGTGCATTACTATAGTCAATTACCACTGTGTCTGGTGTATCTAATCTAATCACACTGATCCACCGCTCCATTTCTTAGCCAGTGCCAACTAGTTTTGATGATGGTTGCTTAATAATAGTTTTAGATCTGGTATGGCTAGGTCTCCTTCCTTTGCTTTTTTTCATTAATTCCCTTGATATTCTGATCTTTTGTTCTTCATGATGAGCTCCTTTTCATTATCGTTTCTAGCTCCATAAAATAATTTTATAAATAAATAAATAAATAAGTAAAAAACATTCTATAGATCTAATATGTTGTTGTTCAGCTGCTTCAGATTTTTTGGGACCCCATTTGGGGTTTTCCTAGCAAAGATACTGGAATGGTTTACTATTTCCTTCTGCCGCTCATTTTACAGATGAGGAAACTAAAGCAAACAGGGTTAAGCAATTTGCCCAGGGTCACACAGGTAGGGGTGTCTGAGGCCACGTTTGAATTCAGAACAAGGAATCTTTCTGACTCCAGACCCAGCACTCAATCCACTGCACCACCTAAGCTGCCATTCTACAGGTCTAAACTTGGCCCCAAAGAAAAGCTATGAGAAGGTACTTCATGCTCAATTCTTTGTAAAGGTTGGGGGTAATAGGCATGGAACCCTGTGCATAATGTCAGACTTTTTCTAGTATTGTAGTTAATTTGCTGAACTGTTCTCATTTTTAGTCTATATATCTCTGACATATACTTTGGTATGATCTCAGGTAAGTCACTTAGCTTCTATTCATTTAACATTTTTTTTACCTATAAAATGGAAAGGCCAATACTTCTACTTATCTCAAAATCATGGGATGAATATAGTCCTATGTCAATGTAAATCATGATGGTCAATATAAATCTGAGTTGCTGTTTGGGTGATCTATCTGTTCACACAGTTAGTTCCCCTTTCTCCCTCATGGACAAAATCTGTAAGCTTCATGCTTACTTCTCTGACAGACAAGTACTATATTTGGTCAACAATATGCAGGAGGTTGGATGACATTTCCAAAGTATTTGTGACGCACTCACTCTTTTTCATAAGTCTATGATCCTTACTGATGTAACATTCCCTTTCTGACTACGGATGACAGCCCTGAGTTCAGCTCCCTCCTTGGAAACAGGGAAGGAAGGTAAATCAACCCAAACCCCCTAATTTTCATTGAAGTTCTTCCTGGTCCAACTGAGAATCTCTGTTTTCAACACCACACAGAGGCAATCAAGGAAAGGCTGGAGCTGCAGAGGGACAACTCAGATTCCGGGGTAGTACAGTGGTACTAGTCAAAAGAGACATCACATCTAAGACTTTGGGGGATGTGGGGGGCTGGGGGGGGTGTCTAGCATCCTGTGAACAGAAAATGCACAAATGGTCTCTTCTGTTGGCACAAGTAACTATCATAATCACAAATCAGACTATCTCATATTTACCTTGAAAGATTTAGCATTACAGAAAATATGGAATTATACAATCAAAAATATTCATGAGATTTTGCTCCAACCTACATAGAAGCATTGATGTAATTCTGGTATTGGCCAATTTAAGCCTTAAAAACATTTAAAAAACATAAAAGAAAAACTATCATCCTTATGTAGTAGAATTTAACTAAACACTGACTGAGTGTGTGCAATACTGTGTGCAATAATAGCCAATATAACTAAGTTCTTTACATGTCTTATTTCAGTTTATCCTCAAACAACCCTGTGGAACTCACCATCCTCATTTTAAAGATGATGGGCTCAGAGTATTTAAGATATCAGTCTATACACAGCTACTAAGTGCCAGGGGCAGGATCCAATTCTATGTCTCTTAACTCCATATTCAGTGCTATGCAAGGAAATATTTGTTGAATTGGATTGAATAAGACCTCTTCTCTTAGAAACTGTTTATTCATCAGATGAAAATTCAGAGCCTCACTTTTCTGAAGTTCAGATCTGACCCAAACGTTCCTTGGTTTCCCTCATGGACTTTTTAAAAGACCTTATAGCTACCCAAGCACCAAATCCTGACATTGAAATGTGGTCAATGACATCAGAAAGAAACTTCCCTCAATCACAATGTCTTCCTCATGTTCCAATAGATTATGAACTTTCAGACAAAATTTCAACTCTAAATCTCTCTCTACTACTGTGGAATTGCTACGACTAAACAGCAATCTCTCTATAAAACCATGATTCTGGAGAAAAGAAATATTTATGGAGCAAATGAAACCGCTAGCTAATAGGGTAAACAGACTGGTGAAAACTGTATCGCTGTGCTTCTGAATAATTAAAGATTCACTTAATTGGTGTACGATTATTTCTCATTCCATAGAAAATCAAAACTATAGAATTTTTTGTCTAACTTTAGCCTTAGAAAATGGTACCTTTAGTCCACAAAAATCAGATGCTATGACTAATATATTACAGACTCAGATCAAACGAACCCCTTTCTCTCTCTTTTTACTAAAGCCAGAAGATGATGATAAACTGCTAAGAATCCCACGGGCTTGAAAACTTTGGCATTTTGCCTTTATATAACTTAACCACTTGAACTATTCGTTTTCTTAAGAGAAGTTCCTGAAATAACTCAGCTTGAAGACAGATCTTTCTTAATAGTTCAGTCTTAACACTTTATGAACATTTACTTCTTACAGAATTCAAAACAGATAATATATCCATACTTTACAAAGATGGAAGAGACAGATCCCAAAGAAGTTAACAAAGGGTGTCCTGGCCAGCACTGCTTAGTTCTGTTGCACCTTGCTAAGAGCCCAGTGCCAAGTTGGCCTGGGAAAAATATCTCACTTCTGTACAAAGCTCAGCTCTGTGCTCATTTTTTCCAAGGAAGCAGCAGGCTGTAAAACTGTTGGAGAAACATATACTAGCTATCAAAAAAAAAATGCAGCCAAGTGAGAGTGTGAAATGCAAGAGGCAGAATCCTCAACTGGGTTAGAAGTCACCTTCTCCAAATGAAGGAAACAATTCCTTAACTACCATCCCTCCCCACCTCCCAACTTCAGAGACACTAATATTTTATGATCCTGGGCCATCAATGTGTTACCAACAGTCAAATGAAAGACTGAATTCATAGGGTAGGTTTGTCTGTATGCTTTTGCAGAGAGGAATAATGCAAAAGATAACTAACATAAAAAGTTAAGGTTCAGTAGTTAACATACAGCCATTCATCTGTCATCTAGGACTTGACTCACCAGCACTTCTGTAATTGAACTGTAAACATTTGAAGGCTGAATTATGAGTATATATGTGTATGCATGTATACATATAGACACATATATGTATACATACACAGACATATATTCATATACATACACACATATATCTACATATGTACGTATATATTTAAGACATTTCTCCTCAGGTGCTGCTTTCATGCCTGGTCTAAAGTTATCCCCTGTCTAGTTCCTCACAACATGTGAAAACACATTCAGACTCAAGTCAGCTAGGTCAACACAGGTTACTGGCACCCCAATATGAAATGCTTAGACCCAGTCTATCCAGAAACAGGGACTGAGGTCACACAGATGGAAACATCCCTCTTTAACATCTTTCATCCTCCTCCAGCAGGTAGATCAGCGTCAGATTTCTGCCTTATAAACAAATATTCCTTCCCTCGGGCAAACTTGGACTAGATCAGAGCCACATTCTTTCTTGCCAGGTTAGACTTCTTTCCCTGGACGACTTGTCTCACCTTCTCTCTTCTCTGCTGGGCACCAACATCTGCCCTTCTCCAGCCTGGCTTACAGGCAAAGCTCGGAAACCCTGCTTGGCTCAGTTTCAAGCTTGGAGCGACGAAAGGGCATCCACCCACCACTCCATCCTGCCTGCTTACCTCCTTTCTGAAAATCCCCGGCTCATTCCAGCTCCAAGTCGGACAAATGAGGACAGCTTGAAGCCAGAAGTGGAGACCCAGGCATGGGGAGAGCCTCCCCAGCTCACAGGGCACACAGAAGGTTGGCTTTCCCTCCTCTTGCTATAGCTGAAGGTAACTGATCTTACCGGATAAGCATGAGACTTGGATTCAGCCAAAAAAGAGGGATGAAATGTAAACAGGAGGGCGGAGCCATACAGCAATGAAGTTTAGTGAAATTTGAACTCCTGAAACTGAGGAGGAGGAGTAATGTGCACTTTGAAAAGGTAGCTCGAGCAAAGCTTCCTTTACCTCCACCTCCCTTCTCGTGCCCCCAGATCACAACTGGGGGAGACTATTTTCTCGCTTGGTCCAAGACCTCCACTTTTATATTTGTATTTCTCCTGTATACCGCACCCAGAACAAATAAACAGCTCCTCAATATCTGCAGAGAAGCCTGGAGAAAGCATTTAGTGTTTCCAGTCTCACCTCTGCTACTTACTTGTCTACCCTTGGGCAAATCATTTACCCTGGGCTCCATCTGTAAAGTAAGGGGGTTGGACAAGTTCTCTAAAGGACCTGTCCAGCTCCAAATCTAACTATTTCCCTTGAAATGTGTTAACACCAAACCCCATCTGTGTTTTCTCCCAGTATAAGTTTGCAGTAGTAATCGCCTGTAATACTTTAGGGGGGGGGCTCATATTGCCTAAGCTCCCACCCTCCAAATTCTATCGTATAGCTCTTTTTCATAACTCTGGCTTGAATATATTGAAATTTGGGGGAGTCAGACTACAAAGAATTACCTTTGACTATTGGGAATCTTTATTTCTGACTGCAGATGCATTTTGCTTTGGTTAGAGCCCAGACTTCCCTTTACTCTTTAAATGAACTCAACTGCATAACAAATAATCAAAGTACATTAGAATACCAACAAGTCCCGCCCAAAATGACCTGACCATTTCACAAGGGCTTTCTATTGTTTCAAAATCTGTCACCACTTCATCTCTTCTCCCTGGGAGAAGTTGCCCAGTCATTTCTATGTCTGGAATGAGTAATGCATATGCTAAACTTAAAAAAAAAAAACTTTAAAAGACCAGTTACGGACAAGTTAATTGTAGGATATAAATAACAAACAACATGACCCTAAACTAGGAGCTGATGTAATGGTAAAATGTATGCATATGTTACTGCAGATCATAGAAAACAAGATGGTCTCAAAGTAACCTTCCAACTCAGTGATCCTATGATCCCCTGTTTTGTCCAAGTTTCTGAAATGTTTAGTGCTTGAGAGATGCTATTAATGCAACTACACATTCCATACCCTGGCATAGGAGTCCAATCTAATTATTTTCTTTCTGAAGATCACAACATTACTATCATAGAAATGGGAATAGATTTTTACATAATGTTTTTCTCTCAAGAGAATTAAAAAAAATGAAAGATACAAATTTTAAAAAGTGTGTGAGAGAGTGAGAGAGAGAGAAGGGAAGGGAGTGAGGAAGGAAGAAAACAAAAGAAGAGAAAGAAAGTGAGAAAAAGAAAAAAAGAAAGAGGAATAAATCAGCTTTTTCTCAGAAAAGTGGATTCTGGCCAAATTGCCTCAACCTCCCCACATTCCCAATTATCAGGCATGTTCTCCCTCTCTCATCTTTATCTCTTGAATAACCAGCTTTCTTGCTTTTCTTGACTGACCTAGTTATTGGTGCCCACCCAAATTACTTTGTATTTATAGTTTATGTGCTTAACTATGTCTAAGATATACCGCAAACTCCTAGAGAGAAGGGAGGGTTTTCTTTATCTTTCTATCTTCACAACCTATCACAGAACTGGGCCGACAGTGTGCATTAATAACAGTGTGTAAAGTTGAATGGGGCCTGGATGTCAACCACTGATTCATGCTTAAGTTTTTAGACTGGTAACTGCTGGTCTAGAATTGTGACTGAGAATATTTTAATTTGCACACTAAAAAAAGAGCCCTTATAAGACATAGAAAAACATAAATGTTTTACATCATTTGGTCTTTTATGCTCTCTTTTTAGTTTAGTGGAAATGGGACATTCAAACTAAAATTAATGTGCTATTAAATCTAACAGCAAAAATACCTTTTTGATTTTGTCATATTTTTTTTGACCTAGAGTTCATTTATTTCATTTTGTCAATTCCTTACCTAAAAGAGTTGACATAAACTTTTAGTATGTGCGTGAGCATAGGGATATGAATTTATGTGTGTATAGTGATGTAAACTGGCAATTGGTTGTATACTTGTCTTTCAATTTGTTTTTTTAATGTGATTAATATTAAAAAGAAATTATCATAATGCTGTCACTGACCATATGTTATTTTTCCCAAGTGAACCGAGGCCCAACGTAGGCTGTTTATTCTACGAGTACTGACATACAAAAATAACTTGCTATTTGAGCATCCTCAGAAGTCCCGCCAATAGGGAGCTATGTGGTTCTAAGTGTTTGTAAAGTCTCAAAACCTTTAACCTTAAACAGTTGTTATTTTGTGCACGGAATTTCACTGCCTCCATCAAAGCATGGATAAAGACCAGTGTTTTATACATCTAGTAAAAATCTGTTAAAAAAAAGTTTAAAAAAATACAACAAAACCTAGATTATTCCCTGTAAGTTTCGAAAGTAGGGCCCCCTAGTGGGATACCCTGAAAACAAGATGTTTCCAAAAGGAAAAAGAAACAGGAATAGACATATATATTGTCCAGCTGATGTATTATGGAACATATAAAGAGCAATACAGAAATGAAAATATCATTAGAGCAAGAACTACAGAGAAATGTAAGGGATAGATAGAGGGGCTGAAAGGTGAGGAAAGAGAGACACACAGGAGAGTGAGGAAAGGATAAAGATCTGAAGCTGGGCATGGGAGGATCCTAGATCACAGTATCATGGACTTCCATCTAGAAGGGACCTTAGAAGTTACTATCTAGTCCAAAAATCTCTCATCGTACAGAACTGTAAAGAACTGAAGACTAGAAAGTGAAATAATTTGTTCAAAATCAAACTAAATAAGCAACAGAACCAGAATTTTAGACTGTTGTTTACTGATTTTAAGGGGGAAAAAATGAAGAAAATAAAATCAGTGAAGAAATAACTACAATTAAAAATCCAGAAGACTATCAGAATAGGGAGAAGGGGGAAGGAAAGGGGGAGGGGAGGAGAAGAGAAGCTAGTGGCACAGTGAATAGAGCACAGGACCTGGAGTCAGGAGGACCTGAGTTCAAATATGACCTCAATCACTTAGTAAATAACTGTGTAACCCTGGGCAAGTCATTTAATCCCAATTGCTTGTCCCTCTCCCCTACCAAGTCTGTCAGAGGAAGTGAATTGCAGTAGAAAGAGCCCTGAAAGAGGAATCAGGAAATCTGGGTTCTAGACCCAATTCTGCTACTGTCTAACATCTACAAGTTCAAATGTCTTTATTCATAAAATAATGGATTTTGACTAAATTGGGGATTCTTAATTTGCTTTTTGAAATGTTCTGATAACTTTTTCAATATAATTCATTTCCTTTGTAATATATTTTATTTTATGCATTTAAAATACGATTTTGAAAAAGAGACCACAGCCTCACCATATGGTCAAAAAGATCCTCGATACACATAAAAAGAGATTAAGAGCTTACCTTTGGACTAGATGGTTTTTAAGGCCTTCCCCCCCAATTTGAATATATTTCTCAGTTTCTGCATCAGTAAAATTAGAATAATAAAAGCACCGACCTCAGAGTGTGACTTTGGGTAACACACACAACACTTTGCAGCCTTAAATCATTACAGAAATGTTTCTTGTGAGTGTTTTCACTATGCTCTTTATGAGCAGAGACTGGTACCTCCCCTGCACACAGTGAAAGCCTAACACATAAATACCTGATGAATTGCTCATGGTAACCTTCTATCCATCTACTTGATCTAGGCAGGAGTCACTAACACACAATCGCAAAATTTATATATAGCGTCACAACATTTTAGGACTAGAAGGGGCTTCAGAAAGACTTTAACCAAATTACCTCAATTAGAGGTATTAGAGAAAATGATGCCCCAAAAGACAGTGCATGGTGTCCAAGGAAATATAATAATGTGGTGACTGACACAGAAGTAAATGTTTGTTCACTTTGATTTAGTTCTTTTAGAATCCAAGTCTCCTAACTCCTATTGGGATGAAATTTCCAATATATTCCAGCCCCTCCCCCCCACAAATCAATCATGAAAGATAAAACATTATTAAGAAGAAATAATAGGTGAGGAAATGAGGACCTGAAAAATATGACTTTGAAGAAGAAACAAGCATAATTGTGAAGGACTCTGAGATGATTTACAGAAATTTAGGCTTAAGAAATCCAAGAAAAGTTAGAATGTGGAAGCTGCCCGAGAGTTATATAACTTTGCCAAGGAGGAATGTAGCTCAGAGAAACTGAGTGCAAGGGGACAAGGCTGAAAAAAAAATGGATGGCTTTGAGAGAAGAATTTTATCTGAGTCCAAGGAGCAGCCTAGAATCTTAGATAAAAGGTACCACGCTTCTCAAATGAAGAAGAGAAAGGCTTGCTCTAAAACGTTAAAAGCAAGAATAAATTAGGAAGAGAGCGTCAAATAAAAGTCAAAAAGTCTGATGTATGAATGATCCCAATTGAATGAATAGCAAGAATTTCTATGGTACCTCAGGTTTGCAAAGCACTATGCTTATTTTACCTCATTTTATCTGATACAACAACCCTGTGAGGTAGGTACTAAGGCAACATATGATGACATGTTAAATGACTTGCCTTAGATGGGCAAAGGCAGGTTTCAAACTCTTCCTTTCTCAGAGTCCTCCCTATCCACTATGCTACTTATCTACCTCCCATTATGATTCTGTATGCTCATAAAATTATGGCATCACTAATTCTGTGCTATATAATGGCACTCTGCACTATATTAAAATGATAATGATGACTAGACTTACTGTATTGAAAGAATTCATGGGAGGACACAGAAGGAAAGTATAGCAGCAGGGTTCAATTTGGTTCAGTAAACATTAAGTGCCTCCTATGAGAACTCATTGGTACGTAGCCATCTGATTGAGAGCTATAAAGAGCTGCCAGTTATCATGAGTATGGCAAACATTTTGCACATTTTAAATTAAAAATAAACACAATCAGAATACAGGAAATGAAAGGAACTAGTGACAAATTCAGGCAGGGCTTGTCTCTCTTAAGACTAACTAATGGTATTGTTGGAAACAGCCAATGTGAAGTCATAGATTATTCTTCGGCAAGTCACTTAACTTCTACTTCTTAAAAGAAAAACAATTTACAATGATACCTTAAAAACTAGTTTCCCATTATAATGAAGCCTACCATATTATAAAAACAGGATCATCATAAATCAAAGCACTTCCAGGGTTAATATGGGTAAATTCAGGGTCTCGACCTTGTGGAATTGCCTGTAAAGTTCAAAGTTTTACCCTCTCAACAGTACAGGAAGGCGCTAAACCGAGCATATATTGTAACAGACAGTCAAATACGGACAACTGAGAGTAACCAGCAAAGGTGCTGTGTGAGGTCCAGCAAGGAAAGTAGCAACTTTGGTGATAATTCAAATGGCACCAAAGTCATTCTTATGTAACACTTCATCTCCTATCCCCAGGTCATTGTAATGACCATCCCCAGTAGCTGGAATGCTCTTCTTCCATCCTTTTGCTTCTTAGAATTCCTTGCATCCGTCAAGACTCACCTCAGAGGCTACCATCTACGGGCAACCTTTCTCCAAGTGTTCTCCCCCAACTTGTAGCTCCTTCCCTTCAAAGATGATATTCCATCTATTGTGTTTGAATCCCTCATGTACCTATTTCACATTCTGTCTTTGTCATTAGAGTGTAAGCTCCTTGAAGGCAGAAAATATATTTGCCTTTTTTTGGTACTCTCAGCACTTAAGTATGTACATAAGAAATGCTGGTTGACTGAATGACTGTGACTCAATAGCCATGTTCCTATTAAGAGTCAATAAAGCAAAATGATTTCTTTACTTTTTTCTTATTTGTCTGAAGCCATTTATGTGAAAAGTTTACCGTGTGACTAATTAGCCAACAGTAAAATAATAATTATATATAGCATTAAATCATAGACACCTAGGCGGTACAGTAGATAAAGTTCTGGGCCTGGAGTCAGGAAGACTGGCCTTCCTGAGTTAAATAAAATCTGGCCTCAGATACTTACTAGTTGTGTAACCTTGGGCAAGTCA
This sequence comes from Potorous gilbertii, assembly GCA_028658325.1. NCBI lineage: Eukaryota > Metazoa > Chordata > Mammalia > Diprotodontia > Potoroidae > Potorous > Potorous gilbertii. Next base: position 65,296,488 of record CM053772.1, on the reverse strand, counting down.
CTTAATCCTGTTTGCCTCAGTTTCCTCATCTGTAAAATGAGCTGAAAAAGGAAAGGGCAAACCACTTCTATATCTTTGCCAAGAAAACCTCAAATCGGGTCATGAAAAGTCCAACATGACTGAAACAACTGAACAGTGGCAACATAGTATTAGATGTATTAATATACTAGTAAATTATACTAGAGTACAGTAGTAAACTCCTTATATCGAAGAACATAATTTAATAAGTAGGAGATACCAGGAGAACACCTAGTCTAACCCTTGCATTTTACAGATAATGAATAAGTCACATGTCTGAACTTCATTTCCTCATCTGGAAAATGGCTATAATTATACTAGCATTAGTATCTCAAAGGTTGATTGTGCGGAAAAGGCTCTGTAAACATTAGAGAATAATGTATATGCCTAATTGTTAATCACAGAGGTTAAATGCCTAGCCCAAGGTTACAAAGCTAGTTATTGGCAGAGCAAAGATTAAAATCTGGGACTTTACATTTTCTAATCCTGTACTTAAAGAAACAAACCAAAAAACTACACACTCTACAGTGTTGAGATTTTTGCTTGTACAGCAAAATCATCTCTCTGTTGCTTTTAATTGGTTATCAGGGATACTGCTTGGAGGAATGGGATATGAATCCTGCCTCAAGCTTGCCCAAATGGCTTAGACCATTGACTTCATGTGAAATTTTTTATTCCATCCCCTTCTTTCCCACAATCTAGCTTGCATATCCCTCTTTTCCTTCTAATTTCCCTTTGCTTTACTGCTGCCAATGACCACCATGTTCATCTCCTGTTAGAAATCAGACAGAAGAAACTGCTGAATATTGGGGCAAATATCCCAACAGAATTATGACACTTTTTCAAAGGCTTTATAAAAACCTAACTATATTACTTCATTGTATTTCACTTAGCACTACTTGAGGATTACATCACACTTTACTACTCTCAGATAAGATTTACCTCTTCCATCCTTTATGGTTGAAGAATTTCTAAGTTATTTTAGAATTAACATTAGCCATTTATATCATGGTATTGTATGTGAACAGTGATGAGTGCTGGGGGGAGTGCAGAGAAGAAAAGGGGGTAATATCTTTCTTGGTGAATTGAGTAGATTCTATTTTTAAAAAAACCAGAAATATCTGATTATTTGTAGAAGATAATGTGTATTTTGAGCAATACAAAGGAAAAAAGATAAAAAGTAACACTTCTCAATTACCATTTTCTCTATTAAGAAGAAAGACTTACAGCAGGGTTTCTCAAACTATTTGGCTGCATGAACCTTTTACTCCCTTAAAAATTACTGAGGCTTTTCCCCAAAGAACTTAATGTAATTTATGCCTTTTAATATGTACCATACTAGAAATTAAAACATCTTGCTATCATGTAAATAGTTTTAAATGTGTAGACCTCATTCAAGGGTCTTGAGGACCCTCCGGAGTTAGGGAACCAAATTTTGAGAACCCCAGTTTACAGCATAACTTAAAGTTAATAGAACAAAAATAATAGAAGTGACATGTAACTCAATATAAAGCAGAGAGTAAGAGGAGATCCAGCAATAGGAAATCAATACCTTGCAGGCAGATGGGAACTGATGTCAACATTCATAAGATTAGAGAAAATAGAGGTAGTGCCACCAGACCAATAAGAAACAAACCATGCATAAGCTCTTAAAAGAAGAAAGTTGATGGATTCTGTAAACCACATTTCTTGGGTACGATAACATGGCAAAATGGAGAACAGATTATTAAAGAAATGATGACCGATAACCCATCTGACAATATTGAAAATCTGAAGAAAAATTGCATCATTCATAAAGAAAGCCTTAATATAAGGAAGAACTAATTAATAAGAAAGCTTCCTAAAATAGAATCAATGTCACTTTGAGGTAACAAGCTTCTCATGTTAGAAAAATATGAACTGAAGCTTCTGTCAGGTAGATTGTAGATAGGGTCTATGCACCAACCAGGGGATTGGCCTGGACGCTAATAGAAGGGACCTTAAAACTAGTCTTTATGCTCTCTTCCAGTTTAAAGAGTCTCTGGTGTTCCTATTTAAAATCTTACAACCACTGAGTGATCTTATAAATCCCAGGATTACAGTGTCATACATCTGGAACCAGAAGGGATCCTAGAGGTCATGTAGTCATAGTCCAACACTTTCATTTTCCAGAGGCACAAAGGAGGGAACTGTGCTATAGAGAAGGTGTGTAACTTACTTATGCTCGCATAGGTAGGAAATGGTAAAGCTGAGGTTTGAAACCAGGTCCTCTGGCATTCATTATGATAGTGATGTACCTCTCATGCAAAATATCTCAGAAAACTATGCAAAATAAAACTGTGTCTTGGGGGATAAAATAATGGCATTCGCTATAGAATCAAGAAAGATAGAAAAAATAAATGGATTCTGTAATAGTTTTAATAACCAAGCCATGATAACAATCTCAATCTGATAGACCCATTAAAAGCCTTAAAAAAATTAACTTTTTCTTCAAAGTGATCTTCAAATCAGTAACATCTGACTCTAAGGAACTTGATACCCTTTTCCCAAAAATCCCTGAGCCATGATTCCTCATCCTGAGTCAACACTTTGCATGCTCTTGGCGCACGCAAACGCACACACACATGCACACACACACACACACACACACACAAATGGTTAGACTCTTCTTGACCCAACTTGTAATCATCTGCAGTACAATTACCAGTGTTTGGCGCAGGCCCCCTAATGCGATGAGAACAACCTGTTTAAGACTACATCCTATTGTTCATTTCACTCATACGCCTGAATACCCTTCAGCTTGTCTATTCCAACAGAAGCGTCAGTCTGACACTATGGGCTCTGAAAACAATTGTGGTTGCTGAGGGAGCCAAATGCCAGTTCTTAGAATATGTGTGGAGGTTATCATCAACTCCTGTCAACAGACCCGGAGCCTGACTGTGGCTTGAGCCTCATTCCTTAGATCTATGGTTTGAACACACTTGTAGCTGTGACAGATAGATTACAGAAGGTGGAGTTGAGGATGGAAGGAGGAGTAGGGAGGCTGAGAAGGAAAAGGAAGGATTACAGTACAGCATTTTCATATGTGTGGCTGTGTATTTTTTAATGCCCATCTCCCTGAGAGAGGCTGAACTCTACATTCAACTGTAAAGAAAAGGGAGGGGGGAAAAACGGTAAGGCAGGGTCAAATAGAACTTGGACTTTTCATAACTCCCATAAACTTTGTAGTCATTTCAAATCACTGTTTAACATTCCTGGGGAAGTGGGCATGACCAGATTGCATCCAGAGGTAAAAGTGATTCATGTTCACAAGTTAAAACTTGCTTATACATTTTTTTTCTAAAGACCTTTGTGTTATTTCTTGGATGCCCACCAATTGGCTCTGTGACCTCGTTGTCTTCATTACTCAGTACATTTTTGAATTTCATTCATTTGTACAATCATGAAATACATGATATCAGAACTAAAAGGGACTCGAGATCATTTGGTACAATACATTTGTTTTACAAATGATAGCTTTAGAACAGAAAAGGATCTCAGAGATCATCTCCAACCCCCTTCTGTTACAGATGAGGGAATTGAACAGCTCAGAGGGATTAAATTCCTTGCCCAAGATCATGCAGCTAATGGTGGACAAAATCAGGCATTTCAATGCTAATACTAGAGGTTTGCTCTACTACATCAGTGGTATTGAGTACCTATCCTTCATAACTGATTTTTATAAAGAACGTAATGAATTCATATTCTCATTTGGTCCTCAAAATAAGTAGAAATTATAAATATTAATATCTTCCTTTTACAAATGAAGAAATTGTAATACACAATGCTAAGGTCTGGGAACAGATTCATTCATAAATATGGCCCACATTCTAAAAAGTTAATAATCTATTAATTATTTTCAAATGATAAAATATATCCCAATCCTACTGAAAGTCAATGAAAGATAGCTCACAAAGCCCTTTGGGGAAGTTTCAGTAAAATAACTTGCCCATAATTTAAAGGGAAAAAATAATAGGAATAAAAAGGAATTTTGTATGATTGTAATGACCAAGGAAGCTCTCTCAAAAGAGATGAGAAAATGCACCTCTGAAACTCTTTTGGAGGTGGGGCCCTCACTAAGGAGTATGGAAAGTTGTAAAATACTGTCAGACTTCTTTATTCTGTCATGAGGATGGCTTATCTGGTAAGAGGAGAGAATAATTCAGAAAAAAGGTGATGCAGAAACAAAAGCCTGGGTGTCCCTATTTCACTAAGCCTGGTAGTACAGGGGGCTACTTTTAGGTCTAATACCACTATCAGCTTTGACCTGCTCTATTTTCAACCTGAGCAAATCTGCCTCTGCTTAGGCAATATGGCAGCCCTCATATCTAGGGAGTCACCACAATCATGTCAAATTGACTGCCTATGCCCAATTGCCTTAGCCTGGAGCTAAGAACTCTGAAACCCAAAGATCTATCACCTTCAGTCTCCTAGGTAGCTGGGATTATAGGCATAGGCTATGACACATGGCAAAGATGTTCTTACAAGAAATACTTCCTTGTAAAATACGAATTGGTTTCACATTATATATAGGAATGAACTTGGGGAACTATCGTTACCTAAAATCAATTCACTGAGACTGTTCATCATTCATGAACCTGCTTTCATCACCTATGGATGTAATAATGCAATGAAATCGTATAATAACACAGGAAAAAAACCATGGAGAACATCCAATCTAGCTGCCTCATTGAACAAATGAGAAAACTCAAGCTCAGGAAACTTCAAGAATCATGGGAATATTAGAGGTTGAACACGTTTAGCTATTATATATCTAATCTGAGGCTCAAATATGTGCAAGGAGTCAGACAGCTACTAATTAAGAAGCAGAATGAGGATTTGAATCCTGGCTTCCTGATGTCCAGTCCATGCTTTTTCCATCACACTATACAGTTTTCAATAAAGTGGTTAGATAAGTACATTTTAAAGACTTTTTTTGCTGTTTAAAATTTTGTGTTCACATATTTTGTTTCGATCCAGGAGCTATTTCCTAAGAAAACACTCAAAGAAATGCCCTCATAAATCAAGTTCTCTAAAAAGTTGAACACAACCACCTAAGAGAGTTCATCATCATCAGCCTTTCTTTTTCCCATTCTGCCTTTGCCTTAGGACTCCTACAATGCTGGGCAGATAGAGGATAAAACAGATTTAGAAAAAAGGATGTTATCAATCTACTTTGCTATTTGTTAGAAGCCCTGGCAAAATGTTTGAGAGCTGATCAGGTCTACTCTAATGAGGTGACATGAGGGTTTTTGATATCGGGGGTTTTCTATTTATCATACGACCTACAACCCCACCAAATATAAATTCTATGTATTTCACATGGTAATTGCAACTTAATTTGGGTGCACTTATAATAGTATGCTATAGCTGCATCTAATAGTATAAAATATTTCCCACCCTTGTATGCTTCATATTAAGAATATCTATACCACTATGAAAGGAAAGTGTAGACTTCACTAATTGCACATGTCCTCACCTCAGTTTTCTCTTACATAAAATTGGAAAGCTGAGTCAGATGATTGATAAATTTTATTCATTCTAGAAGTCCACACAAGTCCTTATATTGTTATATATTACTGTGGGAAAACAAAATGCAAGCTGACATCATCAAAACTAATACAATTACTACAGAATTACATCATTTTAGAGCTAAAAGGGACCACAGAAATTATCAAGCATAACTCTATCATTGTACATAAGGGAAAGGCAGGCCTGAAGAAGCTAAAGGAGACACATTTACATGGCCTTTTGTAGATAAGTACAATTTTGCAAATTGTGTGAAATGTAGGCACTGAAATACAGTATAACTTTTATTTATATCTAAGAACAATTAGTATTAGAAATAGGAAGCAAACATGGAATAGACCTAAAAAAATCAACTCAAAAACAAATGACTATAACCAGGATTGTTTCCTTTTGGACAAATTGGAATAACTGCACAGCAGACCACACAAAGTAGATATTATTTTGATTGAGCACTGAAGAGAAAATGAAATAGGAGTAGGTTTTTCCTACATTGCCAATATTATCTGAAACTAACTTTAATACATACATAGCTCCTTGAACATCTTCTTACTAAAAAACAAGCAAACAAAACAAAACAAAAAAAAAAAGTAGAAATGTACCAAGTACGTACAAGTAGAAAACATGTGTATTTTAATTACACAATTTTGTTGTGGTTAGGGTTTTCCAACATAGTAACCCTTGGTATAACTTTATGAAAAACTGGGCAGACAGAATAGGTAGAGGAAAGTGTTTTCCAAAGAGAGAAAAGCAATGTGAATTCTATTTTTTGTTGTTTTGGCAAACTTAAAATGATAAGCTTTCATTCATCATACAAAATCTACAGATTTCAGAACCAGCAACATGTCAAGACTACTAGATTTGGGTTATTTTATATAATTCAACTTAAGCCTTGAGCTCTCAGTATGTCAGTCAATAATCATTTATTAAGCAGCTACTACACTGCAGGAACTGTGCTAAGGAACAGGAGTACAGAGAAAGTTGAAAGACGGTTCATTCTGTCAAGGAGCTCACCATCTAACGGAAGAGATAGCATGCAAACGAAGATGTACAAAGAAATGTGAATAAGTTTATTAGGCCTGAGGAGACACCTTTAAAAAAACGCCCTCTAATAATTCTGATCAACATCTACTCTGCAGCTTATATCCTTGGACAATTTCCTGAGACACTGAGAGAAATCTGTCCAAGTTCCCAACAGCTAGTCTGTGCCAGAAGTTACACTTGAACCCATATCTTCCATCTTCCAAGGCCAGAGCTCTTTTCTCTGTGACAGGGAATGAATAATACTTGTATTAATACCCTAACAGAGTTGCTGTTATGAGGAGATTGTTTCACAGACCTTAGTAAATGTGAGTTAGTATCTCAGAAGTCAAGTAGCTAACAGAAGAAAAGCAGAAGGAAGATGGCACCCAAGGTCTAAAGATATGATGATGTAGGTTGGTCCTAGGGCTTTCTGTCACTGCTCTATAGAGTCCCAGGAAAACTATGTGGGGAGAAGAGTCATTTTCCTAGTTAATTCTATTCTGTAGAACCTATTCAAGGAAACATACTGTATAGGATCAGTTCTTTCTTCTGTGCAGGGAGAGAAGAGAGTGGGCAAGATCATTCTTCAATACTGCCCTCTTGATTCCTTCCCTCCTTCTCCACCATCTTGTATCAGGAGAGTATGAAACTTTATTTGCAATTTTCCGTTTTATCGGGGTGCTTTTCTCTCTGATTCTGAGAGCCTCATGATCTCTCACACAGGCAAACACAAAAGGATACCAAACATTTCAGAGAAGTATTCATGGCACACCTATGACTGAACTTTTGACACAGCTATCATTTCCCAATTCTCTGGCATTCTTTGTGCCTTGGGTTTTAGATATAATCAACTCCAGAGTAGGAGAAAGGACAGCGTCCCCAGTGAGGTCACTGGCAACAGATACTGTTTTCCTCAGTGACTATAAGAAAAATTTGTTTGTTTGGAACACAAATATGAAAAGAAAACATGATAAATGGAAGCTAGCTTCCTGAGCCAATCTACCTATTTCCAGTTAACTTATACTATATTAGTTAGTTTGAAGTATCTCTCTTGTAAAATATATGCAGAGTTTTAAATTAGGCAAGGGGAAGGGAATACGCATTTACATAGTGCTTACCATGTGTCAACTATGGTGCTAAGTAGTTTCGCTATAGCAGAAGTAATAGAGAACTAAAAAAAAAAAGGTAGGGGAGATTGGTGGTGAGAGGAGTGGGACATGGTTTTTCCAGAGTGGGAAAAAAAATGGGGAAAGGAAGAGTATGATAGGATAGAACTGAGTAGTGTATGGCGGGGGGAGATGCGATGGTGGTCAGTCAATAGATTTGTATTAGCAATTGCAGCATGGGGAGGTGGTAAGGAAAGGCATAGGCCAAGTTGAGGGGGATCTGAAAATCCACAGTGCACCAAGCGCAGGGCAATCCTCGCATTCACAGCAGTCAGATAAGTGAATCCACATTTGGGGCAGCTTTCTGAGTGTAAAAGTTTTCTGTAAGTAGAATCATATGTTGAGGACAATCACCTACATGATTCCCTCAGTTAAAATATGAGAACTGTATTTATCTTGTAACCTATTTTAACCTAAAAATATTCTTTGACATTACATCTTATGTTCTAATAAATAACAAATCCATTATTCAAATCGCTGTGATTTTGGAAGTTTTGTTAATTTAAACAGAAAGGAAAGAAATAAGCATTTATTAAACCTACTATGTGCCACTCATTATGTTAAGTGTATTACAAATACAATAACCCTGCAGATGAAAGAGGGGGAAAGAAGCAGGAAAAGGAAGGGGGATAAAAGCATTTATAGAGTGTCTACTATATGCAAGGCACTGTACTAAAAAGTGCCTTTGATAAATTTTATAAATGCCATCCCACTTAATTCTCACAAACACCCTGCAAGGGAGTGTTTATCTAATTATCCTAATTTTACAGATGAGGAAACTAAGGCAGACAATATCTTGTCTAGGACCAGCTAGTAAATGGGTGAGGCTTGATTTATACTCTGGTTTTCTCTGACTCCAGGCCTATTTCCCAAATTGAAACTTATCTCAGCACTAGGAAAAAAAATGGTGAAATAAATTAATGGCATAAAAAAGAAAGTTTGGTAGTTTCAAAACTAATCTAAAACTGTGTTGACCTAATATACCTGTTCTTAAAAAGAGCATGGAGGAAAGAGATGGAATTGTTTTAAAGGAATTTTCTAAAACAGTTCAGAAATCAGAGGCCTAAAGGTGAACTATAGATCTACTTCTGAGAAATTCTGGATTTAAATGAAATGTCAGCTAGGTAGCAAGCCAGTTAAAGAAGCAAAAGCAGCTCCCAATCATACTCTATTTCTATATAAAGGACAGAGGAAAGTTATCTCCTTTTCAATGGCAGAAAGAAGGATTTGCATTTTTAGAATAAGGGTACAGAATGTCTCTTTCCTTCAGATTTTGAGTCAAATATGTACTTGTACTTGTTTCAGGCAAAGCACACTTAGGGCACAGGCCTGACTATGCAGACAGGATAATATATCACCATATGGAGACAGCTCACAATATTTATAAGAAACCTACTTCAGAGTGAAAACATTTTGAGGGCACAATGTATAAATCCAAAATGAGCCAATGGCAAATGTACTTCTTTTAAAATATTCTGTAATTCAAACTTTTGGTTAATCTCCTAACCCCTGCCTCAGATTAATGCAAATTATTAAGAATATCTGGCATTCTAATAACTCCCATATTTCATTTCCATATCATTTTTCTTTGCGAATTTTTTTCAGATTGTAACTGGAACTGGATATGTAATCTTATTGCTACTAGGAATTCCTGGGTGAGGAAACCCTCTCACATGAGCACCCCCTCTCCAAGATGGAGAGTATTTCCTTTAGTAGCTATGAATTCTTTTGTTTAGGCCTGTTTACCCAGAATTTACCAAAGTCAGGCCAGCTTATCCTATAAAGCTCCTGAAAGATAAGAAAGGCTATTGTTCTTTCAGAGTTCCAACAGGGAAAGGATTCCGTCTTTCCTTTTGAAAGCCAATCAAAAGGCCCTGGTGAACTAAAGAATGCCAAACCTTTCACCTCCCAAGCTCATGAGAAAAACAAAAGCCTTTTAAGCCATAATGGAAGGCAAAGAAAGATGACATTTTCCCTGATTTAGAGATGGCTATGAAAGGTAAACAATTTGTAAGAAGATATTCACTGTTTGACCTGAAAGAAAGGTCCCATAAATACTACAGCTCTCCAGGGCAGTATTTTGTTGGTAAAAGAAAACTGAAAGTAAATTGGTTGCCAAAGGATTAAGAATGACTGAAGTAAGTTATAAGAAAAAAAGAAATATTGCTGCACCAGTCATTCAGTTAATAAACATTCATTAAGTGCCCTATGCCAGGTATCATATTAAAGAGTTTCATTAAAAAAATAAAAGAAATTCAAAGTGATATTGGAAAGACATGTAGGAATGGACACAAAATTAGATCAGCAGAAAGAGAATAATAAATATATTATTATAAACATGGAAAGTGGGAAAGCGGCAGTCAGATTCTCATGAATAATTAAGAGCAAAGAAAACAGAAGATGTAAAACTCTTCCTTTCTGAGTAGAAATTATGAGACACATGGGTACGGAAAGTTGTATGCACTGGAAGACAGGGATGCTATGTCAACTAGGTTTAATTAACTCCTTTTCTCCCAAGTGAGGTTTCAATGGAGTGGCAAATATAAAGAAAATGACTTTGATATTAAAAACAGAGTATTCACAAAATTTGAAAACAAAACTAGGTTCAAGCTGAAAGATGAATGAATTTTATCTTTCATTTTCAGTGCCACAAAATGGCACTAGGATGGTAAAGTGTTAAGGATGGGGGAAGAAAAGCACTAAGCTAGGTCGTGTTGATATTAATTACTGTATTTCTTTTTTATAATCTTGTCCTACTTAAAATTCAGTGGAACATCAATGGAACCCAGCAGGATAATCCAGAAGTTTCCATAAGGAAAAGTTTCCATGGCCCTTGTAATCACATGACCATTCTGGTCTCCAGATAGAAATTGTTAATGTACCTAAGACTATTCTTGGCATTTGAGTACGTGAGCTCTACTTAATCAGATGTAGGACAAAAGTGAAGAAAATATATCATCCATCCTCTGGGGCCTCTTCAGCATAATAGCTTTGTGAATAATGTTAGGGACTGGCCTTCATTAATGTGAAATCCCCAGTTAGGGCCTACAGAAGAAGAACACTGGTTGATGGGGGGAGGGAGATGATAGTTGTCTTTAAATATTTTAAGAGTTGTCACAAAATTGGCTTCTGAGTGCAGAAGGAGAAGCAAGGGAGTAGAAATTACAAAGAGGCAAACATGTCAGTTAAAGTTTCCTAACAAATACACCTATCTAGAAGGAGAACCATTTGCTTCAGTTGCCAGAGAGATCCCTCCATATTGGAGCGACTCAAGTAAAAGGGGGATGACCTCTTCTCAGGTATAATGTAGTGGGGATAGTTTTAGGGATATGGGTTGGACTAGATCAGAGATATCAACTCAAGGTCCCGAACTCCAAGTATAATCAAAGTAAATTAAAAAGAAACTAGGATACGTGGCCAGCAAGGACCCATTTTGATTTGAGTTTATTAGACGAGATGGCTGCTTCTTCCTACTGTAAAGGATCCTGTGATTCAGGAGCCTCATCTTAGTATATCATTGCAGAGTATGAACATCACAGGAGCCTATAATTAAGTCAAACACCCCCAAAGTGTTCCCATAAATTAAAAAAGCCAAAATAAAATATGCTCATTCCCACTATGACAATGAGTCTTTTGTGAAGCCTTGTCCACATTAACTTCCCTCTTAACATCACTGTGATCATAACAAAGGCAAATCACAGCATTAAGAGATAAAAGAGGGAGCTCTTTGCAGAAGGGGGAACAATTAAAGGCATATGGAGGGAAAAGGCATGATTCCAAACTGGCAATAATTTCTGCAGTAGAAATCCGGTAATTCAGTGTTTCTGTTTTCGTTACCCACAGCACTCATGGAGTAGGAAACTGTTGTAACTCAGTGCCTGTCAGTGGAAAACAAACTTCTTCTGGCCTGCCATACCTTTGTTTTTCAAAGCCTTACACACATTCAAGAACTAAAACTGGAGTTGCTTTCATCACCAAAAATGTAGTGAAAAAGAACTCCCCAGAAACGACTTCAACCCAGTTCTAACTGCAAGATGTTGGCATTCCCTTGAAAAGCAACTGATCTATGCGGTCCTACCAAGCCTTGGTATTGCAACACTGAAGGGGCCCGCTGGGAAAGTAAGTGTTTCACTACCCAAGAAGGCAACTCCCTGTTCAACAGCTATTAACTTGACATTGAAGAGGACTGGGAAATATGAAGGAAAAGAAGTCAAATGTCGAATGAAATCATAGGACATGGATACATGCCTGAACACCAAGTGCTTTTCACTGATGAGAAAAAGGTATTTGTAACAAAGGCAGCGCTGAACCAGTGAGGAAAGGCTTCTGGCCATTAAAGTGAACAACTTCTCCCAAAGAAGTTCACAAGTTCACAAGAGCTTGCTCATCCACATCAAGCCAAGGTGGAAGGACAGATGGAGACGTGGGACTGATAACGATCAATACCATACTGCAGACAAGTCAAATACTTCTTTATTGACCTTTGCTGTTCCCTGATAACCCTCATGACTGCAGCAAGGCAAAACGTCAAACTTTGTAAAACACAGTGGACCAAATGAATACTGAAAGCCCAAATATACAAGCCTTAAATAACTGAGATAGCTATACCTTATTCCAATACGTAGATAGGGGAAGGATTCGTAAATTTCTTCCTATAAGTAACTCCAGGTATATTTTCCATTCTCTCCTCAGCCCTCTATGCCCCAGGAGATAAGCAATAGGAAACTGAGGCACATGATACAGCCATGGGACTTGCCCAGCGTTACAAAGGTTATTAACATCAGGTGTGGGATTTAAACCCAGTTTTCCAGTCCCAAAACAAGCCGTTATGCCACACTTCCTCCTCTCATTCCAAAACTGAAAATAAAACCACAAATTTAAATGACGCTTTTCTCTCCTGAAATATCACTACTAAATTCTCATTCCAGCTCATGACGAAGAGGATCTCACATGCACACTGCTACCTGGCTGGGCTGTACCTATTCCCCTGCAGGAAGCCCTGGCAATGCAAAATACTGAAATATTCTTCCCTTTCTAGGGAATGTAGTTAAGAAGAAGTGATATATATGTAAAGTGGCAAAGCAACAATGCATTGTAATAACATGTTACATGCACAATGAGGAAAAGAAAGCATGGTGATGAAAATGATGTGTGACGATCTTAGTTAGCATTTGCATAGTACTTTAAGGTTTACAAAACACTTTACAAATATTATCTCATTTTATCCCTCAGGGATAGGTGCTTTTTTATGACCATTTTATGGACAAGGAAACAGACAGAAGTTAAATGACTTGCTAGTGTCTGAGATGAAACTGAAAGTCAGATCTCTGGAATTCCATGTCCAGGGCTCTATTTGCTGCACCATCTACCTGCTAAGGGAAAGAAGGAGGATGGAGAAATGCAAGGAAAAAGCATCACTGGAAAAAAAGGAAATTTTCACTGCTAAGGGAGTCCTTCCCCATCCCATCATTAGTAGGTAGATCTTTTTCTCACTTTTATTCTGCCTAAGATCTCAAATTCTTTAACTTTACATTTTGAAGCAAGGAACACTCCCACAGCAGCAGCAGCAGTTAGATGAAAGAAAAGAAAAGAATGAAGCAAATTAGACATCAAAAGAGGAACCAGATTTCCCTTAACTTTGTCAGACAGATGATAGATGGATAGATGGACAGAAAGACAGATAGGGAGATAATTGAGATAGTTAAGATAGAGACAGCAATAGAGAATTAGATATAGAGGTAGATAAGTGATAGCAATAGAGAGATAAGAGAAATACAATAGAGATAGATGACAGACAAAGCATTTATTAAGTGTGTATGTTTGTCCTTTGTTGCTGAAGAAGATCATGTCATCAGAGAAATAATGACATGACTTGCACTTGACTTTGAGTGAGGGAGGGTTATGTAGGTCACCAGCCTCACTTTTCCTCCAGAGCCATCCAAATCCAGTGACCAGATATTCATCAGGATGACTGGAGATGACCCAGGATGAGGCAATTGGGGTTAAGTGACTTGCCCAAGGTCACACAGCTAGTGAGTGTCAAGTGTCTTGAGGTGAGATTTGAACTCAGGTCCTCCTGACTCCTGCACTGGTGCTCTACCCATTGCCCCACCTAACTAAACTGAGTAATTGGTGTAACTGGTTTCGCCCTCAGCATTGCATCTACATTCACTCCCCTATCTCTGATTTTGATGAGGGGTAATACAGATTTCCAACTTCTCTGTAAGAGCTAAGAAAAAAATGAAGTTTTCTTTTTCTTTAATAATTTCAGGGATCCTGAATGCCATGGTAGGGTATTATCACCAACAAGACAGATCATCATCCCTTCAGGACTTTGTAGATTATTTTTGTGAACCACGAACAGGGGGAAGAAAAGAAAAACCTATCCTGGTCCTCTTACAGCAGTCACAGAGTCCACAACCAGGCCCATGCTTGGAGTACAACAAACATTTCTTAAGCACTGACTCAGAACTAGGTACTGGAATCCTGACATTTGTTGAAGTCTTTCTACTTTGAGAAGGCCCAAGGTGAGATGTGGGCCTAAGAATCTTAACTTTGACTGCAGCGCTCTAAGCACCATGACACATGCTTCTCAAAGGCCCCTAAAACTAGGGGATCAGATTGCACGATCTCTAATTTACTAGTTTAAACATCTCTAGTTCAAAGTACTATGATCTATGCTCCTGTGGCATGAGTGATCTGTGCATGGAAAATGAAAAGAAAAAAAATTAAATATCCTTTTCAAGAAAGTATATTTATCTGAAGGCATCCTCTAAGTGTGCAAAATAAGGAAAAGGGAAAAAAAAAAGATCTTGCTCTAAGCCCAAAGCAGAGAATTCCCTCATTCTAAGCAAGTATGATTCATGATTTGGCTGTAGCAGTGTTATGTCCGTAATGATATCCCTTTAACCAGCCTGAGTAAATGGTGAGAGTCTCTGCCCAGCACACCATGAATGCACTCCTTTCACTAGCACCAGACTCTTCCTATCCTGTTTCCCTCCTGGGGCTTAAAAGTCCACCAGAACTCTGGAAAGAGTGGAGCAGGGATCTTATTCATTTTCCATGCAAATAGTTGACAAGGGAAGGAAAGTCTTTATGCTTGACTTTAGGAATCAGTGACCACATAAAAGAGATGTTAAATTCTCTAAATGCAGACCCAACAATAACAATAAACCAATACAGAAGATCTATGATTTCCGTGGCATGAAGAACTCTCCACCAGAACAGACTGCCATCCTTCTATGACATTGTAGATGGGGAGAAGCCTACACCAGATTGAGATTAAATGACATATCCAGGACCATATAACCAGGGTCATATTATATCTTTCAGAAGCAGAATTTGAACTCAAGTGTTCCTCACCACAAGTTCCACATTCTGTTCCTAGATAACAATAGCAAAGAGAATGAGGCATAATAGATATGGAGAACAACCTGGACTCAGGAAGTCCCAAGTGCCAATCCTACCAGAGACGTATTTGTGTATCCCAAATTGACATAGGTCAATTAACCTGTTATAATCAGTTTCCTCTTCTATAAAACAGAAATAATAAAAGCACCTACCTCCCAGGATTATAGTGCAGATCAAAAGAGATGACACATGTAAAGTGCTTTGCAAACTTTAAAGGGTTAAATGGCAGTGATGAGGATGATGATGATGATGATGATAAAGGACATGATCATGGTGGTATCAAATGTAACAATATCCCTTTAACTAACATAAGGAAATTAGTGAAAGTCTCTGCCCAGAATATCATGACCATTGACTAGCTATCTCCATCCCAGGGTCTAACTGAGCAGTGGTAACAATGGGAATGATGATGAGAAGCCAGTCTTCCTGACTTCTTGTCCAGCTCTGCTTCATCAAGACAAAACACTGGAATCCTGAAAGAACAGTTACTCCTGTTGCATGCAGGCATGTTTATAATGTCACATCTGTAAGTCACCAAAG
Source organism: Potorous gilbertii (assembly GCA_028658325.1). Lineage (NCBI taxonomy): Eukaryota > Metazoa > Chordata > Mammalia > Diprotodontia > Potoroidae > Potorous > Potorous gilbertii. Next base: position 65,280,787 of record CM053772.1, on the reverse strand, counting down.
GAATACTGACTCAATAAAAATTCCCCATCTCCTGAAGGAGCACCTTTAGATGGGCACCATTAGGAGAAAGTAGTCACATCAATCATTGGCTAACGCTATTGCCTAAGGACACAGCAACCTCCCTGTCCACTTACAGAGCAACCATGTCATGCTATCTTGTTCAATCACAAAATGTCTTCCTTGTTTACTTCACTCCTGAGAGGAGCAATTTGACAAATGTTTTTCTTTAGTCTCTCCAACCCAACCTGATTCTCCAACCGTGATTCACAAGAGATGGAAGATATCCTGAACTAGATCAGAATCACTGTGACTTAATCGGCTGAAATCTACAATGTGCTTGCTTATTTCTGTGCAGAACTGCATTATGGTGTTACCTCATTCCTTCAGTTTTTTTCCCATGTTTTCACTTGTGTTGCTATATATTATGTACTCTCTGTCAGTATAGAGAATAAATACATCTGGATGAGTCAGAGGAAAAAAAAGAAAGAATATAAGGCCATAACTCCATATTGCTAACATTAGATGATTAAGATTCTGGAAATAAGAACTAAATATAGGGTATCCCAAAATCTTTAGTGTAGTTTTAATCTACTAATGCTTAACATATCTCTAAGACTTTATGGTATACCCCGTATAATTGGTTCATGGGGTTACAGAAGGAATCATAATCCATTACTTAAGATAGAGTAGATCATGCTGTTTATATAAACAGGAAGGGAGGATACTTCAAGGGATAAAGATTACCAGCAACTTATAAACATGCAATTTTAGAAGTTCCTATATATATATACTTCATTGACTGGTCACCCACAATTTACAGCTTTATAAAACTCTTACCAAAATCCAAGCAATATGTTTTTCATAAACTCTCAGAAATCTATGACTAGGTCATGTATTTCCATGGCTTTTGGATTCTGTAAATAGATTGAGAGTAAATCTTCTAAGTTCATCAATAGGCAGTGGATCTGTTTGGGTTAAGGCAGTGAATTCTTTCCTTCTCTGCTTCTTTCAGCCACCTCATTTATTTTATCTCATTGAGAAGTCACCCTATATGAATGTTTTACATAAAAGCCAGCTACACTCACCTTCTCCATCAGGACTCATATTTTCATAAGAATCCCACCGGATCAGTGGATCTGCAGTGTTGTAATCCACAACCACTCCATGGTCATTTTGTAAATGTTCAGACCCTTGGATAGAGGACAAAGACAAAGTCAGGTTGTCGAAAGTGAAGGAAGAGGTTTTTTTATCATCAGTTATGAGAATGAAAAATATTTCCAGTGGGTTTACCACTAGAAATGGTAGAAATGAACTGATGAGTAAAACCAAGTAGCTCCTCATCAATGTTACAAGAGAGGATAGGGCACGTTCTTTTGAGATGGTGAAGGGAAAAACATGACAAACCCTAAAGGTTAGTGCTGTGGCAGAGAGATTTATTCATTTTCTATTATTACTGGGGATTTTTGGGGGGAACAAGTCTTATTTGTTCATTTTTTTTTCCCTAAATCACACATTTAGAAGCAGAAAGAACTTGGTATCAACCCCTTCATTTTACAGCTGAGGCCCACAGAGACTGTGACTTGTCCAAAGTGAGATAGCCTAAGTGACAGAACCAGGGTTTTAACCAAATCTTCTAACTGCAAATCCATTCTACTTCCTTGAAATTATTTTAAAATCCCAAAGAAATTTTTATTTTATGACTTAGAGTACTGGTTAGCTTAAATGATCTCTGAAGTGTCTTCCAAATTAGATTTTATGATCCTAAAAAAAGGGGGAATGTAGGGAAGAATGGGGGTTATTAATGTTAGTAGAAAATATTATCTATTTAATAAAACTTGCATTCACAGTTAAATGAACTCTGATTCTGAAGGTACAAAATTCCTTCTAGGAAAGGAAGATTATTTTTAATTTTCACTTTAAAATAACCTTAAAATACAAGTAGGCAGGTATTTCTTATATTAAATGCTCACCTTGTATTTTCTCAGGTGTAGCAGAAAAGACTAATTCAATCTTCCCATAATCAGGAAAACGGTCATCTAAAAATAAAAGAATAAGTGCATTCAGAAATTAAGTGAAAGCAGAGAGAAGAAAATTCAATTTTTATGTCTCCTATGCTCTATTTATCTTTCAAAAAGGAAATGTTTTCTATTATAAAAAGTTGTCATCTCTCCATTTCCCAACTGCTAATTTCAATCAGTTCCTCCAAAGCAAATCATCCACTGTTCTGAAATTTGGGATCTCAGAGAGATATCTGCAGCCCTGGGAAGTTAATTGACTTGCTAACTGTCACACAGCAGTATTTGAACCCAAGGGGTTCCCAAAACCTAGACCAACTTTCTATCCACTATCACACGCTGCCTCTCTCTAACAAAGATACATGATATTATTTTTAAAAGCAAAGAATAAATATAACATCATTTCTCTTTTAAAATGTTTATAGGCAGCATTTGACCAGATATATCATCAACAGTACATAGACATTGAAACCTTAGGAGCACATTTAATGAACCAAGGGAGCAAAGGTACTAGTTATTCATATTTGTGTGCACTTACTGGCAGACACCAAATGTTTACACCAGACAACTCAGAGAATTCTACCTTTGTTGGCATTGTCCAAATCTTCTTTCCTAAACATCAGTCCATAGCCCTGAATGGCTCCTGTGTGAAATTGTAGGCGGAAAATGACATCACGGGTGGCAGATCGATATTTTTTGTGGTAACATTTCAACTGTGTTAAGGAGAGAAAAAATGGAAAAGAAAATCTCCATCAGCAGTTTCCTAATAGGGGATCACTTCGTTATTTGCAAATTGCATGACTGTTCAAGATGAGAAGTTCTCAGCATTTAAATAAAGAGTGGGTCAGCTGTTTCCAATGACTTCATGTAAATACCAAGCAATTCAAAATAAAATGTTTCCTCCTCTACTTTGGAAAAGAAAAGTCACTAAGTGTAGCCTCAGTTATTTTTTAAAGGTCTTCTAATAGTTACACTTATGCCATCATTTAGTGACGATACCTTTCATAAAAACTTTTAATGCTTTTTCCCTAGTCTGAAATATCATCTAGCCCACGATTTTACATTTACAAAGGGTCTCATATAAGTTATTCTAAACAAATAAAAATTTACTGTATTCAAACCATACCTAGAGACTGCTAATCCTTTCCAAAATTAAAAATAAAAAGCAACTTCGTCTAGAAAATACCTAACTCTTTCATGGTTCAATTTCAACCCACTTCCATTTATTCTCAGGGGATGACATCTATCCTGAAAAAAAAGAAACCATCATTTTTAATCATTTGAAAGGGCTACAATTTCATGAGGGTATGTACTCCCTCACTGGCTGAAATGATGTGAACTACAATTCATCTATGCTTTCATAGTCTGTTTTGCAAACTTCTGTTGTTATACTTAGCCAGGCTCTTTATTCCTCAGCCAAGAGACATATATTTCATTAACAATAGCTAATAATAGCTAGCATTTATATTTATAATAACACATTAAGGATTGAAAATGCTTTACAGCTATTAATTTATTTGGGCCGCAAATCAATGCTAGAAGGTAGGTGGTTTATTATACACATTTTATAGATGAGGAAATTGTAGCAGACATAGGTTAAGTAACTAATCTAGGGTCACAAAGCTAGTGTCTAGGGCCAGATACGAACTTAAGTCTTCTTAATTTCAGGTCTAGCGTTCATCCACTGTGCGACCTAGTTTTGGACACACTTCTACTTTGGTAGGACTTGGTGATGATTTTTATTTCACAGAAATAAACTTCAATAAATCTGTGTTATCAAGGAGGGAGAGTTTTCCTCATTCTACAATAAGATTTTGGGAGAGCTTTGATGGAGAAGTCTTACTTGCGTATACTTCAGGCAAACATGCACGGTGGCCACGTAAGCAGAAATTAAAATTCCATTGGCCCACGTCATCTATTCAATTTCTTTCTCTTTTGCTTCAGGGGTATTTGATAGTAATAAGCCAATCATACATATATATATATATATATATATATATATACACATATATGTGTGTGTGTGTGTGTGTGTGTGTGTGTGTGTGTGTGTGTATATAAGCCAATCATATATATTTGATTAAAACTGAAGAAACAGATGACACACCCTGGGGTTTAATTTCTTAACACTAAACTTAGGCAACCATGTGCCCTTATTTAAAGATTAAACTTTGTTTAATCTCAAACAACTTTGAGAGAACTTCAGTCAGTGTAATAATCAACCATAAGGACAGAGGAATGGTGATGAAGCATGGTACCCTCCTCACTACAGAAAGAGAGGGGATGAACTCAAGTAAGAGAATGAAATACACACTTCCAAATATGGCCAATGTGAGAATTTGTTTTGTATGACTATTCATATATGCTACAAGGATTTTTTTCTTTCAAATTTTGGTAAGACGGATAGAATACTTGGAAGAAAGAGAGAGCCTAAAAATGTTTGGGGTGCAGAAGAATCGTTGAAGCCATTTTTTTAAGAAAATGCGCACAACAGAAGGAAATACAGACAAGCAGGGTTATATGTTGAAAAGCGTGTGTGCGTGTGTGTGAATACTATATAGTGAACTCATTATGTACTTTAAAGGAAAAACAAGGAATATACAATATATAGTCAACGTGCAATCTTTTTCTCCGTTTTTTATTTATGGAAACATTCATTTTATTTGGTGCTTAAGTTCAGAAAAAAATATCCTTATAAAAATGTGTATTTTTAAAATTCAGTTTTCATTCACTCATGCCTTAAGAAATATTTGAAGTTAAAAGATTGAAGCCCACTAAAGAGAAGATATTGTGATGTATGTTGACAAAACACACAGTCTAACGATGGGTGTATATAAAATTCCACATGACAGTAACAGCAGACATTGCCTTGGGTGATTGGCTTCAAGGCCATGTAGAGAGATGCATGATGCCAACTCTTAAGGGTGGAGCACTTTCAGACAGAGTCCCCAGCAGACAAGGGACTTTTATGGGATTATTTAAAGAATAGGTGAAAAATCTTAAAGTCTGGCAAATGCAAGTTATGAACACCCAGAAAAAAGATCAACAAAGAACTCCACATAAGTTTAATTACATTACAATTACAAAGAAAATCCTATTAATTTAGGGCTCTACTGAGGAATCAGTGGCAACCACGAAGGGCTTAGACTGGAACTTACCTTTGAGTTATCTAAAAGAGGATAGGACACTGTCCCAATATTTTTATTCTAGTCAATCAAGCTTTCAATTGTAAAGTCATCTGTAACTTTTCTCTATTATTCACATTCCTTAGCCACTCACCACACTGTCAGTTCTTTCTAAGAAACGATTCTTGTACCTAAAATATTGCCACCATCTTTACTCTAAGTCATCATTATTTCAAGACGGCTGCCTCCTAACTGGTTTCCCCATCTCTTAACCAAGTAATCCCCAGTCTATTGCCCTCTCCTATTGCTTTCACCTCAGCTTTTTTTGAAGACAGGATGGCATTTCATGGCCCTTTAACCATGTGTCCAAGTCTCCATTCATGACAGTCCCTTGCCCCTCTTCTATCAGTTCCCATCTCCCAATTTATGGTCTGCAGTGTCTCCCATGCAGCAACAATCCTCTTATTCTGAATGTTGCTGAGATCTTGATTTTAAATAACACTCATTTCTGTTTGATACAGTATCTCCTTGTGAAATGTCACTTAAACTGTTTCATGAGCATAACTGTCCAGTTTGACTATGGCTTTCTAGAGGACAAGGACTGAGTCTTATATTTCTTCTCTTGGGCAATTTGCATGTGGTGGGCACCAAACCATTGAATTACAATGAATGAAAAAATAAAAGGATGAAGCAAATGTTAAAGTGACTTGCCTTGGGACTATACTGCAAGTATTCACCTACCATCTGAAAGTTCTACAGGCAGCAGTCATAAAAAAACAAACTGGAAACATCTACTCACTAATCTACTACTAATCTACTAACCTTTTGCCTAATTTCTGGGACTTTAGCAATGACATATAGTGATAACGATCCCTGCAGATGATGAGGGGTGACCTATACATTCTTCCCTGCTTATTTACTTGGCTATGGTATTTTGACTTGTTCAGGTTTTTTCAAGACTTTCACAAAGACTTTTTGATCCTTTCAGCCTTCCAAATATCTTATAATGCAATATTTTAAAGGTTTTATCATCTGATGATGAAGGCAAAAATGTCCACCAATGACTCTGACAAAAGACTTGTAGAAATTAGCATACCTTATTTCAGTGTGTAGCCCTCACCTCTCTAAATGTCTGTTACAGCACCTAGTCAAGTGCAGGAGCCATTTAACAATTTTTTTTAAAAAGTTGACTACTTGGCCAAAGGAAATTGACAAGTGGCAGTTACGAGAAGTGGTATCAAAATGATTTCCTTTGCAAAATAAAACAAAACCAACACATTTTGGTTTCCAAATTTTCACCAAAGAATTATACATGAAAGATTTAAGGGGTCAGGAGCTTTTTGTTTTTTATGAAAGGTAAAGTATAGTACTTGCTGCATTTTGTAAAATACCAGAACAGGACAGAACTTCTGAAATACGATCCAAGACCACAAGAGAGTAGTCTAAAAATTCAAAGGGAGGAGAACCAAAGAATGGGAGTGGGGAGAGAAAAAATGTAGAATATCTAGTCTTGAATCTGGATTCAGAGAACTGACATTTGAATACTGGGTTCCACAACCTGTAAAAAGCTTAAATAAGTCACTTCATCTTTCAGGGGTTCTGCTTAGTCATTTGTAAAATAAGGTTGTTGTACTTAACAACTTCTAAGTTCCCTTTCAGCTCTAAATCTATGATACTGTTTTTCACTGCATGATATAAAACTGGATAGGCAGTCCAGTAAATTAGACTCTCAGTACACACATACAGCCCAGTCACTGAAAATGAACAGGGAGCTAGGTCAAAATTCAGTAGGCAAGGGGCAGCTAGGTGGAGCACTGGTCCTGGAGTCAGGAAGTCCTAAGCTCATATCTGTCCTCAGACACTTACTAGCTGTATGACTGAATAAATCCCAATTGAGAGAGAGGGAGGGACGGACAGAGAGAGAGAGAGAGAGAGAGAGAGAGAGAGAGAGAGAGAGAGAGAGAGAGAAGGAGGCTAGACTGCATTTTAAAATTAATATAAACTTTCAACGAGCTGTTCCTTGAAACAAAAGTTCCCATTTTTAAGATAAAAATTATCCTGGTGATACTATTAGGCTATGAATTATGGAACAGTGATCCCCAAACAAGCAAAATGTGAGTCATACAAAGCAAAAGGAGAGATATGTGTGGTGGGGTGTAAACATGCTTCTGTGTATTATGATGATGTTTACAGAAGTGGTATAAGGTGCATCACCTAGGAAATACAGACTCCAAAAAAGATGAATCAGTCACGCAGCAAGAGTTCAGGATGAGAAAGAAATAGTCATTATGTTGCATTAGTTTCCACAAAATTATGAGAAATCCAGGGGGGAATGCTTCCAAAACACAAAGAATGTTATCTATCAAGGATTTACAGAAAGATATAGACAGACCTCACAGAGAATGATACAACATGGATGGGTTGAATCTGCACCATAGGAGTAAAGAGATATCACTATTTAGCAATCCAGAGCCTTACAATAAAATGCTCTAAGAGTTGAGCTCTTATGTATCTACCGTGATGTCCAAGGTCCAGTGTACTCATTTCATAAAGTAGCCTCGAACTGGAAACTAAAAGAAAGTCATATGTTCATCAGAAAAGACAAGCATAAAGCCACCAGTAATTATGTAAGATGGATAAGCAATTCACATGCAACTTTTAGATCAGAAATCTGGAAGAGATCCAGAGACCTGATCCAACTTGTTGTTTGGTGTCTTGGTGTCTGTTACCCAAAGCTTGTAAACAGGTTTCCACCCAGTATTTCAATGAAAAAATGTTTTACAAAGTGGAAGGTTCTCTATAAATGTGAACTCATACTTTCACTATTATTTCATCTGCTAGTTCTCCTTGGATGTATCAATATTCATCATCTTCCTTTTTCTATTACCTTGCTCCCCTAATCGGAATGTATTATGGATAATTTCAAGCTTATTTCATCTTTCTAGAGACTCAAACAGTTCACAGAAAAAAATCACAGTCAGAAAAGGCTATTCCAAATAAACTAATCACTTTCATTTCACAGATGAGCAAACTGAGTTCTCCAAAGAGAAAAGTGACATCTCAAATGCTCCATGGTCATTTGATAGCAAAGGACTCACTGCAAGTTTCTTGACTATGTTCAATCCTCTTCACACTATGTTACTGTGGCCTCTTTATTGACACTATAAATTATGTCATTTGTATAAAATAGAAATAATTAATATAATTCATCTTCCCCATGAGAGACACCACTGTGTAATGAATAGAGATCTGGCTTTGATGCCAGGAAGACCAGAGTTCAAGTCTCTACTCTGACACAAGCTAGATTTCTTACTGTAAGCAAGTTACTTAACTTCTCATTGTTTCAATCAATTCTCAAACTGTAAATTACAAAGATAACAACCTACATTGGTAAAAGAAATGTCTTCAGTGGAACCCCATAAAAGTTGAGTTATTAGAGCATGTTACTGGAAGGCAAAGTTTTTCTAAAAAAAAAGTAGCATTTCATGACACTTGAAGGCAGGTGGGATATAGGGACTAACTTTTTTTCTTTTTAGCTTTACATTGCATTATCTAAATGCACTAATCCAATATAATCCCAAAATTAGGTTAAACTGTCAACTAGCTCCTCACTTCCTAATACTTCCCTAGATATTATAAATTGGGGCAATTTGGATTCAGATACTGACTGTACTTCACATTTAGGGGTTTGCTGATAAATATTTAACAAATGACTTTAAAAAAAAGAACATACAACAAACACAAAAATTTAATCTGTATCATTAATATTTTCTCCGTCACTTTCTTAAATCTAGAAAATCAACCAAGCAATAAATCTATAACATTTGCTAATTTCTGAGGTGGAGATGTTTTCAATAAAAATTTAACAAGTGGATCTTGGAGCTGGTATGATCTTTTTCCAGTATACTTCAGTTATGACTTGGACAAATGATTTTATCTCTGTGGGCCTTGGTTTACCAATCTGTAAAATGAAAGTAAATGGACTAAATAACCACTAGGGTACCTGTTCTTTAACCCTATTGTACTCTACTATGCCTTTCAATTTAACAAACCATATGATTTACCTAATCTTGGCTCTGACTGTGTTGTTGGCTAAGTTAAAACTAATGTATGTTAATATATTTACATACACATGGTAACTTCTAAGCAGACCACATATAGAGAGAGTTCTGCCTAGTTTGCTTATAAATGAAACCATCTGCAACGGTACTGGTGGGGAAAATTTTGCTAAAATGAATGAAAAAAATCAAGGCATAAAGGGAAAAAAATGTCATTCCCAGATTTCTCAGATTTTATTTTGGATCTACCTTTCTTCTTCCTGGGCATTGCAGCAAGCTCAAAAATACAGCTTAACAAGAAGACTTACTGTAAGATAACTGTAGGTTTTGGGTGGTAAATCGAGAAAAAAAACATTTCTGGTCCTTGGGGTGTGTTCCAAACTACAGTCCTTGCCAAATATTTTATGAGGCATGGGAATGCCTCATTTGAACTGTTATACAGAGAAACACTGTTTTACTGAACTATGCCTTTTTTTCCCCAATGCATTCATTGCCTTCTACTCCACAACAGTATTTCCAACTCAACCTGGAATATATATTAGATTTCCCCAATAATGTATTTGTGTATATGTGTGTGTGTATACATATATACATACATACATATATATATATATGTGGAGAAAGAGAGAATTATAGAAGTATCATTTTAAATATTGAAGGGAATAGGCAGCATGTTTTTCCACATCTTAGGTTCTTCATTCATTATACATTAATTGGGTGATTTTTGTGCTTAGGGAAACGACATTCCAAGATGGTGAGTTCTTGACTTCTCTGTGGGAGGGGAAGGTGCTGCATGAGTGGCATCACACAATTTCTCGTACCATCTTCCAAGTCCGGGGAGAGGGGAATGCTACCTTGGAAGAAAAAACTAGCATAATCTCTTCTTTGCCCCTGACTTCTCCCTGAGACTCTTTCCTCATATGAACTACATCCCCACCCGCAATACATGGACACCTTTGAAGCATTTCCACTTATTTCAGACAAAAGAGCAAGAGTTTAAACAAAAAATAAATTATGGAGAAGGGATATGAAGTATAATAACAAAGAAATGCATGATAAAAAGAAACAGCTAGGATAGCAATAAGGTCAGAGTGAGGGATAAAATGATGGATAGCCCACACTTTCCACTGGAAGACACCAAGGATGGGCAGGTATGGGTGCCTTACTTATTTGGGTCACTGGAGGGATTACACACATCAAAAAAGCAGCCAAGAGGTATAGTAGATAAAGTGCTGGATCTTGAGTCAGGAAGACCTGAGTTCAAATCTTGCCTTAGACACTTATTAGCTGTATGACCTGAAGCAAACCATTCCAATTCTGTCTGCCTCAGTTTCTTCCTCTACAAATTGAGATAACAGCACCTCCCACCCAGGCTTTCTGTGAAGATAAAATGATATATTTATAAAGAGCTTTTAAAACCTTACCGCACTATACGAATGCTATCTATTATTGATATGATCAATTAGTATCAAGAGATCACAGTTTTATTAAAGTCCTATTGTGGCAGAGCTTCCTTGTTAACATCCAAAGTTCCAATGAGTTAAATTACATCTTATCTCTCCTAGGACCTATCAGAGAAGGTGCTTAAAATACTTATTGTTCTGATTTAAATTATTGAACAAAATAAATTACAGAAAGAATATAAAAGATTTGGCACAATCCAAGTGAGACAAACCTAGGTGGAACTGTCTAGCCAGCAACTTTGAGAACAGATTAAAGTTAAGACAGATTTAGCATTCACCAGCTCAGAGACCAATCCAAAAAGAAAATAACAGAATAAAAAATGACCCAGGATAAACTAACTCTCTATTATGATAGAGTGATATGAAAACTTAGGAAACAGGAAAAGGTATTCAGCAAAGGACTCTGATAAGAAGAAATCAGTCAGGTTCAACAATCAGCACTGAGGAGTTAGGGGAAATAAGACCTAAGAAAAAATTCAGAAAAAAGGGGAAGAAAAAAGTATAAAAAGGGGAAGAAAGTCATAGAAGAATGAGTAGGAAAAGTCATGGAATTTTGGAATTGAGATGATTTGGTAACCAATGAAAAGGCAGTTTCTAGACTGTTATGGTAAAAAAGTCTAATTGCTAGGGGTAAAGAAATGAATGTGTGGTAAGGAAGTAGAGGTAACTAGTATTGCTGAGCATTTCTAGGAGTGAAAGGGAGGAGACACAGAGTGACCACTTAAGGGATGGCAGATTACTTTTTTTTTAAGGATTTTTTTTTTTAAGGATTGAGATGAATAACCATTTTTATAGGTAGAAGGGAATGATCTAATCAATAGAAAAACCCTGAAGATGTGAGAAACTATGGGCACAAGTAGAGGGATTAATTTTGTCAAGAACCACTGGTTTCCAAATCATCTCTTAATTCATCACAATCCTGTCATCCTCACTTTATAGATGAGGCAACTAAGGTTGAGAAAGGTGAAGGAACTTGTCCAGAATCATATAACTCGTAAGCTTGTGTGGCAGAATTTGAACTCAGCTCTTTCTAACTCTAGTGTTCTATCCACGGTGCCATGATATACAAAGTCCCTTCCACATACAAGGTTCCATGAGCAGATCAGAGTTAGGTAGGATTTGTGATGTCATTACAAGTAATTCCTACTCCTCACTGCTCTACTGACCAAGATAAGGCTCTTGAGAGACATCAGGTTTAGAAAATTCATCACCAACCAAGTGGCTGATCACCATGCAGATGATGAACAATACACTCTAACACAGACTGGGATTGAGATGAAAAGCTTGCTATCCTCCATTGGTATTCTACTTGAAGCCTAGCCAATTTCTTAGATGTGGAATTTACTGCCTAAAAGAAATAAAACAGTCATATGAAGCAATGAGTATTAGAAATACAGAGGGTTGAGGTCTTAAAATTAGGGTTTGACCCTCCCATTTCCCACTATCTCCTACTAAATACTCTTTTTGTTAGGTATATGTTGTAATGTAGGGTTCACTGCTTCAGATGTTATAAGCACAGTCTCCTGGACCACGAGATGCTCAAGATCTCCAAATGTAATCACTGCAAGTTAATGAGATTACTGAACCACATTTGAATCAGACTAGAACGAAGCACGAAAGAGTGGCCACTTAACATGTAGGAAAAAAATACTGAACTCTTAGTTCAGGAGCTTGGCAAGGGCAAACTTCACTCTCTCTTTTGGAGATTATCTTACCTTTCTGTAATTAATTATATGCCAGTTCATTTTCTTCTCTCCCTTCCATTGTTGACTCTACGCTACTCCTTGTTCAGAACACAATGTGCCGAAATATGAGTTCAAGGAGAGGGCAGCTTACATATTTTTCAAGATTTTTTTTAAAATAATCATGAATTGGCAGCCTCTCATTTCAGTTGTTTATCCCTGTCTCAAGAACATAAAGGGATTGACAGGTCTGTAAAATGAGTGAATATCATGGTAATGACACTTACTGTATCTATCCATCTCATCTCAAAATAGCCTTACGGCAAGAGGAGAAAGGTGAATACTTGGGCATAAGTGATCAAAAACAGGCACAGATCTGGTCTTTAGCCCTCAATGAAAGGGAAGGACACAAATGTGTTAGGTGGGGTGTTTGATTTATCGGTGAAGTCTTACTTAAAGACAAAATGAGGTCCGTAGGTTTATCCAGAAAGCAGAGGTAGACTTTTTAGACAGCTAACTTAGTGATGAGGCTTTCAAGCTTGTCAGAGAGAGGGAAACCATGTTAATATTTAGGAAAGGGACAGAAAGAAGGGAGGAAAGAGAAAGGACCCAAGAGAGGTCAACTTCAATAGGAAAGAAAGGTACTTTCCTGGGGAAGAGTAAAGTCTAAGCCCTTATCATGAAAGGAAACTGCCCAGATGATGAGTCAAGGACCCTAAAGAGGAAACATATCTAAGAGGAAGGGAAAAAAAATAAAAAGCACAGAGAAGGTTTGGAAAGATAAAAAAATATGCTATTTTTCATCAAATTCCTTGTCTCTCAAATGTAAGAATTTCTGTTTCTCCTCAGAATGAAGGGCTTATACTTTTCACTGAAAAGTTCCCATTACCCCAAGACCTTTTCTTCTCATGGATATGATAAAGGCTATAGGTCACTCCTCTCTCCATGGATAAGAATGTTAAATAATAAAACTAAGTGGAAAATTCCCCTATCAGCTCTGTAACAGAAATAAGATTACATGCTTAGAATATGAAAAAGCTGCCACTACATTCTCAAAACAGTTTACTGATTACTTAGCCTTGCAAAATACAATTCTTTAACTTGAGACAAGATTTAGAATGTTGTTCAGAAAAATGAACATATTTGTTGTGCAATGGTCATTGATTTGGCATATATATTTATGATCTGCTGACAGCCACAAGTTTAAAAATACTTTCAGCACAACCAAGAATGAAACAAGATGAGTTAAACTGAGGCCTCCCAGGGGCCACTAATAAAAATCCAGCTTCCCAGCTATTATCAAGCATCAACTGGCATTTCCTGGTCTGCCCCAAATGTTTCCATAAATTTTTTTGTAAAATTTCTTAAAAAACAAAATCTCCAGTAGACATTGTAATCTAGACATGTGGATAGACAGCATAACGGGAAAAGTAATCATTCACTCTTCCTCTCATATAATGTTTGAACATATATAATAGAAGTGTGTGTAAACAATTGGGCACTAAGTTTCCTGCATGGTTTACTTTTAAAATTCTTTTGCTGCCTTTTCTTACAGTTCCTGAGTCCTATGGACTTAATTTTAAAAAACCACTGAACATTTGTCACCAGTCAAACGTATGATTAACTCTAGTGCCAAGCGCTCCTAACCAGATTGAATGCCTCCTTTGTGAAATATGATCATTCCCAATGCCCAGAATGGAGTGCTAACTGGTGGAGAAAGGGACTCTCTCATACATAGCATGATTAACACATAAATACCCTTGAAGAGTGCCAATATTGTGCCACAAACCAACAGAGAAAAAAAAAGTATAAAATGAAATATGGCTCCTTAAAGTAGAGTGGTTTTCTACATGAGTTAAATATCAGTCTATTTTTACTCTGTATGTACTGTATCTTAAAAATCTGAATCCACACTCAAAATTTAGAGCACGAAAGAGGAATACTACTTAAAATTTAAGCAAAACTTCTTAAGGAATTCTACTTAATACCACACCACCCTGTTATAATAGTTACTATTCTCTCTGTCTTGAATTTAAATTGAAGAGTCATAAAAATGTCATTCACTAAATTTCTAGCTCACTGAAGAGATGCCATTTCAAAACACAGTAAACTTTATTGAATTCTTAGAGCCCTTCCAGTTATAAATTTGATGATATTTTTTACTTTCGGTTACAGACTAAATTTGATTATTTTAAAATACCAAAAGAAAACCTCTGTCACATAAATATATGGACCTGGACATAGATCTCAGGGGCCACATGGTTTGGGGCAGGGACATCCAGGGAAGAAAATAAAAAGTAATGAATGCTTTTCTGTCTGCTGTGCCAAATTCTACATTCTTGCTCCCAGATTTAGTCCATGGTTGGTAGACCACTAACCATAATTTGTGCAGTAAGCTTTCATTTATTTATACACAAAAATTTAGTATTTATAATCCTTCAGATAGTAACAAGGCTAAAATCTATGATGTTATCAATAAAAGGTTATATATGAAAAAAGTCTGAAGTAGAAAGAAGTATATTCTTGAAGAGAATAAAATATTTTCAAGCACATCAGGCACATTTTTTATTAATGAAAAGTTAATTTCAACTTATTTTTAATTCTTTATTACAGCAAATTCTTTAAGAGGCCTTTTCTAACTGACACTGAATGAATAAATGAAAGGATGAATTGCAGAATTAATTAATTAATTAATTTTGGGAAAGCTGTTGACATGTTTACTGTGTCCAAAAAATTTCTGCTAAGTTCTGGGGAACGTAGATAGAAGGGAGAAGTTATCCCCCTTAGTTATGACATTCACTCAACCTGCTGTACTCACATGAATCACATGAAAATGCCAGAAAACTATACACACATAAAACTGTATTACCATACGTAAAATGCCTAATAATCAATTTTTCACTATTTCAGATGAAATTTCCTATTTTTTGCCCATGCAAGTAAACTCTAACTGCACATATAGGTAGGAAGGAATTATAAACTATAAGTCAAAAACTGTTCACATCAAGACAATGGAGATCTCATTTTAGAATTGACAAAATTTACTTAAAAAAAACTGAAATGATTGGGAGAAAGATACATTCTAAATATTAGATGGATGGTAATAAAATTAACACTACTTTTTAATATAATCATAGCATGTATGCAGAGGAATTTACGTGCATGTGATTTTAACTGAGCAGGACTGGTGATTTCATGAAGTGCCAGGTATAGACACTATAATTATTATTATATATGATAATAAATTATATGTATAAATATACATATGTAATAAATTATTAATGAAGATTGGCAAATTATCTGTAATTCATAAGCCTAGGGAATTATTCAAGGCATGCAGAGGTAGTGACATGCTCATGGATATGGAGACAATGAGTGTCAGATGCACAGTTGGAACCCAGGGCGTCTGGATTCTCAGGTCCTTTGCTTCAGTGTTTATGTGTATCTCTATCTATCTACCTATCTACCTATCTATCTATCTATCTCTATTTATCTAACTAGATAGATATAAGTGTGTGTTTGTCCTTCGCTGCCAAAGACCATGCCATCAGAGAAATGATGACATGACTTGCACTTGACTTTGTTTTGAGTGAGGGAGGGCTGTGCAGGTCACCAGCCTCACTTCTCCTCCAGAACCATCTGCATCCAGTGACCAGATATTCATCAGGATGACTGGAGATGACCCAGGATGAAGCAATTGGGGTTAAGTGACTTGCCCAAGGTCACATAGCTAGTGAGTGTCAAGTGCCTGAGGTGAGATTTGAACTCAGATCCTCCTGACTCCTGGCACTGGTGCTCTATCCACTGCACCACCTAGTTGCCCCTAGATAGACAGATAAATAGAGATAGATAGATACACATGCACATAAGTGTATCACTCAATCAACAAGCAATTTTTAAGTGCTCATCATAGGCTGCATGGCTTATTGGTTCTGTATCACTGCTCACAATGTTCTCTCCCCATTCCATATTTTGAATTATTTTCCATCTTTGCGGTTCACACAAAACAGCGTCTTTATAAACTTTCTATGATTTGATCCCTTTCCCCCATCCCTCTAATCAGAAGCCATGTCTATTTCCCCTGCCTCTGCTATGTCAGTTTAGAGCTCTTCCTTAAGCCTTATTACTATACAACCTAACTACTGAGTATAAAAGGTATTTGGCAAACACATTAATGACTCAACTAGATGGTAAACACCTCAAGCTTGGGGATTTCATCATGTTCATTTCTGTCTCCCCCAAAAGTGCTTTTTTATATACAGACGATATGGAGTTGACGAAATAAGTCTACCTGTATAAGTTCCAATAATTTGTTTTAAAAAATACAAACATATGGATGTTTTTATGAGTAACAGAATTTTAAAGGCAATATTTACAGCAAACTTAAGTTAAAGCCAGATGTCAATGTAATGACAGGGAAGTTAGAAGTAATGGTTTATCTCTTTAATTAAAATAATTTCTCTTAGAAAATAAGCTGAATGTTTCAAGGTAAAGGCTGCTTTGAATTTTTTTTTAATATTAAAAATAAAAAATCAAATTTGTTATGTTTATGTCAACAATTAGAAAATATTATCTTTGAGCACTTACCATTATGTCTCCCTTTAGGAGCTGGGCTGGTTCTATGGCAATGCAGACTCTGCTCTGGTTTTCTGGACCAACATTGCTAAATAAAGGAAGGACATAAATGTTAAATAGTTAAATTTTGTGGATTCTAAGACTGTGAATCTTCTTTTCTTGGTACTTTGGTTGCTAATGATAATTCAGAGCATTACAGGTAAAGGAAAACTGAAGTAAGTACCATCATTTTTCTTATTAAGTGGGCTCCAAATTGTCTAGAAGTCTTCTGTATTTTTATACTCTTTCAAATTTGCTTATTCCTAGTTTCTTATAGTAGTGCACCTCCAGCCCCCACATGCTTTCCAACAAGTATTTGGCATACAGTTTCCCATAAAGCAAAATAAGGTCCCAAAGAAAGAAGACAAGCAGGGAAGAGAGAGCACAAGGAAGCAAGGATGGATGGATCACTGAGGATATTGTTGAGGGTCATTTACTTTTGGGCTTTCCACTCTCATAATCTCTCCCTTAAGAAAGAAACCATGCAGGTAAAGTAATCATTTTACACAGCTTCCCAAAATATTCCTCAAGAGCTTAAGATATTCATAGATGAAAAATCATGAAGACTTACTAGATTCCTGATGTATAGACTGGCTGCATTGCTTGGTAGAGCTTCAGAAATGGTCGGCAAACTGAAAGAGCCAATATGGGGGGGAGGGGGGAAATTAAGATTTATTTGGAAAGAAACTTTTGAAGTAGGAAATCATGCAAGCTAACAAGAAAGGTCAAACAGCAAGGAATTATCCATGCAGGAGATTTCACAAGACTTGCACACGTGCACAAAGTATTTTTGCAGTTCTACAACAATAGACTATGGGAGGTGGGGTGAGGTAGGGAAAGGTAGCACCATGTCCTGGAACACCATGTACAAGGCAAGGGAAGGAGGGTTCCAAGGTTACTTTCAGATGAGACCAGTGGTAAAAAAGATGGAAGAATATCTTAATTATCAACCAAGAAGGGTGAAAATATTATAGCTTACTAAAAACCTGATTCTTCATTATCTAAATTTTGCTCTAAGAACAGTAAAATTGTCATAATCTCCATACAACACAGGGGCAGTAACACGACAGATCTGGGCTCACATCAATACCCCACTCATGCCAGATCTCCTTGTAGGGAAAAAAGCCTAAAAATATTATACAGCTGTCTGGGGAAAGGAGGTCAATATATGGCCAGTGAGGGGAAGAAAACTGTCTCAAAAAAGACTTGACTTGCATTTCATGCAATTAGCTTACTAATTAACCCTTCTATGCCAGAGTTTAGAATCAGTCACTGGCCTAATTCTTTAGATGAGCAAACCAACCAGATCAAAAAGGCATAAAGAGAATGGAGTTTTGTTCTCACACAGATGACACCAAGAAAGTAGGCAGAATTCCCTAGGATTTGATTCTGGATGTTAACCACTTAAACCTCAAAGATAAGAAAAGAGAAGATTGTTTTTAGTTTGAGTAAAGGAATTCCATCATCAAAAGATCTGTGGTTTTACCAGTGGGATTTATTCATCCCACCAATGCAGACTGAAACCCCTCCCTGTCTTATTAGACAGATTCTTAGGAATTTCTGGCCAAAAATAAAATCATTACCTGGCAGCCAACCTTCTGGGAATAAGACTCTTATATCTTTGCTGAATTAGTTATTGTAGTGATGAGTGGATTGCCAGACTCATGCTCCAAGTCTTCAAGATTGGCAGGAACTAACTGAGTGGACATTTAACAGACATAGCTTTCAAGAGTCCAAATTTGCCGCCATACAATAATGAAGAAACAAATAGGGCTTTACTGGAGGTTTACCAACTATTTTTGTCTATATGTAGGATTTCATCACTACTTCTAACAGCACAAATCAGCAACTTCTTTGTAACTTACAGTCTTTAGTGTTAATTGGGGAAAATATGGGGTTGCCCATCATAACACAGCTATATCAAAGGGTAGGCCTGACTCCTTCCATTATGTAACTAACATTGCCTGTCCCACTATATTTATTACATCTAAAAAAAATAATCAAACATTCTCCCAGATCAAACTTACCTCCACCAGTATCAAAGTTGGGAATGCCATGCAGAATTACAAAGTGCAGAAAGAGTGGTGTGGTATTCATTTTCACAGATCCCGAGAGAAGACCGCTGAGGAAGTGAACATATCTGAAAACAATGCAATATTCAAACTAGTTAGAAAGTGCACTGGGTTACAAATGTCAGAGTAAGAGAGAGAAAGGGACTTTGGAAAAATATATAGGCTCTTGACATAACAAAGATATAATGATAGCAAAGTCATACTGTCTCAGTCTTCTTGCATTTCATTAACTAAACATAAGTAAATTCATCTGTTTATTCAAGTTGAATTTAGCGGAATTTGCATGAAATAGATGCTTTTTCCAACTTCACCATAGAACAAGTACCATAAGAATTCTTCACCAATCTTCTACCATTGTCAGTGACCATGCACACAAATGAAATTTTCAAATATCTGACTTTATTTGCCTAAGCAACAAATTCCAATCTATAGATAGATATGTAGTTATCTATATCTATCTATCTGTATGCACATATACACATATTATTTGGGACAAAAATATTTCTAATATGAATCACATTCACAATTTTATTAATCCAAATATACTGAGAATGATTAACCTTTCCATGAAGACTCAGTCTCATTTATACTAACATGAATAATTATTGTTGAAATGCCCTCAAAAAACCATGTATATGCTTGATGGTCCAGTGTAGAGAGACCAACGGACCTAGCGTCAGGATCAAACGCAGACTTAAATACTTTCTAGCAGTGTAACACTAGATAAATTACTTAAGTGTTATGTGACTCATAACTATCTTTATTTGTAAAATGAAGATAGTAACAGCACCTTCCATGAAAGATTATTGTTAAGGATAAAATAAGATTTGTAAAATACTCTGCAAACCTTAAAATATTATACGTATGTAAGTGTTACATGTTATGACTAAATAACATCTACTTTATTATTATTTATAGTCACAACTTTGGATTGATACATTGTTAGTAGACTGAGATTAATCAACATACGTCAAGGATGAATAATTTTGTGGGAGTGGGGAAGGTGCCCTACAGAAACATACATAATGATACAATTCTTAATCTAATAGATTTAGAAAGTCATGAGGCTAAGAAAAATCAAAGGAAAGCCCATGGTTGAACAGCTAGGAAGGGAAGTGATACAATTACATTACTATATTAATTACATTATATGTAACAATAGATACATCACATCATATTAACATATGTTAAATGATAAGGTTTCAAAAATGTTGTGGCATACTTACATACATAAACACTAGCTAGTTACGAATGCTGATACACTTCTATGAAATTTTGCCATTTTCAGTAACCAGAGGCATTAAAACTTAAGTGATAGCAAAAACAATTATCAGGCATTTGAAAAAAAATAAGGGGATAGAGAATCATCTAAATTGTAATATTTTATGAGGAATTAATGCACTACCTTAATTTCCTAAAAAAATATTTTTTTCAATTAAAAACAAAATCTTAGTAACAAGTATGCATTTTAAGAAAACAAGTGCCCACAATGTCTATGTCCAAGAACATAAGTCTCATTCTCTATGTTTAATCCATCCCTTCTTGATCAGAGGGATCGCGGCATTTTTCATTTTAAGTCCTCTATTAACGTAGTTGGTCGTACATTAAAAGTACATAGCAATCTAAGTGATTCTGCATTTAAGTTAAGGTCAGAGAGTTCTAGAACTCAAAAGGACCGTAAGAATGATATCATTTAATAACTCACCCTGGGATGAAACCCTTCTTACAGTGCCCTGCACCGATGGTCAACCAAATTTCTGAGTATCTCAAATAAACTTGAGTATGGGGTCATTCATCCATTTTTGGATAGTTTTAGCTAAAGTTCTTTCAAAAAAGTACCTTTCTTTTATCATCTTTCTGATACTATACCCAGTTGCATTTTTATCATATCAGTGACAGCTAATTTGCTTCTTTTTCATTTTACAGTAACGTTCTAGCACCAACTACATGTGAAAGAACTCATTTTCCTAGTCTAAAATTATACACAGACCTACTTCTGCAGGAAAATTTCAGACCAGTGGGAATAAAGAACGAGCTTTTGCATTTACAAAAATGGAAGCTTATAATAGTACTATTTAGCTCTGTTTTCCCTAAAGAAGGAAGGGGAGGGTTGAGGAGAATGTTTTCTTAAGAAGCTTTGAAGAAGCTGTAATACCTTTGGGCAAATCATGTAACTTCTCTGGGACTATTTCTTCACTTCTGAAATAAATGGGCTAGTCTACATGATTTTTAAGGTCACTTTTACCTCCAAAAATCAGTGATTTGAAAAGCATTAGCTGACCTAGAAATAGCTAGTCATATTTCTTTCAACAATGAAAAGTCCTTAAGGATCAGTAATCCCTGCTATGATTGATCAGAAAACTCTATCTCTCAGACCACAGTATAAAAAAAGGTCTTCATTTCATCACAAGGGTAGAGTAAAATCTGATTTAATTTGAGAGACAATATTAGGAAAGTCTGCACTTAGTGTAATGGTAGAACATGTGATTTTTTTTTTTGACAATGGTCCTCCATGAAAGGCAGACAAGGAGTTTCTTCTACCCACCCAGACAGAAAAAAAAAAGGGTCACAGGATTCCTCCAGATATGTTACAATTGGAAATTGTTGCATCAATGCTGTATCAGTATTCTAAATGACTGACATGAAAGGATGATATTGGAATCCCTGATGACAAATACAATGCTTAGAACATAACAGATAGTTAATAAATGTTTGTCAACTGATTGACCACTACCTCTCCTATCTCTGCCTAGTAAAGTACAGCAGATAAGAAGATAGAGGTTAACAGAGGATGAAAAAGAGGTAAGGGTTTCTAATTTTTCAATGTTTTAGCAAAAAGTACAAATTCATTTTCTCATAGATTCTAAGTTACAAAGGATTCTTATTTTCCCAGGCCAGTTCACAAATGCAGCTAGATATACTATGTAGCAGATAAAGTTGGACTTGAAGTCAAGAAGATAATGAACTCAAACCCTGCCTCAGACACTAGCAAGCTGTGTAACCCCGGGCAAGTTACTGAAATGCCCTCAGTCAGTTACCCCGTTAGTGAAATAGGATAGCAATAGCACCAGCCACACAGAGTGGTGAGAATCAAACCAGATAATATAGCTATAACACCTTTAAAAAACATTATTGCTATTGCTACTGCTATTGTAAAACTCGTTTTTCCTCAAAATATTAAGATATCTGAAGTACAAATGAAATTTGGAACAGAACTCTTTGTCAGAAGCAGAGTTTTTGAAAATAATTCAATTCAACAAGTATTAACCTCTCTTCATGTGCTAGTAATATTGCTAGACACTCAGCATATAATGGGGAAAAAAGCATTCAATGTCTTCAAAGAACTTTGGTAAACCTTTTGGTCATATGTCATTTGGAAAAGTTTATTTTCTAGTGATTAGTCTTATAAACCAATTGTTTGATTAGACCAAGTTCTTTAAGGGGTTAGGGAGGGGTGTCAATATTTTAATTTTAAATAATGGACACAGGGCTAATTTTCATTTCTCTTATCTCTAAAGGTAAACTTGGATGGTTATTTTTTCATCTCTCTCAGACCACTGCCGATTCAACCCACTTGGGTCTATTTCTATGATAGCAAGAATTTGATGTAATTCAATGCAACCAATATTCATTTATTACCTACTTACTACAGGCAAGGAAATGACCACTGTAAATATAATGACAAAGAACAAAATCCTCCCATCAAGGCACCTCTGTCCCCTGGAAAAATACACTTTTACAAATCTATAAATACAAGATAATTTGAAGACAGAGATGATGACAAAGATCAGAGAAGGCTTCATGAAAACAGCATCACCTGCACTATGAGAGAAAGATAAGGATGAAAGGCTGAGGTGAGGAAGACCAAGTTTAAAAACACTAAGTGGGCTGACTGGTTATGTGGAGAGCTTGATGGATAATATGTCAGGAAAGATAGGTTGGATTCTTGATGGATTTAAATGTAGCAATTTTATCTTAGCAAAAATGAAAAATTAAAAAAGATTTTTGAATAGAATAGTATAGTGGTTAAATTCCTTGTAGTAGGAAGATTATTTGTGCAACAAAATGGAATAAGGCTTTTTGAGAAGGAAGAGACAACGTGGGGATTAGTTAGATGCTTTTGTAAGAAAACCGGAAAGAAAGCAAAGAGATTCTTAATTAGGTGGACACAAGGGAGAAAACAGATAACGATGCTACGGAGGCAGAATCAATGCCATCTAGCAAATCACTTTAGATGGAGGCTAAAAAGAAAATTCAGGAGAAAGGTGTGGTCAATGGTCAAAATAAATAATAGGATGTATGATTTTAGGAGTTACTCTAGGTTTTACCATTTGATTTCGGGCTACAGATTCTTCGTTTGTTCTCCCTAATGACAACGATATTAAGATATACAGAGATGTATTTATATATATCTATTTTATTATTCTATATAAATGTTATCTATACATCTTACTTATTTATATCTATCTCTATGATCTATTTTTTCTATCTGTTATCATCATCCATCTTTAGGCATCCATCTATCTATTCATCTACGTCTAGCATCTATCCTTAGTCATCCTCCTATCTGTATATGCATCTTGCTATCATTAGCATTAGTCATAAGGAAGATCAAAAGGCACAGCTCTATCTATATAACTACACAGAAGGATCTAACTACATACCTCATTATTAACATATATTCATATAGATTTATACAGACATTATTACAGCTATCACGTTATCACTGCACTAACCATGGGGAAACCATTAAAATAAAGAATTTATACATAAGAAAAGTACAGTGAAAATAAGCATAACTCTTAAAACTGTATGTGTTTGCTGAGGAGAATGAAAATGTAAAGTACAATTAAGAAGGAACCTATCCATATTCAACTTCCTCAAGAAAAACAAATGCATCACAGGATTCTTCCAGATACGCTCTCAGTGGAAACTGTCACATCAATGCTATATGAGTACTCTAAATGACTGGCATGAAAGGATGATCTTGATGACAAAACAAAATGCTTGGAAAACAACAGATGATTAATAAATGTTTGTTGACTGATTGACAACTACCTCTCCTATCTCTGCCTAGTAAACAGAATATGTTAACAGAGAGAGGCCGGATGGAAGAGTGGGCAGAGAGCTGACCTTCAAGTCTGGATGAGGTTGGATTTAAATCTCAAGTCAGACATGTATTCATGATATGACTCTAGGAAAGCTGCTTTACTTCTCAATGTGCTAGGCAAATCTCTAAGACTGTAAAGACTGTAAGCTATGTAATAGGTGGTGATGCCCATTGGTTCAAGGAGTATCCTCAATCTGGACTTCCCTATACCAAAAAAAAATATTGGTCTAGTCCCTATCCATATCCTAACTAGCAGAGAACTCGAGCAGTGAGGTGGTACAGTGGATAGAGCACCAGTGCAGGAGTCAGGAGGTCCTGAGTTCAAATCTCACCTCAGACACTTGACACTCACTAGTTGTGTGACCTTAGGCAAGTAACTTAACCCCAATCACCTTATCTTGGGTCATCTCCAGTCATCTTGAGAAATATCTGGTCACTGGATTAAGATAGCTCTGGAGGAGAAGTGAAGTGCACAGCCCTCCCTCACTCAAAACAAAGTGAAGTGCAAGTTATGTCATTATCTCTCTGATGGCATGGTCTTCTTTGGCAACAAAGGATGAACACATACACAGAAGAGAACTCACAGAAGCAGGAAACTTGAACTTATGGATGAGGCCACAGAAAAGCCTAGATATTAAATGGATTTCCCTATGTCCTCCACTGAGGTCTATAACAAGATGGATACAAAATTTACCTAAGTTATTTTCCAGTCTGCCAAAGGTAAGTTATGAACAAAACAGAAAATTAATTTTTTTCTTTCTTATCAAAGGAAAGAAGACTCGAGGGTCATGTGTGTAATAGAAGTTTATCAGTTATGGGTCAAAATAACAGTAAGTATCAGCAGGTGGCATGGGTCACAGACATGGTGTTTGAACAGGCTGGTTCTCATGGAGACATACTGTTTATGGAAAGCGGAGAGTGCTAAAAGAGAGAGAAACACATCCATTGCAAAAGAGCCTTTGTTGGAAACACGTCATTCAAAAGAGGCCATTATTGACTTGTCTCCCATGGTGCCTGCCTCCCATGGTGCCTGATCTGATAGGTGCCCTTTACAGGTGCCCTTTATATGAAGTTTAAGTAATAAAGGATTGTTTCCAGTCAATGTGCTTAATGAATAATGAACTGGCAAGACTAAATATCTATTAATATTTTAAGTCTCCAAGGACTTTCTTGTTATTTTGAATATCAACAACAGCTGTGTAAGCTACAGGATAAGCACATCAAGGTCCTTGGTCAGAATCTCAAAGCTCATTAGTGTACTCTGCTTATTTTAAGACTGATTTATAAATTATTACTTATACTAAGATTTAAACCCCTAAATATTGGCCCTGATGAATCACTCTCTGATGCCTTCTATTTGCTAGGAATCTATTTCCATGAATTCATTTACTAAAGGACACTTTCTAGTCGCTTACTTATTTTTTGGAAATGAAATGACAAGTAATTTAACTTTCAATTTGATTGACTTTTCTAGGCTTGCTTATTTTTATGCCCTTATTTATTTGATAATCACAAATTAATTGTGTACCATGTGCACAAAAATATTGGAGCATGACTTTATTGTCATGCAAGTTAATTTCTGTGGCCCCTTTTCGCCACCACAGAGATGGGGCCACATAGTGCTACAAAGATTTGTGGCACTAATGGGAATAAAGAGTGTCTTATTCCCATATGAAATCATGGCATATACAGTTTAACCTGTAGACTCCTTCATGCCCCATATAGCTTCATCAATACTGGAACAAATGTTCAGTGGGCTTCAAAATGCCAAAAAGACCAGGATTCAAGTTCTACCTAGCACGTGTTGACTCTGTGATCTGTGTATGTCATGGGCACTCTGTGTGCTCAGCAATTCTCTAAGACTATAATTCACAGAGAAGTGACAGTTGCACTGGTGGAAGGAGTGTCCTCACCTGGGAGTTTTCCTGTACCAATGAAATCCCAAGTTCAGTCCCTGTCCCTAACACTATATTTCAAAAAAGTGATTGCTAAGAAGGAAAAAGCCCATCTCCCTTCTTTTATGGTACAATGCTTTATCCATACTAGATGTCCCTACAATGTGTCCAAACACTTGCACCATATAGATAGAGGCTTTTGGAATAGATCAAATGAAGGAATTCAAAGAACAGGAATACCACTTGAGCAATTGAAAAAGGAAGAAATCTTTTACATCTTGTTAGAGAAAATAATTCATATGTAGTTTGAGTATATATATGTTTGGATAAAATTTTAAAATATTATGCAATGCATAACAGAAAAATTTTTAAATATTAAGGAAAACTATTTGCATTGATAATTTTACTAATAATGAAAAAAACGATATACCTTTTTTGGGATGGCTGCATTAAAGCTGAAACTTTATCATCAAAAAATTTCTTCATTGCAAATCTGTCGAGAGCTTGGTCAGCACTATAGAAGAAGCAGAAAACATGTCAAGAGAATTATAGTTTCCCCCAAATTGCAGATATTTCCCTACTGTTCTGAATCAAATACAAATCTCACTGGACCACATGCAGAGAAGCCTTGCTCCCTCCTATTTGCTCACCCCCACCAAAGATGTAGTACATAAACTTCACTGCTCAGAATGCTTTTATATCAAAGGAACATGTACAATTTAGAATGTAAAGGTAGTTCCTGGGGATTACTAAACACCTGAGTCTGTAATCACATATTCCTTTCCATTATTTGTTTAACTAAGAGATTATCATTTAGCTACATTATAGAGGCAACCAATATAAAACCAACAAAGGCAAATAAAAAGCTTGTTTTGAAGGTACTAACAAATAGCAAATCCATAGAAGCACATTTTCTTGAATCCAAGTTCACTGCTAATTAGTAGGATGTGAAGCAAATTCACAAATTTTGTTACTAGGATGCTAGAGTAGATTTTTCTCCAGCATTGCCAGAAAAAAACAAGGTGTTGTCTCAGTACTTCTTTAACAAAAAGTAACCAAAAAATAGTCCTGGGCATTGGTAAAGGAATGGGGAAAAATCTTGTAAAATGAACCCTGAATAACTTGATAATTTCTTTTGCACTACTATTACCTGCCAGCCCAGAAGCACAAAGCTGTATTAGTGACACCTCAGGCTGGCATGCCTCATTATAAGACACAAACTGATATGGACAGAAGACGGGAATTTGCAAAAGTCAGTTTCCAGCCTTCACCTGACTCTATTCCTCCACTACCATAATGTGTCATTCTAATTAAAAAAAAAAAAAACTAGCAGAAGATTTTTGGCAAGTTATATGAGTCAATACAAAATGGCAGAAGAGCCGCACAATTGAAGATGGACAACAGAAAAATAACACTTCAAAAACCAGTGATTTCCTACCCAGGAGTGTTCCCTTTATTGATGCTAATGAAACTCAAAAGTTGCTGGATTCAGCTCAAATTATCTTGCTCCTGGGAGAACAACTGTACTTTGAGACTTTATATCTCAGAAACTCACAAATACCAAGCACCAGAGTTTTATTTATGGCTGTGATGATAGCCTAGACTTAAGAAAGTGTTACTAATGAAGACTGAACTTAAAAGTGTGTTGTGTGTCCTTCCTTCCATGTCCTGGAGTCTGTTAAACATCTACCAGCATACCCCTGTTGAAATCCCTCTATGACTTGATACATGGAACTGCTGTGCCTCCCTACCAAAAAAAAATTGTGATCCTACAGGTAACCTGAGGTTAAGAATCTTCAGCTTCCACTAAATTTGTCCTGGAACAAACTGACATCAGTTCTATTACTATTACTAATTACTAACATTCTATTACCAGGTAATACCTCAATTCTTTCTAGTTTTGTAGAACCTGTCAGGGCTTATGAATCACTGCACAGATACAAGAAAGTTAGGGTCACTTTCATATCACAATGAAACATCAGAGGACAACTATAATAGGTATAAGATATAAAATATAAAATCTGGCAGAAATAATCCAGGTTTTACCTACAGGATATTAGGGAATCTGGGATATCATGTACATACTAGAAAAAAAAGGATTTATAAGCCACTTTAAATCAGCTCTTAACCTAAGGTCCACAGATGACCAAAGAGTCCATGGACAGATTTTAGGAAGTCCAGGAACTTGGAAAGGGAAAAATTGTCTTTTTTTAAAATAAAATTGGCTTCCTTTGTAATCCTATATATTTAGTTTATTCATTTCAAAACATAATTCTGAGAAGAGATTCATAGGTACTGGACTGCCAAAAGGATCCATGACACAAAGAATCCCTATTTAAGTGATTCTATTAAAGCTTGTATAAAAGGCAACTTGAAGGCATCAGTTTAACTTGCAAGCTAGTTTAAAAATTCTGATGGATAATTTTGAGAATATATATATACGCATATATACATACATACATATGTGTATGTGTATATATGTACATATACAGATATATATATACACACATACACAGAGACATTTTGTGTGTGTGTGTGTGTGTGTGTGTGTGTGTGTGTGTGTGTGTAGCCTTTTACCTAGAATAGAAATATCCTAATAAACCTGTGCAGGCCGTAATCATACTCAGAGACTGGTATAAAAATTCCTAATACTTTCTTCATTGATTTAAGAGTTCTAAGTTTTGAAAATACAGGCATTCAGCCAAAGGAAACAGATGAAGCTCAGAAGCATTCCTGTAGATGTGAGAATTACCCAGACTATATGGAGCTCGAGTACCACACAGAACTATATTTTGTCAGAGACTGGCAGGAATATTGAGGGTGGTCTATCTCTTGAAATTCCTACAGGTAAAAACCTGTTTTTGACAAACATATTTGTATTAAATGACTGATTCAAAGTGACCAGGAATATTAATAGGCCTGGCCCATATATACAAATTATTCTTTTCACCACTAAGTTGGAGATGTGGGGTTCTCATTTGCACTTTGCTACACCAGCCAGGAAACTTAGGAAATCTAGAAATTAGGTTTTCTCCGAGACAGGAAAAATACTGTTTTTAGAAAAAACACTTTGAAAGTCAAATTTCACTTCTTAATGCAAAATGGAAAACAGTTTATCACCACTATATTATGTTATATTATATATCTTCTTTTGGACAAAAAGCAAAGATTGTATGAACAGAGAAGATAATTAAAGAGCTCCTGCTTTGTAAAAGATGTATGTCAAATAACAAAAGAGTTGTTTGTGAAAAATTAAATCTGACGAAGAAGTAATGACTGATTTTATTTTGTCATCAGAAATGAGAATTTATAAAGCAAATCATTTATATCTGGTCTTTGGTGCCACAACCATATCTCTACCACTTACTAACTTCCTATTTCGAACCCCCACTCCCTACCCCCCCAGAATATATGACAGTCTCTATCCTGAGCCATGCACTTTTCCAATTCCCAAATATCTCTTTCCCTGGTTAACGTCATCTCTTAAGTAAAAGCATACAGAGTATAAGGACACACCATAGTTGTGCAGGAACACAGTTCTTTTAGACCCCCAGTCCCATCCTAAAGCACAAGTCAGTAACTGGTGAATGTGTGTACACATACATGCATATACATGTGCACACAAACACGTGCACACACACACTCACACACATAAAATCCATCTATTACTTTTCCAAATATGTGTGCCGTTCTCTGGATATACAACAACAGAAAAGTAGACTTCCAAAACAAACCATGACTGCAAAACAGCAAGACTGATTTCTTCTAGCTATGCATGGGAATTAGTCTCATTGTTTTTCTTAAGCAACTGTCACTCTAGAATATGAATACGGACTCTTCAATTTTATTTTGTTATCAGAAATCAGCACCTCTATGGAACTAATAAATTTCCATATTTTAAAAATATTAAACTAGAGAATGTATTTTCACAAATATGAAATTCAGAAACAGTTAATACAATACTGTATTTCAAATGGAAAAGAATGCCATGACTGAAATCAATTTTCAACTTCATCCATTTTCCAACAGTAGAATCACAGAATGTGAGATGTACAAAAGATCTCAGAGAACTCCAAGTCCAACCCCATCATTTTACAGATGAAGATACTAAGGCCTAGAGAGGGACAAACATTTGCCCAACACCACAATGTGAGTTAATGGCAAGCCTGGAGCTAGAACCCAGGACTGCTGATGCCTGGTTCTCTCTTTAGAAGATTACATTATAAACAGAGAAAATGTATTTTCTGTTATTTTCCCCTTACCTGGCAGAAACGTTGGTGAAATGCATGTACGACGAAATGACAACTCCTATCCGTCCTTTTCCACCCTGAGGGAATGAAAGAATTAATATATCTTTATTCTGAAATGGGAAGCAGAGCTGACTCTAAACTAGAGTGCGCCCGATACTTTCCACAAATTAAAAGGTAGATCATGCTTGAGAGATGAAATCAAAGTTGGATCTTTGGGGATTACTAATCACTTGGGGTTGCTGCTCTGCCTGGAGAAGAAAATCAGCCTCTACTTCTCTACCTTTACACTGGTAATGGAGGTTTTTTGGCCAATGAAAGAAATCCAGAGCAGCTGTTAATTGAGGGAATTTGAGAAACCTGAGCAACGAAGTCCAATATGCTTTTAATTAAAATAAAACCAATTTATAACTCAAGGAAATTGATAGCAAACTACTCGCTTTCATTTCACAGAGATAATGCACCTCGTGTTGGTCAGAATGAAGAACTATGCACAGGGCACAAACTTGGTAGGGTTAAAACCACCTCACCTTAGGGACAGGTCCCAATCCAAAGTGTCTGCAGACACCAGCGTGATAATGACTTCAAGTGTAACTTTTGGCATTCTGACTCACCTTTCTCCCCTCTGTCCCTAGATATAACTACAGTTTTGATTTTCATTGAGCTTTTTACTCCTGTTTCTTTACCATATTCTAATACAGTTTATATTTATTTGAGTAAATGTCTTACCAAAACCCCCATAATGCAAGCTCCTCAAGGGAAGGGAAAATGGGCTATTCATCTTTGTACTTCCAGCCACAATTACAATGCTACCATACTACTAACTACCACTCCCCATTCTCATGGTACCTTAAAGTTTGCAAAGACATCAGTGATGTTAAATAATTTATTCAAGAAAGATAAGTGCATAAAACCTGCAATATCTTGTCTAGTGCTAAAATTCAAGAGAAATATACAAATGATATTTTACCATGTACAGTCACCCCTAATTTTGTGCAGCCAAAAGTAAGGGAAGGACAGAAGGAAGGAAGGAACGAAGGAAAGAGAGAAGGAAGGTAGGAAGGAAGGAAGAAAAGAAGGAAAGAAGGAAGGGAGGGAGGGAGAGAGGGAGGAAGGAAGGAAGGTAGGAAGGAAGGAAGAAAAGGGAGGAAGGAAGGAAGGAAGATAGAGATCAGTTTGGAGTATTGCTTTTGGAAATATTCTTAGTAATGTGCCCATTTGCATTCAGCTTTAATCACTAAATTTTCACCTAAATCTCAATCTTTTACAGAAAAAGGGCTTAAACAGGATGAGGTTCATTTCCTTGACAGAAAATGAAGGTCATAATTTTCCAAAAAACTGACGTAAGAAATGTGAGTCAAAAAAGCAAAAAAAGAAAACAATAACGAAAAGAAATTTTAAAAGTAAAACGTGAGCTCCTTTTTGTTTCCTTGCAGTTCATGTATAAATGGTATACCATCTTATTATTATAAAGAGCTTTACATCCATTAGCTCAGTTTGATCTTCCCCATGACCCTTTGAGGTAAGCAGGAAAAGTATTATTCATTTTCATTTTTACAAGATAGAAAGTTAAGACCGAAAAAGATTCATCTAATTTGCCTGAGGTCATAAAGCTAGTCATATTTTTGAAGCAGTGAAGTTTAATCTGAAACACTAAAAAAGCAACACTCAAGCATATACATAGACAATATTCTCATGACAAATTATTTTACAATTTGCCAAAATTCACCTCAGTACAAACGACTAAGAAATAAGCACCTCATGAGGACCAAGTTCTGTAAGTGAAAACTTAAATTTATATTGGGTGAAAACTTATATAGATACACATGTACAGAGAGAGAGAGAGAGAGAGAGAGAGAGAGAGTGTATTTCTACTAAATCAATAATGCAGATAAAAAGCTGAAGTACAGGGAGATGAGGGAAGAATATCCATCATTTACATTAAATTAAGAAAAAAAAGCATCAAGTAGCAGTAGAAATCTGTCCATTTCTTAAGATCCCCAAGCCAAGACAAGCTTAACTATCTTAACAATTTCTGGCATGATAGTCTGAGATAGTCATTCTGGAAAGCAGATGAATTTTGACAGGTATCAGCAATTTTATCCAACAGTTATGATTTATGACAAGCCTCAGTTAAAGCCAATGCCAGTAATTTTGAATTAAAGGTGAACAAATCTTTCATGGTTTGTTTTCTAAGTGTTTCCAAAACTTATTAAATAGTTTACATGACACTAGTACAAATGACTGATAAATCATTTTTATGAGTTTTAACATGTTTCCTAATAATTCACCCAACAAGTTTTGTCTAGAGAGGGAAGTAAGTCTTTTAAAGGTCCTAGACAGTAAATCCATCAGCTATTATGCCCTGATTTATTCTTCTTGAGCAATATTCTGGCTAATTTATTTTACACATAGCTGAAGTAAGAAAGTGAAAAGGAATGAACAGTCTTAAGAATGCAATTTGAAAAGGTAAAATAGATTTAAATAGTTATTTTTTAAAAGGAACAGAAAAGGAGGAGGGAAAGCTAAAAAACCTAAAATTTATGAGGATAAGTCCAATGATCACCATGCAATCTACCATTTTTTAAAAATTAGAAAAATCTATTCATTCCTTTCTTTGGTTCACAAGAATATGTAAATTTCTGAAAGAAAATGTGCCTGCCTGTGTTTTTGAAGGAGCACCACGCATATGTTCTTGTTTATTGATTGACTGATAGGGTGATGGCTTGAAAAGAGGATCGATGAATACATGTGTGGGAGAAGCAAAGAAGCTGTCCAATTTTCTCCTCCATATTTTGTAACTGATAGGTAGGATTTATGTAACACATGAAGATTTGCAAAACATTTTAGAAATAGCTCATTTTATCCTCGCAACAGACTTGGGAAGTAGGTGCTATTATGTACTTACAGGCAACAGTTAAGTGATTTGTCTTAAGTAAGGGTCCGAGGCCGGAATTAAACTAAGGACTTTATGAATCCAGGTCCAGAACTCCATCCACTGAGCCACCCGGTGGCCTTTAATATAACTGTCCTATAATATATCTGATCAGTGGTATCAAACAGAAACAAAGGAGGGTGCCAGGAGCCATTAAATCATTAAACTAAGGCTCCCTCCTGAGCACAGGACATTGCCTTAGAGAAACATATATCGACATTATCTATGTTCTATGGTATTTTTATTCATTTGTTACATCTGGTTTGGCAGCACTGGGCTAATCTTACATTACATCTACTATATCTATAGTAGATAATGGACTCTACAGCAAATAGTAGGATATTAAAAAATGCTGATAAAAATTCCATTTCATTTGAGAAGTTAAAAAATTGGCCCATTGATTTCAATAGGTCTCAAAATTTTTGTAGTAAACAGTCTCAAAAAGTCTGCTATCACATGGGTGAATAATCTACAAGTCCCCTCGGGGTCTCACTGTCTTCACTCTTATAATTGGGACTTCATGATCTCACAGAGATCTCTTCCATCTCTGAGATTCTCTGTGGGGTTAGTTGGTGTGTGGGGGCAAAGCATGGCAAACACTGGCAAAGCTCCCTGGTGTTCTTCCTTAGAAAGCTTGCTAATGACAGAGTTACTTGGGTTAGTCATTCCTTTTAAAAGAATTCCCCTAGAGAATATTAAGTATATTGATAAATTGCTCTTTTATATGAAATACTTGAAAGCATGAATTGTTACCACTTAACTAAGATGTCAAATCAGAGGATTTACAGAGAAAATTTGAGGGTCAAAATGAGCACATGAGGGCATTGTGTACTTGAAGGATGAAAAAGGGAGCTTAAGAGGTAAGAGAGGGGAATAACGGTAAATAAGAGACTTACTTTAATTAGGAGAGTATAAAATGGCTTACTTTCCAATGCACTACAATAGTAGAAAATATGTCGGCCATTGATTTTTTTTTTACTTATCATGAATGTTCATTTACAAGTTCTTCGGGCAACTGAACAATACCCATAATATGCTTGCTCTTTGGAGATAATGAACACTAAGCATCACCTTTATATGAAGAAATCAATCCCCAAGAATGTAAACCTGTTGAAGGAGTCACACTGAATATTGCATCCCTTCAGATTCTCCTGTAATACCTTGCATGTAATCTATATTCAGTCAAGATGACTGATCCTCAAGATCCTTTAGAATGTTGGTTCCGTTTACTAAAGATGGTACTTTTACTGCAGAATTACTAAACACTATGCCTATAATCACACGTAAATAAAGAAGGAACAAACCTCCTTAAGTATAAAACCAACATCCTTCTAAGATGAAAGTAAAAATTGAAACGAGAAATTATAAACAATTCAGTTGAGGTAATGAATCGATTACTAGTAACCAGCAGGTACCTTTTTTTTTTTAAACAAAGATTTTACATAAAACAAGTTTTTAAAATTACAAAACCATCTGGCTAGACAGATCTACTTCGGATACATGCAATTACTCAGTCACACATATATGGCCCATGTTGTCATAACATGTTTTGCCCTCCAATTCATATTGATTGAATAAATTGAAAATGTATTTGTTTTACAGACCTTCATGTCACCTATGAAGTTCATTTGGAGATCACGATCTAATCACTGCTGCTAAATTGAGAGTTTTGCTAAGAGAGGGGAAACCTTAGCAAACCTTGAGTCCAGTGATTTTCAAACTGTAGTTCACAAATGTCTGAGGGTCCTCAAAATCCTTTCAGAGGGTCCATGAGGGCAAAACTTTTTTCAGAATCATACTAAGATATTATCTGCCTGTTAAATGACTCCTCCCTTGATTACTGTACACAGTAATGGCAATATTGTAACAATTATCAACAGTAAATGACATAGTTACTCTCATCAATATAGTGATACAAGACAATTCCAGAAGCATTATGAAAAATGTGATCCCTTTCCAGAGAGAACTTATGAACTCTGAATGCAAACTGAAATAAAGTTTTCTCCCTTTGTTTTTCTTGGGATTCTTTGGTCCTACGGCTAATATGGAAATATGTTTTACATGATTTCACATGTATAGCTGATATCATAGCTGGAGAAGGAAACGGCAAATCACTCCAGTATCTTTGCTAAGAAAACCCCAAATGGGGTCCCAAAGAGTCAGACACAACTGAAGTGGCTGAACCACAACAACAAAAACCTGATATTGTATTGCTTGCCTTCTCAGTGAGTGGGGAAGGGGGAACGGTAGGGGGAGAATTTGGGACTGTACTCCTTTTTTAAGTGTTCAAGATAAATGAACAAAAAAAAAAGATATGATTTTGAAAAAGAATGTAAGCTTAAAAAGGAAAAAAGAAAAACAATTGCTTTCTTTTCCAACTATCTATCTGTGTGAGACTGGATTTTCTTCATATGCTTCAACAAAAACAATATATCACAACAGACTGAATGCAGAAGTAGCTATGAGAATCCAGCTGTCTCTCGTTAAGTCAGATGTTAAAAAGACTGCAAAGCAATGCCACTCAGGCTCTAACAGCTTAAAACTGCAACTATAAGTCTTAGGACACCTTGTATTTTTTTTAATCTATCAGTTTGAATTTCTAATATAGCAATTATCAATAAATATAACCCACATAACTAAAAGCCTGCTTGAGTCTTTAATAATTTTTAGGGGTATAAAAGGTTCCTGAATGCAAAAAAAAAGTTTGAGAAGTGTTTACATAGTCCAACTCCCTCATTCTGCAGATGAAGAAAGGGAAATGACAAAAGGGGAAAGGACTTGAGCAAAGTCACACATGTAAGAAATGTTAGAGGTAGCATTTGAACTCAAGTCCACTCTCTTTAAAGCCTATATTCTCTCCACTATACCATACCTACTCTTTTCATTTTTTTTAGGCAAGTATAAAATGAGAACCAGCATTTATATAGTGCCACAAAGTTTACAAAGTATTATTTCATAAATATTATCTCATTTTTCCTCACAACAACCCTCAGAGGCAGGTGCTATGATTACAACTATTTTACAGATGAGGAAACTGAGGGACAGAAGAGTTAAGTGACTTGCTCAAGGTTATACAACTAGTAAGTGTCCAAGGATGGACTTGAACTCAGTTTTGCCTGGCCCCAAATTCAATGCTCCATCCGATGAGCCAAGAATGTCAAAGGAAGGAGAGCAGAAGTGTTTCAATTTTTTTGTAAATTATCACTTAGGCTGCTACTTTTCTCGTTGCCCCCAAACATGGGAAAAAACCCATATCAAACCATGAGCTCCATTCATTTCTCCTTAGGATAAAATTGAATATTTTTATTCAAAATTGAATTGAATTCAAATGAACAACGTATAATGCATCTTGCTTACCCTGCAATGTATGACCACTACACGCTGAGGGTCACTGTTTAACCAGTTCTCTTGAGCCTTACAGATGGTACACATCTTATCAAGGGGAGGGGCATGGAGGTCAGGCCAACCCACATCCATAATCTAGGAGAAAAGAAATTATATTAAAGCAACATTTTTGTAACATTACAATACTTTGGATTATAGGTTCACTTCATGCATTTATTGCCGATGTGAATGGGGAGAAACATGCTTCCACTTCTAAACAATAACAAAGTGTTAAGTAATGCCAACAAAACTTCCCTTCAAAGGCCTCCTTCTTAATATTTCTGAATGTTGTATGCCAGTTCTAAGTATGTTCTTTCAGGACTATTAATGGTTCAGGAATATCTGGGTGGGGGCACAGAGACAGAAAGATATAGGAATAAGACACATTGGCTTGCCCCAAATTCCTCTGATCAAACTGAGGTCTCAATCAGAAAAATCCAACTGTCCACACATACTGTTAATTACTATTTAAAACTCAAGGAATAAAACATGAATGGAAAGTAGCAAAGCTACCTAGAAAAAAAAAGTATCCCTACAAGAAAAAAGAATGGAAACGCTGAATCATGAAACACATTAGATCAGGAGAATCTGGCAAAGCAACAATCACATGAGGAGTTCATAAACACAGAAGGTATACCTTAGGTGAGCATCTGAATAATGGTTATTAGAAATAAAGCCAGTACCTTTGGGTTAAGCTTCGTAAGGTCATATCTCTTTTCAGAGAGGTTTATCACCTATAAAATGAAAAGACAAATATTAAGGTATTTTAAAAAATCATCACTTTCAGAAACAGAAGGAGAAATACAATTTGATTACTTATCATCTACAAGGTTAGTTAGGCTTGATGGTTTTCATGTAATTAAAAGGATAGGTATAGGACTTGTGATTTCCTTAAACTAGGGAACTTCCAGATAAGAAAGTAATTAGGTGGTATAGTAGATAGAACCCTGGACCTGGAGTCGGGCAGATCTGATTTCAAATTCAGCCTCAGACACTTAACTCTGTGACACTGAGCAGACTGTTAATCACCACCTGCCTCAGTTTCCTCATCTGTAAAATGGGGATAATTACAGCACCTATCCCAGGATTGGTGTGCCAATCAAATGAGATAACATTTGTAAAGGTTTTTAATAAATGTTTGTTTCTTTCCAGGTCTCCCTTTTCACTTCCCTTCTAGAGCCTTCTCTGTAACTTAAATTCTTAAGGGAACTGCCCAAACCTTCAGATACTCATTCTCATGCTTCAAATATAAAAGGATAAATGGAAAAAATAATGATGATGTCAAAAGATATCCTGTAGGGGATAAATAGTCCTCTGGAAAATAAATGCTTACTTCTAAAAGGGAAGCAGCAAGGTATACTGAAATGAACACTGGACTTAGAAGTAGAATGTCTTGGTTTAAATTCTATCTCCAATACTCCTTTTAACTTGGCTTCATAGTTCAATTCATTTGATATTAAAGATTGAGCTCTGGAAGGAACCTTAGTGGTTATCTAGTACAGGCATCACTTATTTGTTTTTTAATTTTAAAAATTAGGTCATTAAGGTCTAAAGAGATGGTGACTTGACCAAGGTCATAGAAGGAGTAAATTAAAAAGTTGGGAGTCGAATATAGTTCTCTGACCTCAATCCATCACTTTTCTCACCATGTTACTTGGTCCTCTAGACCGTAGGTAAGAGCGTTGTATTTTAATCTACCCTGTTTTTATTCCTGTCTGAGGAATCAAGTCCTCTCTTCTTACAAATGCTAACTCTTCCACGCAAAGCATTCATGGCAATATCCCATTTATCCTTCTTAAGGACCGTGCTCTATCACCTGATCTTACTCTCATTTTTCATTTTTACTATTCCATTTCTTCCAATTCCTAACCCACTATTTACTACTAATACTATGATGGAGATGACGACTGCTACTACTAGTACTACTACTACTGCTCTTACTATAGCTAGTGTTCCTACACAGCTTTAAGCATTTTACATATTCTATTTCATATGGTTCTCACAATGACCCATTAAGTTGATTTTGTTATTATAATACCCATTTAGAGAGGAGGAATCCGACACTGAGAAAATTAAGAAAATTGCCCAAGGTCACACATTTAGTAGATATCCGATATAAGATTTAAACCCAGGTACACCACATCATCTAGCTGCCCAGTGCAGGCAGGGACCAAAATGGTCAGATTTCCACTATCCTAAAAAAACTCTTCATTCAGCCTTATCATGACTTCAAACCCAACCTTACTCAAGTCCACCTCAGGCCCATCTCTTCTCAGTTCTTCTCTGTTACTACCAAACTTTACAAAGTAGCTGTCTATACTTGAAATGTTATGTCCACTTATTGGTGACTTACATCAAAAATACCAGGGGGTTTTCTCTCTTAATCACCAATCCAGTTGGTGCTTCCTTAGCTCTCATTTTTGATTTAGCTACAATATTTTAAGTTCTTGACTATTCCCAGATACTTTTTTCCCTTGACTGCAAAGAAGAAACAAAACTTTCTCTTTTATTGCCTCCAGTGTCTTACAAGTCTCAATTAATACAAAGTATTAACTTTCTGGAAACTATTTATATAGGATGAATTACAAGTATTCATCCATATGCCCTCCTTTCATTTTTAGATGACTTAAAAATCTTAGCTCATATGAGAGTTCCTTTTATAGCAAAAGTAATTTCTTTTATTACCCTTTCTGGCATGATTTGCAATTGCATGATCAAATTTCACATTGTAAAGTCTTCCATCTTCCCTTTTGGAAAAATAGGATCATAACAGCCATTTCCCAAGATTCTTGAAATGTCATACACACACACACACACACACACATATGTATCTCAGAGGATCACAGCCCTTAGAAGGAGAAAGGGCCTTGAGGATTACCTACTCTCTTGTGCCTTTTAGACATGGGACAACTGAGGCCCATACAGTTTCATTACATATCCAAATAGCAAAACTGGAATTGGAATGTGGGTCCTCTGACTTGAAATCTAGTTATACCATATGACAGAATAGGTTAGTGGAATACCTAAAATATAAATTCCCAGAGGCAGAATACCAGAGAACGTAAAGAAATGCTTCTAAAAACTATTTTAAAAAATCCAATAATACATTTGAATCTACTTATTATTAATCAGGATAGTGACTGAACTGAAATTCAGTGGCAGCAGATGTTCAATTACCATAACTGTAAAGGAAATTCAGTGACATAGCTCCAGGATTACACACTCATCCATCAGATCCCAGATTATTTTATTCAGTCACCAAAGTTTAATGAATACCACCAAGGGCATGTGATGTAGCAAAATGGACTGTATTATATACCTGTTAAAGAGACCAGTTAAGAGACTTGATCTGATCATGAGATATGAATGGAAAGAAAATACTCATTGCCAATACGATTGAATTTTTACACAATGTGACAAAAGATTGGATCAAAAGTGGAATATCAACCTTTCAAATGACAGATTTTATTCTTGTACACTACATTCTACCACAAAAAGAAAAGAATGAAAAAGCTATTTTACACCAGCATTTTATTTCTGCATTGCCTACTTTCACATCCCTAGTTAGGATTCCCGTCATTACTATATGTATGGTTTTCTTACCAACAGAATGCTGAATACAACGGTCATTATGTTGGTTGTTTTCGCTTAACGATTCATGGCAATATCTATTTTTCTTGTTAGAAGGGAGAGCATAGTGTCCCTATCCCACTTATCCCTACCTCTACCTCACAGGTATAATTAGAGTTACATATAAAAGTGACTTTGCTATAAACCAAAGGTAGCATTGCAACTTTTCACAAGCCTTGATAGTATTTAACAAAGCAAATAGTGCTGACTCTTACCAGGTAGTTATCCCCATGTTTAGATTTTAGCATTCGGGTTACATCTTGCAAGTTATGTAGGTAAGTTTCCTCAGAGCAACTAGCTGGGAAGGAGACAGCAATGATCCGCTCAGTGATGTAGGTAAGATCGAGCTCATAGCCTTCCTCCATGATATGACCCAAGATGGCACTCCTGTGAAAGGTTAGAAGGTTCGAAAGTAGGCATACCAAAAAGAATCAGGGTATGGAGGGGGAAAAGAGAAAAAAATGAATGAGAAGTGTTTTGAGCAAAATTCATACAAATTTTTAAAAGATGACAAACTCCAGAGAATTACTTTTTAAACTTAGCTCATTATCAGCTAGTCAGCATTTACTTTTCAATCAAAGTCTTTATTATATCAATTGTGAAAAAATGAATTTCAAGGGTAAAACCTTGTAGTTATCTGTCTCATGATTTTCATTTTACAAAGTCCTTCTTTCCATAAAAATATTTGTTATCTACGCTCTTCTGTCCATTTTAATTGCTCCCATATTAATCTGGTCACTCAGAGCCTGCAGTACACTACTATGAATACCTTCACACTAGCTATGATGATCCTGAGACCCAAAGAGGG
The DNA here is from genome assembly GCA_028658325.1 of Potorous gilbertii. NCBI lineage: Eukaryota > Metazoa > Chordata > Mammalia > Diprotodontia > Potoroidae > Potorous > Potorous gilbertii. The sequence continues at coordinate 65,239,752 of CM053772.1, read as the reverse complement.
TTGGTGATTGCTCCAGATAGAACTAGTAAAGAGCTGACATTTTAACCCCTATTTTCATACTCCAGATCCTTTGTTTTGCTCACTTCATCAAACTATCTCCAAAAACTTAATCCAGATGTGTTGGTTCGGTTATTTTTTTCCTCCCAAAGTCATGTTATATTTAGTCAAACTGTATTCTCTTGCTATTAATATTACAAAGTATTCTGGATTTTTGTGATCTGAGCTTCTCAAAGATAAGCAATTTAGGCCTGGAAAAACTAAGCAAAATCACCTCATACAGTAGAAGGAAGATATAATGACTGCTTTCCTAGAGACCTAAGGTTAACTAGAGATGCAGAAACATAAAAGAACTGTTGAAAAGAACACTTACTGAGAAAATTTATCACAGCAGAAAGAAGAACTTTTTGAAAAACTGTCAGATGCCTAGGGGAAAAAAAACCAAATTGTTAATCATTTTAAAGTTTCTTTAGGGTAATAAAAGCACACACATCAATATATATATCACAGAGAGGTAAATAAAGCAAAATTTATGTTTTGTAATATGTGCTATGTCAAACATTCAGATCGAAGCTTTTATCAATTTGAAATACATTCACAGCATCCCTTTATGCCTGTGCTCCAGAAATGGATTACTAAGCCTTTGGACAGAGGAAACATAATAGACTTGTCTGGTTCTAATAAGAGATTGGTAGGTATGTGAATGAAAAGTAACCAAATATATTTAAGAGGCTTTGATCCTATCTAGCCATCCATTAGGACAATAGAGCCAGCCTACTCAAGTATGACCATCTTGCCACCTGCCCTGACACAGCTGGTCTCCTTCTTCTTGACAAGAATTACATTATCTCTTCTCCTACCCTATCTTACCCTATTCCAGTTATCCAATCTCATTCCAGATCTTGGAATAATAATCTTTGCTACTGTCCTATGGCTACACATACAATCTTTGATAATTTGTGGAGATAACAACACTCTTCCTTCACAACATGTGTTACATCAGAATGCATTCCTCTTGATGTGAGAAAATGGCTTTCTGCACTTTTATCTCCAGCACAAAGCTTGGCACAGCTCAGGTACTTAACAAATGACTACTGACTGATGGTTTCCACTCCTTTGACTAAGGAGACCTTGACGCTGATTTTTAAAATACTACTCAATAGTAATAAGTAGTCATGAATGGTAGGGAAGCAGATTTTAGAAAAAGGGACTCTCAGTTAAAGGAAATCATATCCATGAAAATCCTTTGTTGATACAAGATTTCTAATGAGAATAAAGGGGCATCTAATCAATTCTTGATTATCTGTGTCTGTGGCTTCTCTTTCTCTTCAGCTGAGAAAATGCCACCAGAGGAAGTAAAACCAGGACAGAAACTGTACTCCGTTTTATGTACACAAACTACTGTTTACAGCTCTTCCATTGCTTGTATCAAGTCTTTCGATCTTTTTCTGAGGGGACTGCTGCTTCCAGGATCATCTACAGGCAAAAATAATGGCTTCAGAGTTTTCTTGGTACTTACTCACTATCCTTCCCCAGTCTGGTGAACTATTTCCTCACTTTCAAGTGCCCAATGTTCATTTCCCCAGCAATACACTCTCTAGTTATTTATACTTTCTTGCACTTCTGTGGCACAAGACCTGCAACTGTGCAAGTTATCAGGATGGCAAATGCTCTTTGGGAGTTACTATGCCCCCTAACCCGAAACTACCTAGTGGCAAATGTCCATTATGAGGTAACACTCAGCTTTGCTGGAAAGTTAACATCTGCCTGAATCTGTAACTTTTGAGGAACTATCAAAATTTGTGATCTTCTAACATAGCCTTCAAGAATTCTGCATTACCATCAAGGCCTCCACCTACTTTTGAAGGTAGTTATACCTTAGTATGTTATGATGTTGCCTCTCTGAGAGGAACTTGTACCATACAAGCTGCATCTTTAATGTTGAATAAAAACCTGTGCCATAGCTGAACAGATGGATGGTAGAGGTGACAAGGATGTCTTAACTGAATCTCATAAATCAAGCTGCTATCATCTCCTATGCTACACTGCAATAAACCTGAAGTATCTACAGTCAGGAAAAAAGAGTCCACTTTTCAGGAAAATAATAGAAAAAAATAATGCTCTCAGAGCTAATGCAAGTATAATGAATAAATACTACAGAGCTTATTTTCATATATATATATATATATATATATATATGTATGTATGTATGTATGTATGTATGTATCAGTGAGGGATATAAAATATAAGGATAAGTTACATAAAAAGGGAATTTTGCTTTTTCCCTCCCAGGTATGGATCCCTATGTAGGTTTATTAAGATGAGCTTAGAAATAAATCGTGAGGTACTATAAAGGCAACAATAAATAAAAATAACGAACTAATTCTATATTTATAAGTTTTACATTAAGGTCATTAAGGGAAAATATCTCCATTAAGAAATAGTTCCCACATTTTCTTAAGTATTAAAATATGGATAGCCAGATGACTCACTGTATAGAGTGTTGGCCCTAGAGTCAAGAAGACCTGAGTTCAAATTCAACCTCGAACACTAAGTAGCTGTGTGATGCTGAGCAAATCACTTAACCCTGTTTGCCTCAATTTCCTCATTTGAAAAATGAGCTGGAGAAGGAAATGGCAAAATCATTCCAGTATCTTTGCCAAGAAAATGCTAAATGGGGTCACAAAGGGTCAGACATGACTAAAAACAACTGAACAACACTTAAATATTTACAGCACACTATCCATTTTAATTTTCATACAGCCCATTATCAAAGGAGTAAGACCTATTTCTTCTATCACTGAGAATCTCACAAACATAAAAAAACTCCACAGTTTTTTAGGATGGAAGGGAGGAAAAGAAACATTAAATGTTTCATTCCTCAGATTTTAAAATTAAAAGAAAACATAATATTCAAAATATTTCTCATTTACACAACTATTTCAGAGATGAACTGAAAGTGGAAGAAAAAGAGGTAGAGATTTCGAAAAAAAATCAAGAAATACAAGGAAACAAAAATAAGCTGAAAGAAGAAAATATCCATATAAATAGAAGTCAATGATAGAAATATTTTAAAATTACTATTAATCCTGACATTTTTAGAGTCCTTAAAAACTTATATTAAGAAGGGCATTTAGGTCTAACAGTGAATAGACCACAAGACTTAAAATTAGTTAAGATCTGAGTTCAAATTCTATCTCAGACACTTATTATCTAAGCAACCATGGGCAAGTCACTTTACCTCTCTGTGCCTCAATTTCTTCATCTGTAAAATGGGGGTAAAGCAGTACCTACATCACAGGGTTATTGTGAGGATCAAATGAATTAACAAATGAAAGGGCTTTGCAAACCTTAAAGCATTATATAAATGCTAGCAAATAATTTTTAATTACTTTCATGTTTATATTCTTGAATATCGGTTGCTGAATTATTGTATATTAAGAACACACACAAAAATAATTCGCAGTTTTTACAAGTTCCCATTTGCCCTAGAATAAATAACATCCTTCCCCGCTCTCTCTCTTAGAATGATGTTTCCTTCAAATCTTAGCTGAAGAGCCACCTTCTAAATGAAGCGTTTCTAAATCCTTCCACCTATTAGAGCCATCCTTCCCTAAAACAACCTCAAATTCCTTTTGTATCTCTTGGTACATGTACAAAATCTCTTCCCACAAAGGTAAGCTCTTTGAGGACAAAAACTTCCTTTTATCTTGTCTCCTCAATGTGGAGCACAGAACCTGGGACAAAGTAAGTGCTTAATAAAGACTTATTGATTAAAATCCTTGTTGATTAATTCATTTTGTTGAACTTTTTTCCTCCTTTTTAAATTATTTATTTCAAGTGATGGCTGTCTAAGGAGGGAAAAAGCGGAGAAATAAAAGAAATTATTTTCTTCAAAAGAGAAAAAGTTTCCTGAAAATCAAAGTTGATTAATAAAGGAAGAGACCTTTGCATAAAGTAGTAACCTTAACAAGAAGTCATTCTTTTATTAGATGGTAGGACCATTCTAAAGTTATTTCAAGTCTTTGTTATAAAACATGGAACTTTGAGATCTCAACTACTTTCTAGCATTTTACCAGGTTTCATACCAATTTGTATTCTTAAACTCTCTGTAGGAGAAAGTAGGAAATAAATGATAGTTGATGTGACAAAGACAACTTGAGTCATAAATATATGCATTTAGCTATGTGACTGGTATGGCAAATGAAGTGTCTCTGCTAAATTTAGACTTCTAACATCTGGCCTTGGTTAGTTATGTAAATTACCAATGCCACTTCTAAAATGAATCCCAAGATCAAGATTTTAATATGGTTCCAATTTTTTGTACTTGGATCAGCATTTTGAGGGGAGGGAAGTAAATTCCTTTTCCCCGCTTTGCTGCTTAACTTTAAATTAGGTGTCTCCTGATTGTGTTATGTGTGATACAAGAGTCTGCCACTGAACTACCAATTGAATACCACTGAATAACCAACAAATGCCAGATACCTGTGTCTCTTGAGTACACTTGAAAAGGAAATTAAAGCTCCAATATGCTTCCATCATCTTACTAAGAATGAACAGAATGAGCTGAATCTGAATCAGAATCTCCTTCAAGGTTATCAGAGTTTTTACTAACTGTGGTCAGTGGTATACATATTCCATATGAAAATAGGAAACAAGACTTCTATACTCATGATAACTGCATGGGATAGGAAAGAAGACTTCTTTTAAGCAGTAAAATAGTCACCTACTATATAACTTGATCACCTGAGTTCATTTCATAGATACCAGGGGCCAGAAAGTAGAAATATTTAGTGATAATTAGAGGAGTTGAGGCCCTAAAACTAGGGTACCTTTTTCCCTCCTGCTTCTCTATAAAAGTCAGTGTTAGGATACCCAGTCATATGTGACCTGATTCTCACCAATTGTCTCAGCAATGCTTTTAGCAGAAATTCTGTGTGTTTTTATAGGCATGAACTGTATCATGTGATTTGGAGAATTGCCACCTATAGTGTTTTTCAGTACAGTTCCATTCTGAGTGTATGGGTGTGTGATTCTTGAAGGCTTGAGACACATTCTTTCCTAGAGGGGCACAAGAAGGAGGGTCCCGTCTCTTTGAAGCCAAGAGAATGAGAATCTCAAGATAAGAATCCCACTAGCCTGTGTCTACTGAGGGGTAATAGAAAGAAAAATGGGGAAATGGCTGTTCTTGATGGGAATTAGCCATAGACAGAATGAACTTGACTATGAGAGCTGTTCTGTGCCATATGAGAACTAGCCTCAAACTGGATGTATTAGGTTCCTCTCTTGGAATGTGGCCGAGAAGTGTTGCATCCATACACTCTTAAGGAATAATAACTCAAGCTACTCTGTGAACCTAACACCCTCCCCAGAGACTGGGGTGGCACAAGGGAAAAAGGAGATTTAGCCCCAAATGTTGGGGAGTAAGTTTGTATAGTTATGATTATACTTTTTGAAGTAAGTATCCCTTTGTAAA
>CM053772.1:65218651-65233779 GCA_028658325.1 Potorous gilbertii | reverse complement strand
GTTCCTCTCTTGGAATGTGGCCGAGAAGTGTTGCATCCATACACTCTTAAGGAATAATAACTCAAGCTACTCTGTGAACCTAACACCCTCCCCAGAGACTGGGGTGGCACAAGGGAAAAAGGAGATTTAGCCCCAAATGTTGGGGAGTAAGTTTGTATAGTTATGATTATACTTTTTGAAGTAAGTATCCCTTTGTAAAAGATGTTCCAAATGCTATTGGTTAATCAGAACATGGGTACAAGGGATCACCCCCTATACTGGAGAAAACACCATCGGTGGGGACTGGAGTCATTTACAGAGAGCCTAGACACCCCTAGATCCCCTTAAGAGTAATGGACGATGAACTAGAACATATCTGGTCTTCCAGGCAGGCCAGGCCAGGACAGTCACTGTATACATTGTCACATATACATGTTATCTCTACTGCTTGTTGTAAGGCACTGTTAGGTACCTAGGAGGTGCTGAATAATGCTTGTTGATTAATGGATTCCTGTTCAGGTTTGGGTTGGGCTCTCAAGATTTTATAACCCTATGATTTTCCCCACTGCTCAAATGTCAGGGAAAAGGAAAAGGGAGAAGAGCCTAGCACCTGCAGTGGGATCGTTAAGAGTCACAAAGGGAAATCTGAAAAATTGCCCAAATGCTAGTTTTAACATTCATTTTTAAATTTTGAGCTCCAAGTTCTCTCTCTCCCCCCGCTCAAGGCCCTCCCCTTACCATTGAGAAACCCAGCAAGATGTCATCAATTTTACATGAGAAATTATGCAAAACTTATTTCCATATTGCAAAAAAAATCAAGAAAAATAAAGTGAAAAAAATGCTTCAAAAAAAAAAAGGAATAATAACTCAAAAAGAAGCAATATCTCCCTGCATTCCATCACTAAATGTGGAACATACATAGTAACTCTTAATATTGATCTTCCTTGTCTCTTCCTGGCTGTCTACTAGGAAAGAACAATGCTACAGCACTTGGAGTAGCCTGTACAATGCAAGGCAAGGAAGACTGATAACACTCTATAGTTAACAAAAACTTTGTTCTTCTCTAACAGACATGTTGTCCACAGGTTAATAGTGTATCAAATCCTAAGAGCTAGACCATCATCGCTCAGGTTCCATTTTCGGACTAGTTGCATATAACTGGCATACAGGAAAGTGACTAAAGGTGACCTAGGGATGTGAGGGAGGAAGAGATACTATGGACAGCAAACATTACTCTGATTTCAGGCATAAAATGATGCAGTTATGGTCACCTATTTTACCCTTTCCTCTCAAAGCAATATACTCATACTCTTCATAGAGGGTTCCATTATTTTGCATTCTCTATAACACGGTAGTTCCTTGTACACAATTTTCCTCAGAAAAGAAGGGGAGAGTAACAAGTTAACCATTAGAGAGAGGTTATCGTAGAAGACCACCATTAGTTTTAAAGACAATTAATGAATAATTGTCACAGAAAAGTTCTTAGCTGACCAAGCCAGAGAAGTCAGTAGCAAAAGTATCATTGAATTCCAATTTCAATTCTGAATCTTGCACGTGGTCAGTGACACTGTGGATGCTGGGGAAGCTTTGCTAATCTATTAATTAAAGAGCATAGGGTTCAAAGGGTTAAGTGAGCAACGCTGTGTTTTAGCTCCCTCATTACAAAAACAAGGAAACCAAAGACTACATAGATAAAACAATTTTTCCCAAATTGTACAAGGAAAACAATTAGGATTTGAACTCATGTCTTCTCAATTCAGATCCCACGTTCTTTGCACCATAGTATTTTGTTCATTGATATTTGCCATAGTATTCTCCAAAATAAAAAAACAAATATACAAGTAAAAAATAAAAGTTCTCTGACATGATCAGTCTATTTAATTACTAAAGCTAGAAATGCATTAAATGCTAAAAAGGCTAAGGATAACACAAAGATTTGTCGCATGTGCATGTGTTTAAAACTGTATTGGTGACAGAAAGATCGGTTTAGGGATAGAATTAGTAGTTGTGGAGGATAGTATAATTCAAGACAGAACTAAAAAGAGAGAACTACTCAGATCTTATTTTTCTTCTGCTTTCTCTGCAAAGGAGAATGTTTTTTGGTCTATAAAAGACAGAATAAATTTGGTAACTAGAGATGTGAAACATATGCATGTATGTATGTATGCATGTCTCTGTATGTCTATGTATGTATGGGAATAATAGGGAAACCTAACCATGAATTCAAGACACCAGCCCCAGATAAGTGACATTTTAGCTGAACTACTGTTACTGGTCTTTGAAAGACCAGAGAAGAGATATCCATGACACTGAAAAAGAGCCCAAATGCCAAGACCAAAGGAAAGACGAATGTGTTATCCATTGACCAAGACTGAAAGATTTCTTTGATCTCTTAAGAAAATTACTTCATAAATTCTAAGAAGAGAAATTGGTCTTAATTTCAGTACTCATTATAGTCTTTCCTGAATTCTTTCCTCAGGCAAAATTCCAAATAGCTGATGATTTTTATACACAAATACACCACGTAAGGTCAGTAAGAATGATGTGAGTATGCATGCCTTGTTTAATAACAACGCTGACTTCTTCAGGTAGTCTACATGTAGTAGATGCAGGCTCTAAATATAATGACTGCACAGCACAATCTAAACTTTTAAATGCAGGCACAGCATGGTCCTTTGAACACAGTTTGTATCTCAAACATTATTGCAATAATTCCACTGAACATGTTGGTTACAAAATCTGACATCTGATCAGGTGAAACAAAACCATTCCTCAAAATGATCTCTAAAAATTGTACAATTAGTTGAACTTGGAACTTTTGTACAAGTTGAAACTCTTAAAGTTTAAAAGTTGAACTTTCAGTTCAACTAGTTAAACTTTTAAAGGTAATGACTAATTCTATAATGTTATCAAAGTTTAATGATGCCCATTCACTACAAACACACAAAAAAGATAAAAGAACACTTTTCACTAACTTAACATAGGGTCATCACCCCTCTTACCCTACGTTCCTAGTGTTAGATCTTATTATTAACATCAAAAAGTCATTGACTCTACGTCAATAGTTTCTTTAACAAAAATATGCTGATATATTTATTTGGGAAAAAAGATAACTAAAAAGCAATAAGGAAATTATTGTAATAGTTATGACAAATATTACAAAGGATAATGTGAGTTATTTTTAAAATCAACATCTTTACTATTTGAGATTTTAAAAATCCAACAAACCAAATTTTCCGTAGTTTTCTATTTTAAAATTTTCTGTTTTAAAAATGTGTTTTACATTACCATGTCATGGTCCAGAATTCAAAAAAATAAGCAGGAAGACCGACACTGAAAGGATGACAAGGTTTTGATGATAAAATTTAAAACTGGAAAGGGATTTAAAGATTATTTCAATTTATTTTAAAAAGATGAGAACACACAGGCCTAGAGAGGTTAAGTAAACTTTTCCAAAACTATACAGGTAATAAGTAGCAAAGACTAGATTAAAATTTAGTCCCTCTGGGGAAAGAACATCATTTATTGGAAAGGGTACTGGGTATATAACTCAGAGGACCTGGCTCTGAGTACAGGTTCTGCCAATCACTACCAGTGTGACTGTGACCTTAAGTGACTTAACCCAGATGATCCTGTTTCCAACAGATAATATCCACAGCAGTTTTTATTCCCAAATTTATGACCCTTTGACTCGAGGTCTATCATTTGCTTCTCTGATTTCCATTTTAACTTCAGGTGGAAGCTAAAGATGTCAATAGCTGGGAGATTACTCTCTCAGATCAATTCATTTTACCTCTACTTTGTCACATATTACAGTTCCTTACTGCAGAGGCCCAGCAAGCTTTGTTAAATTATTGGAAAGTCCCTAACCACCATACCCTTGGGCCATAAAGGGGGTTTTCAATGGTAAAATATTGCAAACAGAGATAAATAGTACCTCTAATTGGCTAAAAGTAGAATGCCTCCAGGGGAAATTATCTCAAAGACACCTTTAGGAGGAACTGAACTTGAAAATATGCCAAGTGAAATGAGACAAGATAAAAAGGGGAAGAGCCAATGTATAAGTGTTGTAAAGGGTGGTAGAAACTGAAGAAATGAAAGATTTCCATTCTCACAGGCATTTACAATTAAATATACAAAAAAGAAAAGGTAGAAGGAAAAGAAGAGGTGTACTTGTGGGTAAGTAAAAATAAATAAAATGTATATTGAATCCTGATATCCTAAAATATTCAAGTTACTCTATGTCTTTGGGGAAGGTTCATGGTTAGGCGAGGAGACGAGAGCTGCAGAGACCAAGCAAAGGCATTTGAATTTGTTGGAGTAAAAGAAGTAGGCCTTTCTACAGTGCCTGGAGTTGATGCCTAATAAAAGTTTGTTGAATTATAATGAATTCTTATTGATTCAGAAGAGAAGTTGGGACAGGAAAAGGATAGGTAAGTTTCTGTGAGAATTTGCTTGTCTCTGAGAGCCAGGAATAGAATGGTTCCACTCGAGGTCAGAAGGGAAAAGGAAGCATTTTTGAAGTGTGACCCTGTATTAGAAACATTTGTTGGCAGGGAAAGGAAATGTATAATTTAAAGTTCTGAAGAGAAACCATTCTATATTTCCCTATTTTTCCTTCAACGAGAATAGATACCTTTGAATTTTTTCCTGAATTTTCAGAGATTTCTTAGAGTATAATTCCAATTTCTATTAGCAAAGGAATTTTTTTTAAATCCTCCTCTTCTTTATTCTTTTTCTTCAAGTGTGCAATAAATTTATCTTGAAGTAAGAAAGTGATGCTTGCAGGGTACATGGTCTTCTAGATTTCTCTTAGCAGGAGAAGGAAACCATAATGCTATGAACAGCTGCAGCAGAGGGAAGCATTTGCCCTGCCTTTGAAAGCCATGTTTTCTGCAGATATAAAATACTGGCAAAGAGTTTTCAATTTATCTCTTCTTGACCTGAGTGAAAGCTAGGACTTTGAGTAATCTAGATTTTATATATATATATATGTATATATATACATATATATATATACATATACACACACACACACACACGCATACACACACACACACACACACACACACACACACACACACACACACACACACACACGGACAACAATGCTCCTTGCTCCCGGATCACTATGTTTCGTTTATTTAACTCTGGTCCAGGTCACACTTTAATCTCAATCCAGTCCCTTAATCCGATTCATTGTTCCTGGCTTTTGCCAGCCCTAGTCTATCTTTATTATTCTCTCAGGGAGTAAATTATAGCCCTTTTCTTTCTGATTACATTTGTTTTTCTTTTTTGTAGTGAAAGGGATTCTCTCCTCCTTTGTTTACACTCTTCCATTCTCTAACCTGATTCTAACTCTTGCTTTTCTTTCCTTTTCATTCTATCAGTTCCATTGATTCCTAAAAATTTTACAAAGAACTGATCCAGTTGTCTTGTATTATAAATTATACCATTTTCATTTTTTTCTCTTTGTCTATTACCCTCTCTCCATGTCCTGCTTCTTACATGAATTGTGAATGAATCAAAGTAAAATGGGAGTAACTGAGGAGAGCGTGGAAAAAAGAGAGAAAACACTTATTTGGAAGCTGGACAAGTTAGACATCAAAATATCTTGCCAGGTTTGACCATCTCTGAATTTGTCAGTGCTTCTCTCTCTCTCTCTCTCATACTCTCCTCTTCCTCCTTCTTCTTTCCCTCCCTCACCACTGAATAATACCAAATATGTTTAAATATCATGAAATAAGTCCATCAGATAATCAGCAAGTATTTCCTGACTGCATGATACTATACCAGGTGCTGTATACTTTATAATTTATTGTCATTTGTTCAGGATTCCCCATTTCTATCAATGATTACCAGGATGCTCTGAATCACTTAATTAGAATTTCCTTTCAAAAGCACTATGCAATGCAAAATCATGAAATAAAAAGAACTTATGGGGGGAAATAAGATTAGCAGAACAAAGCTCAAAAACTTTGTCAGTAACAACACTTCTAAAACAAAAGGAAAATGACAAAAATGGTAACAGTTTTATAGCTGCTAAGTGGTTAAGAAATACATGAATATTGTAATTAAGTGGCAGAACTCCTGGCCTCTAGTAGCACTATGGACAGTGCTACTTCTCCAATCTGTACCCCATGGCCTATAATGGTAAGGTCTTAAGCAAGGAAGGCAGGTCAGAGTCCATTGTAGGAGGCTGCATGGAGGTAGTTGGACTTTGTGAGACCGGATCAGCTCTCCTCAGCCCACACAATAAATATGGTACTTTAAATTGACAAAGATGGGAATTTTAGTTGTGGATGTAGGTGTGGAGAGTATGAGAGAGAATAAACATCTATCTGGCATTTCCTATGTGACAGGCACTGTGCCAAGGATTTTTTACAAATACTCTCTCACTTGATCCTGCCATGTAGGTGTGATTATTGGCCCCATTTTACATTTGAGGAAAGTGAAGCAAATGGAGGTTAAGTGACTTGCCTGAGGTCATACTGCTATTAAAACTGGATTTGAATTCGGATCTTCCTGAATCCAGGCCCAGCACTGTATCCATTTTGCTACCAGCTGATTGTGACTTACTATGAAGTATTGAAGTTTTTTGCATTCCTATTGTTTCTCCCCTTTTGAAATCACACAAAAACCAACTAGAAATTCACACTATGCTAAAATATTCCTTAATATATTCATTGTATTGTAACAAATTCTGATTTTTAAGTAAGTGTTATAGCAGAAGTGACCACTTGAAATTTTCTAATTAATCTCACTGGATGCTGAAGGCATGACTATTATGCTATCTAGTGTGCATGTCATTTTCATACTAATCTTTCTAAATTGATGCTTTCATTATATCACTCCCTACTCAGCAATCTAGAACTCCCTACTATCTTTCCAATCAATTTCAAACAACTTAGTACGGAATTCAAGACCTTTGATAAACTGGCCCCATTTCACTTATCCAAACTTACTTTCTCTGACAGTTACTATCCAAGTCAATTGAGCTTTCTCCTAACTACATGTTCTGATCACACTGTTCCCCACAGACCATATGTAATATCTTTATTCTTTTCTATCCAAAATTTGCCCTTTAAGACTCAGCTCAAAACCCAGCTCCTCCCTTACTACTCTAACCTGGAATCGTTTCCCCCTTCTCTGACCTTCTGTAGTACTTCTTTGTATATATCACATATTTTAGTTCTTAAGGATATTGCTTTATTTCATTCACTTCATAGCAAACATCTCCAGTGACTTTGTAAATTGCCTGAGGATGAGGACAGTCATGCTGCATTTCTATTCCTACTTTGTGCCAGGCATATAGTAGATGATTCATTAAACAAACATTTACTATGTCTGCTATGTACATTGACTAGTACTATGAACTATAAAAGAATGTATAGAAAAGTTGGACTCCCTGCCTTCACCAAACTTATAGTCAAAGATGTCTATCAAACAGTACATGGGAAAGTTACATAAGAAAATGTTTGGGAAAGTACAGGGGAGAAGAGAACATTTTATTGGAGCTGAAGAAGAATGTGGACAGAGTAGCTTCACAGAGAAAGAAACATCTGTGGTAGGCTTTAAAAGACAGATAACAATTTAGTAGGATATTTGTTAAACTGAATTGAATTGTTTCAGTGAATTACTGAATTGAGAAAGCAGAGAATTGTTAAACTCCCCCCTGAAGAATTCTAAGTTCAAACAGAAAGAACTACGCTACGTAAAAAATACCCAATTAGTCTAAAATTATTAATCTAAATCTTGCCCATTTGACCTCTTTCCCCTAGTTTATATATCTTCAAATGTCAGATTTAAAACTTAAACCTAGGAAATAACTTTTAAAAAAAGCACCAAGTTAACAGTATTAAAATGGAAGCATGAATAATCTGCCTGAAGCAGCCACGGTTTTTACATATAGAACCGGCTGCTTTTTCTCATATGTGAGATTGGGAAGGTATTAGGACAGCTGTTGCACATTCAGTCAAGGAACTAACTGTATGGCCAGATGTCAGTCTCCGGAACAAACAACCTGAAAGGGGAGTTTGTCAAACCATCTATTTATATAAGAATATTAACCACGCTGGGACTGACTATAAAGATGTCATTCAATTCTTTCAGGGTTAAATATTAAGGAGAAGCAAACTAAAAATATGTCTCATACAGTAGAAGAAGACAAAAAATCGGATGCAAGTGTCTCAAAAGAGTGTGGTGAAGCTCAGATGTGATAAAATAGGCAAAAATAATTTACAAACTTTAAAGTGCATTACAGCTACCAAGTACTACTGTTATTATGAATACCACTATCATTAGGAGGGGAGGAAGTAAAAGAGCTCAAGTTACACTGTGTAGTCCAATAGAAAGAAAGACTGTTGACTGTGGAATTAACGGAGCTGAGTGCAAATCTAGACCCTAACAAAGCTGCCTGGGTGACCAAGGGAAAAATCACTTTACCTCTGTAAACCTTAGTTTCATCTTCTATGAAATGGAAGTCATTTTCTATATCTAACATTCTTTCCAACTAAAAACCTATGATACTATCAGCTGGACTTATATAATTGAAGATTTATAAAACATGTGTGTGTATACATACACATACATATATACACATATACATGTGTATATGCAAAGAGGAGGAGAGAAATCTCATTAGAGCTTTAAGTTAAGCCTATGAGCACAATACTGTGCACATACTTAGTATTTTTTGATTCATTTCTTGATTCAATAAATGAATCTCACCCTATTAAGCTCCAGGAGGTGTCTAAATGACTGACTTATGTCTCTCAGTGAATAGCCCAGAATCATAGATTTAGAGCTGTATATTCTAGTGTTCCATACAAAGTTTTGATAGGAAAAGAAAAAAAGATCATATAGAAAATTCACCCTGAGTCCCAACAAGGTCCTTTTAGGTGCCATTCAAGAAAAAAGATAAAAACTTATTTCCCTCACTATTATATTTTATTACTATTGCCCCAGGAGGAAGAAGAAAATGACATTCACACACAAAACTTTAAAAGACTGGCAAATAGCATTAAATTAGGCCCAGTGCCCACACTTGAATTTCTATCTTATAAATTTCTGTTTGATGTTTATTCATTTCTAAAAATCACTCTGAATAAAGAATCAAAACCTAAGGGAGAAAAGCTAATTACTCTGGTTTACCTGTACACTTTCGTGGCTAAGTACTATCTACTTCTATGTGTGTTCATCCTTCCTTGCCAAAGAAGGTCATGCCATCAGAGAAATGATGACATGACTTGCACTTGACTTAGTTTTGAGTGAAGGAGGGCTGTGCAGGTCACCAGCCTCACTTATCCTCCAGAGCCATCTGAATCCAGTGACCAGATATTTATCAGGATGACTGGAGATGACCCAGGATGAGGCAATTGGGGTTAAGTGACTTGCCCAAGGTCACACACCTAGTGAGTGTCAAGTGTCTGAGATTTGAACTCAAGTCCCCCTGACTCTAGCACTGATGCTCTATTCACTGCACCACCTAGCTACCCCTCTACTTCTATGACTTGGCTTTAAATAGCCTTATGTCAATAAGTAAAATCTTTTTGTCAATTACAACAAATTTTGTCACAACAAAAACCTCTGCTTGACAAATTAAGTCCAGTTTCTAAACAAAGACCTACTATGTTCAGACAGCATGTAGAATTTTCTAATCCTTGCCCTCCCCCCCCCCCAAAAAATTCAGAGTACTTGGGCAGCCCCTTGGATTTGACCTAAAGTGGCACTAAACAGATCTTACAAAAATGTGGTGTTGTAATCAGATTAATATATTACAGACCCTATAATTTATACTAGCACAACAGATTTGAAACATAATCAAAATATTTTGCAATGCAATTTTGCAATAAATTCCTTCCCCCTTCCCCCTTTCTTTCAGTACTTTAAAATCTGTAACAAACAGCATTATGTATATTACAAATTTCAGTCAGGTTGAGTTTAAAAAAGGAGTATTAAAATAAAACACTAACACACAAAATACATTAGTGATCCTGTATAATCCCTAAAATATCATTAACACATGAACATGAGGCTACAGTGGGAAAATATATTCAAAATATGAATAATGCTTCCAATTACATTAGACAAACTAAGTAGAGCTGTATATCTGCATGTGTACTTGCCTATCCAACTTAGGAGGAAATGTCTCCTTGCAGTAAGTTTGGGCAAGTCACTAATCTGTTTGAGGCTGAATGTCTTTATAAGTAAAATTAAGAAGTTGGGTATAAGTATGTCTGAGGGCTGCCCACACATCTAAAATGCTACCATTCTATTTAATTCATTTCAACAAGTATCTATTAATTGCTACCATCTTCCACTATGCTAAATACGAAGGACTATTAGGACAAAACTGAAATATTTCTAGTTTGTTATTACTTGGCCTTGTTTCATCACGGGTCCCAAATTTCTCCCAAGGAAAATCTGCATCAGCATGAAGAATACTGGTTGCAAAGAAGGGATGGTGGGGACATCGGATATGTAAAAATTGAGAAGACAAAAGAAGATAAGGAAAATGAAATTGACAACAGTCTCTTTAAAAGGTGGTGTGTGTGTGTGTGTGTGTGTGTGTGTGTGTGTGTGTGTGTGTGTGTGTGTGTGTGTGTTTGGATGGTGGTGGTGGTAAAGGAAAGGAGAATACCTAGCTAAATTCTCCACTTGACCAACAAGAGTTATACGACAGACAATGTAATAGGTGCTGGAACTATAGTGACAAAAATACAACTATCTGTACCTTCCATGCAGCTTAGTTTCGAAGTCCACTCTTAAGTGGCAATTCAACACATAAGATTCAAATTACATTATTACATCTTAAGAATATACCAAATCAGGAGGACTTGGAGAGTAAGGGCTATTTTTAATTACCTATGTATTTGACACAATGCAGTTCACAGGGTAGATTCTGAATAAATTTCTAGTGAATGAATCAGTGTTTCAACAAATATCTAATTTGCTAAAAAACAGTTGCATAGGGAAGTGAAGACAGAGTAAAAGCTTTCATTTACTACTTGTTTATAGAATCCAATAGCAACCAGATATAATCAATAGCTCAGCAATAAAAATAAAAGTAATAAAAACAGAGAATAGTAAGATTTATTACTTTTCAGGTACTTGTACTAAAACTAGGCTATCTATGTAAATACAGACAGGAAGAATATAAATTTACATATATGAATACATGTGTATTTGCATATAAAAGTTCTCCAAAAAGCATGTAAAAATCCCTCCAAAACTAAGGGATTCATCTGAGCATCTTATCTATTACTTACTATAAGTTTTACACTAAATGTTTCAGGAAACAATACACACAAAACACAATGTCAGAGTCCATGTTTAAACAAAAGAGGTGAGTCACCAGAAATGATGTGGTTTATCAAGAATTTGTACATAGAATATATAATATTTTTTTGGTTTCAGAGTTCTATTTAAAATCAAAATTGATGTATATGTAACACACATATATTTATTTATGCATATATTATAAAATACATACATAGATAACATTTAACGTACATATTACATTACTTATATAATTAATTTAGATATATTATGTATATAATTTAGATATTTATTATGTAATATAATAGGATGCACATTAGTATTCCTTTATCTTAATATTCTCTAATGCTTTTATTGAATTTAATCCAAGAAATTGGACACAAAAGCTAATGCAATATTTACAGTCAAGAAAATAAGATTTAAAGAATGTTCTTAACTCATAAGACATTTTCTATCCATTTTAAAAATTAAACTAAGTTTATATGTAATTATTTGAAACTATGCTATTTATTTTAAAATAGTTTAAGAGAGACTTGAGAAAACACACATGAAATGATGTAGAGCAAAGCAGAACCAAGAAAACAAATTATACAATGATCACAATGATGAAACGGAAAATAGCTTTGAAAGTCTTCAGAACCCTGATCAGTGCAATGACCAATAGTGAGGCCAGAAGACTGACAGATAACAAAGCAAGCATGCTACTGTTTAGCAAAGGCAGACCTGACTAGAGGAACAAACATTTTCAAATAAGCTCAATACATACATTTGTTTTGCTTGTCTATGTATCTGTTCCAAAGGGATACTTTGTCGTTAGGGAGGCAAGAAAGTTGTATAGTGGGAATAAGAGTTAATGATAGTGAGGAGAGACAGAGACAAGGACAGAGAGAGGTACTAACGAAACATTAAAAAAAAAAATAGAGCAGAAGGATGTTAAAAAGGGAGACACAGAAAAGTAAATTTAATATTGTGCAAAATTTTATATGTAGTGTTCGCTTCGGCAGCACATATACTAAAATTGGAACGATACAGAGAAGATTAGCATGGCCCCTGAGCAAGGATGACATGAAAATTTGTGAAGCATTCCATATATTTTTTGTGAAAATGAGTGTAAAAAGTTAAATAAATAAATTTATATTAAAATAAATAAAAATAAAGACCCTGATTACAAAAAAAGGATAAAAAAGAAAAATATTTTATGTATTTTAAAATAAGCTACATATAACAGACATTATTGATTTAATATACAATCTTTCTGATATTTACGAATATTTTAAAAAGGAAATTTTAAAAAAAGAAATATTTTCACTTTCACAAAAAGGTCACCAGAAATCCTTTCTTCTAGCTAGTGTTTAGAAAAAAGTTATAAGGTCTCTTAACAAGCAAAATTTGCAAAATGCAAAATTTTCTTTGGCACTCTACCTAGAAGTAGGATGTTGCTTCCCCAGAATCATCAGACAGTTTCCATAAACCATGTATTATTGCCATGGTGGTTCAGGTTTTCTATGGAAAAGTAATGGCTGAAAGGAACTGAGAGAGATCTCAGGAGATAATAACGCAAGAACTTTGTTCTATTTTTAACCACTTTTCCAGGATATCTCAACAAAAAGTTCCCAAAACTACCCTGCTCTGCCTAGTTCATCAGTATAATCACTTACATTCATGTACATTCCTTATAATTCTTCTCCAATTTATTACTTTCATCTTTTCCCTCTGGCATCTGATGAATCTATATGATAATGAAGAAGAAGGGATTAAAGCAGGAGAACAGAACACAAGATTCTAGAGGAGGGAAAAGTATTTCAAGAAGAGGAACAGATAGAATTGTTTTATTTTTTTCTAAACTGCAAAGCCACTCTGTTAAAATTAGAGGAAAACAAAAAAGAGCTCACTTTCCAAATCACTGATAAAAGATCTTCTATTTGGTAAGAAACCATAAAAAGTTATTACTTGTGCAATAAGTGTGTAGAAATTATTGACATTGCTTATACTTAAGAAACTCTCTCCCCCTCAATTCAACCAAATAAAATGACTAATGACAATATCATAAAGATATACTATACCTGCCTAATCTTGTACCTAGGACAGGTATGGGTTCTTAAACTTTCTATGTGTTTCATAGACCCCTTTGGCAGTCTAGTGAAGATGATGGACAGCTTCTTAGTATTATTTTCTTAGTATGATCTTTAAATGCATAAAATAAAATATATAACATCACATAAGAAATCAATTATAATGAAATACATTTATCAAACTATTAAAAAACAATTTCATACATTGCAGGTTAAAAACCTGGATTTAGATAATGAGATTCTTTTGCAAGCTGTTTGGATCAAACTGGTTTCTAACAATTTCTTTTGGGTGATTCTTAAAAATCCTTTGAAGTGAAAAAATGGATAAAATAATTTTAAAAAAAACAGAAATATTCTAACCCAAACTTTCTTATTATGTAATAAAACAGGTACTATAAACCTAAAAATTGGTGCTGATCCAACGGTTTTATGTTTTCCATGGACCGGTAGTATAAAATCTAGACAGGAATTTTGCCTTTTCTGCCTCAAGTTGTAACTTTTAAAAATTGCCAAACTGGAGAGTGCTTTTAACAATCAACAGCAAAAATACACTCAGTGGCCACAAGATGGTGATGTTACTTTATGAGATCTTAGGGATTATTTATTTAGGTGGTCCGGAATTTGTTCTTTTCTACCCAGATAGATATTGATTCAGTGGCGTACTCTGATGCTTCATTGCTGCATAGAAATGACTCCTAGGCCATCGAGGTGCTAACAGACAGGTACAAGATCTGATAGGGCCTACCAAACTATAGTGCCTTTTTGAGTATAAAGGCCCAAACATGGACTGGTGTTCAGTCTTTCAAAGTACACCTTTTGCTAAGTCAGGAGAAACTTCTGATGAGGTTGTTGCTGTGTGATAAATATGGAGAAGGGAGAGAACAGCAATCTTTGAAAGCCATCTGCTGTATTGTACGGAAGTTGAAAGCTACACTGGTAAAACCACTAGCCACAATGATGAAAAGTTGAAGAGTCAATGTCTGAAAACAAAATGGTCTTCACCCTTTCTCCTTCCTCAAAATAATGGAGAACAAATTAACAAGTGACATGGTTCTATAAAAATACAGAAAAGAAGGTTAACGTCTTAAATGAGCTGAGCTTCTCAAAAATGTTAAAATTAACCACAAGAAGAGGACCTTTCTTTAAAAAAAAAAATCATTGTCAGGAAGAATTAAAAGAAGGAGGAATTAAGATCATTGGAGCAAATGGGTAGATGGGCCTGGCCATCAAAGAAAAGGAGCCAGTCAACTCCCATTTGAAAAATCTCACCAAAAAGAGGGATGATGATCTTCAGAATGAGAAGTAAAAAAAAAAAAAGTGATCAGAAGGGAGGGAAATTCAAGAAAAGTAAGGAGATGCCAGTAGGACAAACTGATGCCCTAACTGAAATCAAGCTACCTATCCCTTCCAAATTATACTCCAGTATTCTGGAGAGATTTTCGAATATTGACTTTCAAATTTTATTTTAAAAAAATTTACTAAATGGGAAATTTCAATCATAAAAATTGGGAGAGGAGTTGTGAGATTGGAGAGGAACAATTATGCCCATTTCCAAAATGAATGAAAAACGTAATCTTTCAAATTATAAGCTAGAAGGTTTATTAGATTATCCAAGCAAAAATTCTAAAATGGATTAATAAGTGGACAGTTTTTGAGTATTAAATGCCTGAAAGGCAGTATTGGTTTCTAAAAGTCTGCATGGGTTCAATAAAGGAACAATGAATGAGCACATCAAAAAAAAAAATTTGGTATAATCGTGGAAAGGTCTTCTGTAGGAAGATTTGGGGGCAAGTCACT
>CM053772.1:65018022-65218151 GCA_028658325.1 Potorous gilbertii | reverse complement strand
ATCAAACACAAAAATATTAGGAGTTATGCTAGTTTGAGCTCTAGTGCCATATGGTATCAGGAAGTCAAAACCCCTATTTTACTCATTCACTCACTCCAAATAAAAAGAACAAAAGGAAAATATTATCAGAGTGAGGGAAGGTTCGTGCTTTATTAAAAATAAACCTAACGTGCTAAGTGCCCCACCATACTTAAAAGCTAAGCTTCTTTAAATAAACCAGCAGCCATTCTGTGAAGGTATAGGAAACTGACTCTCTGGAAAGTGAGGAGCCATGCAATGCCCAATGTTGGGTGCTTAAATCAATTAAAAGAGCTTTTACTACTTGTTGTAGGACATAGAACAGATGAGTAATTAATCAAGCAGATTAACAGAGAAGCAATTGGGATCAGAGACAGATCAAATATACAGAGAATAAAGTCCTACCCTATAAATCCACAGCTTGTGTCAGGAGACCTCAGAGCACCAAAAACAATATGGAGAAACTGAGTTTCTCAGGAAAAGACTGAGTCTCTTTCAGGAAGAGCTCTTCACCGATGTCTCTTTCTCTCCTCTGGATTTAGCAAACACATGCCTCATCTTAGAAGTGCACAGAAGCAGTAAAAGACAGTTCAGCTCTGCATGGCTAAAGGTGGAAAGCTCCCCCGGTGACTGTGGCCAGTTTTAAGTGCAACAAAAAGGGTTGGAACAAGTTTGAAGTTCGATAAAGGTTAACGCTCAAGTCTTAGCAGAAAATACTATGTTTGCCCAAGGCTAGGAGTACCAGCCTCTGCCAAGACTCTGGATTATGAAGATTAGGGCTCTTCTGATAGACTGACATGACCAGGAACTACAACTGCACAGTGATCATGGGCTCTGAATAGACACTGTACATTTAAGGAACACCAATATGACAGATCATTTTCATAAAGTTGAACTACGTGATGCCTAGGTTTGTGATACACATCACTGACAAAGTCTTCTGTGCTATCATCAGAAAAGCTCCTTCTAGTGAAAAAGAGGTAAAGTATCCTTGCGGTATACTGATTGTTCATTTGAGCAAGTAAAAATACATAGACCTGCTTGGTGACTTTCAGTATAGTCACATCCACACAGCCAAATCAGATAGCACCCCTGGATGCTAGCCTCTTTATTTTTTTTTTTTTTTAAACACAAGTGGCTTCTTCTAATCTATCAAAACACTGAATATTATCTAGAGATAAAGTTGAATCTGAAATCCTTGGAACACCTCTGCACATAGGAATAAGGAAAAAGAGGATAATTTACACATGTACCTACCTGGATCAAAAGGTTCTGCCCCTCCCCCCAGATTCCATGTAAATCTACTTGGAAGGCCTTTTTACAGACAAAAAACCCCACAGAAATGAAATATCCAAGTGTATCATTTGGTCACAATAAGCTGCCCTGGCAAACAATCAAAAGAGTCCAATACTGTTGAGTCAGAAATATTATTCTGACACTAAACAGGGTTCTAGACTATATACACAGGGTCAAATAGGGCCAAACAGAGAAGGTTTTTGAGTGTGGGAGCCAAGAGAGGGCAGAAGCAGCCTTACTATGTAGCTTACAGGCTGACATGCCTGTCAGGATAGAGAAGAATAGGGTCTGTAAATGTTAGGTGCATGCCAAGGAGAACCAAGGTAATAAGACTGAAGCATCCAAACAGTAGAACAGATGGAAATAAAGGAAAGGGATAGGTCCAATGTTTCAGGTAGATAGCTAGGCAGAAAAAACACCCCATGCATTTATTAAGTATTTTTTATGTGTTGGGGTGCGCTGTCTCTCTCTGTCTCTCTCTCTCTCTGTCTCTCTCTCTCTCTCTCTCTCTCTCTCTCTCTCTGTCTCTCTCTGTCTCTCTCTCTCTCTCTCTCTCTCTCTCTCTCCAATCTGCCTCTGCAACTTCTAACCACTGTCCTGTGGAACCAAGCAAAACAAATCTTACTATTCTGACTCGAGGGTTTTTCAAATATTTGAAGATAACTATCACGTAATCCTCATCCACCCCCAACTTCTATTACCCAAACTAAATATCTCTAGATTACAAACTCCATGAGGACAACTGCCATCTTATTTGAATATTTTATCTGTCGAAGGGATACCTCACAGAGTTCATAAGGTCACAAAAAGATAACTAAAATTCTCCAGAAATTAGAAATGCTCTAGTACATATAGCTCATTCATTTTACAGATTAGGAAACTGAGGCCCCAAGAAATTAAATATTTGCCTAAGATGGCATAAAGGGGTAAATATGAGTTTTGAACTTAGGTCCAAATTCAGCCTACCACGATGGCTCAGTTTTCTGTAAAAAGGAGGTCATTATTTTACAAATGTGTACTAAACTTGTACTGCCATTTTGAATTTTAGGCCATTTTGACCAGGTAAGAGAAAGTGAACTTGTAGAGGAGAGTTTAATTAAGGGTCACAAGTCCAGACAAACAGCCAAATAAAGCAAAGAAGCAAATGATACCCTGATTACCTTTCTCTGGGCCTGACAGCTTTAGCCCAGTAGTGTGGCCCGGTAAACACGATCCCCTTGGATTCTTAAAGGAATGGTGAGCTATTTGAAACTTAGCTTTTCCTTTGCAGCCTGAGTAAAAGGTAAACTCCCTGAAGGTACTGATTGGCTTTTTAAATGTTCCAATCTACAATGTCCCATTTAGGAACTTGCCCAAAGCAGGAAACAAGTACTTATTAAAAGGAGTTATAACCTGGTAATTGATCAAATATACAACAAACATATCCTGCTATATGTTAATAAACATCTGTAATCATTTCTTCCAAATACCAATCTGGTTACTTAGTTTCACTGTAGAGTTCTTAGAGATGGGAAATTGAAATCACAAAAGATTTCAGTTTCCTTGTAGTTTTTCAATCTCATGTTTGACGCTTTGTGACCCCATTTGGGGTTTTCCTGGTCAAGGCAATGGAGTAGCTTGCCATTTCCTTCTCTCATTTTAGAGATGAGGAACTAAGGCAAACAGGGTTAAGTTACGTACCCAAGGTCACACAGCCAGGAAGTATCTGAGGCCAGATTTCAACTCATAAAGATAAGTCTTCCTGACTTCAGGCATTCTATCAACTGTGCCACCTAGCTGCCAAATCTTTATTAATTCTATGCTAAATGCAGTAAAATAGGGGTGAGGATAACTTTACATCCCAGACTTTGCTTTTCTGTGTTAAATTATAGCGGTCTAAGGTTGATCATCTAAAAATGAAAATAAAATTTCATTCAAAAATCAACTGGAGCATTCCAGTCATTTGTATAGTTTATGGACCCTTTGAAGTTGGTAAAATTAAAGAAAGTTTTATTGACACTTGCTCCCCTTAAATTATTGGTTCCAAAGCATGTAATTAGAGTAGAAAGACACCATAGGGAACAGAATAATTCTGCCATCAGCTACTATTAAGTAATACCACAGAAGGCTTATGTTTTCATTGGCTGAGGTCCTCCCCCTAAGAGCATGGGTATCAGGGTAAGTCAAGAGTTTACTTAACTGTGGGATTCACATGAAAGATAAAATAGAAACCAACCAAACCTTGGCCTTCGTATTCATAAATCCACCATTAAACTTCACTGGCTGAACTGTAAAATATCAGAAATATTATTGATTTAAAATAATTATTCATGAGACCAACACCCCTTCCCCAAAATAGTTCTTTTTGGAGAGGGTACATTAGTCAGGGGAAGAGGATTAGAGAAGCAATTGCACCACACTGTCTTCTCAAGACCCTGCTAATCATATACTATTTGCTCAATCAAGGATACATACCGATACCAAAATAAATATTTCACAAACACTATTAATTCAACTTAATCAAGAGACATTTGTTAAGTATGTACTATGTGCAGTATCAAGCTGGAGATTGTACCAAGTTTGTGTAAAACATGGTCAGAGTCCTCAAAGAACTTATAATCTAACAGGTAATGAAAATACAATCACATGATTATAGTACAAAACTATAATCCATGGCATGTGCACAAAAATTTAAAACTGATCTGCTGGAAAGAGTACTTACTCCACAGTCAGAAAGGTGGATTCAGATTCCACCTTTGTGACTTTGCAATTCTCTTACCTTACTTTCTCATTTTTGTAAAGGAAATAATAAACTAGATAGACTTTGAAGTCCCTTTCTACTCTAGATCTACGGTCCCATTAGTATGTAATGATAAGTCTTTTGTGGGGTTAGGAGTAGAGGGACCCTGTCTCCACTCCGGTGCAGGCCTTCATCATTTCAAGCCAAGACTATTATAATAGCATGCTGGTAGGTCTGCCTGCCTCAAGTTTCTCCCCACTCCCGTCCTTCTTCCAGGCAGTCACTAAAGTGATTTTCCTAAAGCTTAGGTCCTGTCATGTCACTTCTCTACTCAGTAAATTCCAATGGTTTCCTATTGTGTCCAGAATAAAATATAAAATGCTTGCTTGGCATTCAAAGCCCTTCATAACATAATCTTGTCTTATCTTTCCCAGTCTTCTTACACCTCCCTACCTGATAGGTACTTGATCCAGTGACCCTCACCAGTTGGCATTTCTACCATTAAGAGACTCTATCTCTCAGTTACAGGCATTTTTCTCTATCTGTTCTCTCCTCCTACACTCCAATTACTGACCTCCTTGACTTCCTTTAAATCTCAGCTAAAACTTCACCTTCTACAGAAAGCCTTCCTCAACCTCTCTTAATTCCACCAAATTCCAGTACCTTCCCTCTGTTAATTATTTCCGATTTATCCTGTACATAGCTTGTTTGTATATATTTGTATATATTGTCTTCCCCTTTAAATGTTAAGTTTCTCAAGGGCAGGGAATGTCTGTTGCCTCTAATTGTATCTCCAGCACTTAGCACAATCTGTGGCATATGTAGGTACTTAATAAATGCCTTTTCATTGATTGAGCATTATTAATTCAAAAGATCAGGGAAAACTACATGCAAGAGGTCATGTTTAAGCTGCATTTTAAAGTATCCGGTAAGATTATAATGAGAACAGGCACATGAGATAGTTTGGGGCATAGGGAAGCAATGTGAACAAAGAGGAAGGGGACTGTAGGGGGTTTTTAGTGGTTCCACTCAGTAGAAGAAAGCAATAAGAGATAGGGAAAGTTCTGAAAAGGGAAGCATGGAGTTTATGTCACAGAAGGCCTTGAATGCCCAGGCAGAGTTTCATTTTTGTCACAGGCCACCGAACAACCCAGTTAGTCTGACAAGGCCAAGATCTGTACAACATGACAGAAAGAGAGAAAACAAATGAAGAACTTAATTAAAGAAAAATTGAATAACATTTTCTATTTTTACAAAACCTTTCTCCTAAGAGATATCTTTTCTTCTTGACCAAAGAATGCAGGCAAAACAATGAAAAGTTTTCCTCGATTCAAGGAATATTCCCTATCATTTTGAACTTTGCAACAAGTAGTTTGGGTTCCCTTGTTAAAGAGAAGGTTCCTCAGAGCTGGGACAAACACTTTCCTGGGATGATCTGGGAGGGGATCCTAGTGTAGGAATAGATTGGACTAGATTATTTCTAAGATTTCTTCCAGTCTTCATATTCTGTCATTATCTACAGAATGAAGCACTTGGTCCTAGCTCTAGTCATCTCAAACACATGTTCTATGTGCCAAATAGAACTTAGGGTTTGTACATGGACTAGTCAAAACCCATATGAAATTGGAGAAAAACAAGTTTAAAAAAAAACAGCTTTATTTAGCTGATTTGGCCAAGAATATCAAGTACTTTATTATAATTGCTGTTACTGCTGCTACTTCTAATTTCTACTACTACTCCACCACCACTAGTAGTATTGACAACAAGGCCCAATACAGAGAATATTGTACAGGAAGGTCGAAAAACTTGGTTTTGACAGTAGAATACAACATTTATTAGCAGTGTGCCTGACTACGGACAAATCACTAAATGCCTCTGTACTATAATGCAAAATGAAGAAAATGCATACTTTGAACAGGTATATTCACATGCTTTCGTATTATTATTTATATTTTTATTGATACGGTAAAAATTGTGACTATGAATTCTATAGTTTCTATAATCTAAAACTTCATTATGTACTTAGCACAATTATACTAATTATATAACTTGAATAGAATTAAGGAGTAGATTGGTTACTACAGAGCAGATCAACTGCTCCAGCAGGGACATTAAAGTTCACTTGCTTTGCAGAGAGACTCAATGATTAATTAACATTAAACACAAAAATAAGACAACCTCATGCTTCCTTGACAAATCTATAGGACAGCTTGGAGACAAAAGAAATGATTCCTGTTATCCAGATACTTCCCATTTGAGAGAAACAAATGGTTCTGGTTCAGTGTTATGAAAGAAAAAGTTTGGAAAGTCCCAAATGCAGTTTTCTGAGTGCTGGAAGGAAGAAATATGATTAACAGTTAGCAAATGTCAGCAGAGAATTAAAGAAAATGTATTACTTTATTCCTTAGAAAAACACTTTTGCGTGCCTACGATGTAGCAGGCTCATTGTTAGGCAATGCAGGGGTACAAGAATGATTAATACAGTTGAGAAGAGGAAATAAAAGACAGGCACAAAAATCTGCAATGGCAAGTAGGATGACCTGAAGTCTTACAAGAGAAGTGTGCACAAAATTCTATGGCAAGACTTCAGGAAAATGGTAGGTGAGCTGGGCTTTAAAGGAATTTTTATAGGCATGGAAGGGAAAATGACCATGAGAAAAAAGGCCAGAAACTTCAGTACACTATTTAGTACAGGGTACATAAAGGGAAGGTGGAGTTAAGGCTGGAAAGAAAGGTAAAATCATGGATGGCCTTAAGTGGTCATCTAAGAAGTTTGGCTTTTAAGTCTCACACAATGCACAGCTCTTTAAAATTTGTATGCAAAAGAATGCCATGATGAAAACTGTATCTTAGGAAGATTATTAGAGGATAGATTGGGCAGGAGTGAAGACAAAATACTGGGAAATAATTCAGAAAGCTACCGTTATAATCTAGGAAAAATGGAAAGAGGAAAAAGATTAAAGTTAGACAACAGAATTCATTAAACTCAATGAGTGATGGGTGTATGGCGGTGAGAAAGAAAAAAGAATCCAAAATGACCCTAAGAGTTCAATGCTAAGCATATGTCTAGGACTGAAATTTTGCTGACAGTGAAATCAGAATTAGGGGCTGATATAGGAATTTATACAAAAATAGATTATACAGTTGTAATGTACAAAGTGGCTTGACATACTATAGCATTTGAAGAAGAAACGGAATTTGAAATTGGGCATGTTAATTTTCAAGGACACTTAGAGTAAAATATCAGCAAATACTCATAGAGCAAAAACAAAACAACTAAGAAAGATGGAGATGGAAAAATAGTGTTAAGGAGAGAGGCCAACTATTCCTTTGGAGGTTATTTGGAAGAAGAGATCATTGAAGCCATGGGAGTAGATAGGATCATCAGGAATACAACACAGGAAGACTCAAGAACCAAATACAGAGTCTTGAAGCCTACAGAATGAGTCCTAAACCATTCCCTAGAATAAAAGGACAATGAACAGATGAATGAGTAAATGCTTTTCCATAACAGTCCTGAAATCTTGATGATTTTATGAACACTAGCACCTATTTTTACCAAACAGAAGTCAAAATTATTCTGAAAAAGAAATATCTGCTTAATGCATTGTAATAATATTCTATTAAAGAATAATGAGCACCTCAGAGAAGACAAAGGATAGTCAACTAAAAGTGATTTGAAAATGTCTGGTCAGGTTGGTACTACTAAAGTCTTAAATGTTAGGATAGTTAAGAGTAAATCTTAATTGTCAATTTAAATGACCCAAAGCGCTATCAAATTTAAATGATAACACCCAAACACTGTGGAGGAAAAAAAATTGGTCTGAAGTATACAGAAATAGGGAAAAAAAATCTATAGGGTAACTATAATAGTATAAATGAAACCAACCCTTAGAGAGAGAAGGGAATTTAATTATCTGTAAGGATTCATTTTGCACTAGAAAACAGATGAGGAAACAAACTTCCCTCCTTTTCAGATAGATGAGGAAGAAAGAAGCAGAGTAGTGTATCCCTGGTCAGATTCAATTGCCACACTAGTAGATCTTGCTACTAAAATATTCCAAACAGACAAACAGCCTTAAATAGCTATGTTCCACAACTTGTCTCAGTAACCCAATCCAGTAGTTTGTATACCTTTCAGTCAAAACACTCTTCCTTTATAACTGAATTTCTCCTGTAATCACACTGGTGGATATTTTCCCCAGTCCAAACCAGAAATGACAAACATCTGTTCCCCATCTCCCATTAATAATCCTTCATACACTTCAAAAATCCTTAGTTCAATTCAACATTTATTACCCATCAGTCTAGTCATCTTTAGGGTAATCACAATTCCTCTAACTTTTCCTCCACAAGTCACATTTTCCATCTTTTTAATCATTTCTGTGGCTCTTCTCTGAATTCTCTCCAAATTTTTTCATATCTTTATAAGAACCCATTCCAAAACTTAAGAGGAGTCTGTTGTTACTGTTGTTCAGTCATTTCAGGCTCTTCTTGACCCCATTTGGGCTTTTCTTGGCAAAGATAATTGAGTGGTTTGCTGTTTCCCTCTCCAGCTCATTTTATAGCCGAGGAAACTGAGGCAAACAGGGCTAAGTGACTTGCCCAGGGTCACACAGCTACTAAGTCTCAGGTTAGATAGGAACTCATGAACATGAGTTGTCCTGATTCCAAGCCCAGCTTCCTTAATAAAAGCCTGAACAATGCCCATTGGAGGAGCAAATGTTCTTTCAGTTCTTCCATTTTGTATACTATTTCTAATTCAGCATAGTACTGTGTTTTTCTTTTCTAGTAACATATAAATATTCTTCCTTCAAAATCGCTCTCAGACTGACTCTCTTTCATTTCCCTCCTGTTACTGTCATCATCTGATCACCTAAAGATTCAATTATGGGAAAAGTCTGCTAGCTTGTCAACCCCACTCCAGTCTATCTCTCCCAGGATCTAATCTGTATATACCATCGCTTGACTAATCTTCCTCAAATAATTTTAAATCATCCTTCCACTGTTTCCAATCCTACAATGGCTCAATTTAATTAAATAAACATTTCTTAAGTGCTGACTAGATGTTGGCCAAATGGTCACCCTGGGCACTAAATGCCAGGCTACAAGGACAAAGATGAAAACAGTCTCTGACTTAAAAGAACTTATTAACCTTCTGCGGGGGAAAAGGTCAATATCGTCTACAAACAACTTCTAACTTAGGCTAACTTAAACTAGCCTAAATTAAGCCTAACTCTTTTCAGAGTTAGAAAAGCCTTCAGAAACTATACAGTTCATATTAGACCAGGAATATCTTCTTTAATGCCTACAAGTGATAACCCTGCTTTGACTTGGAAAATTCTTATTAATGAGAAATCAACACAAAGAAAGTCCATTTCATTTCTGGATTACTCCAATTATTAATTTTTTTTTACATTGAACAGAAAGCTCACTAAGCAACTTCTATCAAGTACTCTAGTGATCTGCACCCTAGGTCCAAGTAAAACAAATTTAATCTTTCTTCTACATCACAGCCTTTCAAATGCTTGAAGGTAGCTATTGCATCCCACATAAACTGTCCTTTCTAGGGGCTCAAAGGCCTGCCAGTTAGGCGGCACAGTGGATAAGAACACTAGACTTTGGATCATGAAGATTCATCTTCATGAGTTCAAATCCAGCCTCAAACACTTACTAGTTGTGTGACCCTGGGCATGTAAATTAACTCATGTTGCCTCAGTTTCTTATCTGTAAAATGAGCAAGAGAAGGAAAGGGCAAAGCACTCCAGTATCTTTGCCAAGAACACCCATAGATTTGAACAATGAATAATCTCAGGATCTAAGTTTCTTTACCCAATCCTCTTGGGGCATCATATACAGTCACCTCCGTATCGTCATTTTTCTCCTTTGACCTAAATCCAGCTTATCAGTGTCCTTCTTTAAAATGTGATATAAGACACAATAATCTAAATATCATCTGATTAAGAAAGAACGCATAAAAACAGAAACTTCATTATTCTAGTGACTAATATTTCTTTTAAGCTAGCCTAGGGTCAAATTATCTTTTTTTTTTTTTTTGGCAAAATTATATACTCAACCCACACTGAGGCTGCTTTCCCAAGATCTACTTCTGAACTGCTGTCTGATCATGTTCCCTAATCTTGTAATTGCAATGTTGATTTTTCTACCCTAATCCAAAGCAAATGTACATTTATCTACATCAAATTTTATCCTATGCATCCATCAATTTAACTTGTGGAGAACTTTTATGACTTTTGATTCTGTCATCCAACATGCCCCAGATTCATACCATCTGCAAATCTCATAAACATGTGACCTATTCGTTCATCTAAATAATTAATAAAAATATTGGAAGGAAGAAGGTAAAAGATGGATTTGGAGTTGAGAAGACCTAAGTTCAAGTCTTGCCTTATATACTGAAAATCCCAAATGGAGTCCAAAGAGTCAGCACACAACTGAAATAATCAAACAACACTAACAACTGGCCTTTAGACTTTTCACTTTCCAATCTACCCCTTGCACAACTGCA
Source organism: Potorous gilbertii (assembly GCA_028658325.1). Classification (NCBI taxonomy): domain Eukaryota; kingdom Metazoa; phylum Chordata; class Mammalia; order Diprotodontia; family Potoroidae; genus Potorous; species Potorous gilbertii. The sequence continues at coordinate 65,207,589 of CM053772.1, read as the reverse complement.
AAAGGAATATTCACGCCTCCTCTGTTCCCTTCAGTTTATGAACATCTTCAACTTTCTCAGGTCTTGTTGGCTCACCATTCTTAAGCACTAACATCTTCTAGAGTTGCCTACATCACGAATAAATTAAAATCCTTTGAGACAAAAAATTCTGGGGTTTTTTTTCATCTGTGGTGCCCAACGGTTTGGTGCAGGATTCCACCTATTATAGATTCACAATGACTTCTCCATTCAATTCCTTTCTATCTCTCAAAGCGCTGAGAAGAAAATGTTGTGAAAATAATAGGTATTCAATAAACAGAAAGTGATGCCTGATTTATTCTTTTCTTAATCACAGATAATCTTTAGGGCAGGAACCACAAGGAGGTTGGGATGAAAGCCACCAAGAGCATGCCCAACCTCTCAGGGTCCTAGGACATTACAAGTATCAGTCACCATAGGTGTTTGGGTAAGCTCCATAGTTATATACAGGCTAATACAAATCATATTCCCATAAACAAAGCAACTTGTATGAGGTGAGGTCATTGATGTTAACTGAAACATTGATGACATGGATATCATACTTTACTCTGAGTCTCAGTTCTTTCATATTAAAAATAAAAGAGAAGGTTTGACTAGATGAATAAAGAGGTCCAGCTCTATGATGTGCTGTAATCTTTATCTATTACCATCAGGGTTATAGCAGAGTGAACCTTATCCCCTAAAAACAGGATCATCAAGGGCTTAGTCTAGAACAGAGTAATGGAAAAGAGCCTATAACCTGGAGTAAGAAGACCTGGCTGAATATATGTGGTATATGACAGCGATGAAATACTGCTGTGCTGTAAGAAATATGAGCTCATGATCTTAGGGAAACATGGATAGACTTGAACGAAATAATGAAGACTAAAATACACAGAGCCAGGAGAACACTGTGTACATTAACAGCATTACTGTTTGAAGAACAACTCTGAGCTGTTAAGTCATTTTGACTACTATAAGTGCCTACAAAAGACCTATAAAGAAAGACACTATTTGCATCCAGAAGAACAACTAATAAATAGAAGTATAGAATGATTATACACACACACATACCTATTTGTGTTTAATGGTACCCATCTCTAGGGTGGGGGTAGAAAAAAATTTAAAAAAACAAAGTTACATGGTAATTGTATTATGTATTTATAAGGAATAGCAAGTTGTACTTAATAATTTACCATTTCATGTACAATAATCTTTTTTTCTCTTCTACTATATTATGGAAATGTTTGTTTTATTTCTTAAGCTCAGAATAAAATTTTAAAAAGAAGAAGACCTGAGTTCCAGTTTGGTTAGAACTCTACTGGAGGATCCATAACCTTGAGCAAATCACTTAACTTCTCTCATCTGTGAAAATTCAATTCAACAAATACTTATGAAGATGTATAAGACATTGTGCTAGGTTTTTGGGGGTTTTTTTTAGTAACTTTTAGTTGCAAAGATTAAGAAAAAACTACCTTCCCTATAGGAGACTACACCCTCCTTAGATTCTATGAGGTAGGGAGCTGAAAATGAGAGATATGCAGTATTGGAGGGCAAAGAGCACCGACTTGGGAGTCAGAAGGCTTAGGTTCAAATCCTGACTTTGCCACGCACTACCTACTGACTTCTGGTAAATGACTTCACCTTAGTTCCTTAGTTTCCTCATCTACAAAAGAAGAGAGTTGGACTGGGTGACTGCCAAGGCTCTTCTCATCTCCAGATCTCTGAGGGTAGTAGAAAGGGAGAAGGGAGGATAAGGTACAAATAGAGATGCAAATAAAATATACTGTGAGAATCTGGGGAAGAAAAGGATACTTTCACTTGGAGAGGGCAGGGAAGATTCATAAAGTATGTAGTAGAGCCTTACAGAAGTAATAATGGCATGCAAACACCTGGAGAGAGCTTCAAGATTTGCAAAGCATGTTATAAATATTGCCTTGTTTTATCTTCACAACTACCCTAGCAGGGAAGTGCTATTATTTTTCTCCATTTAACAAATGGGGAAACTGAGCTCAAAGGAATTAAAATAATTAGCCCAGGATCACAGAAGCAAGTAAGAGCCTGAGACAGGGTTTGAACTCAAGCCTTCCTCACTCCAAGTCCAGTGCTCCATCTGTTCTGGATTCTGAATATTTTACATTAGGATTAAAAACTGGCTAATACTGCTTCTACTGCCCACTTTGCGGCATTTTATAAAACTGCAAAGGCATTAGGTAAATATGAGTTATCACAACTATTTTAACTGGCATGTAGAATTTTGCCTTTGTCTTTGAAGAGATCATTAGCTAACTTCAACTTACTACCTATTTCATTACTCAGACCACTGCAGGGGAAACTGGCATCGTAGGAATCACAAGACTTCCTGAAGAGCACCACTGACCATTCCCATTCAGATAATTCCTGAAATCTTCAAGCATGACATTGAAACAATTTAAGTCTCCTCTCCCTGCAAGTAAAGGGTCCACCAGTCATGGCTATGAAGATTTATAAGGCATCAATTCTTCTTAAAAATGGCAAGACCCAAAGAGGAATATTAAAAGCTTTTCATATGATATCCTCCAAAATATGGAACTGCCAATTTCACAGCTCTTTGGAGACATTAGTACACATTCAGAAAGTCAGTGGTATTTCTGTGATTAAACTCTTTTTTCTTTCTCACACCCCTCCAGCTGTGTTCTTCAGAGGTCGAACAGGTAATTCTGATTTTAACTGGCAAACAGCAGACTCCCTCACAATGTAACCTGTGAAATCAGGAAACTGGCAACTGGTTGTCCTTCAATAAACAGAAGCCTGCCACTCTGTAAGCCTATCTGTGTGATGAATGAGCAGCTTTTAGGACTGTCCAATTTTTTTTTTCAGCTGCCTGTTCACGGCTTAAGAGTTAAGAAGCAGGGTTGTATGGTCTGTACCCTCTTCTGAACAGAACAACACCTGTCTTGTTCTTGAAACTATAAACCTGGTCATTGCCCCAAGCCCACAGACTGCTCCTACTTCTTGGTATTGATTGATTGAACAAGGCCACGTTTCTTTCCTTTCTGAATCACGTGATTACACTTAAGCATAAAACATATCCTTCTAAAAAAGGAATGGAAAAAAATCAATACTAACTTCAAAATCACAGGAAATCTAATGCCGGAATAATTTCCAGGCCAATGAAATATAAAACTACAAAAACCCACAAGGGGAAAAGGTTCCCTAGGCTTAGGAGAGATGACCTGGTGCAGTGGAAGGTGCTAAACTTGAAGTAAGAAGACTTGAGATCCAATCCTGCATCAGACACTCAATAGCTATGAGCAAGTCCCAAAACCTTAGTTTCCTCAGATGTAAAGAGAATAGGTTTGATTAGCTGACCTACAAGGCCCCTCCTTCCCATTCTAAATCTCTGATCCCATGAAAGATTTTCTAATCCAGTCTATCAATGTGGGACTGTTTTGCAAAGAATCTTTTATCCATGTTATTTAGCCACTTTTCAGTCATGTCAGACCCTTCATGACCTTTGGGGTTTTCTTGGCAAAAGTAGTTTGCCACTTCTTTCTTCTAGCTCATTTTACTGATGAGGAAACTGAGGTCAATAGGGTTAAGTGACTTGCCCAAGATCACAGCCTGAGGCTAGATTTGAACTCAGGAAGATGAATCTTCCTGACTCCAGGCCCAGTACTCTATCTACCGAACCACCTAGCTGCCCCTGCCTTTTACCTACAAGTGCTTAATATTTTTGAATTAACTCATTATAAAAAGCCCAAAATTATATAACATTTCAAAGTATTTTTTTCATGACATCTCTGTGAAATAGGTCACATAGAAACACTATGGTGCCCATTTTACAGATCATAGTATTTGGAAAATAAAGAAATTTAGTGGTAATCTTGTCCAACTTATTCATTTCACAAGAAGGAGAAACTTTATAAGGTTTATAATGGCATGTACAAGGTCAGTCAACTAGTAGAAGGCATAGCCCAGATTCAATGTCATGTCTTCTGACTACATGACACAGATCTGCAGGACTTGGGGTAAGGGAGATTTGAATTTCATTTTGTCTCAAATACTAGCAACGTGATGCTAGGCAAGTCACTTACCCAATTCTATCACAGTTTCTTCATTCAGAAAACTGAAGACAACAACAGTATCTAACTCAGGCTTGATATGAGTTTCAAATGAGCCAGATAGTGTATGTAAAATGCATTATATATCTGAAAATCTATGCAAATATTAGCTAAGCACAGTGATCTTTCAATGACTGTCACCTACAATGGGACATCTTGGAAGTCTGCAACTAGTATGAAACCATGGAATTAAAAAGGATAAGAGAGAAAGAACTAAAGAAAAATATGTCCACCCCCAAAATCCCAAAGCTGTTAGGAAATAACAGAAAAATTCAAAGAATGAGCCAACTTAAAGTGGAAGCTTTAATAGGACAGTTGTGTTGTGTTTTGCTATTTTGTTATATTGACCATCTCTGTAACTGAAAGGGTTCAACGGCCAAGTTATGATCAGAAAAACCGAAAGCCCAATAAAACCTCACTTTCCTTGTGAAAACCTCCCCCCAACATTTTCTCTTCTTTGACCTCTCCCCTAAGGGGAGTTAAAAATGTACATTTGCTGCCAGTTTAAGTATGGGAAGTGTGGGATGAAGAGAAATGTTTACTTATTCAAGGATAACATAATCATCTCCCTAGTTTTGTTTTGTTTTTTTAAGGCCATCTGGAGTTTTCTACATGTATCTGGAAAAGAACAAAACATGAAGAAATTTTTTAAATCCTACAGCCTTACACTTCTAAATGATGTAGTCAAAATATTGGATCAAGAAAATATAACCAAAAACCCATGGAGGTCTCAGAAAAGTGGGATCCCCATCATGAACTATTCTCCTTTCCATCTATGAAATCAAGACTTCCTCCATGTTGCTTCACCATAAAACCTAAGAGGCCAATAGCCACCTGACATTCAACCATTCTGGCCAGTCTTAGCACAGACTCCTCACAGGGACTATGAGGGACAGGAAAGAAAAATGGCTGCCTAGAAGTAGTGACTTCCAACTCCCCTGACTGTTATCACCATACAAGTCTCCAGACTACCATCTCCACTGAGAAGCTGTATCTCTCTGCTCCAACCAACTTAATATTCACTGCAGATGAATGTTTTTTACTTGCATAAGTCCTGCAATACCAGTTTCCATCTACTAAGGCACAAACGGTCGTTCCTTTCCATCCCTTCTGGAAGCTTGGACCATCATAGTCATTTGCTCGCTAGCATCTTTACTCTTTCCCTCCACAATGACATGCCCCTTACCACCTAGGAATGGCAGCCACCCATCTCCCCTAACTTCTAAGTATCATTCACTTGATCCCTCCTTCAAGCCAGTGAGAGAGGGAGAGAGAGAGACAAAGAGAGAGACTACAGCCCAGATCTCTCTGTTAAACTCATTTCCTAACTAACTTGTGGATGCTTTCCCCTACATATTCTATTGACATGTTACACTCAAGGTTTAAAAAATAGAATTTCCCTTTATCTTCCATATAACCTACCCTACCCTAAACTTGTCTGCTTTAGTTGTAGGCACTACCAGACTTCCAGTTAGCCAGATCTATAACCTTGGAGCCATCTTTGACTTTTCTCCCTTTCTCATTCAATCAGTTGCCAGCTCTTGTCAATTTTACCTCCATAACACTATTATCTGTACTTATATGATCACTATCCCAGTAGTGATCTAGGTCACATCTTGCAGTTTGTTCTAATAGCCTTCTAAACGATCTCCCTGCTTCTCTCCTCCACTGTCCGAAGTATCCTTCCCAATACTCAAAAATCATCTTCTAGGTCACATATCTGACCATTCCAATTCCCTACTCAGTAACATTCAATAGCTCCCTATTACTTCAAAGACAAAATACAAGCTCCTTGGTCTGGCATTTAAAGTTCTAGAAAATCTGACTGCAACATACCATTGTCCCCTCATCTCACATTACTCCTCTCTGTGCCTTCCAAATTGGCCTATGGACTGTTCAGTGAACTTGATTTTCCATCTCTTGCCTCATTACATTTATACAGTCTTCTGGTATAGCTTCACTATATTCTTTCCTCATCTGCTTCTTTTGAAATATCTGTCTTCCTTCAAAGCTCAGTTTGCTTGCCATCTAGTAAATGAAGTCTTCTTCACTCTCCACTCTCCAATTCTTACTGTTCTCCCCCTCTTCAAATGCTCCTTTAGCACTATTGTCGGTATCTCTCCAGGTACCTTACCTGTTACATTTCACTAAAAGAATATAAGTCTTTTGAAGAGAGCAGCTATTTTGTTTTTTTTTTTTTATTTTTTTGCCCAGAGTCCAACTCAATACTGGCAGATACTGGACATAAACATTATACTAATACAATTTAATAAACAAAAGTCCATGCTTTTCAGGGAATATGGCCTTCAAGCTGAGGAATTTATAGATACAATGTGTAAACCAATTTAATAATTCAGTTCAACGCATGTTGACCCACACTAGTGTCTACTAGGTAACCTGCACTATAATAACAAAATTTAATCCAGCAAACTTATTAACTAAAGGGACCTGACTCCAATGGATTTACAATCTAGCTAAAAAATACTGGTACACGCACAAAAAATTAAGAATAACAAAAAAACGAAACTACGAGAATGAATACAGAACACAAGTTCTACAAAATGTCTTTGAATCTTAAAAGTTAGACGAGAACTCAGAAATCATATAACTAAACACACATCAGAACCGTAAATGGCGTCTACATCATCTCTAACAAGTGGTCCTCTAGCCACTGTTTAAGTGTCTCTAGAGATAAGAAAATAGTCCTGAAGGGAGAACTTTCCATTTTTGGATGTTGTAACAGTGATAAAGTTTTTCCTCATGTTACATGAAAGGAAGCCCTTCTGTAATCTCGACAATACCAATAAAGCAAACATGTCTTAGATGTCTATGGTGTAAAAAATAACCTAAGAGGCACCAGGGACAACGTGATGCTTCATAAACGAGTTCCCCTGCTGTCCAGGAGAAGACAATCTAGTTGACATGTACTTGAAAAGGTGTTGAACATGGAATTATAAGATTTCCCATCAAAATCCTCAGTTCTGCAACTTACTACCTGTGTGAAAGTGGGCAAGTCAATTAACCTTTCAGGGCATCAATTTCCTTATCTGCAATATGAGGGAACCAGACTAGAGAGTTGCCAAAGTTCTCCCCACCACCACAGACACCCCAGCTCTTAATCTATGATCCTACCTGTGTGAAAGTGGGCAAGTCAATTAACCTTTCAGGGCATCAATTTCCTTATCTGCAATATGAGGGAACCAGACTAGAGAGTTGCCAAAGTTCTCCCCACCACCACAGACACCCCAGCTCTTAATCTATGATCCTATGACTGAAGATATCAACACTGATAACTCCAATAAACAATTAATATAAGTACACATTATATTACAAAGTACCCAGTGAAGTACCCTGTGAAATCTGGAGTGGGGAGATATTGAATCATAGAGGCAGGTGGAGAGAGTGGTGTACCATCCCACCTTCACCTCAGATATAATCTTCTCCAGGAAAATATTCTACCGTAGTAGGTAGGTAGGTATCCTCCTCCCCTGTGCCACTATCCTGTACACAGCACCCATTAATAAACGTATGTCAATTGATTGATTGCTTTCCCAAAGGAACCAGGAAGACAAATGACCCCTAAAGTGACAGTAGTGTTTAAGAACTTGATGAATTCCAGGAAAAGAATGTGAGCTTTAGTCTTCCTCTAGTTACAGGCTGACTGATGGTGTAAGGCCACTTAGCATAATTCCTTTCCTCCCCTTTCCCACTGATTCCTAGCACCCTTATCTAGATGCCCTAGGGATTAATTTCTTCTCTACAAGTTCCTGAGCACAGAATGAGCTCTCTAAAACTTAGCCAAGGCAGATGAGGCTGGTTCATAGCCTGCTGAGCACAGACTCATGCCCTGGATGACATTTTAAACAGTAATGAAAACTCCCAGGCTTTGTGGAATCCCAGCTGCAGCTCTGGCTGAGAGAACAGGATGTGGAATTGTGTAGCAGTGAATGCAGGGGGGCTTTCTTTTTTTCTGAGAAACAAAAACCAGTGAATAACTTTTGAGCTGATGGCTCCATAATGAGGTAGTCTCAGGACTGGCTGGTCAATATTTAAGCTACAAAAGTTAATGTATTAAATGGATATTTTCCTTCCCCTTCAAGAGATAGCTGGAAACTTTTAGCCCATAAATACTCTGCACATATTAAACAAACTGATATGAGGAGAATATTATAGTGTTATTAAAAAAATCGTAACTAGACTCCATTACAGTTTAACTCAACGGCAATCACACTTCTGTTTTTACTCAATGAAGTTTATGTTGGGTTGGCAATATAACCCAGAAAATATTAGGGGACATCACTTCTTAGTTGTGAATAGGCTCCCAGAGAAAATAGGTAATAAGAGAAAATTTCACTCTTCCTCCTATAAATGGCTGCCATTTTGGAAATGCACCAAGGAATCCTAACACTATTCAAAATAAAAAAATACCAATGAAATCATCTAGGTACCTAGACAAGAGAAAGGAGAGGTAAGAGACTTGAGGCAAGGCAGGTATTAAGTAGCTACTGCAACATAATCTAAGCAATAGCTGAGGAGAATTACATCAACCCTAAATTCTATGCAATTTTTCACCCTACTTCTTCATTCTACCTTGAATCTTATCTCCCATATATAGGTCTTCAAATACTTGTAAAGTGCTCCATCGTCTATGTCTTATCTCATTCACAGAATATTCAAAGGAAGAGGATTTCATGAGACATAGTCATGACAGATAAAATAGATCACATGTTTACAGTATGGCATCTACAGGGCACAGTGGAAAAAGCAAAGCTCACATATGGCCTTGAATATTTACTGACTGTCGACTCTGTTTTCCTTAGTTTCCTCAACTATAAAATGGGAATAATGGAACCTACCTCACAGGGTTCTTATGAGAATTATTTAATAATAATATCTATAAAATGCTTAGCACAGAGTTATTATACTTAGCAGTTTCAGTTACATCCAACTCTTAGTGATCCCATTTTGTAATTTCTTGGCAGAGATAATGGAATGATTTGCTATTTCCTTCTCCAGTTCATTTTACAAATGAGGAAACTGAGGCAAACTGGGTTAAGTGACTTGCCCAAGGTCACCTAGCTATTAAGTGTCTGAGACTAGATTTGAACCCAGGGAGAAGAGTCTTCCTGACTCTGAGTCTAGCATTCTGTCTACTGCTCCACATACACAGGAGGCACTATATAATGTTTATTCCCTTCCCCTTTGAGCTTTAAGATGTGCAAAGAATGTTATTTATAAAAAAAAAAAAGATATAGGTAGGTTAGCAGGTAACTAGAAATATTGTAACTCCCTAGCTTATTCACTTAAATTAAACATTTCACTCAGCTATGCCGGGATCTGCCATGATCTGGGCATGCCTTTAATACCACTGTATCTCTTCACACACTAACATGCCAACTTACATTCTTAGGATATGATAAAAGGGAGCAGTGAGTCCCAGTGAAACAAACATTCACCAACTCAAAGGGTATCGTGTTCTTCTACTGGAGCTGCTAAGTGCGTACTTGCCTCCCTTGCCATGGAGCTGCTGCCAAGAAAAAAAATCTTAATAGAGGTGACAGGACCAGACTTGTCTGAAAATACTACTTACATTTCTCAGAGGCCTTGTAAGGAAGACTCCTTTTTATCTGCCCACTTCTCCGTTGCCAACACCAGATACATTTTTGGATTGTCCAGAATGTCACTTCTATAAGGTCCTATCATGGACCACTGCCAACAGTGCCATGTAATATGACATATAAGCTTCCCCAAGGACATTCTTTAACATCAACTTTTTGACAACTTGGTATGTAGTCTGGAGATGCTGCATTCAAATCCAGCCTCAGATGCTAGCTATGTGACCCTGGGTATGTCACTTAAATGCTCTCTGATTCAGGAAATGCTAAGTGGGATAATGAGAGGGTTGATGTAAAAATCAAATGAGTCAACATGTAAACCCTTTACAATCTTAAAGTGTTACCCAGCTAATGATAACAGTACCTTACAATAACAGTACATTTATATAACATATATAGTATAATTTATATAATGGTAACAGTACATTTTTATAGTACCTTAAGGATTTCAAAGCACTTTACTAATACCGTAAATCCTCACAAAAACATTGGGATATAAGTGTTTTTAGTATCCTCATTTAACCTTTGTCTACCTCAGTTTCCCCATCAAATGCTACTGGTACTGCTATTTGGCCTCCAGAAGCTATAAAACACCATGAAAAGAAAACTGGACTCAGGAAGGAAGACCTGGGTCCAAGTTCTGCCTCCAAAAAAGACAAGCTATGTGACCCTGGGCAAGTCAATTAACGTCTCAGTGTCCCAGACAACTTTATAAGGCTATGAGTTGCAAAGTAAGTAACAACCTAGAAGTTTCCAAGCAAGTCCTTTCAGTATTTATAATATTCAGAACAATTTGGTCATTCACAGTCATCTTTCAAACAATATTGCTGTTATTGCATACAACGATCTCTTGGCTCTGCCCATTTCACTCTTCATTATTTCATGCAAATCTTTCCATGTTTTTCTAAAATTCACTAGTTCATCATTTCTTACAGCACACAAGTCCTTTACTCCCTGCTCTATCTGTCACTAGAGCAGGAAGTAGAATCAAAGTATCCTAGCAAAGTGCTCTTGGGCAAATCACATCCCACGGTTAGACCCCTTTCTTCATGGCGTTCATAATTAAAAAGAGATTTATGTTCAATAATAATGGAGCAACCCACAAGCGCTCTTTTGTAAAGCTTAACCTATAAAAGCATGGCTTAAATGTTAATAACAAGCATAATAGCTAATATTTATATAACACTTTAAGGAAGCAAAGTGTTTTAAATATGTAACTCATTTATTTGATTTTCTGCATTACTTGATCATCTACCTCAGGGAGGTAGATTCCATTACTTAACTATACTTAATGGATAAGGAAACTGAACTGTGCAGGTTCACAGAGCTGGTAGATATATCTAAGGCAGAATGTGACCCCATATTCCTGGTTCCAAATTCAATACCTCAGCATTACCCCACAATTCCTTCTAATAGTTCACCCATAGTGACAAACACCAAAGAATTCACATGAGAAAAATGAGTCCTCCCTACTAAGTAACTTTTCTTTGAGAAATTCTTCTCCACGTTGAGTCAGGTTCAGATATCAGAACACATGTAACATCTAAGAATTCAAAACTAGATAATACAAAGTTACAGATGCCTTCTATCTTAAAGTTTATATAGTTTATAGCTGTCCAAGACTATGATACAATCTATGGGAATTTCTTTAATTCATCTCTTTTGCTAGGTACATTGGCAGTTGACTGACTCATAGAAAGGAAACAAAAAAGCAGCATGTCGCAACTTAAAATTTGGTCTGGACACAAAGGCTTTCCATCACCAACTATGTCAACTTATAGGCAAATTTGGTAGGTTTTGAGTCATCTGTGCCCTGAATGGCATAGACTGTAGCACTGCTAAAAGACAATATTCCCAGAGACCAATATTCCAATGCCTAAATGCAGAATATGACCTAAAGATAAGTAGTTACAAGTGCACATGGTTTCATATGAAGTGTCATGACAAAATTTCAGGTCCAAATGGAAAACTAGGGAGAGATGATGTGACAATGCCATCATCAGACCTGCATCATGAATGCCTTCCATAGAAGGCATTCACGGGTAACCACTCCAACAAGACAGAAGAAAGTGATACACTTGCCACTGATCTAATTACTCACCCCCTCAGTTTCCCATCCGTAAAATGAGGATAATCTTAGCATCCACCTCCCACGACTGTTGTTAAGGATCCAATGAGATACTAATTGTAAAGCACTTAGCACCATGCCTGGTATACAGCAAGAGCTATACAAATGTTAACTCTTATTATTGTTGCGATTTTTACTCATATATATGGACAAGCACATGCCCCCATATGTTCTGAGAGCTAATCCATTTTATCTGTGTGTGCCAGGGTGATTATTCAATGACTTTTATTGTTCAGTCGGGGTTTTTTTTCCATTCTGTGACCCCATTTGGGGTTTTCTAAGCAAATACGTGGAGTGGTTTGCCATCTCCTTCTCCAGCTCATTTTAAATATGAGCAGATGGGACACACAGTGTTAAATGACTTGCCCAAGGTCACAACTCAGGAAGGTGAGTCTTCCATACTCCAGGCCCAGCACTCTGTTCACTGTACCACTTAGCTGCCATTCAATCATAAGAAAATATATTCTTTTTCAAACTTAAAAATTCAAACTAGTGAATTAAGTATCATTTCCCTCAAACAAAATCCTGTTCTTCCTAGGATGTAAGCAAAACAGACTGGTGAAACACAACAGATGCATGACCTAAATTGAATATATATTTATGTTTTTTAATCTAATTATATTATAAATGCATTAGAGGAAGTAGCTATAATAACTGAAAGCTAGGCTGCATCTGTTGTACCTTGAAAGAGAAATGAACAAAATTACCAATTAATTCATCTGTCTGGAGAGACTCCATGTTTTCTCACTTGATAATTCTCCAAATGGCATGTCATGGAAATAGAAGTTAAACTACTAATTCTTTAAGTCACAAAAGTACTGCTCAGTGACCTAACCTAGATATCTCCTACAAGCATCTTGTTCCTCAGTAACTTGAAAAAGTTAGAAAAGTGCAGCATCTTGGAAAGGGATCTCAGAAATTATGTAAAATAATAACAGTTTATCAAATGAACAAATCATTAGATGATGCCATTCTAGCTTTCTGCTCCATACTTCACACCAACAGAATATAAACTGCTTTGGGGGTAAGGTCTTTGTCTTATCTTTCTTCGTTATCCTAAAATCTAGCATATTGCTTTGTACATAGTAGGTTCTTAATAAGGTTCTAAAAAAAATTTATATATGATGAAGAAAATGAAGTCAAGAAAAGTGAGTGAAAAAGTTGGATAGCTGCTTAATGGCACAAGTGAGTTTTATACCCAGGTCCTCCCCCAAGTATTAAGATTAATGTAGTTGGACCACAATGAATATTGTCCATTCATTCATTTACTCATTTAACAAATACTGATTAAGTACTCATTTTGTTGAAAGCACATGGAGGTGAAAAAAGAAGAGAATAATAAAGATATTACAGGATCAGTAATGGAAAGTATAGTTGGATTGTGGACAGACATGGGGTTTAGACACAGCTTTCCCACCAGCTCACTGGGCATTAAAAGTCACATTTATAAAATGCAAGGGCTAGTGCTGATCAGGGGTTCTTGACTTTTTGTATTTGTGGTATGAACCCTTTGGGCAGTCTACTGAAACCTATGAGTGCCTTGGGAAATAGTATCTTTAAATGCATAAATGAAAATAATTGTACCGAAAAAGTTACCAAAATATCTCCAAGGTTCCTTTTGTCTCTAAAATTAAGATTTTACAGTTCCAAGTCTTCCTTGAAAATGGATCAAAAGAATGTAAGTGTCTTGAGGACAAGGCTAGTTCATTTTTATCTGTTTCCCTAACATTTAGTATAATACCTGGTACATGGTAGGTACTTTATAAAATTTTGTTATTAGTTGATCAATAAAGAGATTCTAAGGATAGCTAATTTACGTTCATAATATTTTCATCATTAAAGTTTCCTAGAAGTAGATTAATGTTTCAAAATATCTTTGTGTATTCATGCCAATCAAACGTTATCTAGGATAAAATAAGGTGGAATGTGTTTTAATACCAAACATGTATTATGTCTGTTATTATATGTATGTGTGTGTATACATATATAATATAAAATATTCAGAAAACTGTGTTGGAGAGGGCTACAGTGAGGAATAGAAACCAGACCTGTACTTTCTTTGGTATGGAGAACTCCCAATGGAGAAATGCCCTCAGTCAATACAGGTAGGGACACTCTGCAACTGAGATTATAACAAAGTTTCCTAAAATGTTGAAGGGTTGTGACTTTGCCAGAGCCACAAGTCAATGAGTCAGAAGTATAACTTGAATGAAGGTCTTCCTTACTCAGAGTCTAACTCTCTATCCATCAATATAACAATCAGTGCCCAGACTCAACAAGTGGCACCTGAGTAGAACCCTGAAGAAGCTCTACGTACCCAAAAAGGTAAATGAAATGAAAACAGAATGCAATCTAGGGAAAGATATAGGAAATGAAATGTGACATTCTGTGAATGAGTTCCTTTTTTTTTTTTAATTTAGACTTTATTCATTCAAAAAATAAAAATTAAGTTCTTGGTATGTACAATGCATTGTACTGGGCTGAAGGAAGACTCAAGGATGAATTAATTTGTGACTTCAGGAAGCTTACAGTCTAAAAAGAACATGAGAGTTAAATAGTTCTAAAACAAAATGTAACAATATTTTCACTACAGAAGTACTGAGGAGGAATAGATTATCTCTGAGTAGTGGGGTCTGGGGGAATGAGATGGAGAGATGATCCAGCCACAGTTGGTAACAGAAAGTTTCATTGAGATGGTGAAGGCATTCCATCCAGGTTTTGAAAAATGGATAGGAATTCAAAAGGCAGACGGGTTGGCGAAAGGGAATTGACAAGCAGTCCATTCTAGACAGATGGAATTTTATGAGCAAAGGAATGGATGAGAGCTTTGGGAGAAATGAAAAGTAGTCCAGTTTGGCAGGTATGAGTATGGAAACAGGCACAGTGGGAGAAAATACTACAAAGGAAGATTTAAGACAGACTGTGGAGAGACATAAATACTATATAAGTGTAGATCCTATGTAATGATGAGCCACAGAAGTTTCTGACTAAATATTATCAGATCTGTTCATTAGGAAGATTATTAAAACAATTAAGGGGTAGAGAGAAAGGACAGAGGAGAGATTGATGAGGAAGCCATTTTTCTTTTTTACAAAAATCATGATATAGAACTCAAATCAAGCACTTTAAGTATTCTACGTTTTCATGCACTTTCACTGTGGTACACTGTTATTGAAAACAGGTGGTTTTAATATAGCGCATTCAATCTTTTATGGCAGCATTAGTAAGCAGTAACATTAAAAAAAATTCCCCCACTTATACTGGATGATTTTGAAGAAAGGGAATATAAAGAACTATGTTTCATATTTATTTATTCTACTAAATCAGGCCTGAACTAAAAACCATCTCCAGGAATTAAAGCAACTTCCATTCTCAAAACATTCAAATTATAAAAGGCATCTGGATTTTTTTAACGAAGGAGGAGAAGGTGAAAGTAGAAAAAGGAATATATTCATAAGGAAATGAAGCAATCAAAAGTTCAGACTGTGGTTAGATTTATTTTCTTTAAGCCACTTGGAAGTCTTCAAGCTGCCACTTATTTTACCAAGAATTTATTACTGTGATGTCAAAATGGCAACCACACAGGTATGTGGAATGTTTTGGCAAGCAGTTGAAAAAAAAGAGGCGGGACAAAGGTCAAGTCACAATTTTCCCTGGTAAGCATCATCCATTAATTGTGCCTTGGCTCTGACACACCAAGCTGCCATCGGGTCCATTTCAACAATAGAGTCATTTTGTGATAGGAATGGAAGTGAGCCATAGGGTTCAAGCTTTCAAGATACATTTAGCTAATGCAAGGCATGCATCAGGATACTCTAGGGGCCTCCAGGGAATGAACGCTTTAAATTCTTTACTCTAGAAGACTGATGGAAAAAGGAAAGAAAACTGACATAAGGGAAAAAATATTTCCCAAAATACCTCATTTAAAAATTCAGGCTACACATATTTTATTTATTTCCACATTTTCATTAGGTTACTCACTTATCCAATCAACAGACTTCTTATATTTCTGAGAAATCCATTCTGAACATGGCAGAGAGATCTTAATAGTGAAGATAAGATTTTATTAGATGGTCTCTATGGGTTTTTTCCAATACTTTTCCAAAAAGAAAACCCATGATTTTATGACGCTCTTTTACTCAGTAGTATTTCTCTAGGTTCAGAGAAAGAAACAAACATATAACTAGAAGTAACAAGAATAAAGGGAAAATAGAAAGTTAAACCAAAAACAAAAACTGAAGAGGAGTTAAAAAAAAGGGGCAACCTTTACATTTCAAAAACCTTAGTATAGGGGAATGACATGGTTAGACATGTGCTTGAAGAAATTCCCCCAATGTCATTCAATCAATAAGCATTTATTAAGTGCCTACTATATACCAGGGGATATAAAAAGAAGCAAGGATAGTCCCTGCTCAAGGAATTTACTATCTAATAGGGGAGATCACTTGCAAAGAAATATATAGAAAGCAAATTACACACAGAATAAATAGGAAATAATTAAGAGGAGGAAAGGAGTCAAATTGAGAGGGACTGGTGAAAATTTCTAATGGAATGTCAAATTTTAGATGTGACTTAAAGGAAAACAAGGAAGTCAAGAGTCCTGGCAGAGGAGAGAGAACCTAAGTTATGAAGGACAGCCAGAGAAAAATGTCTGGGGTCATGGGATCAAGTTCAGCACTTCAGTGATTTCAGTCTTTTCTGACCCTAACCCTAACCCTAACCCTTTGGGGTTTCCTTGGCAAAGATACTAGAGTGGTTTACCATTTCCTTTTCCAGGTCATTTTATAGATGGGCAGATAAGGCAAACATGGTAAGGGACTTCCCAGGGTCATATAGTCAGTAAGTATCTGAGGCCAGATTGGAATTCAGGAAGATAAGTATTACTGACTCCAGGCCCAGCATTTTAACTACTTGGTCAACTAGCTTGCCCTAAGTTCAGCACTACTTAACATTAAAGCAGACATGCAAGTTAACATGTTTTGTGGTAGCAAACAACCAGAAACAAAGAAGATGCCCATCCATTGGGAAATGGTTAGATAGAGACATAGACACATAGAAACATAGATATGTGTATATACATATATATATAAATAATATATACACAATATTCAGGTTTGTTTTGTTTTTGTATGTGTATATATGTCTATATGTATCTATATGTATATACATATATGTATATGTGTGTATACACACACACATGCAGAATGGATTATTACTGAGTCTTAAATGAAAAGGTGAAGGATTCAGAAGGGTGGAAGGTCTTATGTGAATGAGGTTAAGAATGAAATAAATGGAACCAGAAAAACAAAATATAGAATGACTACACTGATATCTCCCTCCCTCCCCAACTGTTATATAGGATAGTATTGTGGGAGGGAAAGGGGAAGAGATACTAGGTAAAATTTGGTGAAGTAAAAAAAAAGCATCTCAATGAACATTAAAAAGAAGAGCATTATTTGAGCTGAACCTTGAGAAACTGTAGAGAGTCGAAGAGGAGAAAATAAGGATAGAGAATGCATGGCAAGTACAGGGAACATTCAGTGCAAAGGCATGGAGATGGGAGATATATACGGAAATGCTGTTTATGCAGAATAAGATGGCATTTCAGCTACTAGAGCATAGAGTACAGGAAAGGAAGTAATGTATCATAAAGCTAGAAAGGTAGACTGAGGCCAGATTGGGAAGCTCTTTACATGCCACAGTTTTCATTTTATTCTCAAAGCAATGAGTCACTAGATTATTAATCGGGGGAGTGACATGGTTGGACATGTGTTTGAGGAAAATCATTTTGGCAGAGGGCAAAGGATTGAGGACTGAGGAGCTTTGTGAAAGATGCATTGGAGAAGGAAAGGACACCAATTAGGAGGCTCTTGAAATTATAACATGACAGTAAGTAGCATTATGTAACAGAAACCCTATTTATACAATAGCCTGACAATTAAGTAGACTAGTTTGTTAATCCCTAAGACTTCACATAAAATTAAATATAAAATGAAAGCCTCAGCTAACTGGCATTCAATTAAGCACAATTCACAACTAAGAGGAATTTTTTAAAAGTTGAGCTCTGAGAAAAGCAGGATCAGCACGTATAGTATTATTATTAATAGGCAAGAGGTGATGTGAGCCGAACTAGTGTGGAAGCCAAGTGCATGGATATGGACGTAAAAGTTATTGTGAAAGTATAAACAACTCAAAGTTTGTCAAATTCATTGGATATATGGAGTGAAGGAGAGTGAAGATACATAGATTCACAAACAGCAGCAAAATATACAAAAATATCTGGGTTATCAAGAGAGTAAAGATAAAGGAAATAGAATGACCTAAACCAACAAATGGAATTCACAAGGCCACACGCGGCTGAAGGCCTCCACTCAAATGGACAGGTCAATGGCCCAGATATTCTGATACAAATGGAAACAATAGAAGGCATCTTCTACTAGTCTGACAAGGAGTGCATCAGTGTGGAACTATGAGAATTGAAAGATGTGAATGTGGATTCTTTCCTGGGAATCATAGTTGCCCTTCAGATTCTCCTAGGAAGACCATCTTTACTGCTTAACTTTTCAAATTGTCATTTTATCAAGTAACTCTGGGTCTTTAACAGTGGGCTTCCACAGCTGAGCTGGATCACTGAACTCCTTACTTGTCCATTCCTGTATGCAAACCGCAGATTGTTGCATTCATCTACTGTGAGGGTTTATGGTTGACTCAGAAAGAAAAGTATATGCAAATTAATGTTGGGAACATTCAAGAGAGAGTAGTGTCATGAAAACTTAAAAAAGAGAAGGTATCCAGGAGGAGAAATTAGTCAAAGGATTGAAATGAAGCAAAGAGGCTGAGAAGGACTAGGAATGACAATACAGACAGGACAATTAGTGACTTTGGACATACGTTTGTTTCAGTTGAACAATGTGGTCAGAAGCCAGAGTGCAAAGGACTGAGAAGTAAGTGAACGGAGAAGAGAAAAAGTACATAGCGTTCTCAAAGATTTGGCTGAGAGAAAAGCAAAGAGAGTAATAGGAATACAGCTGGATTGGGGAATAGGGGAAAGAGAGACAGAGACAGAGAGATGAGAAAGAATGGGAGAGGAAGACAGAGAGGGAGGGAGAGAATATGAAACAGAGAATGAGATAGAATGACTGAGATTGCAATCTATTGGAGATAGGAGGACATTCAATTAAACATACATGTAGGATGGTTGGTGCCTTTGGCAAGAAGACCCATCTCTTTGTCAGAGAACAGAGAAAAACAAGGGTAGAAGATTAGATCAAAGGGTTCTGAGATGAATAGATAGAAAGGAGCTCCCATCAAATGACCTCAATTTTCTCTGTAAAGTAAGAGACAAAGTACTCAGCTAAAAGACAGTGATGAGAGAGAAGCTTGAAGGAGGAAGAGAAGATTTGGAATCGTTTCAGTGGGAACCAACAGCAAGGAATAAAAGAACTCTCTGGCTTTAGTGAGTACCCAGCTGAAGTTGGATAACATGAATTTTTAATATATCCAGTCACCGCGGCTTAACAGCTTCCAAATCAGAAGGAGAAAAGTAGGAAGGAAGAAATCACTATGAAAACCTAATATGTTATCTAAAGGGGACTCATCATTCTATTATTATGAACCATTGTTGCCATAAGGAAGTATGGCTTAGGTGAGCTTGAGAGTCAAAATGATGCAAATATGCCTCATTACTATTTAGTTTAGCCCAGTATGTATACAACTGGCCAATTTAAATTCTATGTTCCTCAGGCCATGTGACCATAACCATATCTTCTGAAGAATGAGTTTTTTAGGTTAAGAATCATACAATTGTTTTTGTTTTTAGTGTACAGTCTAAGAATCCCATTTATTACAGAAGCTAAAAGACTCCAAAGCACCTTAAAACAAGAGATGAAGATGACAGAAAGAATATTACACAGGACTTTGATTGACTAATCAATCAACTGGATGCCTCTTTACCCTACTTGCTACTTAGAGAACTTAAGACAAGTGAGAATTCTTAGCCAATAAAAAAGGTTATGTATATGGGGAGAGTGACCACAGGATAACAAAAGTTCATTCTTCAATCCAGCTCAGCTCAAGCTCTCTTTAATTTTCTCCTCTGTTACACTGTATTTTCCACAAGAACAAGAACTATGTCTTATTCAAACTGTATTCTCTAGTGTTTAATAAATATTGAATAGTTTGAGAGAATCCCATAATGAAAAGTTCAATTGCAGTATCAAGACAACGTTACCATGTAACTAAGACAAAGAACTGGCTTTTAACTTCAGATTGGGATATGAGCCAGTTTCCTGTTCAATGACCTCTACTTTCCAAATTTTTAAAATTGTGACCTTGGTAATAATCCGTAAAACCAAATATTCATGTATACAACAAAACATTTAAGTGAAAGTACATAAAATAATAAACTGTAATGTTTCTATATATAATAAATATCTATCTAATGAACATAACAAATTGACCCTAATGTCACAGCATCCTGATAGAAAAGGTCTCAATATAGAGACCTTCTGCCTTTCTATCTCATATTAATCCCACTAAGGTTCAAAATGGAAAATATAGTATCTGTCACTGTCCTCAAAGGTGGTCATCAGCTTTTCTTATAATCTCGAGGCCTCACGATATACTCAAGTTTTATTTCAATGGTAAAGGATTCACATCTGAACCCATAGAGCCTCAAGAAACAATCTGTACTCTCACCAAACAACCTGTATGGTATTGGTTTGGGTGAGGCTCCAACTCTATGTGTGGCCTGGATTTACTCCTCAGTGTTGATACTCTGAACCACAAAGCTCCTTCATCAACTGCCTCAGAGTCATTATATAAGAGCATTTTTTTAATATAAATTTCCATTTGAACCAAACTGACTCAAACCCTCCCTCACTCTCCATCAAAAAAAAAAAATTCATCAGTGTCCTTTACATTCTTGCAATACGGTCTTAATTAGTGTTTTTTGGGGAAAATGAAGGGTAGAGGCATATACACACATATATAACAGAATTAAAAGTAAAGTATGCATATCATTTGCAGAACAAACATAACTACTGTTGATAACTAAAAATAATGTCCTTACTGATAGGATTTCTCAAATTCTACACTTATAAAAATGTTGTGACTTGCGAATTCTAGTTATTTGAACACCCATTAGCTCAAGCTTTAATTATACATCTGATTTTTTTTTTATACAGGGTAAGTGACAAACAAATAGTCTACTTAAGAGCAAAACCATCAGAAAAATAGGAAGGAATACAAATGTTGAAAAAGGTTGGGAGAGTGGCATTTTCTGTCTGTGCTATTTTCCATTTGATAAGCATGGCATATTGAGTTTCCATTAAACTAAATAAGAAGAAACAAAACCATTATAATTTCAACAAGCACTTGAATCAGGATTACAGTCGCTATTGTGAAGTTGCCTTTCCAACAAGAGAAACAAAAAATGTCAAAATAATGCCAGCAGTTTCCAAACACCCGGCAACAGCTGGTTTGCATCTTAGCACCTGGAGCTCTGAATAGCTGAACCAGAGGGTGGCTGATGCATGAGCAGTCTGAGGGATCTGTAAACTATCAGGCACATATCTTATGAGGAGTAAGGATATCTGGCCTTTCAAACACCAAACAGGCACACACAAAATAGCAAATGCAATAATTGGGGTAGAAAGGGAACCAGTTACTTATGTGTGGTTCATTATACTGCACAAGCTAACATTTAGAATTTCTAGGATTTTTACAAAGATGTGCCTAACTTTAAAAAATCTTCTGTCTGTGTGTCTCTCTGCTCTGTGTGTATGTATGTCTGTATGTATATGTCTAACAAGCTAGATACATTAGGTATTATGTAGCAACCATAGGTAGCTGGGTGACCCGGTAAATTGAGAGCAGGACTTGAAATCTGTAAGACTCAAGTTCAAATTCAGTCTCAGACACTAACTGTATGACCCTGAGGAAGTCTCTGCTTGTCTCAATTTTCTCATCTGTAACATAGGGAGAATTGCAGCACCTCCCTGCCATGTTGTCAGGAGGACCAAATGAGATAATAGTTATAAAGCACCATATTAACTTCCTAGCTACGATTATTCATCACTTCATGTTATATCAGTCATGTTAAAATGATTCTTTACTTTACATAATGTTATATGAGATTTCTACTCAACATAGCAAATTCACTGATTGAGCTGAAGGTTATTCAATTTTTGGAAGTATATGATTTTATTGAACAGGTCTACTTTATAAAGCATGACAACTGCATTTGAAGAATTAGTATTACTGGTGTCTAAGTTCGTTGAATGAAACGGACCAGGTCCATTTATTATATAAAAATAATAATATTATATAAAACAAAATAATAATAAATAATGTAAATTATTAGAAAGGATTATTAAGTGAACACAAATGACAGGGACTGCATGGGAGAGAAGGATTAAGTTTGTTGGGTTATAGGTGGGAGAAGAAAGGGTGAAGGAGAGTGAGGAAGTATCTAGGGAAATATGAAACAGGTGGTTTGAGATTTCCATCATGTCTATCACATGCTGTGTTATGTAACATAGTGTGTTCATCACATGATGTAGTTTGTTCATCACATGCCACAGTACTACGTGGGTGATGATGAAATGGCACATCTGGCATATTCCATAGTGTGTTGTATTGTGTCTGTCAAATAGGACAGTGTTTGTTGCATGACACAGAGCATCTATCACAGGGTGAAGGGCACTGACCACATGACAAAGTATGTCTATCATATGACATATCTATAATATGGACAGCTATTTGACATGTTCATGTGATGATGCGCTTCTGTCAAATGATGTAGTGTGTCCATCACATGAGGTAGTATGTCCGTCTTTCTCCCTTTTATTAACATACACACTTAGAAACAGAAATTTTCCCCTAAGGTCAACTTTGGCTGCATCTCACAAATTCTGCTACATTGCCTCATTGCTGTCATTTTCTTTGATGAAATTACTGTTTCTATGATTTCTTCTTTGACTCAATAATTCTTTTGGATTAGATTATTTAGTTTCCAATTGATCTTTAATCTACACTTCTCTGGCCCTTTGTTGAATGTAATTTTTATTGTCTGAAATCATGACAGATACCTCTGCTTCTGTACTTTAACCCTGGGCAAGTCATTTTAAACCTATTTGCCTCAGTTTTCTCATCCATAAAATGAGCTGGAAGAGGCAAACCACTTCAGTATCTTTGCCAAGAAAAACAGCTGAACACAACTGAAAACTGAACAACTAAAAATTTTTCTCCTGCCTTTTCTCCTCTTCTTTTTAACCTCCTCTTTCCCTTATTCCCTCCGCATTATTGTTGCTTGTAGGGTGAGAGACTGCTGTTGAGTACGAATAAATATACTGAGTATGAATAAATATACATTTCTATCTTTATATATTGAACATGAATAAATATGTAACTACATCTTTATGTATATAGATGTATATGTGTGTTTTTATGTACACACACAGTTACCTCCTCCTTGAACCAATTTTACGTAAAGTTCAAGCATTGGCCCCCTCCCCTCACCATTTTTGCCTCCGCTATAAAACTCTTCCTTGTACCTCTGTAATGGTAATTATGAGAGTTAAAGATCTTCCCTGTCCATTAATGGGCCTGCCCATTAAAAGAAGTTTGATTAGGGGAGATTTGTCTTCTAGGAAGGCCCACACCTTTTGTTAATTACTAAAGAGGCACTGGATCATAAGCTTCAAGAGGGTCATGATGCCCTCTGGCTCTGAAAAGTGTATAAATACTCTTGAGGTGAGGTTTTACTTGGAGCTTACCCATTGGAAGTGTTTGCTTGGCCAGACAGACTCTGGGCAGCCCCTAAGGAGCCTTCAGGCTTTGAAAACCCAGATGCTGGTGCTTCTCTCTCTGGTAACTATGTATGTATGTAATTGTCAGACAGTTGGATCTGTCCGTTGATCTGTGATGTATGTATTGCTTATGGTCAGACAACTGAAAGCCCTGTCTGTTGATTTTTATTTCTCTGTATTTTCTCTGAAGTTCAGGGATCTGAATTTTTCCCCTGAATTAAGTGGATGATATATGTACCTGATTAAACTGATTTTTGACCCTTCAAAAACTGCTTTCCTTTTAGAAAAGCAGCTCAAACACCCTGTGCAGCAGGTCCTCCTGTGTACACTAGAGTCCTTGTTGTTCTCTTAAGTGAGATAATTTTCTCCATCATTCCTCTCCCTTACCCCCTTCCTCTCTTTCTCACCTATCCATATTTTCTATATCAGCCCAACACAATGACTCATTCCCATACCCTCTGTCTATGTAAAATCCTTCTAACTGCTCTGATAATGGCAAAGTGCTATTTTTGTCTCTCTTTCTCTCCCTCATACATATGACCTCATATACATATAATCATAGGTAAGTAAATATAAATGTGTGTATATCAGCACAGATCAAGACATACAGATCAGTTTGTATCCTGATATAATTCATATGAGGAGGTCCAAATGTGGCAAAATCTTTCCAGGCTTGAAGATCGGTATGTAACTTTTTTTTATTATCTTAGTTACCAAAACAACTGAGGAGTTAAGTGACCTGCCCATGATCTCACAGCCAGTACGTGTCAAAGGCAGGACAAAAAAACAAGTCTTCCTGACTTTAGAGCTAATCCCCTTATCCATTGTGTAATGCTGACTCTTAATGGAAAGATACATGTATCTCTCTATCTACATACATGTGTATATACAGGCATGTAAAATGCTTTAGAAAAATTTAAACATTCTATCATGTCAGCTACTATAGAGGGCTATAGATTTTTACACATATATTATAATAGAACAAAATAAAAACGATCTCTGTTTAAGCAAGATGATGTAGAAACCAAGAAGTTTCCCCTTTTTGAAATTAAACCAGAGACTACTAAAAAATCAACTGTTTGTTTCAGTCCTCAGAGGTACAGTACATTTCACACAGTCATTATCCTCTTGTGCCATCCTGGATAAATGTTAAACTACTGAGGCATGCAAGTATGTGCTAAGATCAATAGAAAACTGGAATTCAGACATGGCCTTGATCCCAGAATACACAGCAGGGGATGCCTATAGAGGACAAGGACATAATATGTTGGAGAGCTCTCCTTGTGCATCAGCTCACCAGCTGTGATCAGAACCCAATTTTCCATTTCTGGAAAGAGGTCAGAGAATAAGAGGTAAAAGAAAGTGGGGGACGGGGCGGGGAGCCCAGTGCTGGTACTTCTGTCAATGTGTAAGCTGGCCTAGGGCAAATAGCTATCCAGGGAAAAAAACAAAATAAAACAATCAGACCAGCAGCAATCTAATGTAAAAGAGAAACCTAAAGCCCCAAAAAGTTCATGGGGGCATATTCATGGTTTAGGTAAAAGTAGACTAATTCTAGTGAATCCTCTGAGACCCCTAGCCCCCCAAGAGAACATGTGAGCATCCCAGATGCAATCTGACCACCTCTGCTGATAAACATCTCATGACCTGCCCAAAGTAAACCTATATCCCCCTCAAACCACAGTATCCATAATAAAAAAGATAAAGCAATAAAAGAAAATATTTTGGTTTAATAGAAGGAAAAATGACCATTCTAGAAATCCAAAAGCACACTAAGCAGTCCGTGGGGCAATGAGTTCCCCTCAGAGGCAGAATGGCCTTGTACATAGAACACTGAACTCAGTCAGGACAACCTGGGATCCAAACCAAGTCTGCCTCATTAGTTGTGAGAGTCTGAGGACTCGCTTCAGCTGGCTGACACAATTTCCTCAGCTGTAAAATATAAATAAGTTCCTGTATTTCACATGATTTTTGTGAGAATTAAATGACATAATACATAGATCTTTGCAAACCCCAAAGTGTCATATACATGTGATTAATTATAAGAATAACGTCATTAACCTGTATTCTAGTCTGTGAAGATAAAGAAAATAATGATATGTGCTGAAAAGAGGTACCTGATAAGCATAGGTAGTTAATAATATAAACTTAATAGGGTAAGAAAAATGTTGCCAATTAGCCATTTCTTTTTTGTAAGTATCAATCAATAGTCAAGTTTGTTTTGTTTTTTCCAATCATGGTCCCTCAAAAACTTTGGTCACTAAAATTAAGTGGTGCTTGAGGAGTCTCACTTTTCTAGGAGTTAGGCAAAGTTAAGTAAACTATAATAATCTGTTCTCAGTCAGTTCCGACATGGGAGAAAGAATGTCACAAAAATAGGACCAAGGCAATAAGACAACTTAATTCTTCCAAAACAAAACAAAAAAATAAATAAATAAACCAGTTACATCATAGAAATAAGATCTGGAGAGAAATTTCTGAAAATCTGTTCCCTCTATATATGGGGGCTTCAGCATGGAGTTTGTTTCTTTTTAATTCAATTTGCTTTTCTTTAACAAGGGTATGCACCTAGAAGATACTTATCACTTAGTAGTATATATATATGTATATAAATATACATATATATATATTTCATTTCTAAATCAATCCATCAATACCACTTATTAAATATCTACTTTCTACAAAGCCTTGAGAATACAAAGGCAAAAAATAAAAAATTTCTGTCCTAAAGGAACTTAAACTTTATTGGGGGATGACAATATTAATGGAGAGAAATATAAATTATTCTAAATACTAATAATAAAAGAAGTTCTTGTTATTTAGTCCTTTTTCCAGTCATCTGACTCTTTATGACCCCATTTGGGGTTTGGGTTTTTGGGGGTTTTTTTGGCAAAGATATTGAGTACTTTGACCTCCCCTTCTCCAGCTCAATTTACAGTTAAGGGACTTTCCCGGAGGCACACAGCTAGGAAGTCTCTGAAGCCAGCTTTGAATTCAGTTTTCCTAACTCCAGGCACAGCATTCTATCCTCTGCATCACTTACTGCCCCAAAGAAGTTAGTATAAATTGGTAAAATGTGATGACCTTCACCAGTCTAACCACAATAAGAAAACTGTTGTGGATTTTTTCCAGATAATCCTACAATTTTAAAAGTGTAATGAACTGTTCCCTATGTTAAAGAATGAAGGTAAATAAGAGACATGTAAGACTTTAGAAAGAAGGCTTAGTGAACTATGTAGATTTTATATAGCAGAAAGCAATTCAACAAACCCTTCTTAAAGATCTTTGTATAAGGCACTCTATTATGGATACAAAGTTGAAAATGATACACTCTTTGCTCACAAGGCACTTACAACCTCCCTTTCACAGTGCATCATGGGACTGAAATGGGAAAGATGTAAAGAAAGCCAACTTACCAGTGGGTCATTGACTGGTACGTGGCAGGGTATCACCACCTTGAATAAAAAAAAATAAAATAAGTATGAGACACTTTTAAAACACCCTGGGATAAACTCTGTCCCAACTGGAATCCATCCAGTGACTAGATTATGTTCCTCATTAAACAGCAAAGAAAAAGAATCTAAGAATAGGTCATATCAGTTCAATTGATCTAAGTAAAAGAGTCAGTGAAGTGATAATTCATCTAAACTTCAGAAGAAACTAGATTAAGGAGGAGACACAGGAAGAGCTGAATTTAAGTTCTATTTTTAAGAAATGATTTCTTGATTTAGGTGATTTATTGACTGAATATCTAATGCTAAGGCATTCCTAAAAGGTTTGGTAAGAAAGGGAAAAAGGAGATGTATAATAAAGGATTTAAATGCCACCTTCTAAATATAGAATGATTTAAAGGAAAAAAACAAACCTGTGACAGCAACATGCATATGTGAAATTGTAGCAGATGCACAAAGTTCAGCTGAAGTTAGGAAACACCAATCAGCTGCCTGATAGTAATCCCTTACACTTACAAAGCATTTTGTATACATTATCTCATTTGATTGCTGTAAGTCTATGAGGTATGTGTAATTATCATCTATCATCTAGCATTGTACAGAAGAGTAAACAGAGGCAGAAAGAGACTGAATGACTTGCCCAGAGTCAAACAGCTGTCAGTGTCAACAGTAGGTCTCAAACGCGCTCTTCGTGACTTCAAGTCTCATAATTTTATCTATTCTACTGATCATTTTAGGTCAACTCTGCCTAAAAATCTCATTTTTATATGCGGCGGTTCCTGTAGACAGGAGATTACTGAGTACTGGGGGAATAGAGAGGAAAACTTTCAGGGGCAGAGAGGACAGAGGAAGATTAGTAACCTGTAACCTTTCTCTCCATCAAAGAAATAAAAAAAAAATCTACAGGGATATGGGTTCGTTGAAGCCTCAAAACGTGAGGCCCAGAACGATATTTTCCAGGCTACAGAAGGAGGAGGAAAACTGTAGCCACGACCAAACCTCTTTGAGGTCAGCACCTTGGAGGGAAATAAAAGAAAACAAAATGTCATATAACTCACTCTATTTCAGCTCTGACTGGCTTTAATAAGGGATTTTGATGACGATGATGATGGAAGAGAGAAAAGAGTGAAAAGAGGAAGGGAGGGAGAGGAAAAGAGAGAGAGACAGAGACAGAGAAACAGAGACAGAGAGATCTACCAAATAGGTTATAAAATGTATTTACATCTCTCATCTCAAAACTGATTTACGAACATTGTCTCCCCAACCAATCTGAACTCAATAGATGGAATTTTATAGGTGAAAAGGCATAGAACAAAGGGATGATAAAGCCTGAATCATTTGAGACTTTTGTATTTGAAAGGCTAATTTTCATATCTCCATGTACAGTATCCAAAAAGAATACTATGGCAATTTGGTACAGAAGAAAGGATGTGAGAACAGGAGCTAGGACAGAAAGTTCAAATCCCAGCTCTGCCACTTAGTACCTTTCTGATCTTGAACCAGTCACTGTCCCTTCTCTGGGACTCAGTTTCTACAACTAGTTTAATATCTAGCATTTATATAAGATTATTTTTAAAAAGTTTTACAAATACTATCTCACTTTATCCTTACAACAACACTGGAAGGTAGTTGCTAGTACTAATCCCTTTTTTACAGTAGAGAAAACAGAAGTTGATGGAAACTAAAAATGACTTGGCCAAGATAACAAGGCTAGTCATGGTCTGGGGCCACATTTGTACTCAGTCATTCCTGATTTCAATTGTAGGCAAAGCACTGTGTAAATTGTTAAGTGCTTTTTAATTGACTGTGGCATTTAACTACATGATCTCTTTATATAAATAGACTCTCTCTAAATATAGATATAAAATATACATACATATTATATATACACACATACATATATACATATATGTATCTCTTTCCATGTATATACATACACATTTTATATATATATATATCCCTCTCTTCCTCCCTTTCCTTCTCTCTCCCCTTCCATATATGAGTGTATATTTACCAAGTTAGAAATTGAAAAGTCTTAGTGTTATTATGAAAATAGTTTTGAGCTTTTGCCCCACCTCCAAAAGGCTCTCAAGGACCCCAAGGGATCCCCAAACCACACTTTGAGAACCACATATTTAGACATTAGCTCTTAAACCAAGTTTTGAGAGAAACCAGGAACTCTTAAGAGGCAGAGATGAGAAGGGATTACATTCCAGGCATGGGGGAATGAACAAAAAGAGATAACCACAGACAGGAGATGGAGTTTCTTGGGTGAAAAATAGCAACCAGAAAAGCATAGCTGGATTGGAGGGTGCACAGCAGGGCCGTCTGTGACAGCAGAAAGGGGAAAGGTTGTGAAGTGTCATAAATGGGTTGGTTTCTTTAAATATTTGTTTGGAGAATTGCATTCCTTAGTGAAGTAATCACAAATATTTTTGACTTAACATTATCAAGTACCAAAGAACATATGTGTGCATGTCTATATACATAATGAAATACATATATACTATGTAAATGAATGTATGTATACACATACACACACACACACACACACACACACACAATGTAATTAGAGAGGACACAACCGATCCTTAACTAGTATTCTCTTGGGTATTTTCCTTGCCCTCAACAGCAAGTCCCCAAAGAACTAGCCCAGTGTGGCACATAGCAAAGGCTTCAAAGGAAAAAGGACAAATTCTAAGCTTCAGGCTTGTCCATGGGTGTATGCAGATCAAACATAGAAACTTATCTAGGGCCAGAGATCACAAAACAATTCTTATCACTTGAACGAATGTATTTGCATAACACATGACTAGATGTCTAACCATTAAAAAAATCTATGGTATTTACAGCTTAGGTGCTTGATTAGGGAGCCAACAGCAATACCAGAATACCAGTGACTTTTCTTGGACACAGAGAATTGTTTTCTTAACAAGGATAGTACTATCACCTGACTAGTGGTCAAGGGTCAAAGTCATGGGCTCTCTCATGTTCTTTGATAAATTTTATCTGTGTATTACAGAGTTAGCAAAATAGCACTGCAATTGGCACAGTGGGCAGAGTGCGGGACCTAGAGTCAAGAAGACTTGAGTTCAAATCCTGCCTCAGTACCTATGTGACCTTGGATGAACTAATTAACTACCTTGGCCAGCTTCGATTTCCTCATTTGTAAAATGAGGATAGCAGAAAATATGCCACAGGATTGTTGTAGAACTGCGTAAGATAACATCATAATGTAAAATGCTTTGAAAATAATCACAAAGAGAGTTGGGAAAACAGGGCAGTTGGTTCAGTCCTACAAAAAAAAAAAACAAGGATCTAAAACAGAAATTATCAAAAAACTTATTAAATTATAACAACATCTCATCCATTCCCCCTATCTAGGAAATGAGGTATTATCTATACAAATACAGTCTTCAAATAATCGAAGTTTGTCCCTTCAATGGCCAGAAGTTCATTAGGCATTTTTAAGTCATTTGGGAAAGAAACCTTTCAAACATTTAATTATGCCGTTCCCAGCCTTCTAAAATACAGAACCTTGACATGTCTAAAGTTTTCTTGATGACTCATACTCATTGCGGTGAAAATTAACTTTTGCACTATATAGTGATACCATCCTGTGTTCGTCTGTCTGCTTTTTAATCTGTCTACCTCCTCGCTGGATGTCAAACCATCAGGCTTGTCACTTCTCCTACTACATGAATCAGGCTTGTCATTCACTCTTCGATTACTGCGCTGCTTCTAATTTGCTATGGGTAGATAAATCAGGTAATCCAGGTTGTTAAATATGGCATGATGAATAAATCAATAAGACCATGAAAAAGACCTAAGGCGTAAAGTGAATGGCTTTAAAGTAGAGGCTTTGAAGTAGCTCATTTTCTAAGCTCACAGAATTAAAAAGAATCTAAAATTCCAATCCCTTCTTGGAACAGAATCACCATCTACACTGTCCCCCAGTGGCATTTCAGTGGCTGTTTGAACACCTTCAGGGAAGGGTGTCACTGAAGGTAGTACAATTCCATCTCAGGATTGTTCTAATTGTTGAGCTATTGAATTAAAATCCCCTCTAGAGCCAAACAGTGCAAGTCCAGTTCTCTAGAATGATAAACCCTTCCAGTAATTAAATCTTTAACTCTTCCTCTGCCTCCATATAGTCTCTCTCCAGTTCATGGTTTGGACTTGCCTTATCATTTCAGTTGGGAGTAGCTAGTTGGCAAAGGGTATATAGGAGGACTCATCTTCCTGAATTCAAATCTGACTCAGACACTTAGCTGTGTGACCCTGGGCAAGTCACTTAACCCTGTTTGCCACAGTTTCCTCATCTGTGAAATGAGCTGAGGTAGGAAATGGCAAATCATTCCAATATCTTTGCCAAGAAAACCCCAAATGGGGTCACTAAGAGTTGAATACAAATTGAAAACTGAACAACAACCATCTCACATACTTTTTGACAAACTCTAGCTCGTCCATCCACTAGCATTTATTAAGCACCTACTATATGTCAGGCACTGAGCTGGGGATACAAAAAAAAAAAAAGATTGAAAGTGGTAAAATATACATACATGTGTATGTACATGTGAGATTATAAAATCCTTTGATGTCAGTAATAAGATACTCCTGATGCATCCTGGCTAAAACAAGATGTAAGTACCAAGTATCTCGACCTCATTGGTATGTATGTGTTCATGACAAGTTGAACATCTGGATCACTAAAGCATATACAGAGAATATAGTATACTTTTTGTTTTTTAAATTTTTCCTTCTCTTTTATGAAACTTCAATGGTCATTTCCCCATTGGTTTCACTTGTTTTGGGCTTATCGTTAACACTTAGAAGGAATTTAATAATGTTGAACCCACAGGAAAGTGGCAATACACTCACTATAGCTGGGCACATCAAAGGAAATCAGTAAGTATTCAATAAATATTTATTAAGTACACACTATATTGCTATACTGAAGTCACAGATTTCCCTGAATTACAAAAATCAACAAATTCCAATTTTTTACTCTGGTCTAGTATTTCAGATTCTCTCTGTCTCCTCTTCTCCAATCTCTGCTCTCCTCACCTATCTTTTCATTTTGCACCAAAATGAATTTATTGGGATTTTTCCATCATGCCCCAGAATCCTCTTTATCTTGGAAAATCATTTCAGCACTGTAACACAACTGTGAGTATATTCCCAGAAGCTCCATTTAAGATGGCTCTCAACTGTGAGTATATTCCCAGAAGCTCCATTTAAGATGGCTCTCGGGACAACTATCTGTTTCCAAGCAGGCGGCATTCCTCTGAACTTCTCCATCATCTCCAACCCCTACTGCCAGGTGCTCTCTCTCCTCTCCTCTCACCCCTTTCCTGCTTTCTTTTATGTTCAATCTTCTGCATTCTGATGCAAGATCTTTGCCAGTAGGGATTGTCTTTGTCTCTATTTTTTCTTGTATTGCCAGTATTTCACAGTCCCTTGGCACATGGTAAGCACTTAATAAATGCTTCTTGACTGACTAGCTTCTCTTTTATCCTAGAAGAAAAAGGAGCCCCTAGAAAGTAGAGTTGAATAAATACCAAAAGCTGACAGTAATGTATCAAGGGACCACATCACGACCAGGGTGAAGGTGGATTTGGCTATAAAAATAAAAGAGAAGCTACTACAAAAAAGCTATGAAGAGCCTCTGAAACTGACCAAACTCCCAATACCAACACCCTGAACTTTCTATGACCTGTGGTAGGTGACATCTAGCTTCGGAGTTCCTTTAAAATTGCCCTTTTGCAGGCATTCAGTCATTTATTGCTACTAATATGCTGTTGCCAAGGAGAAAGCATAAACAAACAATGTATTTATCTGAGACACCTGGCTACATGGGTTTCCAGACCTTACAAGCATCTACAATTATGTTTCAATGCCAGCAATTCAACACAGCAATAGTAATAAAGTTGGGCGCTTTCCACTCAGAAGTAGGTGTGTAATAAGGAGATACAACACAGAAAAGTAAACGTTTGGTACACAATAGGAAAGGCACACATACACATACCTATTCAGTTATCAAAAAAGAAGTTTCATTTATCCTACAGTGGTTTTATCCAGTTTAAACATGATTCTCCTTCAAATGTTTACCATATCATCATTTCACTGATAACCTTCCAGATGTGTGGTTAGACAAAGGACACCTCAGTCAATTAAATAGGCTTGTGATCTGGCTGGCTAAAGGAGGTATTAGAGAATCGAGGAACTGACAAGATATGATAGAAGAGAAGAATTTTGAAGGTTACATTTCTGGCCCAAGAAAATGCATATAGATGGGAAATAACACATTCAGTTCAGGGACTCATAAGGTATGAGTGGAACAGAACAATATAAGGGCTGGGAAAATTATATGGAGCTACACGGTCAAGAACTTCTATATGAGGCTAAGGAATTGGTATTTTATATGAGCAGCAATAGGGAATTTTTGAGGATTTTTTATATAAGGTAAGGAGCATGATTAGCCATGGGAAATTTATTTTGGCTGTTAAGAAAGGGATGGATTTGTGAAGGCGGGCAATAGAGCTGTTGGGAAATAATTGTCAAACTCAATGGAGAAGTGTTAAAATCCTGAACTAAGATCCTATCCCTGGGAAGCTGGAGAAGGGAACCTAGATATTCTGGAACTAGAATCATCAGGATTTGGTCACTGATCATTAGATAACAAGGAGTAAAAGAGAGAAGAGAAATCACAAGACTGATCAAGGTTAAGAACTCCAGTGTCTACAAAGACAGCCTCTCAAAAGAAAATTAGGAAGACATACACTCCATTTGCTCTTTCATATTCTGACATTCAAAGGACCTTGCTTGAACAAAATCACCTGGATGAGTCATAATCTAATAGCTTTAACTCTTCCTACAAGCATGCATTTCCAGTTACTTGCAACAAATAATCTGTGTTGAGCAATTTTGTGATTCCTGCTTTAAATTTAAAAAGCAGGTGAGTTGACTCTTATTTAGATCACTCAACATTAATCTATCCTCCAAAGAAAAGAAAAAAGATCCCGAATTAAACTGACATTACTTTTCATTTTGGTATGGCCCTTAACTGATTTACACCTGTAGTTTAATATTTTTTATGTAAAAAAGAGAGTTTTGTTTCACCACTGCTGTAGACACACAGACATAAAGAAATAAAGAAGCCAGCACTAAAGATAGATACATCAGGACAGCATATTGTTTTTGAAATTACTCCCAAAGCACCAAACAGAAGGCTACAAAAGTAGGAATTGAAAAGCTACTATTCTTTCCTTCATGGCAACCCAGAAACCTGTCGTCTTCCCATAGTTCTATTGAGTTGGTTGTGCCACAAATAAGCTTAGTTCAGTACATGTAAAAATAAACCAAGATGGTAGCCCCAATCCTTCTGCTAGGGTCTTACTACGTAAGTCTGTGGTCTGTCTTCCTTGTCCATACTCTTGGAAGAAAAAGTGCTTCATTGATTATTTTATCGAATGATTATTTTACAGGAGGAAAGATGACTGAAAAAAATGTCCTCAGAGAATAGGAAGGGGTGAAAAGAGTGAGGCTGCATGACTTTTTTATCTTTAATAAACTGGCTTAAGGTAGAATTAAGCAGTAAGAAGGCTGGCTTTGGAGTGAGAGGACCTAGATTTGAATCCTGACACCACAGTTTATATCTTCTGCATGACCTTGGAACAGAAAATAAACTCATCTAGCTGTCAACTTCCTTATTTGTAAAATGAGGTTGGATTAGATCATGACTTTGGGATTATATGATGCCCTTTCTACAATTAGTATCACTAGTATTTCTTCAGAAAACACGTAGGCAAATGTCACCTGGTATTTCTAAATTACTAAATTGGATGTAAAGCAATCCATGTAAGTATTTGTCTTACCTTTCAAAAAAAACAAACAAACAAAAAAACATTGCTAGCTTGTTTTAAGTCCAGTTCCAACACAAGAATGGGCTAATTTTGGAGGCTCTGCTTCTCTGGTTAAAAAAAACAAACAAAAAAAGTCACTTCTTGGTGCTTTGAATCTCTGGATAGAAGACCTATGGAAGACATG
This sequence comes from Potorous gilbertii, assembly GCA_028658325.1. NCBI lineage: Eukaryota > Metazoa > Chordata > Mammalia > Diprotodontia > Potoroidae > Potorous > Potorous gilbertii. The sequence goes on along the minus strand of CM053772.1, from coordinate 65,172,435 downwards.
CAGTTGAAAGAAAAGTGATTCAGGAAAACTGCATTGGAATTCTGGGTGCCCTGTGCATTTAGTATCCTTAAGCAAATCACTTAACCCGATCAGCATCTATTTACTCATTCAGAAAATGAGATTACATTAGACGGTCTTCTAAAGTCCTTTTCAGCTCTACAACTTGTGAATCTATGCGGTTATTTTTTTCCTCCTCAGATTTTCTCCTCCGTATTCTGCCTCTCTCTCTAGATCATCTATCTAATTGGATGGCATAATGCGAACAATAAGAATTGTTCATCTATTTGTTTTTGTCTGTCTATTTGGCCAGGCCAAATTCTTTTGAATCATCATAGATCCCATCCAGGAAGTTTTGAAATATTCTGGGGTTTTATATAAACAGCACAATCATCCATAGGAATATCTGGAAAACCTTACCATCTATGCTAAGAATCTCTTCTTAACTTGTAATGGATTTCTTCCATAACAGATGCAAGCACATTTAGCAAATGTCTATCTTCCTAATTAAAAGATAATGAAAAATCAAGGAATGAGTGAGGTTGTCTTTCTTGATTGTTATTTTCAATGAAATTTGAATAATTTTAATACCTATACATGGGAAGCATCTTGTTGAGAGAAAGTCTTTAGGGTGGTATTTTGCTTATCTCCAAACAAAATCTCTTTTTAATGGTAAAAAACAAAACAAAACAAAAAAACAACAACCAACACACTGGAATCCTATATTTGCTTCATCTCTGAGTCAACTATGTGAAGATAAGTATACAGACTACTCTAGTCCACTACTTGTAAAATCCTGGCTGTTTCCTTTTAATACTCTCAATCAAGTATGTCCTTACTCTGGGAGTTCTTGTTGTTCAGTTGTTTTCAGTCATTTCTAACTCTTTGTGACTCCATCTGGAATTTTCTTGGCAAGGGCAGTGGAGTGGTTTGCCACTTCACACTCATTTTACAGATGAAGAAACTGAGTGAAACAGAGTCCAGTGATTTGCTCACGGTTACACAGATAGAATCTGATGCCTGATTTGAACTCAGGAAGATGAATATTCCTGACTAGGTCCAGCATTGTATCCACTGGGCCACCTAGATTTCTTTAATATATACACAGATTATTGTCTTTAAAATGTTGGCTAGATGGGAAAGTAGACATGTAGATTAGTAGTTCTTGTGTCATAACATCATAAATCTTATTTCTAGAGCTGAATGGGATGTTAAAGATTGTATAACCTCCTCAATTTACAGCTGAGGAAACTGAGACTAAGGTAGTCTCATCAGAGATGGAGTCCTCTGCCTCCAGAGACATTGTAATAGTCTCTCAGTCACCTCTGGCTGACTGAGTAAGGTAGTAAGGTTCAAGATGGTTCTCCCTCCATGCCTTTGGTATGTTCCCTTCTATTAAATACAATTTAAATCCATCCCTCAGTGTCTTCACAATTATGTCTCCCACAGCACCAATCTCTATACCCCTTTTCCTGTGTTTGTTTTCTATAGCTCCATGACTATTTCTTCTACAAAAACATCCAACACTAATTCCACAACCTGATCATGGTGACACCAACATCCTATAGAATAAAAAGAATTTACTACTAAAACTTTTTAATAGATCTTTTCTTTCTTCTTTCCTATTTTCTTTCTCTCTCCTTTATACCTTCCTTCTTTTTTTTTCTCCTTCCAGTTTTACTGTAAAATGCCCTCACAATAACACTGCATAGTTGGATATTTTCCAAATAGCCTGATAAAATAACGTTTCTAAGACACAAGATAGACTGTGTTACTTCTAGATTAAAAAACCTTTGATGGTTAAAACACACTCCCAGTTTGGCATACAAAGGTTTCCACAATCTGTTTCACATCAGAATTTTCTGAGTTAATTCACATGACTCCATACTTTACCTTACATACCAATCGGCCTATAATGACCTGCTACAGATCAAGAATGAATCTTAAGAGATTCAAAAAGCATAGATGGAACTAAAGAGTCCTAAGATCTAGGTGCCACTAGTCAGTCAATCAATAAATTAGATTAGAACCTAAATTTTCTCACCTTAAGTTTAACCTTCTCATTACTGCTTCTCATTTTTTTGGTCAAAACTCGGTTTATTAAAAATTACGAGAAAATCCTTCAAGATCAAATATGATTATAAATAAGTGGTCTTGAGAACAAAAAAAAAAGCAGCACTTTCCATCTTTAGGTTAAATAACTTTAAAGTACCATTAGAATAAAGATAAGACATTATTAATTTTTTTGTTGTTGTGGAAGAGATATGACACTGATTCTATTGACTCTTAATAGTAGACTACTATCTACAACAAAATGAACTTTTGTTATCTTTTCAACCAAGATTAAAGAGGCATTTTAACAGAGGCAGGTACTTTTGTAGAATTTTAATGTTCTAATGTCCAACCTAGAAAATTTAAAATCAAGAGTTTCAAATCAGAATAAAAACAACCTTTCCCTACTGAAACTGATTTAACAATGAAAACAACCTCAATAGGAGAGGCAATGGGTGGGTTTATCATGGAGTACGGAAGAGAGTGAACAATGCCTACCACAAATAAGACCTCTGAGACCATCAGCAAGTCACTTACTTATCTAAGCTACAGTTGCTGATATGTATAAGTAGAAAGAGCTGTCTACATGTAATGAAAACACTGATATGAGCCACTTCCTACTCCCCCCCACCAAAAAAACCCTCAACAATATAATTTAACAGTCAGCCAAAGTCATTCACTATTAATGATTATACAGGTACTAGTATTGACATAGTTACAAACTCCTGACACAGTTTAACTGTAAAAACAATTTCCCTTGTATAAATTTCCTTTATAATCTTTGTAGTCTTAGGCAAGTCAATGAATAAGATTTGCTTCAATGTGTATATCTTTAAAACATGTAAAAAATACTGCCTAAGAACTGCGTGATACAGACTCTATGACATTCTAATGAAGGGTAAATCTTGGTGATACAGTTAATAAGAGTGTTAGACTAGGAATCAAGAAAATACGCGTACAAATCCAGCCTCAGACATTTCCAAGTTGTGTGATGCTGAGCGAATCACTTAACTGCTATCTGCCTCAGTTTCCACCACTGTGAAATGGGGATAATACTACCACCTTCCTCCCAGGACTGATGTGAGGTTCAAAAGCATTTTGCAAGCCTTGAGGCACTACGTAAATGATAGCTACTATTATTAGTTGTAGACATCTGAACTTTATAATGGATAGAATTCATCTTCCAAAATTCTTCCTTAGAAATTCTAAATTCTATTTCTAAATTGCAATAAATATGTGACCCCATTCATTTATCAAGATCAAAATATAAATGTGACAAAGGCTAGTTCTTAAAAATAATAAAAATATTACTCCTCTCTTCTTGGATTCCCTTAAACAGGAGGACTTACAATCACCCTTTCTTCCAAAAATAAAAGCCTCTGATTTGAGGCTCTGGAGTTAATGATGCAACCTTTACAGAGGAGCCAATGGATAGCTGTAAACAAGGTCCTTCCCTGAGTTCTGCAAAGACAAGGTGCAGTCAGATCCAAATATAGCCAAGGGTATAGATGGTAGCTCCTGGCTCCAAGGTGAAATCAGACGGAGGAAGCAAGAGATAATGCTAACGAAAGGTTTTTAAAAGGGAAGAATCTGGATACTACACGTACCAAGTTAATTTATCTCCCCTCCCCCAAGGGGAATATAGTTCAAATTTATTAGTAAACTTTAAGTCGTATTTTCAAATGCTTTTTCTACATGAAGGCAAGCACTAGACCATGTGAGACATATCAAACACTTCTTTTGTTTAATAACAATGCAGGCTTTATATCCTAAAGGGCAAATTAAAGTCTTTTATACCTTAGACTATACAGTTTGTATTCAATCAGGAGGCTCATTCCTCAAACAGTTCATTACAATGACATTAAATCTAGCAGAAAGCCAAACATTTTGCAAATAGTTAAGCTAATATTACCTCTCAAGCATTCTCCTTCTGGAAACACTGAAGAGAATCCAAAGGTCACTGTCAGTGGTTAAGTTTTCCATTAGATTCTCCTAGAACCTAGATCAAACTCCTGCTTTCAACTGAATTTTTGTTAATAATAACCCAGAGAAATTGTAAACATATAGAGGATTCCAAGAATAGATGTAGTTAGGCCCCATTTGAAGGTTATTTCCAGCTGTGACAGTTTGCAAATTTATGAAATATTTGCTGGCAAAAGTTACTGTTATTTTCCATAATACAATCAACTCTCAATACCTGTGGTAATGGACCAGGACAGCAAGAATTAAACAAATTCATGTAATACCTAATATTCATACAGTGTTTTAAGGTTTACAAACTGCTATACAAATATTATTTCATTGGGTCCTGACAAAGACCCAATGAAGTGGGTATTATAATCTCTATTTTATAGTTATGAAAACTGAGTCAGAGAGAAATTACCCAACTTAGCCTTGGTCACACAGCTATTAAGGAACTGAGACAGGACTCCAAACTCAGGTCTTCCTGACTTCAAGGCACAGTGCTCCATTCACTGGGTCACCTAGCTACCAAAATCTATATACTTATTTCACTTCACAGCTTCAAACTTAATATTTTATTAAAACTACTACTAAGCAACTACATCAAAAGATTTTGGTCTTAGAAACCATTCCCATACCAGGTTAGCATATGACAGTAACTACCAAATATAAGAAAAACAAGCCTGCAAATAATCCACAAACCAAATCATCATAGATCACATCACATTCTGTAATGTTGCTCATTTTAGAGATGAGGAAACTGAAATCCAGAAAGGTAATTCATTTTTGTCTTGTTCAAAGTTAAATTCCAAGTAAGTGACAGAATTAGGACTTTATCTGAGTTCTTCTAAGACCAAGTCTAGCATTCTTGCCTCATCGATTCCTGAAATGTGTCCATTGGGAAATCAGACATCAAGGCCGTATACAAGAGGCCATCAATCCAAGAGATATTCATCAAATGAGTCAAAATCTCTTAAATGGGAGCACTATTATTTTAATTATTAGAATTTTTAAAAGAACATGTGCTAAAAAGGCACACAATTGGAATATAAATTATGAGACTACCCACTCTAGGATGGGAATGTGTCAGTAGTCAAACTCTTAACTCACATATATGGTAAGGTTTTTATATTTTATATTTATATATAATATCGATGTCTATTGTAAATATAGTAATGTTATCTATTATACAATATGATGAATATTATATGTGGTGATATATAAATAATGCCACATACAAAACAGGTATATTGTTGTTCAGTCATGGACTGAACTGGACTTGGGAGTCAGAAAGACCTGAGTTCAAATCCCATTTCAAGTACTTACTAGCTATGTGACCCTCTGCAAGTCATTTGTGTCTTGGCCTCAGTTTCTATACCTGTTAAATGAAAGGCCTCAATTGCCTCCAAAGTATATTCTAGATCTATTAAATCCAACCTCTTTAATTTGTAAATAAGGAAACTGAGAGAAACAGGGGTTAAGTGACTGGCTCAAGTTTTACTACATAGGTACTTAATAAATGTTTATTGATTGATTACTAAAAATAAATAAAATTATTATGACCACAACCCTCATTTACTCAAGATACATAATTACTCATTTAGTAATTAAGATGAACTTCACATTAAGCACATGCTATAAGGCACAGGACAAGGTATTCTATGAATTTTTGAAATATAGATTAGACAAGATCCCTGCCATTGAAGAGTTCATATATAATAAGACCTAGGAAGTCATTGATTTGTAAACCATAAAATGCACTAGATGTGAAGGTAGCAGAAGGTCCTAGGTTTGAGTCCTGGATCTGTTCTGTAGTAAGTCACTTTACCCCCTCAATTTCCTATCAATAAGATAGAGATGATACTTGCATCATATATTTCAAAAAGTTCTAAATGCTTTGTAAAGTCTAGAATGCTATGTGAAAGTGAACTCGTTACTGGATCAAGATTCACTGGTTGCACAGCTAACTGAAAACTGGCCTAGCTTGGAAGCCAGTTTTATCACTATAAAAGCAACATATTTTCAAAATGTGATCCCGTAAAGTCAGACAGTGACTCAGAAAAGTCTGACTCAGCGGTGGGATGTCTGTGCCACGTCTGGACAGCAATCTCCTTTCTGGCCTACACCTGCTCTCACTTTTCTCATTCCCATTTTCCATTATTTTTGACAATTCCAAAAGTATGTATTAAGCACTTTGTCTCTGAAAAACAAAACAACCTCAAAAGTCTGCAATGGTGAAAAGGGCAAGCATTTTGGGCACAGAAACAGTCTACTGTAAGGCCTAGAGATCAGAGGATCATAAAGTTAGAGCTGGTGGAAACCTCAGATGAGAGAAGGAATGTGAAATACAGGAAAAAAGCAGTAGGCCTATCTTGCTGAGGAATGAGATACAGGGCAAGAAGAGAAGTGGTCAAAAGTCTAGAAAAGTGAGTTGGAACCAGAATGTAGAAGGCAAAAAGGAATTTGTATTTTATAACAGTAGCAATAGAAGTGACTAAAGATTTTTAAGTAAAGGAATGTGGAGAAGACGGTGTCTAGGGAATACTAATTTAGCAGCCATAGCAATGAAGGACTGGAGTGGGCAAAGCCTGGAAGGAAGAGAGACCACTAACACAAGTATTATGACTGTGCAGTGGGAAATTTGATGAGGGTCTGAACAAGGGCATTGACCATGTCACAGCAAAGATGATGGGCATTAGAGAAACAGAATCAAGATCCAGCAACTGGTTAGGATACAGTGTGTATTAGGGAGAGGAAAGAATCAAGGATAACTGGGACTTTGGAAGAATGGTGGCATCATTCACATGTATGGAAATCTGGGGGAGCAATGAGCTGAGGGGGAAAGTTAATGAGCTCCTTCTGACGTGATCTTTGAAATGACAGGACTTCTCAGTGGAGCTGTCCAGCAGGCAACTGGTGACTAAGTGGGAGAGCAGTTCAGGAGGAAGATTTTAGGAATAGATATACAGGGAGATAGGGAGTCATCTACATAGATACCATCAGTGAAGTGATGGGCTGAGAGGTCACAGAGAGAGATCATTCACTGGAAAGAAGTAAAAATATGTTTTGTTTTAAACCATGTTCAGCAGCTAATTCACACCTATGTTTTCATTACCTTTTATGTCAGGAGATGACACTACATATGGGATGTTAATGTATATATTCCTCTGTGTGCAACTGAACATTTAATTTTGATATCAGGACTTCTTTCCAGAGCACACACACATAATTTGTTTGGAAGCCAAAGTTACTTTTCAGAAGTCTATCACAGTTTTCATCATGACATCTCCTCAAAAAGTGGTAGAATTTTCTATCATTACAAACTGTATTGGTCTCTATATAAATGCAGAAATATTCGGCAAAATGAGTATCCACAAAGTGGGTGGGAGCCAAAATGTAGAAGGCAAAAGGAATTTGTATTTTATAATAGCAGCAATAGAAGTCACTAAAGATTTTAAGTAAGGGAATATGAACAAAATGGTGTCTAGGAAATGTTAACTGAGCAGCATAGCAAAGATTGATTGGAATGTGTGTGTGTTTGTTCGTTGCCAAAGAAGACCACGCCATCAGAGAAATAATGACGTGACTTGCACTTGACTTTGTTTTGAGTGAGGGAGGGCTGTGCAGGTCACCAGCCTCACTTCTCCTCCAGAGCCATCTGAATCCAGTGACGAGATATTCATGAGGATGACTAGAGATGACCCAGGATGAGGCAGTTGGGGTTAAGTGACTTGCCCAAGGTCACACAGCTAGTGAGTGTCAAGTGTCTGAGGTGAAATGGATTGAAGTAGGCAAAGCCTGGAAAGAGAGACTTCTTTTCAAAACTTAATTAGGTACATTAAAATAAAAAAAGATACACATATCTTAGGTTTTTTTCTTAGCTGAGGATACATGTTTTTATCATCCATTTTTCAATTTTTTTCTCCATTAACTTCTTGCCCCTTTTATTTTTTTTCCAAACAATTTCTCGTCATTCTCTCTGGAATGTTAAAAGGTTTAGCAAGTGGACACTGAACATGATCTCTCCCAGGCCTATGCAAAAACAACAAAAAAAGAGGGTTTTCCTTGTTTATTCTAATTTGACTATTTAGGTCAGTCAGGGGAAAAAAGGTAAGAAAAATATAAGAATGTAGAACAAAAAAATATATTTAGTTAATGGTGCATAAGAAAATTCCAGAATAGTGTAAGATCCAGACTCAGTGATGCAATGTGGAGAAGGGGAATTTGGATTAAAACTAGAGCCTCTCCTGCTTCTTCTATTAATTTCCTACATGAATAAAGTCAATAAATTCATAGATCCTGGTTTCTTAGTCAATTAAAGATTCAGATGGAAAGGAAAAAGTACTGGATTTGGCATCAAAAAGCCTTAGTTCAAATCCCAACTTTATCATGCAATACCAATGAGACCTCAGGGAAGTCATCTTGGGCAACAAATCTCTCTGGAACTTACTCTCCTCTTCTGCAGTTGAGTTAAATAACAAAACTTAATTCCAAAGGAAATAAGGATGAACAGAGAGTAACAAAAAGGTGCTGCATAGGAGCAAGTAATTAGTAATACATCATCAACAAGGCACTTTGGAGAAGGAGTCAAGGATGTCATCCAAGAATTTTAAAGGGATGACAATTAGAATGTTCCTCTGCTCCCTTCACAGTACCAGGAAAAGGGGAGGAAGACTTCCACAATGGTTGAACCTCTCTAGTGGTGAATATGAGCACGAGTTTACAGGTATGGCTTGGTTGTAATCTTCAGTGTTGATTTACAAGTTTTAATTAATTTTTAACAATTAACAAAAATATATTTTATCTCTCTGCCACCTCAACTCCTGCTCCAATGACAAAGAAAAACAAAGCCCCTGATTCACTCTTCATTGTTGAAGAAAATTACCATATCTATGAGATCACAGATCTATTTGAGTATGACTGAAAAGGAAATGGTCTAGTCACGCAATGAAAATGAAAGAAAATAGATCAGTCAATCCACAAATGTTTATTAAGTGTCTACTATATTCCTGGAATTGAGCTAGGTGCTAGGAATACAAATCCAAAGAATGAAATAGTCTACAATCTAATTAACTGTTGCATTGATAAGTCCCAGACATTAAAAAAGAAGGCATCCAATATGTTGGATAGATCTTCTATGTAGAATTCCAAAGAAATCCAAGCAAGAATCCCACAGGATAAAGAGTAACAGAGGGACTGTGATCTGTACTGTAATGGACAGAGAACCAGCACTGGGATGGACAGAGAAGTTATCAACTCTTAGAGAGATAGTCTTCATCTAGGTACACCCTACATCAATGAAGTCACAAGACCTACTAACTAAACCTATATATTTGTGTGTGTGTATGTGTGTGTTTGTGATGTATAACACACATACATAATCCTAAGACAACAAAACTTCTCTAGATCAGAGGCAGCTTGACAGCACAGTGGATAGTGTTCTAGACTTAGAGTCAAGAAGACATAAGTTCAATTATTTCATCAAATTGTTTAATTAGTTAATAGCTAGGTGACTCTGGATAAGACACTTTAACCTCTGCCTCAATGTCCTCTACGTCCCAAGGTTGTGGATCAAAATATGATAATATTTGAAAAGCACTTATCACAATGCCTGGCACTTGGTAGAAGCTTAATAAATGCTTGTCTCCTTACCAAGTATAATACAACAATATCTTATTTCGGTAAGAGATCACAACTCAGATAGAATCAAGTGGTCTCAGAGGAATCCAATTTAATATGTACACACACACACACACACACACACACACACACACACACACCCATGGCCAAAGGCAAGAACTGAGACCCTTACAAATAAATGGCAAACAGTTCAAAAACAGTTTTGAAATATTTAAATCTCAGGCAAAGCCTGCCAGCAATTTCAGATGGAAGTCAAGACAATATACCCTACATATTTCTATGTTTGAAGAAAAACCTAAAGAAGAAACTTCATGAATTCTTGCCTAAAAGCATTTAAGGGGGTGAAGGGAACAGAAACTCATCCAGTTAAGTTTTCAGTTTCATTAAACAGATAATCTATAGCAAAAGTGGAGAAGGTGATGAGGCAGATATTCACTCAAACATCATTTTAGTAGTACTACTAAAAATGCTATAAAGGAGATATGAATGAATAAAAAATCATTTATTAACTGCTTACTATATGCCAGGCACTGTACTAAGCAGTAAGAAAATAAATGCAAGCAAGAAAGACAGACTCAGTCCTTAAGCAAGGAAAGAGAACACATCTGGGGGTGAGGAGAGGGGTGGCCAAAGAGGAGTGTTTGGGACATGGCAGACAGAAGAGTGGGGATGAGTAACAGGATAATCCATTGACATTTCCTTACCAGGAGCCGTAGAATTGATTTGATTAATGTTGCCAGGACAAAGATTGAGAAGAATTGGGATATTCGTATTTACCACTCAACTATACCTTCAGCACCATCCCCAAACATTTTTAAGTGAGAAAAACATGTAGATACTTGTAGTAATTGAGCTTCTATCTTACAGGATAGTGGTGCTATGGAGAGAGCACTGAGTATTATGAAAACTATGGGTACAATGCCTCTGAAATGGTAGTGATGTGGCCATGGACATCACACCCACAGTCCATAAACCTCAGCCCCATATTCTGTAAAATGGAGAAAATACCCACAGTATCTCCTCAAAGGATTATTGTGAGGACATCTCACACTGAAAGTACAGTCTCCCTCCCTACACAGTGGCCCTTCCTTCTGATTGGCTGGTTCTTCTTACCACCTCCATCTTAAGAAAAGTGCCCAGGCCAGCTATGACTCCACTCTGCCCTGAACTTTACTCCTGGATTTTCTCCACTAATACTCCTGCCATGTCACCTTGGCAAAGTCACTTTGGCTTTCTCGTCCTCAATTTTCTACTCGATAAATGAAAAGAAGGCTAACCTCAAAGATATAAAATTCTGTCAACTAATATAATCTGTCTTGACTGGAAATGCTGAAATCATCACTGACTTCTCTTTTCTTTCATCTCCCACAATCAATTATCACATCCTGTCCATTCTTTCCTCATAAATTCTACATCCAGAGTGTCCTTTCCTTTCCCCCTGCTACCACTCATATTACAGAAACTTCTCAGTAACTGTAGCTTCCTACTTGGTCTTCCTATCTCAAGCTTCTGTTTCTCTCTCTCAAATCCTTTATAGACTATTTACAATTTTTTTGAGAGAAAAGGAACATTATCTGTGATGGAGAAGAGGGCATAAAAAAAAATTGATGTCTGGGAATTTAGTGCCAAAAACTGGCCAACTAATATTAAGGAGATCTAGAGGGAACCTAGAAGAAAAAGAAAGCTTTCCATTTTGATATGTGCATGATGATAAGACCATAAATGTAAAGATACCCAGTAAAAATATATTTAGACTAAAGGCCCATGTTGTGCTCAAATTTAGGGATAGGAAATGGAAACAGTGAAAATAAGATAGGACAGGAAGAGGATTCATTAGCGTCATGAAATCCAAAGGTGACTTTCAATGAAGAAGGATGATCACTGCCAAATGATTGTGAATAACTGAAAAAAACTGATTGGGAAAAAATCATTGGGATTAGCAGTTTGAAGGTCGGTCCTTAGAGGTCTTAAAGATAGTCATTTCAGTCATGTTGTGGGAGTAGAAGACAAACTTCACTGAGTTAAAGAATGAATAGTTGGCGAAGGGGCAATAAGAATATTGTCAATAAAAATTTTATTTTTAAGCATCTACAGTGGAAAACACTGTGCTAGAAACGAAGTGTAGAGTCATCTTTCTTCAAAATGCCCAACATTTAAAGGAAGGATAGTATCAACTAATTTGTTCTCTATGCAGATATTATTTCTCTAGCTGAGTGTCTACAAATATCACAAAGCAACCTCAGGGACCTATTAGCTAGCAGATTCTGGTACTGATGTGTGTATATACATAGATATACATACATATACATATACACACACATATATGTAGATATACACACATACACATATATATGAAATCACATATTATCTCACATTTCTGGCCAAGGACAGGTCTCTAACTTATCTTTATGAGTCAAAGGACCCAAAGAGAGAAAAAATAGCTCCTCAGAGATTTTATTTTCCTAATAAAACAAATAAACAAGCCAAAAAAAAGAAAAAAAAAGATTAACATCCAGGTTGAATCTCAAACTAGAAAACCAGTGTACCACAGAAAATTCACATGACGTAAAATACTAAGGAAGTAAAACTGTTCAAACCATTAAACGACATAAAAGTAGAGAGAGATTTTGAAAGTATAGATAGAGAAAGGGCCTAACAGGATAAGCTAAAAAGAAGTTGTCTTTGGGTCCAAAGGATCTGAACGGACTTAGGAAAGTGTGGGGTCCTTCATACCAAATCACACCTAACCCATTACTCAGCGTGGAAATATTAGATAAAGCATTCAATAAATATTTATTAAGAAACTATGTACAAGACATGATGTTAGATCCGGAGGCTGCCAAAAATGGAAACAGTCCTGTTTGGCATAGCACTGGACTTGGAGTTAGGACCTGAATTTTAATTCTGTCTATAGATGATAAACATTTTTTATGCCTAGACACTCTAATTCCCTACAGTGGCTTGACTTGGATAAATCACTTAACACCACTCCAAATCTCAGGTTTTTACTCTACTAAATAAGGCTAATGACACCTTTAGCACCTACCATTCCTCTAGACTTGTGGTGAGGCCCAAATTGAAATAAAATATGGAAAATGTTTTTCAAAAATTAAAATGCTACATAAATTTCAACTACTGTATTATCAAAGAGTTCTAGTCTAATCTTAGAAATGATTCAGAATTGTTGTTTATTCCATGGAACTCTACTTCTCTGAGGAAATGAGAAAGTACACTCACCAGGGTGAGTGGGCTTATAGGGGCTACTTTTTATCCATGCCTACAATTACCTCTTGGAGCATAATTATTGGCAGTCAGTTCCAGACTTCTGGACTTTCTTTCCTGTCATACTCATTACTCATCTCCTATACTAAAAAGAGCTGAGCTTATAATGAACTCCATGTGGTTCTGTTTAAAGAGTTCGATTGACGGAGAGAAACTGGAATGATAACCCAAAGACATAGCAGGGTCAAGAGATTACTTTTCTAACCTACCAAGGACCTACACATGGTCCTAGGTGGAGGTCAAGAAGTCAATGGAGAAGGAGAGATGAAAAGTTGAAAAGCAGAAGGGATATAATAGTGATACTAATAGTACAGAATCTCAAAGATATTAGGAACCTCAGAAATCACTGAAAGTAGGGGCTCTTAATCTAGGGTCCACAGATTTTGTGAGCGGATACCAGGGGATCTGAGAACTTGGATGGAAACAAATTTTACTTTTATTTTCATTAATCTTTAATTGAAAGTTATCATCCCCTTCATTTATGAATACTATTAATGAGCCACAGTCGTATTAGTACCTCCTGCGACTGTCATCAATGAAAAATCACAGATAATTTCCTAGCACATTACAACTATTGCAGATATCTCAAAATAACATTCACACTCATCACTACTTCAAAATCACTGTAGTTATTTGAGTCACCAACTAGATGTATACATACATATATAATTTTTAATGCTTTGATAAATGTCTATCTTTCCAGTCAAACTGACTTGTTTGCTATCCTCCATAACATTCTACCTTCTATCTCTGTGCCCCACGCCTAAAGACCACTGCTCCTCCCCCTCAGTCTCCCGGAATCCCTAGGGGCTCCATCAAAGGTCAGTTCAAGTACCACCTGGTTTGACCTGGTTTCACCAATAGCTTGTCCCAGAAATTAGGTTATATTTCATTTTCTATGTACAAAGTGTTTCCCGCAATTTAAATGACAGCTATTTCATGGCAGAGACAAATGTGTTAGTGTCTTGGTATCTATCCCTAGCATGAAGCACACAGTGCCTGGCATATAGTCGGCATTTAATTAACACTTGGTGAAACCAATGAATAAGAATGCTCTCTGAAGCACACACAACAAAGCCACCCAGACTTCGATTGAAGCATTCCAATGACAGAATTCACTACCTCCTAAGGTGGTCCATGTTACTTTGGAAAATTCTAATTTTAGGAAGTTTTTCTTTTCATCAAGCTTAAAGCTTTGTAACCAAGACAGAATTATAGACATACCATAGATTGGTGCTTACTTTGTCCCTAGGGAAGCAATTAGCCATATACCAGTGGAATTAGCCATATGGAACTACTTTCTAGTTAGACATCTATAGACTGAGGTAATGAGGCATTAATTGGGCCAATTAAATAGGATTCATATTACTGAAACCAAAGACTATTCTCAGTGACAGTTTTAAAAATAAGGTTTTTTGATGCAAATATCTTGGAAGAATATATTAAACAATCACAAGAGGGTCCTTATCTAGCAAAAGAGAAGAGAGTGTTTTTAAATGTTAATTAGAATAATGGATGTTTAAATAAACACAAAACTGAGTAAGAGAATTTAATATAAATATGAGCCTGGAAGCTACATTAATCCTTGGCATAAATATGTATTAAACGATGTTTTAAAAAAAAAAACTTTACATCATGAACAATCTATGATTTCATATCGGCAGTGGTCAATGTTAATGTTTGGGACTGCCGAGAAAAATTTGGCAAAGAAGCTCCCCATCAGTCCACCAACCACAAAAACTACTTTGTTATTTTACCCTCAGCATTCTCCTCTCTTGGGGAGCCCTCTAGATCTATAAGGATTGTTTTGGGGTACATCTATGATCATGAATATTCATAAATTCTCTTTGGCTATGAGACTATTTCCTTTTTTTTAACAGGGTCTTGGGAGGCTGGTAGATAAAGATGTGATAAAAACAAAACACTTTATAAGAATCATCAGGTTGGGTTCTGGTCATTCTAGACTGATATACTAGTAACAACACTCAGAACATAGTATATTGAGACCAAGGTTTTGGGCCAATTCTAGCTCATTCTTCTTGACATTTCACTTCCCCATAATTGTCTTGGTTTTCTTTCTGTGGCTAGTTGAACCATACACTGTTTTTTGTTTAACTTGTCTGAAAGCACAGTTCACATATTTGCTATTCTGTTCATGAAAAAGCGTTTCCTGACATCTGTTCTCAATTCAGGGGTGTCTTATTTCCACTAACACCCCTTTGTCCTATCTGTGCAAAGCTGAAACAGAGCAAAGCAATGGAAACATCTTTACTTAAAACTTTTACAACCTGATGTTTATAAAAATCCACTTCCTACTTGTAACTGGAGTTCACACAGCTAATACCCCAAGATTTGATGGGGTGGGGAGGAGGGTCCTGTCCTCAGACCTTAGACATTTGAAATTTGTCGCTTGACCAGTCTGCCCCTAATGTTTTATCACTTAACATACAACCAAGTCTTCTCTGGATAAGTTGAGCTGTTACTGAATTCAACAGGCAGATATTAGGACAAACTATCACTGATTTTTGTCTTTGGATGCCACAGAGTAATGTTTTTCTAGTTGTCTTTTTATAGTTGGGGAAATTTTCTACCTTTGTGTTATTATTAATAATGGCTCACTTTTAATAGGGTTTTAAGGAGCACAAAAGACTTTCTTTACATCAAATGGTAGGGTTTGGGGTTTTTTGGGGGGAAGGGTGGGAACCTAGAGGTGGAAGCATTTTTTTTCATAGAAATCTGTCATTTATAATTACACAAAATGCATTTATAACTGTTGTTTTAATAAATTAATAAATGAATTTTTTACTCTTTTTTAGTTTTAATTTTTAATAAGGTAAATACAATAGAAATAACTCACAAAAACAAAAGCTTTTTGGAGTTTAAAGAGTTTCTGAGACCAAAAAGTTTCAGAACTGCTAACCCAGAGAATCAAGAGGAGCCTAAAGGATTTGACCAATTAAATTACTCAGCTAGAGCAGGTCAGAGACAGGACCTGAACCCAGATGTTCCAGAGTGTAAGTTAATAAATAGGTCTCTCAGTCTCTCTTGTCTCTCTCTGTCTCTCTCTGTCTGTCTCTCTCTCTCTCTCTCTCTCTCTCCCTCTCTATTTAGTACTATATTATTAATAACTTTACATATATGATGGGAAGTTATTGACTTGTCCTAAATTATAATCCTAAGAGACTTTTGTTTAGAACTACTACAACATAAAAAGACTGAAATAAGGAAATGAAAGTTGTCATTCAAAGAAGGCCCTTTGGGAGGTAAAATACACCTATACCTACCACTGCTCTTGAGAAAGTACTCTTGGTAACTGCCCTCAGAGGAAGTTTAAGGGTCACACTCTAATTCAGTGAAATTTCCAGACCCTCTTAAAAAAAAATTTCAGATTCAATTCAACAAAAGTTCATTTAGTACATACTAAAGGAAAGGTAATAGGGCAATAGAGGTAAATAAGAGATAGCCTCTGTTTTCCTAGTGGGTAAGAGCCTCAGATTAGAGAGAACCTAGATTTAGAGCTGAAAGTTTATCACAGCACTATCTCCAAAACAATCCCTTTTCCCTCCCACCAAACAACTGTCTCTTATAAGAAATGGGATTAGACAAAAGAAATAAACACAGCTACTATTTCTGATAGCATGACCAGCATTCCATAGCCACAGTTCATTGCTTCTTTACAGAGAACAGTGTTGGTGTTTTTAAATCAATCTTCCATTTTATTTCCCTAATCTAGCCCCCTTCCCCATAGTATATGGTAAAATTATCAGAGGCACATCCATCAAAGGCAGCTAGGTAGTACAGTGGAGAGAGTACAGAATCTGAAGTCAGTAAGTTTAAAGTCAGATTCAGATACTAGCTGTGTGGCCCTGGGAAAGTCACCTAACCTCTCTCAAGGTCCATTTCTTTATCTGTAAAATAAGGGCAATAACAGCGCCTTCCTTCCAGGGCCATTGTGAGGATCAAGCTAGGTAAAAATTATAAAGACTTAGCACAGTGTCGGGCACATAGTAACCTTATATAAATGTTAGCTATTGTTATTATTAAGTTGGAGAGTAAATCTCTTTTAATACATATAGTACTGGAGGTAGCTGTAGTCATAAGAACATTATATCTTTTTTTTAAAGATTTAAATTTATTTATTTTTAGTTTTCAGCATTCATTTCTGAACATTACATCTTGAGCCATAATTCTTAGTATGACATTTAGACAAGTCATTTCCCATCTCTTGGCCTCCGTTTCCCCCTCTGCAAAAATGAGAGAGACTGTGATAAATGCCATCCTTTCAGCTCTTGAGCTGTGAGTCTATTACTAGGACTCAGGCCCCCTCCAACCCAAAGTCCTGAGATCCCTTAAGGGCTGAAGAGGAATGCAGAAAGCTCTAAGATGAAATGAAATCAGATAAGGGGGAAATTATTTCCAGCTGGGGGAATTAGAGAAGATTTCGTGGAGGAGGTGCCTTTAAAATCAACTTTGAAAATTGTGTGGGACATCAACAAGCCTCCACCTGGAGGAAGGGGCAGTGGGCTCTCAAAGGCACCGAAGTGAAACTTTCTATCAGTTAATCAGTCCTAGGTACTTCAATGATCCTCAGTGTAGCACCTGCACTTAAACTTCAGAAGATTGTTGAAAAGAAATTACTTTATAAAACTTCTGTTTTACATGGTGCCATAAAGATAATTTTTGTTATTATTGGAGGAGGTTATGATTCTGCGTCTTGCTGCCTTCCGTCAAATATACTACAGTCTGTCAATATTCTTCCTGAAATGGATCAACCATGACTAAACATGATATTCTAAAATTGGTATAACCATAGCAAAATACAGTCATCTTTGTTCTAGCCATACTATTTTTCATTTTTATTGCAATCAAAGTTTGCATTAGCTTTTTATTTATTTTTTTTTTGGCGGCCTCACATGTTGAGAAATTCTGAGCTTATGGCCTACTCAAAGGAGTCACTGGAAAACATCAAATAGGCAGCCGCTGGTGTTTGCCTAACAGGACTTAGTCCCTAATGCAACGACTTCTATGGGAGAGCCATTTGACAAACATTGGCTCCATTCAACTCAATTTAGCCAAAAATTTAATGTGACTTTGGAATGCTCCACAAGGGATCACACCATTCACAGTCTGATTCAGTACTGTGTCCTGTATTCTGTGCATCTGTAGCAAAACTTGTACTTATTCTATAAAAGGACAACAGAGTAGAAACTTGGAGTCTGCTGTTAAGAGATATTCTTAGAGTGCTGGCAAGGGGCTCACTAGTATGGAGAATAGGGTCCAAGTGATATCTTTCCTTCTCTTCATCTGAGCATCTGTTGGTAGGAGTGACAAATTCAAGAAATGGCTGCAGCTGTGTAAATGTCATTGGGTGAAATCTGGTAAATGGCTTTTGTTACCCTGACTAGTAAATATTAAATGTGGAAAAATCATAAGGAAAATAAAGCAAAGACACAAGAGCACATAGTGATGAGGTCTCAATTTGGGAGAGGGAGAAATGGACAGCATGAGAATCAAACAGCTAGAATTGATAGGAACCTTAGAAATCATATAGCCCCTGGTTGACAGATGGGACAATGGTAGAAATCAGGGGGCAAGCAGCCCCCTCATTTTTCCAAATTCAATTTAATTCAATAAATGCTTATACTGTGTTTTATGCATGCTGGGTGAAAGGGCCACAAAGACGAATAACTGTCTCTCTCGGAGGAACTTACAATTTAATGGCAGGGAGAAAACATATACTCATATTACAACCATACATTTACAGAAATAAATGTGATAGAAGGAAAAATGTCAATGGGGCAAAGGTAATCCAGGCAAAGTGCTCTAGGAATCAGATGAGGAAAAGATGATGAGCAGGTAGAAAAATTAAGTAAGTTTTTTTTGAAGCAAGAAATACCTAATCCAGTTTTGAATCATTTCAAGGGCAGAGATGAGGATGAATTTCATGTTAGACAAAGATGACCTATGTGAATATCAGGAGGTAGGAGACTGTCAGAATCTGAGCACCAACCACTTAGGAATCTAATTCGCACGGTAATGTGAAATAAGGCTAGATAAGAAGGCCAGAGGTGGACCGTGGGGAGCTTTATGTAAAAATTTATAATGCATAACAATAAAATGCTGAATCTGATGACTGGTCAGCAGAAACCCAAAGGAAACAAAATCATCTCCAAACAACAGGAAAGGAGCTTCCCCAATATACTTGAGGAAACTGTAGCCCAGCTGAGATCAGAAATTTGTCCAAGGTCACGGAGCAAGTGAGCAGACCGGCTGGCATTAAAAAAACCAGCCAAATTTTCCATACAAAATAATGGAAGACTCCTTTCACTATTTTCTCTTTATTTTTAATTCACTTTTTGAAAATGGCAGTGAATGAAAAAAAAAAAAGTAACGATTCCTTTGCTTCCCATTCCATGTGTAAATAAACAGAAAGTTAAATAAATGAACGGTGGCATCCGTGGAGTGTCCTAGGAGACTGAGAACTGACTGCGATTCTGGGCTGTGCCATTCAGAGGGCAAAACAGTTCTCTCAGCACTGGGAGGGATCTAGACTATGGCAATCTCTGAGCTCCCAGAAGACACGAGTTCTACCCAGAAGTTCTGAAGAGAATAAAGGAAACATACAATCTTCTGAGAAGATATATTAAAAAGAAGGAAGAGGGAGGCAGAAGGCTTCATCCATCCAACTATTCAGTGATCTGGAAAGCACAAGTAGGATAACCAACAAACAGAAAGAGGACGAATGAAACAAAAAAGAGAAACAAAGAGAGAGCTATGAAAGAGAAGGGCAAGATCCAGGTGGGCCATTGAGTCTCTAGAGGTAGAGGACTGAGACTTAGCTTCTCATTTTACTTCTTCAAGGACATTAAAAAATCTACTCTTTCCCAAATTCCACCCCCACCTGCCAATTGTCCAGTAATAGACATTATATTATAATCTAGTAGGTTTTCTTTTTTACTGAAGTGTTTCTGGTATCCTTAACTTGCCTCAAATATAGAGAGACTTGGGGTAAGCTACAAACAAAAAACAAAAAATGTCAGGGTAAAGTATCAAACTTCTATTTCACTATTAGCAATTTTCCTAACTGAGGGCTCTTAGATATTTTGATGATACTCATAAATTTTGTGTAATATTAATCTATTAAAGAACAAAGGAAGGGACTGCTACCATGTTGCATGTAAACTAAAAACGAGATGATTGTTGTGTAATAGATTAACCTACACTATTAAAATAGTGCTCCAAGATAAAGATTTGAATCTTACATTAAAAAAACCTGGGTATCTAACCAGTCCCAAAGACAAATAAGTAAATATTTCTTTGCCTTACAACTGAGGTTAGTCATCACAAGTACTAGATTTGCTTTAAAATAACTTGGGAGAAGTTTCTTGAGTGTCCTGGCCACCCCTACTTTGTCTAGCAGTGCCTCATGCTCCCCATAAGCTTTTAAAAGACTCAATGATAAATCCAAGTGTATGCATGTCTGAAATAGACTTCCCATACTCCTAAGAAGAAAGCCTGACATGGCTAAGCTAACAATACTACTGTTGTTGTTATAATAATAAGAAAAATGACTGAGAACAATTATTTGTAAAGCCCTTACTAGGTGCCAGAGACTAACATAAGTGCTTTGATTCTCACAAGAATCCTAGGAGGTAGGTGTTGTTATATCCCCATTTTACAGATGAGGAAACTAAGGGTGAGAAAGAGATACTAGAATGGTTTGCCATTTCCTTCTCCAGCTCATTTTACAGGTAAGGAAACTGAGGCAAATGGGGCTAAGTGACTGGCCCAGGGTCACATAGCTAGTAAATGTCTGAGACTGGACTTGAGCTCAAAAGAAATATAGGAAGGGAAACATAGTAAAATAACCAAATGGTGAAGGGCCTTAAACATGAGGTTAGGCAGTTTATATCTTCTCCAAAAAGTAAGGGCATACAAATTTTTAAGGGACAGGAATAGGAGAAGGAGAAAGACTACTCCAATCATTCCTGTAGATTACGAAGGAATTGAGGCAGTCATATATATCTGGTGTAAGGGTTGTGGGTGGTCATAAATGTCTTAAATGAAGTGAGTATAATTTCTCACTGATTTTTTCATAATTGTCATAATGTTCAAATTTTCCTAATTTCAAGCCACCTGACTAAATGCCTTTTACAATGTGATTATCCCCAGTTGAAGGTGAAAGTGGCAGAAAGTCAATGTCAGACAGTCAACTGTTTACACAATTATCCATGCCATTATTTCCCAAAACATGGCAGGAAACCACAGTGTTCTAAAGGAGACTAGAATTACAGGCTGTGCCTCTCACATCTGGCATTTAAGAACAACCAATAGAATTCCACTTCCCTTTTGTCTATTCATCATAATCTGCCCTGATAGGGGATGTTTGTGAATATTTTTTATTATGCATCGTTCCGTTTTTCCTTTTTCCTCTTTGCTGATGAATGAACTTGAGTGATTTCCAAGGGCAAAAGAAATTGAGTCATCATGCTTAAGGAGTACAGAACATGACCAGAGTCAGGTGTTATAAAGCCAGTTTTCATCCTGATTCTTCTAGCAATTTCCTGCCCAATGCAGGATGTTATTTAATTTCCTATGACTGACTAGAAATTTGAGATTAAAATGCTGACTTACTTCTGGAGGACAATGGAATATATTAACCAGTAATGAATCTAGAACCATGCCTTCTTTGTACATAAGGAGATCAATAAAGATATGTGGACAGAATGAGTGAATGGATAAATGAATAAGTGATGAATCTACCGGGGTTTGTTTATAACTTGTGTTCCTGACCCTGTGTTCTGAGTAGCAGCAATGTTTTCTGGGTCCCACAGAACTCGTTAACCCAGGTGGCAGGAACAGCAGAAAGATGTCCGAAGGAAGAGTGCAAGGTCAGCAGCTTGTGGTCCTAAAAGCAATCCAGGCTGGGGGAATCATCTTGGCACAAAGAAATAAGGCCAAAGTTTTTCTGCCTTAATACACACACTTCCTCCCTCTCCTGGTATATAAATTATTTATTTCTATCTCCCTCTCAGCCAGACTAAAATCCACCTCTCACACAGGCTTCACTTCAACAACCTAGGATAACAACCACTTAGATTTGTCTATGTAGCTAGTCTCATTTTTCCAAAGATTACAGGCTAGCAGGGAAAGGAGAACTGAATTGGACTCTCAGTAGACCTTGGTTAAATCTAGGTTCCAACACTGGCTAGCAGGTTGACTTCAGGGCTCTCTGCTTCCTCATTTATCCACCCACTTAAATGGAGACTAAAAACTACCCCTTCCCTGCATTGTACCTTTTCTCACGTGACCTACTACAAGTTCAAATATGACAACAAAGGTAATGCATTTTATATGTCGTTCATAGTGATTTAGAGCTGATGAGGACCTCAAAATTTATCATCTGATGCAATCCCCAAAAGCTGAGGCCAAGGTAAGTCATATGACTTGCCCAAGGTCAAAGAGATAGATAGTAAGCATCAGGATCATTTTTGGAACTCAGGCCCTCTGACACCAGAGCTAGTGTTTTCCCCTATACCAAACTGCTGCTCTATTAAAAAAAAAAGTCAATTGTTATTGATTCCTGTCATTTCATCAATGTACAGGGTTTCTGGTGGGGAAAGTCTACCAAAGTAGACAAGCAATTTCTTTACACCTTAAATTCCCAGAAAGTTGCCCAAGGCACTTAGAGATTAAGTGACTTGGTCAGGATGACAGAGCCAGTACATAACAGAGATAAGAAGTAAACTCATTTTTTCTGGATTCCATAGTGAACTCTAACTACTGCACGGTGCTTGCTGCCTCTTTATCTTCCTTATTTTTGCTAATACTAATAAGATTACCTACTAAAAGTAAAATGTAAATCCCAAATGTTCCACTTAAACACTAAAAAAAGATGAATTCCAGTGCAGGAACAGAAGCTCTTTCCAACTGCTTGTCTCAGGAGCATCTGATAGATGGACTGAGATACTCAACAGTCACTTTATTGTATTCTGTATTAAGTCAGTTACCTTAATATTGTCAGAATAATTCTATCCAGATAAAGGAAGGTGTTCATTAAATAAAATGAACAGGGATATATTTTTTTCCCTTGGTGATTTAATATAGGAAAAAGATTTTGGTTATTTATTCCCTTTCTGAACAAAAACTGTTACAAAGCAGTTCAAAAACTGCATCAGTTCAGGAGGTTTTTTTATTAGCAGTTCCCAGTAAAGAATATCAGTGAGTATCACAAGTCCAATCCAAAAAAATTAATATGCTTTGAACCTTTGAGCACTATGCAATTTGTCAGTTATTATTAGTAGGCCTACTAATTACCCAAGCCCTTTTAATTAGCCTCGGCATCCCTCAACTCCTTATCTATAAAAAGGTGGTCACCCAAAAACAAACAAAACATGCTGAAGACCATTCCTGAGAATGCTGGGCTCATCAGGTACCCCAGGTGTCCATGGTCTCCTTAGTCAACTTGAAACTCAAGATTAAACTATTTCTTTCAAGATTTGAATAGCTGAATTTTGCAATCTAAGAACCTTGAGGCATCTGTGGTAGGCCAGAGGAAAACTGGCAAAGTGTCATGTCTTTGGCATTTACTGTCACCAAATGGCTTTCAAGCGTCTTAATTCTACAAACTGGATTCCACAGTTGCCTTTTTAATCAGAAAAAAATAAAGTTTTAATACTACATAACCCAAAAAAGTGCCAAGTTAATATAAAAAGGTTCCTCAAATGAGACATGGTTTTTAGCCTTAATAAGAATGATTTATCAACCCAACCTCTCAGACAATCTTTTTATCATTTACCTCTCAGTGTCTAAGGTTTGTTAATCTCCTTGCTCCATTTATCATTTTCTCTTTCTATCCAGTTTTTAATCTCTCCTTATTCACTTACTCTTTCCTTATTGTTTACACACATGCCCATATGTCCACCAATCCTATTCTTTAAAAAATTTAAAAACCACCTTCTTTTGATCTCCTATGTCCTCAAGCTAAAGCCTTCTCCCTTCCTAGGGTCACTACATCTCAAATCCTGCAAACTTGCTTACAACCTCTCAACTTAACTGAAACTGCTTTTTCCAAGATGACCTCTTAATTGACAAATTCAGCAGTCCTGATCCTTCCTGATCTCTTTGTAGCATTTGATATTGATGACCACCCCCTCCTCCTAGATCCCTGGTTTCCTCCCTGGATTTCTGTGAAATGTTCTCTCCTAGTTCTTCACCTTCTCATCTTGTCCCTCAGTCCTCAAGGCTCTGTCGGTCCTGGGCTCTGTTTTCTTCACTCTCTCTTAATGTCATTAGCTACTGTGTGTTCAACTATTATCTCAACACAAATCACTCCCAGGCCTAGTTTGATTCCTGAAATCTAACCCCTATACCACTGTCTATTGGATATCTCCGATTGGATATCTTATAAACAACTCAAATTCAACCTGTCCAAAACAAATTATCTTACACACACACACACACACACACACACACTCTCTCTCTCTCTCTCTCTCTCTCTCTCTCTCTCTCTCTCTCTCTCTCTCTCTCTCTCCTTCTCTTCCAAACTTTCTTATTTCTGTTGAGGTCCCCACCATTCTTCCAGTCATCCTGGGTTTACCATTTGAAAATTGTATTCATCTCCTCCCTTTTCCTTATGCCTGGCAGCTAATCAGTCGCCAAGTGTTATTTCATGATATTTTTTGCATCCAGCTTTCCTATTCACATGACCACCATCATAATTCGGGCCTTTATCACCTCTTCCCTTGATTACTAGAGTGGTCAACTAATTGGTCTCAACGACTCCAATTTCTCCCAGATTCACTCAATTCTCCACGTGGACAATAATCCATATTTGTAAAGCACGTATGTTACTCTCTTACTCAAAACACTGCAGTGGCTCCCTATTGCCCCTAGTAAAAAAATGTAAATTCCTCTGGCTGACTATCCTTTCATTATCTAGATTTAAACTTACTGCACATCACTCTCCTTCATGAACTTTACATTCCAAACTCATTACACCACTTGTTATTTCCTATTCTACCATTCCACCCCTGGTCTCTATGCCTTTACAGTAGGAGTCCTGCATGCTAGGAATATGCTTCATCCCCGCCTCTATCTTGAAGAATCCCTGACTTCAGGGCTCAGCTTTAAGCCACCTCTGACAAAAGGCCAATACTGATGCTACCCAGTTGGTACCACCCTCCTCTCCTCAAAAGTTACTTGGCATTTCTTTTGTATACATTCTAAGCACATGCTGTTGTCCATCATCATGGAACCCTACACTCCTAATGGAAAATAAACTAAGTACGTATATTTTATCTTTGTATCCCCAGGGCCTATTATAGTGCCTGACACATGAAAGTCACTTAATAAATGTCTATTAAATGAATGAATCAAGAAAAATTATTTTCTCATAATGGCTTAATTCAGCAAATTATTCAAATGCCAGAACTTCATTCTTCTTTATTTAATGAAAATCATCTACATCCCCCCAATAAAAAAAAAAGTTTTTCTCATCCTTTACCTCATCAGAAAATGTGTTTCAAATGCATATGAGAAATTACTAGCCTTTTCCAAGTAGTAAGAATAAGTTGTAAACTGAGAGCAGAGGCCAACACTAGAAGAAAGAATTGTTATGGAAAGTCAAGTAGCATTCAAGAGCTTACTAGAGTTCAGGACATTCTATACAGCATCTTGCCTTCAGGTGATATATAAATGTAATTAACTCTATTTCCACTGGCACTATCACCACCACCACTAGTCAACAGACTTGTCCCAAGTCAGAATTTAAAATGTTCATGTCCTATGGAAGTTGTATAGCTCTGTGGTTTATTATAAGTAAATAAAAGAAATAATATTCATTGACATAAAGAAATAAGCTACATAATATGATGCAAAATAAAGTGAGAACCAGGAAAACAAATCATACAAAAAACAGCATTATAAAGACAAACATTGTCAAAAGAGTTAACAAAGTTGATCAGTGTGATAACTGATCATTGTTCCAGAGGACTGACAATGAAAGATGGTACCCACCTCCTGAGAGAGAGGTGATGGACTCAAAATGCAGAAGGAGACAGGGCCAAAATAATGGAATTAGGTTTTACTGGAGTATGGATATTTTGTTACAAGTGTTTTATTTTTCAAAAAAAAAAAATTTGGAATGGGGAAGGTGAGAGAGAGAGAACAAATGCTTAACTAAAATATGTTTAAAAAGACATATACATATATATATATTTATATAAACATATCTATTATATCCTGACACTACTTACTTTCCAAAGAAGCATTCTTTTAAAATAAGTTTAGTTCTCTACATTTCATTCAACAAAATCTAACTTGCCCATAATATACCACTGAAACAGAGAAATGCAGTACTTACCTTTGTTTCACATTTCTTGTGGCAGGAATACTTGCACACTAGGGAAAAAAAACAAAATACAATTGCTGAGTTGCTTGGCTAACAACGCTTATTTTATCCAACAAGTCCTCACAATCCTTGAAAAAGTTCCTATTACAGGACAGTTAGGCACTTTGGAGGGCAGAGCCGGAACTTTCCCTGATAACTAGGGAGATTATTCATTTATGATGTAATCCAAAATTGCAAAAGTTGGTGGGCAGCAAGAATGAGTGCATACCAAGTTAACATTTGATAGCTTTTACCAACTGCTAGACAAAGTAAGTTATGATGACTCAGGTAAAAGCTTTTTTCTTTTTTCCTGGAGCCAAGCTACAAAGAGATTGGTTTTCTTAAAGCACTCCTTACTTTGGAAGCCAAATCCAAGCATGCAAGGAAAGATTCGATCATCCTGGAGCAGTCACAAACATTAGGATATGCTCAGGCATTTCAGGGCACTTGCCTGAAGAGGAGAAAGGTTTCAAAATACCAGGAGAGAAGCAGCATAACTCCATGCTCTTAGCTCCAATGAGAGGTGTGCATTTGGTTTACTTACTTCATCCAATTCCGGACAACATAAG
Organism: Potorous gilbertii; assembly: GCA_028658325.1. Classification (NCBI taxonomy): domain Eukaryota; kingdom Metazoa; phylum Chordata; class Mammalia; order Diprotodontia; family Potoroidae; genus Potorous; species Potorous gilbertii. Next base: position 65,145,543 of record CM053772.1, on the reverse strand, counting down.
AATCAACTGTCAAAATAAATACATGTCTAAATTCCTACAGGCAAAACCTTCAACTTGGGCCAATTGTCTAAATTGAGCAGGTCATGTGTTGGCTTGAAGTTCCTAACAATGGCGATTTAAGGCTGGAACCAATGCAGATTTCACAGGATTTCTCCCCAGGAGGATGCAGCTGTGCCATAATAAGGAACTAAAAGCATTCTCTCTCAGCCACAATAGGATCTCCATAATCACTCTCTGACCACTAGTTGCTTTTTTTTTTCCTCTATAGGAAACAACTGGGTATTCAAAGACTTCAGGACTGAAGGATGACAGAAAGAATTTCACCATCTCCAACACACACAAGATCAATTGATGTAATTCAGGCAAGGTCCTTCAAGTTTTCCTTGCATCATGAATTTTAAACTGACTTTTCTAATTTCCTCCACACTTAGGACCTCATGTGCCTTCTCATTTTAAATGGGATTATTCATGTTGTTGATCATAAAATAACATCAACCAGGAAAAATATTTATTTTTCATCTAGTGACTGCACACTCCAGAAGTAACTATGTTAAATGGTTAGCCAATAAAAAGAATCTTGGTGTGGAAAAGGTAGGGGTATATGTATGTGTGTGTGTGTGTGTGGGGGGGTGTCTCTATCCTAAACAAATCACAAATCTATATAGATTCCAATCTATTTTGAATAAGAACTATACCTGATATATAGAGAAGGAAGAAAAATTCACAATGACTTATTTATCCATTTGATCAATGATATTCATTGTGTACGAGTGAGCGCCGGAATTCTTCCTGCACCCCTAGGGCACTCTGATGCATGTGCTGAAGCATAAAGACTAGCCAACCATAAAATTATTTTAGCTTCTATTATGCCGGATCCTGAAATCTGCCACAGAACTGGAAGAGCTGCTGTTAGCCAGGAAATCAATCTACCCGGGCAGTAGTGTACATGGGTAGGATGGAGCCCTGAAAGAGAAGTTAGTTTAAATGGGATGTCCCAAGAGACAGTCACAAAAAAAAAAAGGTCACAAACACAAGCCATGTGCCAAAAGACAGAGAACGCAGAGACAGGTCTGTTTTACGTGATCTGATGAGTGAACAGAAAGCTCTTAAAAGCTAAGGCATGAAATCATACTTCATTCCACAAGGACTTTAGAACTACTTCATAGGCTGACCTCAAAGTAACAAATCGTTCTGAATATAAGATACAAATGTACCAACTTTGAATCCCCAAGGGCTCCACCGCGGAGGAATGCATACAGGATCCAGATGGACCAGCACCACTTAGACAAAAGTCATGAGAAACATGACAATCTGCTAGGAAAAGGTTTTTAGACAACCTAATGGCAGATGGAACCTCTCTAAGGTTTTCAATGTATTATTCCAAATGTCATATGTAAACTACAAGAGTGCAAACTAGAAAGGTTAACTAATTTCTTACACTGGGTTTCCCAAAGACCTACTTTCATCAATATTTGAAAACGAACTGTGCCTTAAACTACAAGGTCTCTCTCAAAGTTTTCCCCTAGTGCTGAATTAGCTTTAAAGAATCAGTTTTTAACATTTGTGTGAGTCACAGACCCCTTTGGCAGTCTATGAACCCTATGCACTCCCCAGAGTAATGTTTTTAAATGCATAAAATACATGATGTTTTAAAGGAAGTCAATTATACCAAAATAATTATCTAACTGAATGGCAAAAACATTCAACACTGGAAAAAACAAATAATTTATAAAGGCAGAAGAATTCAAATCAATGTAAATAATCAACCGATTATCACAGAGGAGTTATGGGGAAGAATGCTAGCTGCCTTCTAACTAAATAGGCAGAATGAAACACATTTCTGTCCATAGCTCTTATGGGAATTTGCTTGCTTGACTATGCCTATTTTATTTATTATAAGGGGTTCCCCACCACCACCCAGAGTGTTGGATGGAGTTGAAAAGGGGGGAAAAATGTTTGATAACTGAAAATATTTTTCATTTAAAAATACCAGCACTGGCATTTTGATAAAAAAAAAGTTATCAAAGTCTATTTTTCAAAAATTTCACAGACTTCCAGGTTAAGGACTTCTGGTTTAAGGTATTAAAATATAATAAAAAGAATTTTTAAAATCCTGCTAGGGATGAGATCAGAGTCTGTTCAGGTAATGGGGTCAAAACAAGGTTCCCATTGTCCTCTAAAATAGAAAGCCTTTTCCGCTTAATTCTCTGATGAAAATCAACATGTATAATATTAACCTAACCAGTACTGGATGTAACACTGACTACATCCTGTAATACTGCTAATACTGCCATTTTAATGCATTTCAATGACATGTTTATACTTAGAAAACAAAAGGATTATTTAGAGAAGAAAATCACAATTTCCACATCACTTCAGTTAGGAAAATGTCTTTCTTTTGCTTATTTTTACGTACTAAGAATTCTGTGCATCTTCAACTAAAGATCACTAAGCCCACACCTATCACCATCACTTCTGCATTAAGTCCCAAGGGTGCACTCATCTGATGTCTTTTTCCAATAGATACTATATCCTTTCAACACCAAACTTCAAAAGAGAATCTACACTCACGGTCTCGTCTCTCATCACCTACTTAGTGGTTAAATTCCTGCAATCTGACTTCTACTACTACCATTCTCTTGAAGCCATTTCCTCCGAAGGTCAGCGACCTGCTAATCGCCAAATCCAATAGCCTCTTCTCAATTCTCATCCCCCATGACCTCTATGCTGTACCCACTCATTGGCCACCTTTCTTGACATGATACTTTCCTAGTTCTTTTTCTACTACCATGTAACTCCTCCTGACAATTCCTTCTACGGCTTCCATTGCTCGTCCTTTACCTCCTCTCATCCTTCATTATCAGTACCCCCCCCCCCAATGCCAAGGACAGCAATGGGGCAGGTATAAGAGGGAACAGACTGGTCCTCCGACCAAGGGTCAAACTGACCTTCTTTCACCCTCCCTTGAACTTTCCCTGCTTCCCAGACTCATACTGATTTCTTCTCTGAGGACATAAGGCGCTGCCACAGAAGATATAAAGATATATTAGCAAAGGAAGAATTAGGAGTCATGCACTATGTTATTGAGCACAACATGTGTCTATAAAGTACATTAATTATCCCTATAAAGTATATTAATAAGTTTAAGACTAGGGAAGGGTGGCATAAGGAAGGGAAGCATAGAAGGCATGCTGATTCATATTCATGTCTTCATATAGTGGAAGGAATTCATTATAGGATTTCCTGGGGCACTGAGTAGTGGTGAAGTTACCCAGTCCATGGTTACACAGTCAGTATGTGTCAGAGGCAACATTTGAATTTGTATCTTCATGACTCCAAGGCCAATCCTCTAACCATTATATCATATTCCCTCTTTGATTTAGTTATATCTTTTGAAAAAATAAACAGGGAGTAGGGAATCAAACAAAAGGTTACATAGCAAATTTAGAGATGCTCAGGTATTAACCACAGGATGTTTTATAATAATTGTTACATGTCCACTGTTTTCTAATATATATTTAATATTCCAATCCATCCAGAGGACCCCAATAACTTACTGAATATAACACAGGCCCTATGAAGAAAGATACCCTCTTTCTAAGCCTATAAACGTGGGAAGCTGGGGGGTACAGTGAACAAGGCCCTGGGCCTGGAATCAGGAAGACGGGCATTCAAATCTTGCTTCAGATACTACTTGTGTGACACTAGATAAGATGCTTAACCCTCTTTGCCTCAGTTTCCTAATCTGTAAAATGAGCTGGAGAAGGAAATATTAAACCACTCCAGTACCTTTGCCAAGAAAACCCCAAATGGGGTCACAGAGTATTGGACATGATTGAAATGACTCAATAACAACAACAAATAGAAGAAATGAAAACCTAACACTGAATTAAATATTAAAGGAGGGGAGAGGAGATTCTTAGGATGAACAATTAAATACCCTCATTTAGCAATGTGTGTTAAAGCCTGGACATTTTACTAATAAAGCAGGCTCAGCTGCTTTACCAACTGATTCTTTCTCAGTCCAGAGATTCCATTTTTCTGCCTGTAGTTTTTCAACAACAGTTGTTATGGGTCTTCCGGGGCTGACCCTGTTTGACACAGTCCAGTTGATTTAATCAATGTCATGCTCATCCAGCCTGCTTTCGGGGCTTCCTCTTGGCAGTTGAGGGTCTGTACACCACACATCAGCTCCCTTGTCAAGTCAGACTATTTCCAAAATCGTATTTAAGAATTCTGGTATCCACCCTAGGAGTAACTAGGCCTCAGTGTCATTTTCTGAAACATGAAGAATCTCCCCATGCCATTTTAAATATCTTCCTCAGCGCTCAATCTGGGCAATGGATCTGCAATATTTTTCAGACCAATTATGTAATGCCCCACAAGTATTTACAAAAAAACAGTTAATCTTTTTTACTTCAGTAAATATCTCTTTAAGAATAAAATCCTAAATTCAGTAGTTTCCAAAAAGAATTGTATAAAAAATTACTAGATACCCTGTGTTAAAGCAGGAGATTACATGGGTTTTCATCTCTCTACTTCCCAATGGGCCTTTCCCTTCTTCCCCTTGCAAAAAATCCTCCACTGACATATTTTTCCCCCATAATGAACTTACTCTCCATTTTTTTGATTTGACTCATCTCTCTGCCCCATTGCTAAAGTTCCCTCTGGCCCACAACTTCTTAACAGGAGGCCTATGAATTCAGATGAGAAAAAAAAAATGCATGTTTAATTTCATCAATCTCTAAAAAATTTAGCATTTCCTTCACTTGTGATATTAAAAAAAAAAACAACCACCATTATTCTTGGAAAGGGGACATAGGCTTCATCAGACTGCCAAAGGAATCCATAGTACAAAAAGGTTTAAAAACCCCACTCTAGTATATGCACTTCTCCCTCACTCAGAGTCATACTTGTCAAAACTTTGTATTTCTTATACCTCTGCTTTCCAAGAGAAGTTGGGGGGTTAACTGTAACTCCCCTATCTCTACCTCCCCTAAATGGATCTCTTCACTTAAATATGTCCTTGTCTTTCCTTGCTTTACACCTTTTCCCCCAGGGTTCACCACTGAAAAAAGGATAGGAAGGAAAAATGTCCATCCACATCACTCCTTGGACTGGGAACAAGATGCACCATGGAAACCACCAGTGGTTTTGTACTATCCTCTCCAAAATCTAGTAATTTTTTTTTACCAGTAAAAGTCAGCTATTAGCTAAAAGAGTCATATTCAACTTCCTAAAAAATGCATTAAGACACAATGAGGGAGTGACTACTCTGGCAGGTGAAATGATCCTAAGGGTATATAATAGAGAAGCCAACATTGAAAAGGTTAATGAATAAATCAACAATACTTCATGAAGAGCCTCTGATGATATGAAATGTGAATGAGAAACTTGCATTATGAAGTGCATTTATAGAACAGAAATCATTTTTTCCCATTCCCATTTACTACTGATTGTCATTAGAACTGTCACTAAAATTTAAAGGCTCTAAATATACATATAGTATACTACAGGAGTAACCTTGACAATGCATGTTTAAACCAGTCTTATCCCTACCAAATCACATGAAGTAAACAAATTACCTGCATGGCACATGAATGGCATAGGACCTAGCCTACAGGCCCACAGTGGCAGCAGTCACTGTAGACAAATTGAAGACTTTGTCCTAAGTAAAGAGGCATTCCTGTAGACCTGGGAGGTGGCTGGTTTCTGGTCCTTGATACAGAAAGTTATCGAGAAATGTTTTACTAAACTCAAGAAACAATTAAAGGGAGTAGTAATTTACATTTCAGAATTCCTTTAAAATCTCTATCTTGAATGATCACATCAACCATTTTTTTGCACCCAATTCCAATTTAACAGTAGGCACACTACTCTAAGTATGTATCCCATGGCTCTGGAAAATGTACTTCATGTATCATAGCCCACAATCAACTAACACTTTCTATTCCTGTTCATGGAAGTTAGATTCCCAAAAGTCACCAATATGTATTTGATTCTCTGTTTAATGAAACTGAAATTCCAAACTTAATTTCCTTGGTCTGACTTCAGTTCTCAATGAGAACCCAAAAAATGAAAAAATGAGTATTTCAGGTGAACTGAAGTAGAGGACCACTCTGGAACAGCTTTGAATAGCCATTAAGTAAAGGAGAAGCTGGTCCATCAATTACTTTTCAAAAGTGATTATTATTGAATACAGTTTCATAGGAATTAAAGAAAAGTGCTTAGCAAAGATATTGCAGAGAAAATGAGTATATGTGGGAAAAATTCTCAAAGGAATAGAGGTGACTGAATTTCCTCAGACTGCAATATATAGGCATAATTAATGTCTTCCACCAGTTACTGTATATAAACTAAAAGATTTCAAGTAAAATACAGAGGTTCCAGGAAAAGACAGATTATCTAACTATATATCATCAGGAACTATACTCTTTTGACAACATTAATTTGCCATCATGTCCTTTGGATTGACATTAGATTGGAATAACAGACAGAGACTGTCAAACTGGGAAGATTTGGATTCTAGTCCTGCCCTCTGACACATAGTATATACTGTGTGACCCTGGGCAAGTCATTTAACTTCTCCAGGTCTGAGACAATTCTCCAAAATTATAAATTACAGAGGAGCTACAGGTCTACACTGCCACAAACCAAGCCTTTGACTAATATAAAACACTCCATGACTAGATGGCTAAAAAGAATATATATCCACGGATAATTTCAAGATAGTCCCAGTTTCTCATATCCAAATGGAACAAATTTGAAAGAAAATTGGGTATAGAAAATAAATGACATGACAGATCTTTAAAAACACAGGAAAAATGCAAATTCCCAAATTACAATTTGTTGTTTAAGTTTATAAACAGCTCTTGGGAACAAAACAGAATATAATGAAATATTTAAATGAAAAGGAATGACAAAGAATAACCAAACAGTTCTGTTCCTTTGACAAATGGTTTAAAACAAACAAACTTGGGTAAGACAGAGAAGAAGGAAATTCAGGCATGATACCTGAGATACTATCAGAAGAAGTAGACATGTAAGAGTGAATAAATGAATGAATGAGTCATCATTTAAGTGCTCACTATGTAGTAGGCACTATGCTAATGGCATTTAAGACCAAGTCACAAAGGGTGGCTCCTTACCAAATCAAATCATCTGTGAGCTGAAAGGCTGGAATTTAGAGAGACCAATGAGTAGGCTATTACCATGGTCCAAGCAAGAGCTAATTCAAGCCCAAAGCTGGATATTAATCAATCATGTCAGGGCAGAGAAGGAGATGGAGATGAAAAACTGTTTCAGGATGTACAGGACCAGATAAATTTGAGTGACCAGATAAATTTGAAGAGTACAAGTAAGGGAAGAGTCAAGGATAACTCTGAGATTACGTAGCTGGATGACTAGGAAAATGATGATGGCTGTAACAGAGATAAAGAATTGAGGTCATCTACTCATGAAGCCTTCCCCGATCCTGACAGCTGTAGGCTGAAGTGGTTCTATCCTACTTCATATATTCCTAGACCTCCTAATTTTCTCTCTCCTTTGTGTCTTCATTCTCCGCCTCAAATTATATTTGCCTAGGTTCACATCAGATTCCACAATAGAAGCCGTTATTCCTTCAAGGCATGGAATACTTTCCCAGCACCTAGCATCATACCATGATATAGTATGTGCTTAATATGTGTTAGAGTGAATGGATTCACCAAGGACTGACATCCAGTGAACCAGGTAGAGAAATCTAGATGTTTACCAAGACTATTTGCCAGAATCCTGGAAGATGCTCCACATAAAACGCAAATATGGTCATGGATATATCTGACTACAAAACAGGTTGGTCATAGCCTAAGAATAAGAGACAACAGGTGGGTTACATGAGTGGCACTGACTGGTATCCCTAGATACTAAAATAACAGCAATGATGGGTTCATTTGAGGCTCCATGTGGATTTATGGAAACATTGATAAGAATTGTATGTATAGTATGAAACAGGGAACGGTGGACTGCATAAAGGGATCAGCCTCCATTGGTAAACTAAATCCTCACAATGATGGAGTCATAGACTCAAAAAATACTTGAAAAATGAATCAGGCTTTTGAATACATATTCACACAGATTTAATAAAAGCAAATACACATGAATAATCTGTTTTGTCTTTGCATACCCAACATAATGCATTGCCTGAAATATAGTACATACTTAAAAGCTTATTTAATTGAATCAATTTCAACTGTAAAGACTTACAGGCTTCAAAAGTATAGACAAAGGGAAAATGACACCAAAAATGGTCAGTTATAACTTTCATTCCTCAATTCTCAAACATGATCATATACAAATCAAAACGATAAGAGAAAGAGGTTAAATTTCATATTTCTTTTAGTCACAATTTTTCCAAGAAAAACAAATCAAATAAGTTGCCTTTGAAAATGAGACAAGTTTATCTAGCTCATATAGATATACAGCTCAAAAAGTTGCTATCATCTTGTATTATTTTACATTTACATAGTTCCTTTTATCCTAAATTATGCCTTTTTTTTCATCAACCTCATACTTAGATAGTAAGCCTGGCTAATGTTCCCTACCATACTCCAAAGCTATCAGGATGCAGTATGCTGTTTCATTTACGAAATCTCTGACAAGCCCCCCTCAAATTTCTGACTCAGTTTACCAAGAACATAACCCAGAATACAGTTCAGAGAGGCAAGAAGTTTTGTTGCTAACAAACTCAAACTATAACATGTCATTACTATATGTGAACAGGAATGCCACAAGGAGAAGAAACATGTTCTCTTCCATGTTATAGAGAATGCTAACTGACAAATACAGCCTGGAAAACTATCAATCCAACAAGAAACTTAAGCTAGTTTCTATGAAGCTAGGGAAGGTATCAATTCTTCCTGATGAAGAGAGAGGCATATTCAACAAAAATATTAGTTCTCTCATCTAAATGGCCTCCATGAGGCTGGAAGTCAACACGCTTCTGAAACCACCTAACAGACTTAAGCCCAACAAGCTGAGATCTGCACAAAATAACTTAACACTTCATTACGGAGGGGCCAAAATACTCTGGGTCAAGCAACACTCTATATAGGCTTAAACTTAGGAAATGTAACCCTTTCCTTCATCCACTTAAAATCCTCTTCCAATGCCTCATTGTGAAAGAACAAAAGTTCTGCAGGGTCATCCCATCAAGCTGGCAATGCTTCAGGTCCAGGCTCACTCACTGACCGAAAGTCAGTTGTCTGAGGACCAGTACAGGTGAGCTGTAGGAAACTCATCACCAGCTAGTCTTCAGGGTGATGATACTTTCAGCTGCAACAAGTCTCAGAGAACTCTACTAAAGGAGTTGATGAATGGAAAACTTATAGCGGTGAAATCACAAGCTGGGAATTATCAAGAAAAAAATATTTATGATAAGGTCCTTAAGCAGTAGATTGCCGGCTCAACTGAAAATAGGTTAATAGAACCTAATCACGTCCAGAAGACTAGTAAACTGTCAGTATAGGTGGAAAACAAAAATAACAATTTGCTGAGGTCAGAGTAGTAGAGTGAAAAGAGCACTGAATTTGGAATCAGAGGCTCCAGGTCTGCTATTTACTACTTGAAACACCTTCAATAAGTTACTTCATCTCTCCTGGCCTGTTTCCTCATCTGTAAAACGGGGTTAAAATCCATGGTCTCTTAAGATCCATTCCAATTTTATTTCTAATGCTCTATTGAGTCCACTGAGTTTGATTTTTAAATAGTTATTAAATAGTCCCATTGATGATGTATTTTTTGGTCAAACAGGTGGCTGATAAGATAAAGTATAGGACTTGGCTGGAGTCAGGAAGCCCTTAGTTCAAATAGTACGTCACTCTAATCAGATATGAGATTCTAGGCCAGTCACTTAAGCTCCCTTTGTCTCAGTTTCCTCATCTGTAAAATGAGGGTAACATAATAGCACCTTTTGCACAGGGTTGTTGTGAGGATCCAATGAGTTAACATGGATAAAGATCTTTGTAAACCTGAAAACATTAGAAAAACTATTTTCTAATAGTTATTATTTTAAATTCAACAAAAATAGGAGATGGTAGATTGCAGTAGAAAAAGCTCTAGATTTGGGGTTATGGTACCTAGCACTAAAGCCTGACTGCCACTTACAGCTTTTGTAACTTGGACACATCCCTTAACCTCTTCTGAGCCTCAGTTTCCTCAACTGTAAAGTAGAGGTGACTGCGAAGGTTTGCAGTTATAAATCCTGACGACTTATGAAAAGTATGATTCTCAAACTGATTTACTGTTCAACTCACTATGTATTAATGCAATGGAAAGCGATGCGCGTGTATGTGTGTGTGCGTGTATGTGTGTGTGTGTGTGTGTGTAACTAAGTTAGTGTGTAGTTTAGAGAACAGATCATAAAAACCAGAAGGAAAATTTGTGTAATAAAACTCTAAGAGCCAGTGATCTATGCAGATTATTTGATTCAAAACATTTCTGTAATATGCAATACCAATCCCATATTCTCACTGTACTGAAACTTAAAATCAGAAAGAAAGAAAAAAGGTCAGTGATGTATTGTTTAATTTCTTTTAAGTACCTTCCATTTATATATGTGCCTTCCTTTGTGGAATGATTACCAATATACAGAGAATAGTTTACTTATTTCAAGCTGTGACCTAAACAGGCCTAGCTGAAAAAAAAAAAAAGAGTGGTAAAAGTTAAAGAACGTTCAGTTAAAGATTTGGGTGGAGATTTGCACCAGGACTCAGTATGTTCCTGTTTTATCAAAGCCACTTCACCAGTCTTATCAGTCCCCTAAAAAGTTGGTGACATGAGATAGTAATTCAGTCCCCCAACAATATAGTTCCAAGACAACACTGAAATGGTTATCAACATTGAAATGGGCTTATCTGTAAATTCTTTCTGTTTTCTTCCACATAATTTCCCAAGAATTAAAACTCACACTTTTTTAAAAATTTAAGTAAGTTTCTCATTTATGCTTCTATAATATAATCCTAGAAATTAATTTCAAATCTTTTTCTCTCCATATATACTCACATTCACAAAACCTACTAGGCACTTATTTCTGTGCCTCTGGGTAAATAACCCCTCTCCCATCAAAACTTATGAAAGAGTAAATTAGGACAGTTATGATGTACTTTGTCACTCTAAAAAAATTGCCAGTGAAATCAACCATAATTCTATCTTTTTAACGTTGGGGAAAATAACCCTAGATAAAACAAGAGTGAAAGCTGTTTCAACACAACTTTTCTATTATTTAAAATTTTTATTAATTTTATAATTCCTGTAATTCACATAACTTTCTTGACCTCCTACATCCCCAAAGTTACCTAGAACTAGTTCAACATTCATTCACCCACCTTTGTCTGGTAGCAGACTTTGTCTCATAATATTCTCTCATCATGTCATTTATATAACATGGACCTGAATTTATTTCTATGTTGCTTTGTAACTGTTCTCCACTTGGAATTCTTTTTTCTGCTTCTTAATCTTCCAAAGTTCTCCTCTGGAGAAGCAATCCAAGCCAGATCCTGTTCTCCCTCTCTGTCTTGCCAAGGGTATACAGCAAAAATGCACACTTATGCATTGAAATAGGACATCCATAAGATCTGGAGGGCATGATACTCTCCTTCCTCAGAAGAACATATAAGTACCATAATTAGTCTGTAATACAACCCATTGATATAAAAGTGGTGGAGGAAGGCAAAGATGGGAATACACCATTTGAAACAGAATTGGTTAGGGTAGCTATCTAGAATTGGGGGATGCAGGGGCAAGATTTAGACTGGAGTGGTAAAGTGTATAGATTTATATTGGGACAATAAATAACAAGGGATATAGACAATGAGAAATTCACAAAAATGGGGATGAGTGAGGAAGCAGGAATAGTACAAGGCAGCCACAGAACCCTAGCCAAAGGCTATGATGTCCAGCAATCTGACAGAGAAATGATAGGCTAAGGTTAGCAGACTCTTTGAAATATAAAATATGCCAACTAAAAATCCCACCTGGCTACTCACCTGGACTTAAACCACTGTCCTCAGAAACCCATCTTTTGGCAAAATGACGTCAACTCTAAAACTCACACCTTCTCAGTACCTTCTCCTTCCCCCCTCCTTTGCTGCCTTGGGCTCTTCCCTCCTGATTGGAGAGTCTGGAGGACGAACATGAGAAAGCACCTCCTAGATCCTCTATATGAAGAAGGGACCCAGGGCAGATACTTCATTTTCCACCCGGCTCTAGGACTTCATCATGCTCCTGAGCCAAATTCTACTTTTTATGTACTGTCCCTATTTAGGTTGTGAGCTCCTTCAGGATAGTCGTTTGTCTTTCTTTGTATTGCCAGAGCTTGGCTCATAGTAGGTATTTAACAAATGTTGACTGACTGACTGATAAGCATTGAGTTGGTTCTGTGTAGAGGCAGGGTAGTATTCACTGGGAATCTGGAGCCAGAGAATCTCAGTTTTGCTACTAATTCTCTATGTGACCTTGGGCCAATCACTGAAGCCTCATTTATCCCCATCTGGAAAATGAAAGAGGCAATTAAATGATCTTTAAGGTTCTTCAGCAGGCATAAATCCTCTGATCCTACGATTGAGAAGTGGAAGCTTTTCAGTCTAGCTTTGAACAATTGTTCAATTTCTCCTGTTAGAGCAATGTCAATAATTATTTCTGTATGGTTGTTTTAAGGCAAGCATTTTTAAAAATTATGAACTTATCTACTGAAAAAATAGCACATCAACTTAGTGTGAAAAGCATAATCTCGGAGTTCAATGAGACTTTATTTTTTTCCCCCTTTGGCTAAATTGATGGCTATGTTTCACAGCACCAACTAGATGACTGTCTACTATAATGGAACCCAAAATGCTAACGTTCAGACAGCTTAGAATTCCAAGGAGAGGATCCAGAAATTTTCTGACATCCCAACAGGGAGGGTAGGAAGGACTGTAAACCAAGTCAAAGAAACCAAAGCTATGTGTGGCAGCCAGGAAATCCCACACGTCAGGTAGGCATGGGGCAGCAGCTTTCAACTGGAAAGCCTAACTGTAGACAAAAAAGATGGGGAAAGAGAATACTACTTGGCAGAAACCTTGAATAAGAAAGAAGGTGGACAAAAATCTGGAATTGAAACTTTTAATTGGCTAGTTGTCAACAGAACCAGAGATCATTCACCGAGAACTACAATGGCCAGTTTTAATTGGGACTTTTCAACAGCTTTGCAAAAAACAGCATTCAGTTGCTGAGCCATGGTCTTGGCTACATTTTCAATGTGTGTGTGGCCAAGACTGCTGTTCTCTACTGCATAATACACATAAATCAACCAGATATGTGTCCATGGAAAGAGAGGTAATGGAATAGTTCTACTGTACTCTGCTCTGGTTAGACCCTCTTCTGGAGCTCTGGACAGAACATACAGGAAGACAAGTGTAGTCCAAAGGATGGTATCCAAGATGGTGAAAAGACCCAGACAGTTAGCCCAGAGAAAAAAACGACTTTGGGGGAATATGACAACTCTGTCCTGGGAAAGAGGGATTGGACTTGTTCTGCAACGTCCCAAACCATAGGACTAAAATCGGGAGGTAGAAATTCACAGGATCATAAATCAGATTCAGATTTAGAAGGTATATTTTAGATCATCTTATCCAATGACCTCATTTTACAGATAAAGAGACCAAGGTTCAGAAAGGTTAGATGATTGGTCCAAGGTCAAGTTTTAACTAGGAAAGTCAGGATTCAAACCCAGGCCCTCAGCCTCTAAATCTAACACTTTTTCCACTGTACCATAAAGCTTCAGACTTCAACCACTTAAGGAGGGAAAAAACTTCCTAATGAGCTATCCAAAAGTGAAAGACATGGCTAATAGAGGTACTAAATTTGGCCCCCCAGCTGCTAGTGCCTTGCCCTCTGAGATGGCTTTCCATCTATTCTGTTTACAGAGGAGTTACGTAGTACAACAGATAAAAGGCCAGGCCTGACGTCAGGAACACTCATTATTTCCTGAGTTCAGATCTGGACTCACTGTGTGACCCTGGGCAAATCACTTAACCCCATTTGTTTCAGTTCCTTGTCTATAAAATAAACTGTAGAAGGAAGGCACAAACCATTTCAAGTATCTTTGCCAAGAAGACCTCAAAGAATCAAACATGACTGAAATGACTGAACAACAACAATTCTGTTTATATTTTGTATGTAACTAGTTATTACAGGTTATTTCTCCCATTAGAATATGAGCTCTCTAAGGGCAGTGACTGTCTTTGTCTTTCTTCATCACCAACATTGAGCACAGGATATATAGTAAATGTTTAATAAATGCTTGTTGGTTGGTTGACTAAATATCTCCAAGTGAAAATGACTTATCAGAAGGTTATAAAGAGTGCAGGCTGGGCTTAAAGAGCACAGGCTGGGCTAGACGGACTCTCAAATTGTCTCCCCATTCAGATTCTTTGATCTGCTTTGGAATTCTTCCATCTGAGCCATGTCAACAGGAACTGGCACCCAGGAAAAGTAACATTTGTCAAACAAGAAAACAAACTATCATGCTGTGATAATCCATGATACTTGCCACTTTCAGTGACTGTCATACACAGTATCACTGTAGGATTGAGCAAGACATTGACAAACACAAAACAAGATAGCTTGATAGTCTGGGAAAAATCTCTCACTTGCCATTGACTTTTTACTACTAAAGCATAAAACAATATAACATTTCATATTACTTAAAATTATGCTGGGTAATCATCAAAACAGAAATAGCATATTATAGTGGATAGAGAGACAGCCGAGAAGCCAGGAAGACCTCAGTTCAAGTTCCAACTATGACACATACTGCCATATCACCCTGGGTAAAGCACTTAACCTCTCAGTGTCCTATGCAACTCTCTGAGACTCTGAATTGAAGGGATAATGCCAACTAACACTGGCAGAGGGATTATCTCACCTGGGTCATGTCCTAAATCAATGATATCCCAGGTCCGGGCTCTATCCCTATCCTAATCATAAAAAATGAAAGGATTCTTTTCCATGCCCCTTTGTTTCAATTAAGTCCTATTACTCCAAAAATCATTAGGGGAAAAGGAAAAAGAATCTACATGTTCCAAACTGCTTATAGCAGCTCTTTTTGTGGTGGCAAAGAACTGGAAATTGCAGGGATGCCCATCAATTGGGGAATGACTGAACAAGTTGTGTATATCATTGTGATTGAATACTACTTTGCTATAAGAAATGATGAGCTCAATCATCTTAGAAAAACATGGACTTTCATGAAATAATAAAGAGAGAAATGAGCAAAGCCAAGAGAAGATTGTATACAGGAACAATAATGCTGTTTAAAGAACGACTTTGCGTGAACAAGCCATTTAGACTATTACAAATACCCAAATTAACTACAAAGGACATATGAACAAAGACACTGTCTGCATCCAGAGAAAGAATTAATAAAGAGAAGCATGTGTAGGATTTTACATATTTCTGTCTAATCGTAGCCAAGGGTGGGGCGTAGGAAAGAGAAAAAAATGAATAAAAAAGAACTTTCCATGATAGTTTTACTATATATTTAAAAGAAAGAACAAGTTGTACATAATAGATATGTGGTCGCATATGAAGTCATCTTTATTTTTATTATACTACGTTATTGGAAATGCTTGTCTTATTTCATAGATTCAAAGTAAAATAAAACAAATAAATAGATAAAGCCACATTATCAGATGTCTTACATTTGACCTTATTAAGGGCATATGCCTTTACTGAAGAAAAAAAGCTCATAAAGGTAAGATTATAAACTTGAGAATGTCATGTCCATGCCCCCTGTCCCCCTAGATGAGAAAGACCCTTTCTTCCATGGCTTCAAAGCTCTCTATACTAGGGCTATAGGGACAAAGCAGCCTGCAGTAACATTCTTCATTCTTTTTGGGAAATACCAAAGCTTGATACGGCTAGAGTCTCCGTATTTCTTGCATTTGACCCATTCTGTCTGTCCTAATTGGCTTCTTTTAGCATCTTTAAATGATTGGTTCTGCCCTTACAGCTGAAACTGACTTCTCGACTTATGGCCCTGGTCCTCTCTGGACACCAGGAAGGCTCTATTACCACAAGCTATGGGCTTCTCCCCGCTCCTGCTTTGCGTCAACTTCATTGATACCACTTCAGAGTGAAAGAAAGAAGTCAGAGAAGAACAACAAGTGAGAAAAGGGGGAATGATATCATGAAAGCTCAGGCTATGGCTTTATGTAGAAAAAAGGATTTGAATACTCACATACAAAGAAAATGTATTTCAAAGATAAACATTTCCAGTTTACAGATAGTAGACGATTCTGACAGAAACCTAACTTGAATTTTATTTTTATTCCAGTTAGATATGCTTAAGTAAAGGCTTTAAATTTTAAGTTTCAGCTTTGAATTTCAAGAGATTTCAGAATAAACTCAACTTGCATATTCCTCCATTGCCTTAGAAACCTAACAGCCAAGGCTGACCGTACAATAGAGGCAGGTTTAATCTCTCTTGACCCCAGAGCTGAGGTCTGCTGCCCTAGAGGACAATTCCAGCAATTGCATCTGCTATTCCCAACTCCCTGCCTCCTTCCATCACACAGAGACAATCAGTTGTTAAATCTCACTCCACAACATCTCTAGCATCTTATCCCTTCATCCTGAGTCAAGTTCTCATGATCTCCTACTTAGATTATTCCAACTCACCTAGGTGGTCTCCATACCTCCTCTCTCCTCATTCCAGTTCATATTGCCAAAATTATTTCCATAAATGCAACTGTCACCGTAATCCCCTACTCAATAGATTCCAGTAGCTCTAATTGCCTCTAAGATAAAATTAAAATGCTTCTCTTTAATGCGCTTTTGAAGCTTTTCAAGACCTTGCCCCTAACTCATCTTTCCAGCCCCACAGCATATTATCTTCCCTCCCACACTCTATGATACAATCTCATAGGTCTTCTCTGTGTTCCTCACACACAACACTCATCTCCTCCTGTCTCGGTGTCTTTATGCTGGCCATTCTCCATGATGGAAACAGACTTTCCTTCGCACATGTCCTCCTTGTAGAAGCCCATTCTTCCTCAAAGATGCAGCTCAAATACCACTTTCTTCACAAAGCCATCCCTAACCCACCAACTGCTAAGGCAACTTAAAATACCAAACATTTAATTATTTTGAACTCATTTCCTATTTATTCATTTTAGTCCTCTTCGAGAACAAAGGACAACAGCCAATCCACCATTATCGTAGGCATCTTCTAACTGTTGATTGATTGATTGACTGATATTTGTTACTGATTGAGTTTACCAGTTACTACCTGTGTGACCCTGAGTAAGTCACTTGACTTATGGGAGCTTCAAATTACTCGTTTATAAAAGTGATAAAAATGATATTTCTATTACCTATCCTCATAAAGTCATTGCATATTTCAAATGAGAGCACGTGCATTAAAAGTACTTCATAAACCATAAAAGACTATTAAGACTATACAGTACTATTGTAATGAATCAGCACGGTATCGGGACAAAGAACATAGGCTGTGTAGTCAAAAGATTTGGGTTCAAGTCCCAACCCTACCACTTCCATAATTAGGCTACCTTGGGCATGTTACTTCAGTTATATGCACCATGGAGTATAATAATGCCTGCCTCTGAGACTTGCTGGGGAAAAAAAAGTGGTAAAATACAGAAAAAAATCTGAACACCTGGGTTCACATCCTGACTCTGTTTCCTAATATCCTACTGTGACCAAAGCAAAGTTATTCAGTTTTCCACAATCCCATTAACAAATCAAAATAAAAACATAATTTAATCCCTATCAGGAAAACAATCCTTCCCCAACCCCCAAGAATCCTTTGCTCTTGTCGGGATGATCTACTTCAGTACAACTCCATGTTTTCCCAACCTAAATTGGAAAACAATGAAACCCTATGGCTTCAAAAGGAACTCCATTTTACCTATATTTTAATAGTAACATATATGCAGATGAAAGACACCAAGGATGGATAGCCTTGGAATCAAGAAGACCCAGGTTTAAGACCTTAGATAAATAGTTATATAATCACAAACAAGTCACTTGATCTTTCAATAGCCTCAGACAACCCTCAAAGGCAGGGGTTCTTAACTTGAGGTCTTAGAACTTTTTTTGACTTTGATAACTGCATTCTATATAATGGGTTTCCTTTGTAATCCTTTATATTTTATTTTACGCATAAAAGAAAAAGAAAAAAGTAAATGACAGCCCTAGGTCACTGCTTCTTCCTTTAAACTCACTTTCTTTTTCTCTCATTTGGCATTTGTCATGTTTTGTTAGCTCCATTTTCAAGTGCATGTCTTTTACCCCTTAACTGAATTCACAAATCCTTAAGGACAAGGATGGAGTCAACTTTTTTTTAATATTCCAAAGGAAATATCTGGCACCATCCTGGCACATAGCAGTCTCAATTAATCTTAATTAACTGAAATTGGGAAGTATTCTCAAGACTTGCTTTTTAAAATATGCAATAGAAAAAAAGAGTGAGAAGTATGATTCCATAGAAAGCAAGCTGCAGGCTGCAGGCAGTACTTTGGATACAGTCTTCCAGAAAAGCACCCAGGCCAGGCTCATCTTCTAGCAAGTATATATTGCATCTTAAAAGGAACAGGCAATAGCTGAATTCACTGTGGACCCTGGCTGACTTTCAACACTGAAAAATCTAATCATCTTCAAGCTCACTAGGGCTTTGTTCCTAAGAAGAACAAGAGGAATTCCATCTCACTGGAAAATAGGAAAATGGCTCAAAACAACATGTTCTTTCACTGACATTTCCTTTTGAAATATAGTACAGTGCCTTTCAGGCGAAACATTTTTTCAGATAATGAAGTGAACAAGAACTTAGCTATGTGCAACAGTCCTCCCGACACCAAATTTCAGGTCTCTTTGATGTGGTTCATTTAAGATGGGCCAATCCTAATTAACTTGTATGATAGCATCAATGTTAAAAACAGCTCTCTTGAAACTGAGTTGTCTCCCTTAAACAGTATGAAGTGGTTGGAGACCATTTGGAAGTTTTATTGGGGCAAGGTTTCACATGTGTTAATTTAAAGATTGAACAGGGAGTGTGAAATTTCAATTCACCTGGCGACACGAAATTCTGAACCTCACCTGAGAGGGAAAAAAACATGTATATGTGTGTATGTGTGTGTGTACGTGTGTATAACGTGTTTATAAAGAGATTTTCATATATTTGTGATATTAGAATGAATATATGGTTGTAAGTTTTGTATATATATTCATTTTTGTATAATTTATCTCCTTATTAATTCATTCACATTTTTTAAAATGTGTTTGTTTTGAGCTAGTTCTCCTCATCTCACCCAGGCCCCACGTACAGCAGCCAGTCACTGGTCAAATCCCACTACAGATCAGCATGGAAGTTTTAACCTGCTGTTTCCAACATAGCATATTTCTTCTCTCCATTTACAATCCAGTGGCCCCCACTCTTGGGGGATGGAGAATGGAAGGATCGCAACAATGGACTTTAAACCTACTACAACTCAGAATTCCCAAATTCAAGTTATCCCCCAGTCTCTGCCTCCCAGTAGCAGATATTAACAGCTAGGCATTCTGGCAACAGAGCATGGACTATGTATTACCACTGTGGCAATATAACAAGCACCTTTCTGCTCTGTTCATTCATTTGACAGATATCTTATAGGCTAAAGTAAAGAATAAGCAAACGAGCTTTGGGGCAGCAGTAGCAAAATGGAAGATGAAGAGGAAAAACTGGAGAGAAATAAGTTACCAGCCATAGATAGGCAGAAAAAAGAGAGGTCATTAACTTTGCGCTGGCAGCTACTTCTCAGTGGAAAATCCCAACTCTTACTTATTCAGGAAGTTACAATCTAGTGATAAAGCTCCTTATACACTGGCCCAAAGACTAGCCTTTCTTAATTAAACAAGCAGACTGACCAAGCAAGTGATTTCACAAAACTCTTAGGGACCTTGACTAGCCTACCTCTCTAACCTTATTTCACAATCCTACTCCATGTTTGAGCCAAAAAGAACTATTCGAGTTTCCTTAAATGTGACCTTCACTTTAACTGTCCCAGGCCTTTGTTCATATTTGTTCCTATGCCTGGAAGGCCCGTCCCCCTGCCATCTCAACTTGCTGTCTGGGTAACCATTCTTCCAACTCAAGGTCAAGGACAATGTCTCCCCAAACTCCCCTTTGATCTCCCCAGCCAAAAGGAATCTCTTCCTGCTTTGAATTCACATTTTACCTTGCTTGGGACCTCATTTATATGCTTATAGTCATATTTTTAATAGGGATTTGTGTATATGCCATACCTACCCCATAAGAATACAACTCTAAGTCCCTGTACCCCAACTCTTTTGTGGAGATGGAACGGTGAGGAACACTGAATATAAGAGAAGACATTTTTCCATGTGCTGATCAATTTTGCTGATTTTTTTCCCCTACTTTTTTTACTACTTTTTTTCTACTCAGATAACTCCGAGGAGGAAGGTGAGATTGAAGGGTAACTCTAGGCGATGTTTAAATAATGTCAATAAAAGCAATTGTAAAAGGTATGGTAAGCTCTTTCAGGACAGGGACCACATTTCTAATTTATCTTTGTATCTCACTCAATATTGAGCACAGAATAGTCAATTAGTACATGACTGATGAATGAATGGAATTAAAAAAGTATTCCTCAAGTGGAGAAAACTGTTCTGAGATATGCAAAAATTACTGGAGAAAACAACGTGTCAGTTTATCTTCATGGGAGAAGATGAGTCTCCAATTATGTTTAAAGCACTCGAAACAATTAGAATACAAGTGTACAAAAGAAAAAGGGACTGTCCTTGAAAATGGGTCTGCCTCACAAGTAAATTAAAAGAAAAAAATGTGTAGTTCACAACCACCAAGAATATTTCTTTTTTTAAAGAATGACCACAGGATACACGACCAGATAGGCAAAATGAATATCCCGCCAACCTGGATCAATTTCCATTCTTTCATTTCTCTTCTGATGGAAAAAAAAATCATTTTTCCTTTACTTTTATGTAAGATCATATAAACTGGAAACTGGAAAGCAGTTAAAATATGCAAAGGGCCATTAGAATTCTATATAATGAGAATCTCTAAGGTTACTGACTCCTTTTGTATATGAAGAGACACCACTTTTTACACCTCCTTATAATGGTAATTTAAATAGGAAGACCTTTCCCACTCATTAATAGACCCATGTGACCTACTTAAATCACATGGAAGCCTAAGTCACATTTGGTGGGAGGAGCTTGCTAAATGGGTAGAATAGGAAAAGCTGAGAGAAAGTTAGTCATGACAGCAGTCAGAGCTAAGAAGGGTGCAGGCAGCTGGTTAGTATAAGTGAGAGAGCTTGTTCGTCCTTTGTTTAATGGAGCTGGTTTGTGGGAAGCCTAGAAAGGGGAAGGTTTGGGGTTGGTGATGGATTTGGCTTTCTGGTGTCTGTCTTCCATGTGGAGAGTCTGTTGTATTTCATGACTGAGAACTGCACCAGAGTATTCATGGTCACTGTAGGTGCTCCACCCCTTTAACCCACCCTAAAAACCTGCTTTACCTAGTTCATTTGCAATGGCAGCCAAGAGACAATCAGTTTCTTCATCTGTAAAAGAAGTCACACCAGACTCCAAGTTCCCTTCTGTTCTAACTTTATACAATCCTGTGTCTACTGTACAACAGTTTAGGGATAAAACCTCTGGTTTGGCTGAGAAACTGTCTCAAAGCTATTGGACCCATGCTGAGAGATAACGAACCTTCTCAAAGAAAGTATTTCTTACTTCCTGACTTCAGGTCCAGCACTCTCTCCACTGCACCACCTATTGCATCTGCTCCTTTTATTTCAGATAGTCATTTAGTTTTAGTTGGGGGCTATCTTTCAAAAACACTTAGGATGGTTAATAACTGAATTGTAATTATAGAGCTGTAAGGGGCCTTAAAAGTTATTGAATCCAACCCCCTCTATTTATAGATAAGGAAACTGAGGTCTAGATAAATTAAATGATTTTGAACTCATATCTTCCTGTCTCTAAGTCCCTCATGTTAGCCACAAAACTAAGCTGCCACTCATTAGGAGTGGGAAAGAGGTGGGGGCAGAGACAGAGTTCTAGTTTATACAGTCATAGAGGGAAACCAGAAAATTTCTTTTCAAGAGAGAAAATTAACACAACTTACATAGAACTATATAAGAAATAACATCAAACAAAATAAAAATCAAAGGTAAATTGAAGGGGAAATTTCCCATTAGCCTGCTAAGCATCTTATTTGGTTCAAAGACAATATATTCCAAAACTTCACAGTGCCAAGGTGATTTCCTCATTGTGGATGAGGAAACCCATGAATCCATCTGGCAACTCTTCTACCACTAAGTAGACAGGCTTATGGAACCCACTGTAGCTGAAAAATTCCTCATCATTCAGTCAATCTGGTAACAACCTTCTCCAAATTTAACTAAGCTAGTCCTAAGACAAAAGATGTTGCATCCCTGGGCTTGTATTCAAAACTTTCCTGGCTTGTCCAGACTCTCCAGTCCCCTCAAATGCCTGAACCTGCTGAAACAAATGTATGAGTCATTTTAATATCAACAAGCTCACTACATTTTCTTCTTCAATCATCTTAATTTGATTATTCACTTTGTAAATTAACAATATATTGACTAGGGATTATATATCTTAAAATTCTGCTCTTAATTTAAGCCTTTGGCAAGGTAATTCTGTGGCTGGTCAGCATGTAATATAATCAGTAATATAACACAATAATACTAATACAGCCATTAATGCTGGTATGCATTGAGTATGAGGTGAGGGCTCGGATCATAAAGCTTCTGCAGCCATTCTGGAACGGATGTTATTCATCATCTTTATCTAAAAATTAATGACAATTACAGCTATCAGACCCAAGCTGTCAAAACAATGAGATGACACAGTACAACCTAATTTTTATTTATTGCCTAAGAATGATGGATTGGGATGAAAAAATAGAGTGTCTCTTCCTATTAGAAGGAGATCCCCCATTGCTGTATTCAAATAATATCTGTATTGAGAGGTTTAGATGTTGCAGCCCTTAGCAGAACAGGAGATCTCTGAGGACAGGCACTGTTTTTATCTTTGTCTTTCGATCCCCAGCACATAAATAATTTGCATTCAACAGGCCTTTAAAAGACACCTATCAGCCAGGTCCTTTGATGTTATATTAGGCTTGTCTGTGTTTTTTCAATGTAGAAAGGGGTGCAGTGACCCCTTCTGGCCACTGGAGGTCGATTTGCAAATAAGCATCAATTTCCCATAAGTAAAAGAGGCCACTTCTGATTATTACTTAACCTAGCCTTAATCACTGAATGGGCTTTGCCTCAAACCAGACCTATTAAAGACCTTTGCTTAAAAAGGTCAAAGTCTCCCACTGCATCCAGGGCCATCTCCAGTCTTCCTGATATATATCTGGCCACTGGACCCAGATGGCTTCAGAGAAGTAAGTGAGGCTGGTGACTTTGCACAGCCCTGCCTCACTTAAATCCAATTCGCTTGCATGTTATGGCATCACCTCCCTCATGTCATGATCCTCAAGAAGAAAAGAACAACAACATTTCCTATAACACTGAATATACTTTTAATTCAAGTTGGAGTGTGGGTGTAGGTGTGTGTATATCTCTGAGTATAACTTTGATTAGTCATTCTCATCATTTTAAAGCTAAATTCTTCCCTCAAACAAAAAAAAAACAAAACCCATCTACCTAAAGACTTACAGTTGTTCCTTCAACTCCTTCTAAAGGAGAATCCCTATCTACTCCCTACAATCCAGAGCAAATATAGGAGAGAAATCAGAAGGCTCATCTCTTTGCACATCCTGATACCCAAAATACAACACTTCACAAATAGAAATAGAATAAACGCTTTCTGTGATAATGATGTCACATGATTAATTAGATACAAATTAATCAGATTCATGATCATGTAAAATTTTTCAGTTAATAAGCAATTATTTAAGGTTCAGATTATACTCAATCCAGTCAAAGAGAGGTATCAATCCTCATTTGTAACTAAATCTTATTATTCCAAGGCTCTTCCCAGCAGTTCCACTGCTTTGCCTAATGGCATGTAGTATTCTTTGCTATAAAGTAATGAGTACCCTGTCACTAGAACTGTTCCAAAATAAGTTAGATGTGCCCAAGTGAAGGACAATGTAGCAAGGGTTTGTGTACTGCGTGTAAAACTCAAACAGATGACCTCCAAGTTTCTGTTTAGCTTCGGGAAAAGGTCTTTGGAATAAAAAAAAACCTCATTATTTCCTTTAAAAAGCAAATGAAGGGAAGTCTAGATCAGCCCCAAAAGTGACACTCATCACAGAGTAGGGAAAATGTAATTAAGCAATGAACAAGGCAGGATCTGGAAGGCCTGGTATCAAGGTCTTCCATTGGCTCCTACACACTTACACCTCTTTGTGGATTGTGGTCATCTGTGTCTTTCTACTTGATGAGTTATTTGAGTACAAAACAAGGATTGAATCTGAACTTTAGTCTCTCCAAGTGACTAATCTAGGCTTTGCACACAGAGTGTATATACCCTCCCTGCAAAGGAAGACAAGGCTCCAAAAATCAGCGCATGTTAAAGGAAAGGTTGTGAGATGCCCATAGTACTAGTGACTCACGCTACCTCCAAAATGCCTTGCTTTCATTTTCTATACACTGCAGATGTACTTTGATATGTGCACACTGTTTCCTCACCCCACCCCACAACAGAATGTAAGCACTTAGGGCTGTCACTACCTCACAGCAATCTTATGGTGCCTAGCACATGAAACATTTCATAAACGCTTCTCAATCAACTGATCTGACTGTACTTTCCTAATTCCAACACAGATCCTATGGAATTTTAGAATTCCAAGCCACTTTACTATTAGAATCTCAATTTAAAATCTTTAAACTGGGTATGATGAGCAGAAGCAAACATTCTGCAAAGGAACAGTCCTCTTTACCCTCCCTCTCTAGGAATTCAGTACAAACAGTGCTGATTCTAAGTCAGAAGGGCTGGGTTTGAGTTCTTCAGTCCTGGCCCTGACACAGTAGCTGAGTAACCATAGCAATCTATACAACTTTTTTGAGCTCCAGTTTCCTCATCATTAAAATTGGGAAAATAATACTTGTCCCTACCTATCTCTCCAAGAACATATATCAACATAACCTAATATTATTAATCCAACATTCCACCTATGCCCAAGACCCTCTCTGACTATACTTCCAAGTGTTTGAAATGAAAACAATTAACATATTTATTAGTTATTTTCTGTTCCACCTCTATAAATAAGTTAAGTGTTTACATGGTTACAAGTGGCAAGGGTAACTTGATTTTAACAGTGATCATTAATCATTGTGATTCAAAATTTCTCAAATACCTATGAATTTCACAAGGGATATGCTACATACAAGGATTCCAAGGCCAGTCAAAAGTTTCATATGATAACACTTGTAAACAAGTCATAAAGTATAATTTGAACAAAGTCATGTTTGTTCAGCTAACATGAATTCAGAGCTTGTCTCTCCTTCATTTAGCATAGGGGTTCTTAGCCTAGGTCCATGAACTTGTTTTAGAAAACATTTAAGTATATACATTTCAACATACTTGGTTTCACGTATAATCTTAGGTCTTAAATGCCATTAAAGCCATATTCTGAGAGGGGTCATTAGGTTTCACCTGACTGGCAAAAGAATCTATGACTTAAAACAGATTAAGAAGCCCCAGGCTAGAGGGGTTACCACCTCTTACTTTCTGATCATCTCATATAGCATATATTAATGCAAATCTCAGTGCCTACTTCAAAATAAGCATTAGATCCCCACATGGCAAACCTGTTGACAATAAAGGGGAATTCCAGGACTGTACATTTTTGGAAATTCCCCCCAACAGTTCTGTAACTAGCCAGACAACAGCCAGGACAATGTACGTGCTCACCTCTGCATGAAACACCTTGACTGTCAATAACTTGTTTGCAGACACTGCAGACTTTGGCCTTCTTAAAGGATTTATTCTTAAAAGTGTGGGCACCTGAAGTAGATTCTTCTGGCTGGAAAAAAAAAATAAGACAGAAGACATGAGCTTTCTTTTGTCATGTTCTTGATGTTTATCTACAAAAGATAAGACAAGTGCAACCTTTAATGTTCCAAACATGAATGATAACACACCAAAGAAAAGTAAGGTATGGCCTAACTGAATGTAGGTCAATGAAGTTTAGAATACCCACAGGCACATGTCAAGTACCTTAGAATATAAGTTTTCAGATTTAATATTTACATTTGCACATGTGTTTAACTGGATTTGCATACTCTCCAGCCCCAGGAGCATTTGATCACTGTGCAATAAAAATGATGAATTCCCCTGTATATTTCAGGCAATGCTAGTAGTCAACTCTGATTACCACATTTTAAAATGGAGTCCATGAAGGTTTTCCAAGGTTGACTTCTTTTTCTAATTCTTTTAGCTAGGACATATCTGGTGAACATTATTACTTTGCTGGACAAGAAGCATTTGGCCCCTCTTTTTGGGGTGTTCAAAATAGTATCTCTCTTTGCACTTCTACTTAGAATTTTTCAATGAAATGCTCATTTTATTTGGTATTTATTAAATTCAAAATGATAACAATATTAGCTTGCATTACATATACACACAAACACATACACATACACATGCACACACACATACACAAACCCCTCTCGACACAGGAAAAGTTTTATAGAAATCTAACCAATAAGCAAATAAAAATTGTCATTCTTTCACCAAGGCCACCAGATAAAGCACTAACTGAAAACTTGTCTCCCCTCTACCATGCTGGTAGTCATCTAGACAACAACCATCAATTCAACCAAAGCTGCTAAAGCAGTCTTTGTATATAGTACGTGTAGATCTACAACCACATACAAACATAAATATATCCATTCTGAAGTAATAACGTACAAGTTAACAAGATCTTAAACTACTTTCCATCACTTAGAGGATTTATGGGCCAGTTAAACTGGCTGGTTAGACTGAACATGGTGCCAATGAGAGCACAGTAAAAGATCCAGACCCTAGGTTCACCAAACAGATTTTCATGGAAAAATGTTCCTGTGACCCCAGGCAGCATCCATAAAACCTGTAAGTTATCTTTAAATATATGCTAATGGGAACTGACCAACTGCTATCACTGGGGGTAGGGTAGAGGTTTGGGGGGAAATAACAGTTGAGAGCCTGAGTCTCTATCATTTCTTCATAAAGACTGTCCAATATTGTAGACACTCAATAAATGCTTGCTTGAGTATACACTATAACATACAGGATTTCCAAAAGTTATAAAATAGTTTCTTATCTAAGATGGGGGAGGGAGACCCTTCCTTTGCCCCTGACAGAGCCCAAATTTATCCTCTAAAAAAGAATTCCTAAGGAATTCCATCTCTGTTCCCTGTAGTCACACATCCTCCCCATGTAGTCATTCTCAATCCTTTGCAATCAGGCTTTCTACCCAGATCTGTAGCTACTAAATTGATAAACTTTTTCTCAGGCCTCCTCCCTGTGCTTGAAATTGATCCCTTCTTGAAATTGTTGGCCATTACCCTGTGCTCCTAGATGTTTTCCTCCTTCAGTTGTCACAACAGTGCTGTTCCCTGATTATCTTCCGACTGATCTGCCTGCTCCTACTCAGTTTTCTATCATCATCATCATCACTGGCACTTATATAGTGCTTTAAAGTGGACAGAACTAGGTATCAAGGCAGTATCTTAACATGAGCCTCTCCCACCAGTCCCATGACAAAAGTGACATCTTTTACAGAAGAGGAAATTAAGGTTCAGAGAAGTTCCAATAACTTGTCTAATGTTACAAAGTAAGTCTCTAGGAAGTACAGTTTAAATGCAAAGTCTCCCTAACTCCCAGTATATTAATTTATTCAGAGGGCAACACTTAGTCATCATCCCTGGACCACCCCCAAAGTAAGGATGTAACACAAGGACCCCTTCTCTCCATATACACATCTCAAAAGCTCCCATGGTTCAACTACTATCTCTAGGCAAATGGCTCTCAAATCTGTATCTTGCTGTCTCCCCAGACCTGCAGTTAGCTATCATAAAACTATTTGCTGTATCTTTCTTCCTAGATGTACACTGGGTACCTCAATAGGTCCAAAACAGAATTCTTTATTATATTTCCTAAATCCACTCACCCTGTAAGTTTCTTAGGTTCATAACATAAGAGTCGTCCTTGACTCTCTCCCTCTGCAGGGAATAATTCAGTTTGACTAGAGAAAAGAATGCATTTGAGGAAATAACATGAGAGAAGGATGAAAACCAGATTCAATTCAATGCGGTGGGGGTGGGGGGGGAGGAAGACAAGGAAATCTGTTAACAACAAAGTCCAATCAGTTGCCAAATCTTATCAATTCGACCTCCCTAACATAACTCACTCATATTCCCTCCCCCCTACACTAACATAGCCATAGGTTGACATGATGATCAATTTATAGTAGATACTTAATAAATGCTTATTTCTTTCCTTTCCTCTAGTTTGTTTACCAGGCCTACAACTATCGATTAATTTTATTCATGCATGAATTCATCCATTTAACACCTGTCACCTGATAGACTCCTCACTAGACTCCCTGTCTCTGGTCTTTACACTCTCTAATTTATCCTCTATACAAATGCCAAAATAATCTTCCTAAGGCACAGAAATGACCAAGTTAATCCCCTGCTCAAAGACATCCAGTGGTTTCCCAATGCCAAAAGGAAAAAATACAAATTCCTCAAAATCTTCTACCACCTGGCTCCTGACTTCCTCTCTAGCCTAATTTCACATTACTAGAAATTCTACATTCCTCATAAACTAGGAGTATTTTCCTGATTCTCTCCAGCCTCCAGCCTAGAATTCATTATGGCTTCTGTTTTCTCTCTTAGAATCCCCACCTTTCTTAAAGGTTCAATTCGGTCACCACTATGGGAAGCCTTCTCTGATCTTGCCAGCTCAACTCTCCATAAACAGGTGGTTGGACACATGGCATCCCACCGTCCAGGAAGAATGAAAGCTCTTGAGGGCAGGGGCTATTCTGTTGCCATTGCATACCGAGAGCCTGTGTTTTACATGGAATATAAACTTAATAAAAGTTTAATTGAATTGTTAAATTAAGAGATAAATCACTTCTTGTGAACCACATCTATCTACTGTTTACTTGTGTATCGTGACTAAATAATACCAGGAAAACATCCAACTTGCCTTGCAGAAGGAAGGAAAAAGATGAAATCGCTGAAAATGGAAATTTAGAAATATTCTTCAATATATCAAGGAGACAAAATACATGAGCACGTTAGCAAAAATTATACTTGAAATGAACCCAGTAGCCTAATTTGAGGGTTTATTATGAGCACTAGATCAAGGCAATATGTAATTCAGCAAAAAAGGCCACAGGAACCCTTATCTTCTCCAGGCTAAAACAAAGACCACACCGAGTTCCTATTCCCCTGAAAACATTTCACCATGCAAACAGATATCCCTTGAGTTTTAGCACCTATGTTACACACATGCACCAATAAAACGATAATTAAAATAAAAGTTTTTATTAAAGGAACTTGGAAAATTTGTTCCAAATATTAAAATGACCCCCATACTACCATCTTAACCAATTTTTCTGACAATATACCACAACAAACAACCCCGGCACAATTACTCTTCCTTCCCCATCAACTCTCCCTAGAAGTTTTCACACCTACTTTCTAATCTGCCTATCAAAACCCTAATCATCCTTCATGGTCAAACTCAAATCCTACTCCAGCTCCCCATTGCCAGTGTTATTTCCATGAACTTTTACTGTCTATCCCTCTCCTATGAGGATGTCAAATATTCTGTTAACCTTATGATATAGTGGATGGAGAGCTGGTCTTGGAGGTCAGAAGTCATGATTCAAGTGTCATGTCAGACACATCCAAGCTACAGAACCACTCAATGCCCCTAAGGGAATTCTAAGGTCCTAAACTGTGGGGTACTTGCTGATCTGTATTGCTAGAGAAAGTTTCTTCACTGGCAGTTCCCTACATTAATGAAATCATAGGTCCAGTCCAAAATGAAGTAAAAAAATACAAAAATAAACAATAACAAGCATAAAAATCCTTATGTAAATATCAACAATTGCTATTCAGATAAGTATTTATTTCAGTCCTGAGAATAACTTGCTATGCAGCTAGGTAGCCCAGTACATAGATGGCTTGACCTGGATGGAGTCTCAGTTCAAATGCAGTCTCAGACATTTACCAGCTGGGTGATCCTGGGCAAGACATTTCACTTGTTTGCCTTAGTTTCCTCAACGGTAAAATATAAATAATAATTCATCTGCCTTCCAGGGTTGAAATAAGGATCAAATTAGATATTTGTAGAGTGCATAGCACAGTACCTAGCATATAGTAGGCACTTACTAAGTATGTGTTTCTTTCCTTTCCTATGGTTTGCTACCTATTCATTTTATTCATACATACATTCATTCATTCATTCAACATGTTATACATGCTTACTCTGCACAGAGAACTTTACTACACACTGGGAGAGGGCCCAGTTTTGAAGTGCACACTGTTTCCATGATTAGAACTTTGAGGAATTCATTTGAAATAGTTTATTAACATCTCAGCCTTCATCTACACAGAACATCTCTATCATGAAAGGAGAAGGGGCAGGATCAGGGGCCTTTTGTTTTCACCTGGTACAGCTCTTTCATTTCTCCAGAAGAGGTGGGGCCAAAGTGCACCCAGAAGGAGGTGATAGTAACACGGAAGCATTTAGAGGGCTCAGCTCAGGAATCTAAATTGCATTTAATTGTTAGGAGCAAAAGTTGGAAGAGTGGAGCACAGAGCCGCTGGTTACAGAAGGATTGCCTGAGGGATACCCAGTAATTAGAGCTGGTCCTGATTGCCCACACCGTGAGATCTCTTTTCAGAGAGAAAAATCTCTCATAAAGGAGGCTCTAAAATACTCAATGTGAACCCTAAAGAGCATATACTCTGCAGAAATCTCGGACTCAATTCATGCAGGCACAACTTTATCACCACCACCAGACATACCGGGCTATGTAGGTCTTTCAAATGTTCCAGGTGCATCATTTTGTTTCAATGCAAAAAAAAAAAAATCTATTAATAACCATATCAGATTTAAAACGGCGTTTTTCCTTTTTTAAAAATTCCTAAGGCTGGTATTTAATGATTTCTATCCTTAACCTGCAACTGCTCATTTTTAAAAATAGTAGCATTCAGTTCTCTCACTTGAGATGCTGAAGTCATTAATTTGTTGTTTTTTGACCAAGCCCTGGATTCCCCTGTTGTAGGAAACTCCCAGTTAGAAAGTTCCCTCAACCAATGCATCTCTACCACTGTCTTGGAGAACTGGAGCACTGAGATCTTAAGTCAGTCAGTCACCAACCATTTATTAAGCCCCTGCTACGTGCCAGGCATGGGAGCACAGAAACCTGAACGTGACTGAAAAAAACAACCACAAATGTGCCAGGCACTGTGCTAAACTGGAGGGAAACAAAGAAAGGCAGAAATCTTAGCCATTAAATAAGTATACCCCAAACACAGTGCCTAATAATTCCAGTAATTCATGTTATTTCTTAAGGCTGCTTTGTTATTGCTTGGGAAAAACACACAGCTACATTCATTCGCCAGTTGGCTCTTTTAGGTTTCCATCATGGATTTCCCATTTGTCTTCTACAATTCAGATTTTAAAAAGAGGAAATTAAAAATATTTCATTAATAACTCTCTCTGATCACAATGAGCAGGCATGATTCCCAAAAAGAAATGCTGAAGCATGCTATCAATCTCCAAAAAAAAAGACCGAGAACTAAACATGCAGAAACTCATTTTTTGGACTTGGACAAAGTAGAAACTGTTTTGCTTGATTATACATATACATATATGTGTGTTATAAGAGTTTTATTTTTCTTTTTATTCCCTGGCCCCCTTTGGGTAGAAGGTGGGAGACAGAGAGAAAGTAAATGCTTGTTAACTGGTAAAATAAAAGTCAATTTTAAAAGGAGGCAGTTAGACAAGAAACAGGATTGAGTTGACTGGTCCAGATGTGGCCATAATGAGGTCCCCCTTACCTTCTCACAGTCTCACGGAACTCCCCATAAGCACAATTTACAATTAAACTTAATAAAACTCCCACCACAAAGCCAACACAATTGGATTGCCTCCATTTGCCTTCCGTCCAGTTTGTTAATGTGCCAGTTTGCCCACTCCCCCAAATTGCAGGTCGCCTTCCCATGCCAAACTCACCCAGTGGTGCAGCGGCTGCTGTGGCTGCTGCTGCTGCTCCCTGGGATTCTGCCTGATCATTCTTCTGCTCTCCACAGTTAAAGTAAACAGCTTCATAGCCTCTGTCCCTGGGACTGCTTTGCTTTTAAAGATGGCTTGTTTTTAAAAGTGAGAGACCCATGCAGCAGCTTCTTAAGCTGCTGCTCTTTCAAAGGCAGCTGACACACAGTGGGGCAGCCCCAGCAGTGCTTGCCCCTCAGGTGGGAGAGGCAGAGACCTTTGATAATTATGCCTCCAAAAGCACAGGCGCCCTTTCAAGATTTTTTTTTTTATGGGCAAAGGAAATGCCCTACTTTGACCCCTTCATATAGGAAGCCCCAAAGAAAAGTTCAATTAAGTGAAGACTGAAAGGGCTCTTTATGGTGAAATGGGGCCCCCAGTTGCAGACCCATTACTGAGCCAACATACATATATATCCATTTCTCCAGGAGCTCGTCAAAGTCACTCAAAGGGATGCAATAAACTCCAGGCAAAGCGACAATATTACTGAATATCACTGCTCCATCTGATACAAATTACCCTGATTTCTTTCCCCAGTACATGTACAGTCCTGAAGAAGGGCCAGGGGCTTCTCTGGGCCACCTAACTGCAGGATGCCACAGTAACAGCATATGTGAAATACAAAATGCCTTCAAGCAGAGAAAGGGGGAAGGGAAGGTAAATTTTCCATCTGACTGAAATTACCGATTGGGTTGGCACACGAGGCTGTATTACTAGGATTTCAATCCACTTCAGGAATGCTGACCACAGGGAAATCAATTTAAAAAAAAAAATCAGAACACTGTGGTTTCTTCAGGTTTCAGTTATCCAAAAAAGAAAAAACTATTTAATTTTGTCCAGCAAACACTGCCCAAGTAATGGGTCATTATCGAGTAGTAATCTAAACAGCTCTCATACTTGCCATTCGATAACGGTGTTTTGGAAAGCACTAAAAAGATTATGCAGGAATGCTCATTCATATTTTTCTTCCTTCCCTAACTCAAACAAGCAAATCAGGCATATTTTGAAATCATAGCACAAAAAGGTGATTATTTTCAACAGAGAGCAATGTTACCTAGATGCTAGGGAAAGTATCCCAAACAAGGCAAGTAATTTATGGTCCCCTGTATTCTGAGCTGGTCAGACCACATCTGAGTATCATGTTCGGTTCTGGGCACCACATTTGAGAAGGGACGTTGACAAACTGGAGCACATCCAGGGCCACAATGAGGCTGGGGAAACGCAGAATGGTCTAAAGGTCTAGAAAGTGTTATCCTGGCATTTTCTTTGCCCAACACTTAGGTTTGTCCATTTTGATCGTGGACCATGCCCCAGCTCCAATTAACTGAGGCACTGCAATTTAGAAATGCCTTCTTAAGGAGGAAAAGAAGTTGGCATAGGAGGCAAGCGCCAGAAAACATTAGGGTAGTGTAGCTTAGGTTAAAAATGTGACATTATTTTGAAGCTTTCATAATCAACCCTAAATTAGTAGTCCTGTGAACGCTAAACCTCCCTTAGTATGGCTGCCTATCTCTTTAATTTATATTCTCATGCCAAAGTTCATTGACATAAGTTTGAAAAATCACAGAGGATCATTTGGGTAAAAATAGGTGCCATGTTTCAAGATGGCAAACAGTCATACATAGAACCCAAGATGGATTTTAATAATATTTATACAAACTATGTAATGGAGAATTGGGGGAAGAAGGGAAGATGCCAAAGCTCTTTTTCTGTTCTTTCTTTCATATATGCAGTGTTCTTATTTATAGATGTTTTGTCAAGTTCAAAATAATAAAATTCAAAATTTAAATTAATAGCCTTTACTAAGGTACTGAATTTGGTCAAAATTAATTCAATCTATGTTATCATGGAACAAACCACACAGGGAGAAGGAGCAGGGAATAATGATGTCATTCCTTATTACAACCTATCCAGCAACAAACAGAAATATTCTACAGGGAAATAAAAGATCTAGCAATTTCACATGAGACTTCATGCAAGGTTCGGATCTTCACCATCAATAGCCACAGGGCGGAGCAACAAGTTCCAAAATAAGAGTTTAGCTGTGAAGCCCAGCTCTGCTCTTTGTCCCAGTTCTGTGACTTTGTGAAAGTCATTTAATAACTCTGAAGTTGACCACATTGGAAAAATACAGCTACACTTACACTTACAAGGATCAGATGAAATAATGGACAAGAAAGGGCTTTGTAAGCGTAGAGACAGCTAAGGATAGTACTATGGTCACCCTTCCAGTCTGCATTAAATTAACCTTCCTGAAAATTCAGTAATATCCAGAGAAAAAACTAATTCATTTATAGATTTTGGCTCTCTACTCTTGGATTGAATCTACTGGATTCAGTTTGGGGAGCCCAGGGATCATACTGAGTTATCTGCAGTCAGTGAAGTCTATAGATTAGGTTGGAGAGAGTTTTGTGAAGTCTTTAAATTCACTAAATGGATCCTTTATAAAATAAGGAGGTTGTATCAGTTTTCTCAGATTGCTTCCAGCTCTACAAGCCTATACGCCCATGATTCTGAAAAGTTGTATTCGTATAATGAGCTGGATAAAAATTGATCAAGGCTAGGGGGCAATTTCCTTCAGACCACCTAAATTGTTTGGATTAATTTAAATAAACAATGCTGAATCTAATTAAATGCCCATTATTTTAGCTAATGTGTTTTGAGTGTCTACTACACACACTCAGAACATTGTGTCTTGGGATGCTATAAACAGGAGACCATAACACAGCCAAAGAAATACCGTTTTTCTTATTAAAACTCTTGGAGATATTTTTCATATTTATTCAGACATCTATTAAACCTCTATTCTATGCAAGGAATTATGCTACATGGTACAGAATACAAAGATTAATCCCCTCAAAGAGCTTATAAATAGAGAAGTAGAAGAAAAATATATGTAGAAGTATTTTCAAGAGGACCATTCAACAGAACTTGGAGTCAGAACAGAGTCAGACACAACTAGAATTCTCTCCTTCACATTTAATAAATAGGAGGTGATTCAGGGGCAAGTAAGTGGTACAGTAGATGGAGCCCCAGGCCTGGAGTCAGGAAGACTCAACTTCTTGAGTTCAAATCTGGCCTCGGCTTGGGGTCCCTGGGCAAGCACTTAACCCTGTTTGCCTCAGTTTCCTCATCTATAAAAAATGAGCTGGAGAAGGAAATGGCAAACCTCTCCAGTATCTTTGCCAAGACACCCACAAAATGGAGTCACAGAGAGTTGAATATGACTGAAACAAATCGAAAACAAAATGATCATGGACAAATCACTTGACCTTTCTGAGTCTCATCAGGAAAAAGTGGCATTAACAATAACTATGAGGGTTATTTCCCAGGGTTGTTGTGATTAAATAATAACTCAAGCAAAGTTTACCATCCTCAAGGCATATCTCAATTATTCCTATTAAAAAGGTAAGTACAAAGGGAAAGACTGAACAAAGAGCTGTGAAAACTTCAGGAGTAATCAGGATTGGGGGAGTCTTCGGGAAGGATACGGCATGTACAGTAGATCGGGAAGGATGGGAAAGATTCTGTCACATGAAAATAGCCTATCAAAAGTTGTCCCTATCACTTCACCTGTTTAGTGCTTTCATGTCTATTTAAGTCACATAACATACAAGAAAAGTTCCAATTTCGTGTTAAAGAGATCCAAATCCTACTAAAGAGAATGATACCGATTTTGCTTCAAGAATGGCTCGATCAATCTAATTTAAACTAAAGCATTTTAGTGTTGTAGTTTAGTTCTATGAATAGTTTCCATGTGACACAGTGAACTTCAACAAGGTATTTCAAAATATTCTCCACATAGTAACTGAATTCTCTGGCATTTTCTAGAGTTCAAAGCATTACGGAACCAAAGGATTGTTTTGCAAGAGATAGAAAGGAAAGAAAAAGGCAAAGATAAATGGATACTTTTAGGAATAAAGAACAGTAGTGTTCTTTAGAGTTCATTCTTGGGACCAGTTCCATTTTTTGCAACTTTCCACAAATGATTTGAAATTCAAATTACAAACTAAGGTCCCTAAATTTACTCACAACACCAAGATCTTCTAACTAGTGAAATTTATCAACTTAACAAAGACAAACTAAAATATAGAATCATGACAGATGAGCTTCCCTATGGATAAATAGTAGGGAAAGATAGCTAAACTATACTTATATACTATTATGGGTGATGAGCAAAAAGTAACAGCCTAGGAAGTGAATCTCTAAGTTATTATAGATTCTACTTAAATGAATCAAGTTATTCATTCCTACAGCTTAAAAGGTCAGGAAAATGCCTTGTTACATTTGTAAAAGTAATTTACAGTTGAAGATGATCTTGAGCCTTCCAGACTATAAGTACTATCTGCAATTCTAATCTCCAGTACTTCAAAGAAATATAAAGACCTAATCAACATAATTTTCCTTTTCATCCTAACCCAGTCATGCCCTATTTTCCTTCTAAAATGAGGACAACTGTATTAGTATTCTATATTCCTTCAAATCACCACCACTATTATGGGCAAACACATTTGATCACCATCAATATATTTAGAGTACCTGTCTATCTTGTCTTTAATTCACTTTGTGGACATCTGGATGATGTCCAAGGGGATGTTCTCTATAAAGAAGATCAAGCAAATAGTAAATACAGTGGAAAAAACAATGGACTTGAATTCTGCCACTTACTAGGTGGGCAACTCAGTGATACAGTGGATGAAGTACCAGGTTTAGAGTCAGGAAGGTCTAAGTTCAAATCCAGCTCAGATACTTACTATGTGACCCTAGACAAGTCATTGTTTGCTCCAGTTTCCTCAACTATAACATGAGCAGAAGAAGAAAATGGCAAACTACTCTAGTATCTTTGCCAAGAAAACCCTAAACCACAAAAGGTCCCACATGACTGGAAACAATTAAAGAAACAACAAAAGTTTCTTGGGGTAGGGGGACGGGAGAGAAAAGGAGAAAATCTGGAACTCAAAATCTTATGGAAGTGAATGTTTAAAGCTACAAATAAATAAATAAATTTTTAAAAAATTTAAAAAAAAAACACAATTTACTAGGCTTGTGACATTGGGTAAGTCACTTAATCTATCTGGGCCTTCATTTGCTCCACTATTCAAAATAAAAAATTAAATGCTAGCTCCAAATCTCTGATGCTTTGGATCTCTAATACAGCTCCCATACTATGAATTCTGTCTAAAACTCTAAATAAAACAAATTTACAGTATGCAGTCTTCAAAGAAATAACACCAATGTAGAGAATTATAATACATAATATTAGAGAGCTACAAATTAAATGCTACGTGACATCTAAGAGACCATGTGAAGAGGTTTCTTCTGCCTTTTCTCAATGATCCATGTTAATGTTCATCAATCCCTATTCTTAAGAAATTCTTTTCCCTACAACAGTGCCTCATAGCTGTAATTATGTGTACCCAGGACATACTTCTTAGACAGAAATTTCTTTATATTCAGTATAGATAATGCAAATGGTATATTAGATTCTTCATATATTAAGGAAAAGATCTTTATTAAAAGGGAAAACCAGGGAAGTTTTTAGGAGTTATCGTTTGCGTTTGGCTCTAAAATACAGATGGAAATTCAGCAGAAAAAAAAAGAGATGACATTCCAGGCTCAAGGAAAGGCATGAGGCAAAGCATGAACAAAGAGCATTTACGGAAATAACTAGGTAAGGATGGAAATGAGAAATGGTATTAGATTGTGAAGGAACTTGAATACCAAGCAAAAAAGAAAAACTGACTTATATTTGGTAAGATATAGGGAACTACTGAAAATTTTTAATAAAGTGAAAAGATCAGATCTATGCATAGGAAAGATTATCCTGGCTTCTATGAGAGGTAGATGTGAGAAGAAAAAGAATAAGGGGCAGGAAGTCCTGAAAAGTGGCCACTGTCACCATCTTGGGATTTGGTATCTAGTTCCTCTCCTGTAACAAACATCTAAAGGATTCAGGATTTTCATGAGGTTTTCAGGATATAAGCACCATACTGCTTCTAGAGAGCAAAGATTTATGATCCATTTCAATGGGCTTACATTTATCTCTTGGCTGGATTTTTACTGATCCGCCCTCTACTTCATTTCTTGAGTTACTCTTTGTAGAAGCTTAAGTTTGTTAACTTCCTTAAGGAATTACAATGAAGGCTGCATATGACTAAATATCAGTTCTAAGGAAAGACAGTTGTTGATATTGACATCCTGGGCACTCTTTCTGTTCTATGATTCTTTGAAATATAAGATAGGTAATGACTGGTTGTGTATGAATGAGTACAGGAGGGAAAGATCAGAGTTATAGTAAATAGTGATATGCCCATGAAATAGTACTATGAAGTGCTATTTTTAAAAATTTTAAGATACACATGGCATGGTGGAAACATTGAGTCAATCCTTCCATCCTTCCAATATACTGAGCATAGACCAGTTTATTCCTACTTCTACATCTAGTTCTGGGTTACACAAACTAAAAGGTACCTTAAAGATGCCTAAAAGAGCTTAAAAAATGAAGAAAAGGTTTGAGAAAACAAGCTGTAACAAAAAGTTTTAAAAAAATGAGATCATTTACCTTTGGGAAGAGAATGATGAAGGCTCAGTTATCTAATGAAATATTGTATCATCTCTGTTAGATGTTGGACACATTGAGAACAGAAAGATCCTTTGTATAAGAATTTTTTAAAGTTATGAAACATGCAGTTCATAATCACAGCTGGGCTTGGTCAAAAAATAGTTTCTAGTGCACTAAGCTTATTAATTTAACAAGTATTAGTTATGTACCAGTAGGATGTCTGTGTGCAACCTAAGTCCTTAGAAAGAGAAATGTGTGCAAAAATGATAAAGATTCGCTATATAGGAGTTTATAATCTATTCAAAGGAAAGTCACATTGTAGGGTCAATAAAACTATTTTCTGTTGGCCAACTTCAAAAATTCATTGCTGTTCCATTCTTTTCAACCCCCAACAAAATAGTGAAGAATATAATACGCCATTTGCATTATCTATACTTCATACAAAGAAATTTCTATCTAAGAAATATGTCCTGGGTACACGTAATTATAGCTAAGAGGCACTACTGTGGGGGGAAGAATTTCTTAAGAACAGAAATTGATGAACATTAAAATGGGTCACTGAGAAAGGAGGAAGAAGTCTCTTCACATGATTTCTCAGAAGGAAATAGATTTCCTATTTCTCTGGGATGTTTAAAATATGAAAAGATAAACTTTCCCTGGGTTCGTTCCAGTCTTATAATTCTTCTTCTTAGAGTAGTCTTACAAGGCTCCTACAAATGGCAACACTCTTGGAATCCTACCTGTAACTCTACATAACTCCAAGCAAATCATAGACATAAGTTGTACTCTTTTTTTTTTTTAATAACTTGAGACTGTTAACCAAAAGATTTGATATAAACCAAGAAGGAAAGTAGTCACCTGTCAAACACACATAATGTTATATTATTCTAATAGTCAATAATATTATATGGTTTTCTTGGGAATACTGGAAGCCCAAGAACATCGATGATCTATTGAGATGAGTATGTTAAAATTATAGGTCAAAGAGGACCAGCTGCAACTTGGATACTTTAAACTCAGAACCACTGAATCCCAGGGGTTGGAAAAGAACTCAAAGACTTCAGATGAAGCATGATAAACCATATCTTATCAAAAATCATGTCTACAATCATGGCTATAACTAGGAATCCTTGGGGAAATTCATTTGAGGCAGCCATGTGACACAGTGGAAAGAACACTAGATCAGAATTTAGGGAGACCTGAATTCAAATCCAGACTCAAGAACTTTACTGTGTGACCCTCAGTAAATCACTTACCCTCACTCTGCCTCAGTTTCCTCAAGTGTAAGTTTGGGATACCTACCTTTCAGGGATGTTGTAAGGATAAAATGAGATTATATTTGTAAAGTACTTTTGCAACCTGTACCTATATAAATGCTACTGCTGCTAATGAAAGTGATCATGAGGATGATGTTAAGGAGGATGCTGATGAAATGTAACTGAAGTGGGACAGAATATGCTTCAGATGCAATTCTGACAGAAAAGGGGGCACCCTCTTCACCTTAGAGAGTCTGTCTTTGCTCATACAGGGAGTGGGAAAAGATTGAAGGAAACTGGAATCACTTGAGAGGTCCATGCCTAGTCCCCATGCACTTTTAACTACTCCTTCAATGAGCACACTGGAAGGCAATGAACAGACCAGTACCATAGGAAAAAAACAACCCCTTCTATGTCATTGCCTTGTGCAGAGCCCACCATCCATGTTAATTTCAATATTGTCTACAATGTAGGTAGAAGGGAAACATTCATTTTTTTTTCTTGGAAATATCTAATGAGAAGGAACCTACTACTTCATAAAAAAGACCATTCCAATCTCAGATAGCATTAATTTGGGGGAATGACATGATCTCAAGGTTCTGCACTGACTTAGTGCGCCCTTCTTTTACTCACATTTCATGTGTTTGAATGTATTCTTCTGAGGTATTTTATTGCTGAATTTTTGGGGGGCTGGTTTTTTGTTTTGCTTTGAGGGGTTTTTTGTTTGTGTTGCCTTTTGTCTCCCCAAAATGTCTGGATCTCTACTATGATAGCCTTCTTCCTATATTTAGCCACTCTCTGGCTTCTAGTAGAATTGTTCTTTGCAGTTTAATGATCTTTTGATTACATTTGTAAGACTTCAGTCAAAAACATTCTGGCCAGCCCTTATTAAGTATACTCCCCTCCCTGCTCATCAACCTATCATTCCTGTATTTTAAGCCATGGTTCACAACACTCAAATCCTCCTTCTCATTAAGGACTATTCATGTTCCAAATCTTCATCCAGCAGCAGTGACTACAACACCACCTGTGACCTTAAATTCTTTTTCAATTTGTTGTTCAAATCTTCATAATCTCAATTCCCTGTATGACCCCAAAGCTGGCTTACAATGGTATATGTTTTTTATTCCTACTAACCTATAAAGCTCCCCCAAATCTTAGAAGTGATTTATGAAGATTAACTTCATCATCCAAATG
This sequence comes from Potorous gilbertii, assembly GCA_028658325.1. NCBI lineage: Eukaryota > Metazoa > Chordata > Mammalia > Diprotodontia > Potoroidae > Potorous > Potorous gilbertii. The sequence goes on along the minus strand of CM053772.1, from coordinate 65,104,206 downwards.
CTACATCTTTCTGAGTCAAGTGACCCACAGTAAAAAACATTTTCAGTTCATATCTTTTTTTCAAGATCAGCCTTTTCTGGTTAATTTAGACAAAGAAATTAGCACCAACTCTGTAAGATTAAATGTTTTTCTTTTTTTTTCTTATCTTCCCTAAATTCTAAATATAGTTTTACTTCTTTAAGGATGGGAAAATCAATCCTATGATTTCATGGATGGAGGGAATACCTATTTGAGGAAAGTCCATCTACTAAAAGCAATCAGCACCTTCTCTGAATTTATAATCTTAGACGGTTGTGTAGAGGACATAGAGTTTAAGTGCCCTGCCCAAAATGACATAGCTTCTATCTTAGATAGGCAGGACTTAAATCGAGCTCTTCTTGGGAAACTTTCTATCCACTCAGAGAAATAGAAAAGTATGAAAATTTCCTTCAAATAGTGTCTTACTTAAAAAGCAACAAATTCCATGGGAAAAACTCCAGATTGCAGATTCTATCCTTTTAGAATGGAAAAATAAAAATAAGATTTCAAAAAAATTTAGAAAACGCTTGCCCAGTTTGCATTTTTGCAAGATCCATTATTCTAAACAATGGAAAGAACTAAGCCAAAAACTTTTTGACAAGTCCTGATCAAAGAAGGACCTAAATGATCCTAAATCTTAAAAACCTAAAACTTAAAAGGTTTTTTTCATGGGAAAAATAAGTAACCTACTCATCTTTTTCCAGAGGAAAAAAAAAATAAGCAAAAAACTGCATGCCTGTAGCTGTCACTACACGAAGGCATTTCTAATTACAGTGTGACCAATCTCAGAATGATGATTCCCATCTGACTGGCCAATACTAACTTTTATCTTCAGATTCTCTGAAATCAGGAAAGTAAGGAGGAAAATGTATTCTGTGATTTCATTCTGATTGAACTTTTCTTTGCATAATAAACCAAATACGAGGAGATAGACAATTTCTATGGTGATCATCACCAGCAGTTGAAGGCTAATATTACCTTTCTTCTAATCACTTTGGTAAATACTGATCATATCACAGTACTGTACTCTTCCAATTTCATCCATTCACATGAACTATTCTCCACACCAGAACTCAAAGCCAATGTATGTCCACTTGCTACAACTGATCTTTTCCTGACTTTTCCAAGTCAAATATGTGATGTTGAAAACTGCTTCTTCTCCAATTACCCTCTGGTTGAAAATGACCTTCCCCAGACTCAATTTTTCCTACAGCATTTTGTCTGGCTCTTAATTTCTATTACCACATTTCACCTCATTTCATTTTTATTTGAGTATATATCATATACTCCCCCTCCTCCATAAAATGCAAACTGCTTAAAGGTAGGGGGATTTTTTTCCCCTTTGTATCCACAGCATCAAGTGGTACCTTGTCTGTTTTACAGTAGCTGATTAGTAAATGCTTAACAGAATATAATACCAGTATATAGATGAATCTCCCCTTGAAGTGAATAGCAATGTATGTAACACCTATGAGTAACTTTTTAAATAGAGAGCATCAGTTCTTATATACGCTATAACTAAAAGGTGATGCGTTAATAAAGCAGAGCCTACCCCTGCAGAAGAATGCCATCTCCTTTCATGCAGCCTTCTTTGAAGGATATTCCATTTCCCCAAAGACATGCCTTTACTCAAAACCATTTTAGGAATTATCTTTTGTAACCGACAAAACATTTCTTCTAATTATATTCAATACTGACCAGCCTTCATCCTTAGAAGGAGGCTGATCTTTTGAAGTCACATTCAGAGAATAAGATGGGTAATAAGGTTAAATCATATGATTTGGATCAAAACTAATTTATGACTATGGAGTTCTGAAACATGTCTCACAGCCCAGGCCACAGCATCAGTTTATCATGTTGAAGTTGGGCTGGAGCTGAGACTTGATCTAATTCTACAGCAATGTCATTGTTTGGAGGTTAATCCCAAAACAGAATTCCAAAGACCTTTTAAGTAAAGGTAAGAGCCTCAAAATTAACATGATACAAGTCTTTGGTAGGCGAGCATGAGAAGGATAGAGAAATCAATGCTTAATGAATTTTGGATGAAATACAATCAGAATGTGGAAACTTTCATGTAATTGTTTAAAAGAAACACATCCTAGTTACCTAGTCTAACATCCATGAAAACAAGGAAGTTTCATAAACCACAGTAAGTTTCCATTCTAACAATTTCCCTCCTTCTTTTCCTATCACTGGATTCACTCATTCTGAAGTTTGAAAAGAAAATCAAGGCAAATGACCTCCCATTAAAGGAAGATATTTCTTTCTTTCTACTTCAAAGCAATAATTATGTAAAGAAAGCACTTTAAAATTGCCAGGGTAAAGTATTCAAATAAAGTAGTAGCCAGTAGCTGCTTTCCACTAGTTCAGGTGGTAGTAAGAGGTAAAATGAATCCTTACCTCTGTATATATGCTAACTGGCTATATTTTAGTCCCTCACTCTAACATCTATGTCTTACTTTCTATCACTGTTCTATCTGTTGGAGTTTGGGGGGATAGGATCTTATTAAATCAACATTCAGAGAGACCATAGTAATAAATACAGGACAATAAATACAGGTATAACCTACACTAAGACTTTTGGGAAACCCTGTACTGACACTACATTTGGAATCTCCCTCAGACTCTTCAAAAGGAACCTATCAAGATGCCAACCCCTTTCCATTGAGAGGGAAGTAAAGTGCCAAGCTTGTGCCAGTATTCTCCATTTTTTTTTTCCAATTTGACAAACATTTATCAGGCATCAACTACATGCAAAGCCTATATTGACCCTGAGGGAGATACAAAGCTTAGCTCTAGCCCTATAGTAGACTCCTATAAACTACTTCCATGTCCTCTCTACTGGGATTTTCTTGCTCTATCGGAGTCATCTCGCCTTTTCCAATTCCATGCCATTAGAGCCCTTGGGCCCCCTAACCCTCTCTCTATTCTCTCACCCTAATCCATTTTCATTACATGCTGATTAACCCATATCTGTTATGGTTCTATAATCCTAACTTTAATTCGAGTGCAGCAGTGAGACAAAAGTACAGTTAAGTTATAAATTATATAAGCTATAAGACATAAAGTTATGATACATGCATTAAAAAGGCACAAGCAAGGTGGCACATGAGGCCATGGGAGAAGGTGGATTATTGCTCAGGGGGTATGAGGAAGCACCTGAACTGATGAGCTTACAGATGCACTGTAAGTTAGCACTACTAACATATTAAAGTCTGAGGACATCTTAGCAATGACAATGGGAAATGTCACATTTCATTTTTCACCCATCCCAGAGGGAGATAACTAAGTCCTGTTCTGGAAGAGGAGACAAAGTGGTCCTGCCACTCATGACCAATGGGACCTTGGACAAATTGCTTACCTATTAGTGACTCTGAACTTCAATTTCCTCATTCGTAAAATAAAAGATCCCACTAAATGAGGGTTTGTGTATTTTTAATGTCGTGTGTGTGTATAAAACTGTACAACTAGATCCCAAACAGAGCAAATAATAATTCTCCATATTTGAATACAACTATTCAAAGTTACAACTACATGAAATATGGTAAAACTATCCAACCAAATGGAAATATGCAGTGAGAATCTGAACAATGTGACCGGAAGGGATTCTTTATTGGCACTAATCAGAACCTAGCTGTATTTCCAAATTATTGGCTTCCTTTGTAATCCTATTTATTTCATTTTATGCATTTAAAACATTTTTGTAAAAAAGGGATCAATAGGTTTCACCAGCCTGCCCAAACAAGCAATAGAACAGATGTTCCCCAAAGCTCCATTCATCTCTAGCTGGTATGCTTTCCTTTGACAGTCAGACAGCTTGACTTTGGTTAACTGAGTGGGAAGCTTTCAGTGGCTGGAAAAATTGGCTGAAAAACCAGTACCTTCATTGGCTATATATTATAAAAAAGGGAGTTCATTTGCTTAAGAAACTCTTATCAAAGATCAGAATTTCCTCCTGTCATCTCTCCCAAGCACTCATTGTCAATAGCAAATGTCAGCTTACTATAAATAGAAATGAACAGTACTAGGAGAAAAATCTTAATATCTGTGACTTTCTGCAGCCCTTGGCTTCTTTGGACATCAGGAAGAACAGAAAACTCTTAGCTTGTGGGGGGAGCAAAGAAAATTTTAAAAATAATATACAGTACACAAAAAAATCAGTCTCATTACTCCTACCTTCCACCCTAACACTGACAATGTTTTTATGTCTTCTAGCACTATTCAGCTTAGCTACCTTCTTGAAACCCCAAATGACTTTTTTGGAAATAAAAATCTTATGATCCTTGCCTTCTCCTCTATCCCCTCCCTCAAAAGGGCAATTAACAGCAAGGAATGTATTTCAAAGTACTGTAGGATTCGATAGAACACATAGGATCAATCATTTGTAAGTCAGTGTGTCTTGATCTCAGTTTCTTCATGTGCAAAATTGAAATAATAATATTTAACTGACCACCTCGAAAGACAATTATAAGGACAGTGCTTTATTTACGTTAAAACCCTACAGAAATGGGAGTTACTAAATTAGGCTAAAGTTGACATTATTAAAAGGTACGTTTCAAGCAGGGACAATAAGTATATGGTCTCCTAAGAAGGCCACTTGGGACTAGAAAACAAGATTGGGAGGGATTGAAAATACAAATAATGCTATGTTTTAAAACACAAACTTTTAATAATAGCTAATGTCTGCAGCAGAACTTCTTTGCCTTATTTGAAATCCACCTCCTTTTTAAGGTTTACAAAGTGTTTTGTAGACATGAACTCAGTTTAAAATTTCTACTGCTGTGACGTCTATCCTAAAGAAACAAACGCAAAGCAAAAGTTAAGACATGATCAAAAAAACACAGCAGGCCCTTTTCTTGACCAAGATGTGAGTGGATTAATCAATCACTCTCCATCCAACATTTGACAAAGCATCCCTTAGAGGGACCCTACCCTTTCATTACTTCCTGGTTTATTTTTTTTTCCTAGACCAAAAAATGTTCTGCCTCTTCCTCCTCTGACCTGCAAATGGAAATTGCTGGATTGCTCCTGGATTATCAGGTCCAGCACCCTTTCCAAGAAGTGCCAATGTACCATCCAAGGATATGGTGGCCATTCTAAACATGAAGTTTTACAATCTGATGGGCCCCATCTTCCTCTGCTCCTTACCTCTAAATTCCTACTATTAAATTCACTAATATATGAAACAACAAAGACATTGACCTTGGAAGGCCCCAGTCAAAATACATATTACCTGAGAACAGCCTGCTACTCTATTTCATTAGCACCCTGGAGAGAGTATTTTATTAGAGAAGCTGGTTGTCAACTCAGGCCCTTAGGGAACAGGTAACATTTAAGAGCAGGAAAGGAGCAACTAGGCAACAGATGAATAGGGATAACATGAGAGTACAGGAGGGTGAGCTAAAACTATTGTGGTTCCTAGGGTGTGTGGGGAAACAGACTCAAAGAGGTATTCAAAAGGAAGGAGCCAAGGAAGATCATTCTACTTCCTCCATAATTCTACCAGAGGTAGCTGCTTTCACACCAAATGTTTGTAAATGCTGCTTTTTCATGTTAAATATGAAGAGTCTCTCCATTTATGTTGGAATTATAAACAAGAACTATAATAAGGGCAAAGAGGATTTAGTCAGAGTGTGCTCTGGGATATGTTCTGGGAAGTTGTCAATCAATAAGCAATGTGCTATGCTAAGTGCTGGGAATAAATGCAAAAAGATGCAAAAGGTAGTCCTTTACTCAAGGATCTTACAACCTAATGGGGGAAATAACATGAGAGCAAATATATACAAACAAGTTATTTAATTTTTTTAATAATTTAAATATAAATTAATTTTTTTAATTTTTTAAAAATTTAAAATAAAGAGGGAAGCACTACAGCTAAAAGGAATAGGAAAACTTCCAGTAACAGATGGGATTTTAGTTGAAGTTGAAAGCAGCTAGGGAAGAAAATAAATGCATTTGAGACAAGGGAGAAAGGTATGGGGGACAACCAGAGGTAATGCCCGGAGTTAAGTGTGGAATGAATGAATGACGAAAGGAATGGATTTCTAAATGGGGCATATGGCCCCCTCATTAGAAGGTTAGTCACCAATATTTTTTTTGCAGGGAAGAGGGGTGCACAAATCATGAAAGTAGGTCATGTTAGTGGAAAAAACTCCAATGAAGTAATAGATTTGTGGAATTCTTAAAGAAATAAATTCCTGTTTATCCTAAACTCTGACAGAGGGAGTGGGGAAGAGAATGTCACACTAAGTGAGCAAGAAGATTAAATTTATAAAGAATTTCAAAAGCAGAACAAAACTGTCATCCTTAACAGAAATACCCATAATAGATTTCATGAAATGCACAAGAAGCAGGATGATATGGGAGAAAAACTGTTGGACTCAGAGAAGAGAGGGGAGAAGGAAGGAGAGGGAGAGAGAGAAAGGGTTCTCATTGGTGAATAGCCATACAAACCTGGACTAGTTTATTTATGTTTTCTGAACCTCTTTTGTTTAAATGGAGAACATAATCTCAGTACAACCTAAGCCAGTTCAGTTTCCTGGCATGGCACTGGTAGACTGTCCATGTTTCACAAGCATCTAACAATGTGGTCAGTGCAATGGCTCTGTAGACCTTTAATTTGGTAGTCAGTCTAATATCTCTTCTCTCCCAAACACTGAGCTAGCTCTGGCAATGCGTACGTCAACCTCATTTTCAATATGTACATCCCTGGAAAGTACACTACACCAAGGTAGGTGAACTTATCCACAGCATTCAAAACTTCTCCATTTGTTGTAACTGATGGTTCCATGTATGGATGATGTGGTGGTGGCTGGTGAAGCACCTGGGTTTTTTTGGTGTTAATTATTCGGCCAAAATTAGCACAGGCAGCAGAGAACTGATCCATACTTTGTTGCATCTCAGCTTCAGAGGCTGCATTGAGTACATAATCATCTGCAAACAGAAAATCATGCACTGTCTTAGGAAGATTCTGAGGATCACCTGGCAGGATAAGGTGCCAGACACTAAAGTCCTTGCTCGAGCTGAACTGCCAAAGTATTCAAACTATGCTTCGGAGGGCGCAACTCCAATGGGAGGGCCATGTTGTTTGAATGCAAAATATATGCTTGTCAAAAAGAATTTGATGGAGAACTTGCACAGGGCAGGTGATCACATGGTGGTCAGAAGAAATGATACAAGGACACTCTCAAGGTCTCTCTCAAGAACTTTGGATTTGACTGAGAGAGACCTTGAGAGTGTCCTTGTATCATTTCTTCTGACTATTTTATGCAGAACTTACATGGGGCAGGCAATCACATGGGGGCCAGAATAAATGATACAAAGACACTCTCAAGGATTCTCTCAAGAACTTTGTATTTGATTGTATGACATGGGAGACACTGGCACAGGACTGCTCAGCATGGCGTGTCCACATAAGGAAAGGTGATGTCATTTTGGTCGTCTTTGAAGATGAAGGACAACAACCAACAACCTAAGCCATGGGATTGATGTAAGGAGAGTTTCAAAGTGTTATATGTAAGTCTTAAAATATTAGGGGAATATGAGCTATAATAATTTGTACAAATGAGCAATTCCACATGTTACATAATCAAAGAGTAAGTTTCATCAATATGATAGATACCACATTCCATTTCACTACAGTGTATTTTAAAAACATAAATTTCTTCCAATGTGATTGATATATTAAGAAATATTTGAGTATAATGCAAATTTCAATTTCAAGGTGGCTCTTCCATAAGAAATTGGTGGTAGTGATGGAGATATTTGTCCTTCATTCTCAAAGAGGACCATAACATCAGGGAGGTGACACCATGACTTGCAAGTGAATTGGATGTAAGTGAGGCAGGGCTGTGTAAAGTCACCAACCTCAACTTTGTCCTCCAGCATCCACAGGCAAGACATAGATAGGACAACTAGTGAGAATACCGAAACATTAAGGAGGCAGAAAACAGCATCACTTCATGATAACTTGCAAACTGAATCTTTCCAGTTCCCACTTCCACATGTAAACTTTGGGTCTCTGTCAGAGTAAAGTGCCATATTTCTTGTACATCTCTTGGTGTAGCAGGATCTGTGAGCGGAAAAGGGCATTAGCCCAATACCATTAGCCCATGTTGATAAGAAGAGTCTCTGATAGCTCAGATTCAGCTACTCAAAAAAGGCGGTACAAGGACACTTTTGGGGTTGTAAAGGTGTTTTGGTGGCAATAATTATAATATTTTAAATTTCAATGATTGTGGAGGTATGGGTTCTTCCTCTACCTTTCGAGTACTCAGGGCTGAGACAATCTCTAAGGCAAATATTATAGATTACATGATCATGGATGGACTTAGAGCTAGAAGGAACTTCCAAGGTCATCTCTTGTTCAAGTCCCCCATTTAACAGATGAGAAAATTAAGCCCACAAAGGTCAAATGACTTCTCCACGTAAGTAAGTAGCAATAATAAAGAAAAGGAAAGAGAAAAGGCAAGGCAAGGCAAAACTTGCTTTTCAAGCAAATGAAACCTTCAGTTTTAAATATGATACATTAATAGGGACTGTATGATCTCCTGTTCCTAAACCACCATTCTTAACGCTATTGAAGGGAATGGGGCAGGAAAAGGGAAAATCATGTGCTCCTCACTAGTCCTGCTCCTTGTCACTCATTCATTCTTTATCTTCATTCCTTCCATTAAAGGCTCATTCCAGACAGCCCCAAGACGACCACACCAGATTTTTCTCCCCTTCTAAAAAAGTACAAGATTAATAACTTCTCTGAAAGTCATGTAGGCCTGTAGCCAGGCATTGAGGAGCCATACTCTCAGAAAAAAGTCTCATCAGTGGATACCTTCCTCAGCATAACCTGACTAATCATTTGGGCCAAATCCTCAATTGCTTTGCCCTACCCACAAGTAAACACAGGTTAGTAGGGTCCTGACTTAACAACCTCTCCTAGGAAGGAACACAGAGAGGACATACACCCCTGAGCCAATCCATGTGGATGGATTCTGAGTGAGGCACCCAGACACCTATAAGGTGGTTTCAATCAAAAGGGAATTCCCCAGATCACAGGGTCCTTATGTTCATGCTTCATGCCTACTGATCATTAGGCTGATACTCAGATCACCAGTATGTTGGCATCCCTGTCTTTAGTTCTTAAAGATCAATTTAATTGCTTTCACAGGGTGTTTTTGCTAATGAGAACAAACCTAAAATGTGTTGTCTCAATGACTGGTTTTCTGATGCAGGCATGGACCTTTGCATTATCTCTAATGCTAACATGTTTAACAAAAGCCAACTCCATGGACCTTACTTGTTCACATCAGTCCATCAGGTGTAGAATAATGTTTTCTTATCGTCAGTTTACAGCATAGGCAACTCAAATGCTACTCCTCACTCTAAGTCTCCTTACGTTGTTCTCCATACAACAATAGTGAACCATTGCTTAAGACTTAATATGTCCTCATTCTCAAGGTTCAGTAGATAGATGGGGGTAGAGATTATGAATAAAGAAGGTGTTGGCCAACACCTCATTTCATTTCCAGGGCAGAAGCTTGGGAGATGTATTCTTGGCACTCTCAAGTTGGCAGAGAAATGAACAGAATTATTAAGTATTCTATCAGTATTATATTTCAGGTGCATTATAAGTTGAATAGGTTTGTAGATTATGTTGAAAAATATACTTTATCAATAATAGTGTTATGGGAAAATATATTCTGAGTTTCAAGTAGCCAACTTACAGAAGAACCTTGGGACTATACCTCACTCAGTAAGGGACACTGCCTACAGCCCTTACAACCTGCCTTACAGGGATCTTACGAACTGACAAGTAAAATAAGAAAATTAGTCAACTCATTATCAGTGGTCCGTTTCTTTTCATTGAGTACAGACACATTTGTGACTTGCAGACGTAGACAGGCATTCATGAAATGAACAAATGAATTGATAAAGAAATAATTATAAACAAAATACAAATAAATATGCAAAATCAGCTAAAATGTTGCTTTAGATAAGAATTATAACAACTCTATGTCTTAGATGAGAATTTGTGGCCTTCAATGAACATTATACTGTGCAATTTTGCTGATTATATCAGCCTCAGGAAATTTTTTTTTCCTATCAATCATCCTTCTACACACTTCCCTCTTCAAAAAAAAAAATCTAACTTTGGATATTTTTTTAAGCTTAACCTTTTTTCCCCTTTTCAACTTAGAAAAATGCAAAAGAAAAAAGAAGGTTTAAATAGAAACAGGAAATGTTAAAACAACACCAACCCTAAATTTTAATTCCCTTTTACAGCAGGCCAGTTAAGAAAGTGGGGGCTGGGAATTGAAAGGGAAATAAAAAAAGAGAGGAAAGGAGAAAATCTGAACCTTTGCTCATAGAGCTGTTCTTCCAGCAATGGCCTCTTTCTTCCCCTGTATTTGAATGTTTATCCTTCAGGACCCAGATGATAATTTTTCTCTATGAAACCTTCTCCTGCCTAAATGATCTCCCCGTCTTCTGAATTCATAGTACTTTTTGTCTATACCTACCACTTAACAATTATTATTTAATTGTAAACAACATTTTGGCATCTCTCATAAGACAAAAGTCTTAGTGCGGTGTTAAGCTTTAATAGCAGTATTGTTCCTTAACTTTTCATGTTCAGGGATTGTCACATAGCAGTAGATTGCATAAACACCATCAGACATGAGGTAGGAGACCTGGGTTCTGGAAATTGCTAGCTACTATGATTTTGGCCAACACCCTGTCCCACTCTGAACTACAGTTCTCTCCTTTCTAAAATAAGGGATTTAATGAAGTGACTGTATGAAGCAAAGGGAGATGGGAGGAAAAGGAAAGGGACTTAGCTCCTGGCCCTACAATTCACCTTGGAGATGAGATCAGCAGCTCCAATTCAACAGGGTTTGTCCCTGACATGGCAGAAAAGAGTAGTTGCATCCCAAAATATCTAGAAGCTAACTATGCAGAGACTGAAATGGACAATGAGGATGGAAACAAAAGGAAAGATTAGAATTCAAGATGTCTTTCTTTTGCTTCTACCAGCTCCTCTCTCCTTGGTCACAAAGACATTTCTAGCTCAATGCCCTTAAATGGGGACATGATTCCCTGAGTAGCCCATCTAAACCCAGCAGTTTTACATAGGAAATGATACTTGAGGAACAAAGAAACATTCCAGGGTCCTTTGACAGTTGTGGACAGTATTATTAATCTAACTAAACTGTCACATTGAAATTTTTTTTCAGCTGTTTATGGTACCTCCATTGCCATATGAGGGAGGGGCCTGCCACCATGCCACAACAAGTATCAAGTTGGACTTCTTATTTTGATCTCTACATTCCTCCCCTTTCTCAAATTAGTGGGTCCAGAATCCTGGCCACACAAGCAGGGACAGGGAGTAATTCAAGCTGTGAGAGGACTGGCTAGCAATCATGTCCCAGGGAGCCACAATCCCTGATGGGAAAAGGACAGAAGAACATGAGGAGAGTTGAATGACAGTCATGAAACAAATTGCAGCTCTCCAAATGTGGTTTCCCCTTGGGGAATTCCACAAAGTTGGTGCAGTTCTAGGGAACTATTTTCTTCTTTCTTTGTGGTTCCAAGATAATTGATAAATTGACTATCGCATGAGAACAGGAGACTTGCTTCTGTGGGAACTGTTGCTGCAAACTCTTCCTAGGACATCAGAGACCATCTCTAGGGTTTGGGAACCTTTGGCCCCAAGGCCGTATGTGACCTTCCAGGTCCTTGGGTGTGGCCTTTTGAATGAGTCCAAGTTTTACAAAATAAATCTTTATTAAAAGGGTCACACTGGCTTCTTTGACTGAATCCAAACTTCACACAACAAATTCCCTTAATAAAAGGATTTGTTCTATAAAACTTGGACTCAGTCAAAAAGTGACATCTGAGGACCTAGAAGGCCACAGGTTCCCCATCCCTGATCTAGTTTATTGTTTCCTAGCCCAAATTGTCCTATAGATAGTAAAATATCTAAACCTTCTACTGAGAATGACTCATGAACTGGACAGAGAGAGAAAGGAGAAGGAAGGGTTTGGTTAGTCTGTTCTTTTTTTAAAATTTGCTTTTTGCAAGCTTATACATTGTAAGAAATGAGGAATTTTGATGTTCTAAGTTGTTCATATCAGAACAAATACAGACTAGTATATCAGAAGACTGGGGTGGTAAGAGACTGAGAGGGGAAGAGGTTGGTAGCGGGGCAGAATTCCCTCTTTACTTCTCATGGCTATTGAAGAAGTAGGTTTGAATGAAAAAGAAGGCTAAATACAATTCTGCAAGGAACACTTAAGGATATGCAAAAAGAACTTAAGCAGAATACCTGGTATAAGGTAGCTGGGGGACCTAGAAGCCAGACTAGGCATGAGGAGTGCAAGGCATGAAAAGAAAGGCAGTACTTGTGGTACCCATATATTTGGGGTGTGCATTGAAGTATGAGAATCCTACATGTTAACGCGAAAGGATGCAGATAGGTGGTTTCATGGCCACTGTGCTATATCTCCATCTATTCCGAATAAATGAAGGTATAACTTGTGACCTGGTTATTAGTACCCCTAGCCAGTTAATAATAACTACTGGGTCAACACTAAAGAGTTTTAAGTTCAAAGCCAGTGGTGTCAAACTCAAATAAAAACGAGTCTACTCTATATCATACATAAGGATTCCCTGCTTGCCACATGTTGACTTAGAAAACCATATATTTACATCCATGCTCTACTTTTTATTTATTGGTTCAATATTTCCCAATTAAATTTTCATCTGGTTCAAGCCACACTCAGGACTAATATGGGTCATATAGGCCATGTGCCTGACACTTCTGTTAAAAATGCTACCAGAATCATGGGGCAAGACAGCTGGTATCTGGGTTTCTATTTTCAAAGGAAAAAGGAGGAAGGGGGAACTTAGAGGAAAGAATATACTAGGCAACCTAAACACAGCATTGGTCAACAAACTAGGAGATTGGAGAACATACATCTGATCCAACTCTCTCCTTTTTACAACTAAGGAAACTGAAGCCCAGATGTTAATTTCCTCCTGGTAACCCAGCTAGTTAACAAACTCATTCTCTACTGAGAAATTTTAAAAATAGAAAACTGTCTATTTTTATCAAGTCTATCATATCATGTGTAATTAACCAAGTTCCTTTCTTTATGTGAATTCACTCCAAACAGATTTTATGCAAGGAGGTACAATAAAAAGTCAGAATCATAAAGCATTCTAAGGCTATCTACATGATACCAAATACTCAAAAGAAGAAATGGAAAAATATGGTCACAAACTGTTCAGATAAACTCAAAGAACCATGGGGATTAAGAGGCCTTTGTAGCCTATCCTGTTGGTTACCATCATGACCAAGACTTGCTTCATGCCTCAGATTAAGCACCACCTTCTTCAGTAGGTCTTTCCTGGTTTCTTCTCAGTTAAAAGTAGTGCTTTTTCATTCAGGTTTCTTTTATATATACTTTTTATGCGTCTTGTTTCTATAGGTATATGTACAAGTCGTCTTCTCTGCTAAAATCAGAGACTGAATTTTCTGTTTCTGCTAATAGTGGCAGAAATTCACTTTGATTTAGAAAAGGACAGACGCCATATACACTCTCAAAACAGTTACACTCCCAAAGCAGACATTTTTTACAACCAAGTATTGAAAGAAATGATTACTGAGTTCTAAAGTACTGATTTTAAAAGTTCAGTCTCTTGAAAGACATTTCTTGTAATGAGATTGGACTAATTTTTTTTGTTCAAGGCTCCCCTGGTCTGCTCAGGCTTGGGTACAGTATACATTGTTTGAATAAATAGCCCAAAGCTGGGGGTGGTCTGAGTATAGAGAGAATTTCTCTGTCCAGCGGTAATATGATGTCAAACTTCGCCCCTCCTTTTAATGTAGTTCACCTCTTATTGGGTGATCCAATCAGAGCTGATTGCCACCCCTCAGGAACACCTATTCTTTCAAGGGTATATATATATATAAACTGTGATCCCGCCATCATGATTAATTTTGGTCCAAGAGAGATGGCCAAATAACCATCCTTTTGTTAATGATGTGCTGCCCTTATTAATAAAATGATTAAATTATCGAGAAACTCTATCCCTTGAACCTTCTTATCATCACAGTATATTGGGGCAAGTGATAGTTCCTATAAATAAACCATTAACAACTTTAGACACAATTTGTCTGTTTAATTCTTAACTTCATCCCATTAATGTGAAAAAAAATTTGACTCCTATATTTGTAGTCACTCAATTATATTTATATCTTTGAAGGAAAATAACTTCACTCATTATTGTGATCTCAGTTTTCATTATAAAAATTATGTATATGCATATATATCACATATATGTAGGTATGTGTGTGTGTGGGTGTATTTTCCCAGAAACATGATCATGAGCCTTGGTGTAGTCAATACAAAATTATAATACTTAAGAACGTTTTTTAAAAAAATCCTTTCCCAACAATGTACCTTCTAAAAAAAGAGAGTATCGTCTTGGAAGAGTGATTCAAAAGTTCCACCCATCCCATATGTATTCACATCATTTACCACCGCCCATCCCCTTGAATCTATGGTCTGGAGATGTTGGTTTTCCTGATGCTGCAAACTGCTTTCAAAACAGGAAGCCATGAAACAAAACAGAACATGAAAATCAGCAAAACTCGATTTAAAAAAAAAATCAGAATATTATACAAGATTTTCTGTGCAAAGATTTTTTTTTTAATTAATTTTAAAGCAAAGTCACTTTTACTTTTCCATATCTGTTGGGAGAGTAAGGCGTGTATGGGAAGATTTTCCCAAATGTCACCACTTTAAAAAGCCTAACTGGCACAACAACCCTTTCCTTCCAGTGAAGATTCTGATAAGCCTAAGTAAGTAACATGGACAAAAAGAGAGGTATTTCAAAAAGGGAAGTGAAGGCACTTTTGAAGTCATTTAGCACAACTGCCTTCTTTGACAGTTGAAGAAACTGAGGTTTGGAGAGATCAAATTACTTGCCCATGGTCACAAGGGCAATATAAGTGGGCAATAATATTGGAACTCTGATTTTCTGAATACAAACCCAACATTCTTTCCATTATACCACATGCACCCCAGTAAGACATACGTAAAGGAGAGTGTTAATAAGTTAATAATAGCAAACATTTTATGTAGGACTGAGGTTTTCGAACCACTCATTTGATCCTCTGAACAACCCTGGGAAGTAGATGTTGTTCCTATCCTCATTTTATAGCTTAAGAAATTAAGCCTGAGAGAGAATAACTGATGGGCCAAAAGCTAACAAGAATCTCAAATAGAATTCAAATTCAAGTCTTCTTGATATCAAGTCCAATGCACTAATCACTAGACTGGAAATTGATCAACTATTCCCAAAGCATTTTATGCACAGATTTCTACTGAAAATCTCCTATATCTATCCTAAAGTCTTCCCTTAGTGGAGACCTCTTGTTAGTAGAGCAAATTTTACCAAGTCCTTCCAAGTGTGTAAGGTTTTCAGAAAGGACCTAGGATTGGACTGTGTCTGGCAGCAGAGGACAACCCCATCAAAGCTCAGAGTCTCATTACCAAAAAATTCATCAGCAATCCATTAGATTAGGAGCTACTTGACAGAAGGCACTATTTTTTGTCTCTCATGTTGTCCTAAATCCTTAGCACAGTGCCTGACACAAAGCAAGTGCTTATTAAATTCTAGTTTTCAAGGTGACCAGATAATGAAGTGTTTTAGACCATAGCACCTCCCCAGCACTATCTAACAAGGCAGGGGTATCAAAGTCCACAAGCTGCATGCTATTTACAACACTCTGGAGTGCTGCTCCACCAAATTAAAATGTAACTGGGAAACATTTAAGAAATTTTTTTTAAAAAATAGAAAACATAGAAAATATTACATTGTAAAGCTGCCAACATGCATCCCTCAGGGATGCTTAGGTATAGGTTAATGGCTTTCATTTTGATCTGAGTATAACCCTACTATACTAATGCCCCTAGAAACAAGAAGAACAAGGCTCCAACCCATTGAAATCATAGAATTTTTAAAGGTAATGAAGTTATTAGAAGTTTTAGCTGCACAGTCAGTGCATACAAAGAAAGGTGGGGGATGAAATGCCCTCCTAGAACTTGGCATCTGGTTAAGAAAACAAATATGTACTTTCAACAACAAAGAAAACAAAGCAGTGTGTGATTAAGTGGCAAGGGAGGGTGGTAGAAGCAGTAAGATATTATAGGAACTGAGGAGTTGAGAGGTCAGTGGAATGGTTCTATAAATCCTGAAGGAGAAGTCAGGCTTTGAATCAGAGACATGAATAGTCAGATGCTTGGGGGGAAAGTATACAAGGAAATATGTAATGTACACAAAAGGGAGAAGTCAAGACTGAACATGGAATGTTTGTGTGAAGCAGAAAGAATAGTCTACCTTGAGCAGAGGGTTTGGGTGGAAAAAAGGGGATTTGTGTATGTCAAGTCCATTGTTCAAAAAAATTCAACAAACCATTTCAACTACCTACTGTAGCCAAGGAACCATGGTGGACCATGCTCCTCCAGGAGCTCAAAATTGAACTGTTCACATTAGTCAAAGACTTCAATTACGAAGAGAGGTCAAGTCATCCAGTTCCATGTCCCCGTTTTATAGAAGAAATTGAGGACCAGAAGTCACGTGACTTCTTCAAGGTCTCATAAGGATTGGGTAGCAGAGTCCGAACATAAACACAACTCCCAAGACTCATCTGCATCATTCTTCCCATTGCATTATATTCTACTGCCTCTCCAAGATTATCATCAAGGCTTCCTTAATTGGTTTCTCTGCCTTAAGTCTCTCCTCACTACAAAATGGTCAACGTGATTTTCCTTAAGCACAGATCTCTAACTACGTTACTCCCTTGCTCAGCCAACTCTAGTGGTGACCTGCCTCTACTATCAAATATAAACTCCTCAATTTAGCACCAGGCTAATCTTATTAGAATTATCACCTAGCACTCCCCTTCCCTCACTCAGCAATTCAGTCAAACTAGCCTTCCTTCTATTCCCCACACAAAGAATCTAGCTCCGTTCTCTTTGCGCCATGCCCGGAATGTACTCACCTTACTCACGTACTACTACTAACAGAATCCCTCTATCCTTCAAGAACAAGCTCTAGCATTCTACATGAAGCCTTTCCTGATCCCACCAGCTACTCCTATCTTCCCTCCCAAACTACCTGACTTGCATTTAACTACTTTAGATTTATTCTGCATCTACTGATATATGTATATGTTATCTTCCTTGAATGTAAACGCCTTAACAGAATATAACCCCTTTGAGAACTGGGATTGTAACGCTCTTCATACCTGTGGCACTTGGCACAGGGTGTAGTAGATAGTGAGCATTTGCTAAATGCTTGGCGACTGATTCATTGCCATTATTATATTGATTCATTCTGCGATCAGATGACTTCAAGTTTCCCAGCCTGGAAAACTAGAAAAATTATTATATGGCTAACAGAA
Source organism: Potorous gilbertii (assembly GCA_028658325.1). Lineage (NCBI taxonomy): Eukaryota > Metazoa > Chordata > Mammalia > Diprotodontia > Potoroidae > Potorous > Potorous gilbertii. The sequence goes on along the minus strand of CM053772.1, from coordinate 65,086,721 downwards.
ACAGGAAAAAAAAATTAGGCACAAGGGGCAATTTGGGAAGAATGTGTGGAGAAATACTCTTAGATAAGAGACATTTTGACTGAGGTGATTGGTAGAATAAGATTTCTGACTGGAAGCAGAACTGCAAGACTGAGATTTATGTGAAGAAAGATGACAGCGAGAGAGAGAAGTGAGAGTCATCCATTTACAATGATGGCTGAGGGTTGAAGGCATTATCCATTGGGAAAGAGGAAGTAGCTCACAGGGCAATTTGCCGGGGGAAAGAGACAGAGAGAACATTGTTTCCTCTTCCGTTGCCTCTGAGTTCTGAGTTCCCCTGCTCTACCACCACCATGAGGTAAAAACAAGCTAGCTCCATGAAAAATAAAACTGGAATTCCATTCCAGGAATTATTCAGTCCCCCAGAAGAGGAATAGTTCCCAGCTCAAGCCTTTGCGGATCCCTGTCCCTTACTCCAACTGAGTAGAAATTATTAGCATTGCCTGATGAAGGAAAAAAGGAAGAAAGGAGGGAAGGAAGGAAGGAAGGAAGGAAGGAAAGAAGGAAAAAGAAAGAGAACACTCCTCTGATAACACAATTAACCAAACTTTTATAATGAAGATATTTTTAAAATTACAAAGAGCAAACTGTCTGGAAACTACCTTTACTTTAGCCTGTACTTATTTAAGAATAAATGTCCAAGATAACATAAACAGAATCAATAAAATGTTGGAAAATCCCAGCTAAGAGAAACCAACTTTCCCAAAAGCACTCTTGGTCTGATTGTCACACATTTGTATTACAAACACATTAACTAGGGAAGTAAACACCCAATTTCCTTTCTAAAGCCCTTCTGAGCTGTGTCAACCTGAGTCAATCTCAAACTCCCTTAACCATGTAGGCATATCTGACTCTCTATGACCTCTTTCTAAGATTTTCTTGACAAAAGTACTAGAGCGGTTTGCCATTTTCTCCTCCAGTACATTTTACAGATGTGGAAACTGAAGCAAGTAGGGTTAAGCGACTTGCCCAGGGTCACACAGCTAGTAAACACCCGAAGCTGGATTTGAACCCGGATCTTCCTGACTCTAAGCTGGGCACTCTACCCCCTGCACCACCTAGCAGTTTTCTCTTAGCTCTACAGGAAAGATATACTCACCTCTATCTCACAGACAATTGTTAAAATTAAATGAGTCCGTGGAGTTAAAGCATTTTGTAAACACTAAAGGGACCTAGTGACTGCCCTAGGGGTTTAATCTAGTAAAACCTGTACACAAGTAAACAAATAAGATAAACACAAGGCAGGATTTGGTAAATCTAAAGCAGAGACCCAGTTTCAGAAGGAGTTTTAGAAAAGAAAGCAAACATCTTCAATTTCAGGGAAGATTTCATCTAGGAAATGACAAAAAGGCAAGGACCTCAATAAATGAAGAATGCGCAGGGAGTCCATTCCAGAGACAAAGGAGAGTGTCTGTTGATACACAGAGGCAGGAGAAAGCAGAAAAGATGATAACCTCATACTGCATTGCATGAAGGGCAGGAAGGAAGGGAAGGAAGCTGAAAAGGTAGGATAAGAACCACATCATGTAAACAGGCAGTACTAAAAATCAGACAAGATGAAAACCGAAACAACTCTGAGCTTCTACCTCATACCTGTCCAATTGGTAAAGTTAATTTTAAAAAAAAAGAAAGAAAAATGACAAATGCTGGAGGGCCTGTGGGAAAACAGGTACAATTATAATGTACAATTGGTAGAGTCATGCACTTGTCCAGTCACTCTGACAAGAAACTTGGAACTATGCCTAAAAAACTATTAAATTCCATAAACACTTTAATGCAGTAGTACCACTATAGGTCTCTATCCCTAAGAGACCAAAGGACCAATATGTCCAAAAATAAAATAGCTCTTTGTGTGGTGGCAAAGAATCAGAAATCAACAGAGCAACAGCTGAACATGTCACAATACAGAAATGTGATAGAATACTATTTGTGTTGTAAAGGAAGACATATATTAACCAATACAGAGTGAAATGAACAGATCTAGAATAACCTATGCAATAACAACATGGTAAAGACAGTCAACTTTAAAAGACTTAGGAACTCAGAGTAGCAATGACCAAACATAATTCCAGAGAGCTGATAATGCTCCCCATTATCTGATAGTTATGTGACAGGTTAAGTGTACATATTGAGATGCAATTTTTTTGGACATGGCCAACGGAGAACTTACTTTGCTTAACAATATATGTATGCAACAATGATTCTGTTTTTCTCACCTTCTCAATGGAGATGGGAGAGAAGAGATAGAAGATAAAAAAAGTGGATGTTCATTTGAAAAAAATAATTTTTAAAAAGAACCATATCATATTCTGTAGATAATAGGAAACCACTGGAGACTTTTTTGAATAGGCAACTTGACCTATACATTAGAAAGATTACTTTGGCAGTGTTATGAAGGATGGATTAGCAAGAGGCGAGACTGGAAACTTAATTAAAAAGCTATTATAATGGTCCAGGCAAGAAGTAATCCGAAACTAATCTAGAGGGATTGTAGTAGTGTAAGTGGAAAGATGGGACAGATGGGGAAGATATTGCAAAAGTAGAATCAATAGAATAGTCAAAGATGACAACAAGATTATAACTCTGAGTGACTAGAAAGATGGTGGTGGTACCAAGAGAAATAGAGAAATTGGATGGGGAAGAAGATTTAATTTTTAACAAGATGCTAACTAGAGGATATAATGTTTCACAGACACAAACAAAGGTACCCAGAGAATTTTTGTGAACAAATTTTTCAAAGCCTAAGTTGTACTGTAAAAAACTTCAATATTTGAAGTTGGATCATTTCAATTCCATAAAGGGAGATTTTATATGAATGGCAAGGAGATCTGTCACCTACTACCAAGAGTGATTACTTTACTCTAAGACCTCCACAAGCTGGTTCCTGCTTACTGGTAGCCAGGTACAATGGAAAGAGCACCAGCTCTGGAATAAAAAAGTATATGGGTTCAGATCTCATTTCTGATTATTATACTACTACTATACTAATACTATTGGTACAATCTTGGTCAAATGACTTAATATGTCTCCAGGCCTCAGTTGTTTCATCTATATAATAAAAATATGAGTTCTGAGGTCCCTTCTAACTCTATCCAATAATCCTACCTGATCACATCTAGAATATACAGTAGTCTTTGCTTGATAATTTCTACTGAAGAATAAGCCATTACCTTCAGAGGCAGACCATTGCTCTTTGGGATGTAAGGAGCTCTCCCCCTCCTAGTCCCAAGCCTTAACTTGTCTTTCTACTGTTTCCAACTGTTGATCCCAATTCTGCCCTCTGGGCCCAAACATAAGATGTCTATTGCCTCTTCCAGATGACAGTTCTTCAAATAGATTAAGACAGTTATCAGACTGCCTTCACATCATGCTTAAAGAACATGCCAAGAGGATTGGTGAAAGGGTTAGAGATGCTTAGCCTGGAGAATAAAAGACTTGGGGAGAAAATGACAGCTGTCTTTATGGATTTAAAGGTCTATAAGAAGGAAGAGAGACGTCCCTAGGAGGTTAAATTTGCCTTCTTTCATTAGGATCTATAGTTCCTTTTACTCACTGCCTATATACATTGTATACCTCTACTCAAGACAACTGAGACAATGGATTTGATATTGTTAATTCCTATCTCTCTACCACTGTTTTTTTTCAACAGTGTAACTACTTACATATTTATATAAGTACCAGTTTTGTCCCTATACCCTTTGTACTTTAAAATCATTTTAATTAGATTAAGAATCCAGGTAAATATTCTTACCAGTCTTGGTAAGGCATACTACCACCTTCTCCACATCACAGCTTCATCCAAGAGCCTGTAGCCCCTTTCTCAGAGACCATTTTCTTTCATGGCTTGAACAGATGCTCATTTACCAAAATTCACACTTACTTTTCCTCTCTCTTCTCCTCCCTTGCAACTAGTAGCTATGACAAAAATACTGCTTGCACCTCTTGGACCTTCAGTTCATACAATCATAGATTTAGAACAGGGAGGTATATCAGAAGCCATCTAGTCTGACCTTCTTTTTATAGATGAAGAAACTGAGATCCTAGGAATTTAAGTTTTCTGAGGGTCAAAGTGTTGAAATTTGAGTAAAGGGTCAGTATTCTTTCCATCATACCATCCTAGGCAGCTGCCTAAAAGTTCAAAATCCTTAGAAACACTCTCCAGATTTTTTCTGTTATTTGTCACCATGTGAATCCCAAGAAGTAGTTTGATAAGTCTTGGAAATGTTCCATCAAGCCCTTGGGAAACTGTCATTTTTGTTGTGGTTCAGTCGCCTAAGGGGAGCAGTGGAGAGAGTACCAGGTCTGGAGTCAGAAAGACTCATCTTTGTGAGTTCAAATCCCACCTCGGACACTTACTGGTAGTGTGACCATGGGCAAGTCACTTAACCTTGTTTGACTCAGTTTCCTCATCTGTAAAATGAGCTGGGGAAGGAAATGGCAAACCACTGTAGTACCTTCACCATTTGGAACTCAATTTTTGAATTAATATTAAAATTTGTCTTTACATGTAATTAGAAGAAATAAAATATGATTTAAAAAAATAATTTTAACTTATTTTTTAAAAAGAGAATTGTAATGGACCTTCCAAGACATCTACTCCAAGCCTTTCAGTTTTACAGATGAGGAAACGGATGATCTGAGAGATCTACTTGCTAAAAGTTCACACAGCTAAGCAGTAGAACAAGGAATTTAATTTGAATCCAGAAACTTCAAGTTCATTATCCTTCCCAGTGTGCCATGGTGTTTCTTCCTCAGATGGTCCAGCATTATTAAAGAATGGTTATTACTGGGCCACAAGTTCTGGCCAAGCCTTCAATCTCAGGCTGAAAATTGGTGAAACCCAGGGGCAATTTAACTTTTTCTCTTCTATCTTTTCATAAGCTTAAAAATCTGGTTCAGGGTTGGGGTGGGAAATGGAAGAAAAGAGGAGGAGATGGAAGGGAGCAGGGATTTCTAAGTGAAATTAGGATTCTTTAGATTCCCCAATGGTTCTCTGACATGAACATCGTCCACCATTGATAGCTGATCTGAGCTAGGAAGTTGAAAATTCTTAACATGTGGAAAGTTCCATCCAGCAGGTCCCCAAATGCTTTGGCCTGTTACTAACACCATACTGTTATTAATACCGTAAGTATGACATTTTTTAAATAGGATTTTTTCCTTGCAAGCTCCAAGTCCAAGTTTTGGTTTTTTAATTACTAAAATATGCAATTCCCATTGATTTACTTACTCTATCAAGCTTCTTTCCCTCATGAGAATTGAGTCAAATTAATGACCTCAGGCAAGTCATGAAACCACTTAAGTAAAATGAGAAAGCCAAAATGTGCTCCAAGGTCCATTCTAAAAGTCTGTGATTGTATGAACTAAAGACTTTGAAATACAAAGGCCAACTAATACTTGAAAAAATGTGTTAGAAATGTTAATGTATATATGACTTAATATTGTACTATTTTATAAAATATAAAAGATTTAACACAGTACATTTTGCTTGTTTATAGATAGCAAGCTCTCAAGCCCTAGAGGGCAGATTAATGGTCATTTAAAAGATATCAAAATGGCTAGCCATACTAGAAAAACAAGGTGGATGAAAAGCTCCTATTGCTTGAGACATGATATAAAATGGAATTCCATCTAGTTTAAACAGCAATATATTTAATTCAGACAATCACTGTTGATGGACAATAAGCTGGGCCCAAAATTGAATCGGAAGAGGTAATTAGATCATGTCAGATTACATCCAGAAAACTACCTAATACTTTCAATAATTCCAATCTCATTACTACCACAAAAGTCAATTAATCAATGATCAAAATTATCTAAAAAGAATCAAAACTGTGAGTTACCAAAAAGACAATGAAAAGCTTTATGATAGCTTTTGAGAACTTTATAGTATGCTGTCAAAAATGATGTCCACACAATAAATGTGGAAACAGAGATGAGTCAGTCATGTAACCAAGGTGAAGGAAAACACATGTATGGCCCATGTGATGCACTGGTAGGTTTAATATACTGCATAAAAGTAAAGAGATGGCTCTGAGCCATATTGGTAAGATCCTTTGTAAAGGATAAGACGGAAAGGCATAGACAGCTTGAACTATATACCAGTGGAGAGAGCTTTCACAAGGGTGAAATTAAAGATCCTTCTAAGTAACAGCAAATGTATTTAAACAGAACTTAAAATGAATCATGGCTCGGAGCCTGGAATGACACAGAGTGATGGACTTAGAGTACAAGGATTTGACTTCTATTACAACCCTTGGATACTTGGCAGCTGTGTGTCACCAAGTAAGTCACTCAAACAGGATAAATCTCAGTTTATACCTAGGTAAAATGGCCACAATAATTAATACCTGCCCTGTGTGTCTCACAGGGATATTGTGTGCAAAATGGGACAACATGGTAAGAATGATAAAGGTTTTAGAATTTAAGATTTCATTATTGTATTATCACCGTTTGTCCAGTCTGTTTCCAAACTACTTAAAAGTTAAGAAGGATTTATTCAAAATTGGACAAGAGTGAAATAATGAACCTTCAAACTGATCCCAAGTATCAGTTTGCATTCCAGAAAGATTTAGAAAGCAGCGAAAATATTTAGAAATTTAGATTTAATAGCAAACTAGATGGAAAGAGCAGGGACTGTCAGTTTTTTATGGGAAATACCTTTTTTTCTCAATTTTATTTTTTTCTCCAATTAACAAACATTTGTTTTTCTCTCACTGTCTCTCATTCCCTCTCTAGCACTGACTTCTACTGAACCAAAAGAGGAGAGAGGGGAAAAAGGAAAGAATAAACTTTCATGTAACTAGTACCTACTATGTGCCGGGCACTGTGCAAAGTATTTTACAAACATTCTATCATTTGATTCTCAAAATAACCCGAGAAGGCTGGTACTATTACTATCTCCATTTTATAGTTGAAGAAACTGAGACAAACAGAGGTTAAATGACTTTCCCAGAGTCACACAGCTAGCACATGTTACAGGTCAGTTTTGAACTCAGTTCTCCCTGATTCCAGGACCAGTGTTTTTTATCTACTATGCCTCTCAAAAAAAATGAGTCCTTGATAAAAATATGCAAAACAAATTCTCTGCAAAAAAGGTTTAACTTTTTTTTTTTTTGGCTACAAATAAGGTAACAAGCCTATGAAATAGTATCTCTTTGAGCCATATAATTTTTTTTTTGTCCATAACATCAATCAATCCCCAAAGCAAAAATAACACAGTAGGCAAACAAGAGTTTGATCAGAAGGTAGTAGTAAAATGTAATGAGTGCTGGCTTTGTGATCAGGAAAGCTGGGTTCGAATCTCAGCTGTGCTACTTAACCGAGTGACCCAGCTAGTGCAGGCCACTTCACATCAAGATCTCTGTTTCCTCAAACGTAAAATGTGGGGATTGGACGAGAGTAGACCACCCATTTTTGTTGTTGTTTAATCATTTTAATCAAGTCTGACTGTGATGCTGGATTTCCTTCTCCATTTAACATATACATATATGTGTGTGTGTGTGTGTATTTCCAACTACATATAAAGATAGTTTTCAACATTCACTTTTATAAGATTGAGTTCCAATTATTTTTTTCTCTCCCTCCCTCTCTCCTTTCCCCCTTCCCGCCTCTAACCCTCTCCTCAAGATGGCAAGCAATCTGCTATAGGCTATACATGTACAATCATATTAAATATATCATTTCCTTCTCCAGCTTATTTTACAGATAAGGAAACTGAGGCAAATAGAGTTAAGTGACTTGCCTAGGGTCATACAAGATTTCAACTCAGGTCTTCCTGACTTCAGACATGGTGCTCAGTCCACTGCAACACCTAGCCACCGTATGAGGTCCCTTAAATCTATGATCCTATGAAGACCTTCTAGGTATAAGATGACACTGGTACTTCAATAACAATAAATTCCTTGAGATGGTGTTCCAAATTAAGCCAGCTTGTAGTGAATTTGCAATATACTGAATGAGGCAACAACAAGACATAGGAGTTAGAAGCTCCAGTCCTTCCGGTGACTCTCATTGGGTTGGGAGAAGGGATCACAGAAATCACTTAATCTATCAAAGCCTTCGATAATTCTCAAAGAATATTGTTAAATCACAAAACAGTTGCTTATGCGCACTGGCAGATGGAGTTTCTTCTCAGGGAGTTATCAATACCAACAAAATTAGAGACATGATGGTGCAGTGTCAGTGTAGAAAACTGCCCAGAGGACGGCTGAATCTGCCTTTAGCAATGGGATAATGTAATGATTCTCAAATCTTTTGTCAGCAATGCAATCATTCACCTTCAACTCAGCCTGAAAGGGAACTTTGGTGGAATCCTCGCAATAAGATCTTTATACATGATTTTGAGGATGCCCACTAACGGGAGCCCATCTCATAGACACAGCATGCTCTCAGCGATACTCTATGTATGGCCGTAACTCATACAGTCTCACATTCTCCAAAGCATCACAACGACAGTAACAAAAAGAGCTAGAAAAGAAGAGGGTGGTCATTTGAAAAGTGTCATCAAGCACATAATCAAAGACAGGAATGAATGACCTTGTCTGGAAAAGAAAATGGACAGATCATGCAGAGAAGTGTGGTTCAGCAGATGGAGAACTTCCGTATTCTTATGGCATCCATCAAATATTACAAAAAAGCAAACATATGCCTCCACACATTAGATAGATCCTTTCCATAGAATTTGTAGAAATAAATCAGTAAGAACCTCCCCAGAATGAGAAAACATAGGTAGGTTTCAATCTTGACTTTTGAAGAAAGTATCTCAACATCAGAGATCATGGATCCACTTAAGTCTAAGACCCCTTAAAGCTATCCAGTGTCCCTACACTGATTTTTTTAAGGGCTTTACACTTGCTGAGAAATTCAATTCTAAATCACACACTTCAATAAAATTTAACAATATAGAGGGTGCTCCAAAAATTTTAAATTGCCCTAAGACTTTTAAAACATCCAGTATCTGAAGTACCTCCTTTACACAAGGTTGGGGACATAAACCAAAAAAGAAACTGTTCTGATTCTCAGGCAACTTAGATTTAATTGGAGAAAGAGAATATCCCAAGTTGAAAATATAAAATAATTTGAGGTAAAAGACAGATGGAAGATGTGACATCTGAACTAAGCCTGTAGCGCGTTAAAAAGCAAAAAAGTTGCTGTTGTTTTCTTTATTATTAATAAGAATTTTATAATTCCAGTAATATGATATATATATATATATATATATATATATATATATATAATAGGTAGAACATTGGACTTGAGAGTCAGGAAGATCTAAATTCAATTCCATTTCCAACATTTATTAGCTATGAGACCATGGACACATCACTCAACCCTTCTGTGGACCCTGAGATTCTCTAAGAACTTGAAATTAAAGACAGGTTTGGAGGGAGTCCCCATACCAAAGAGACTATTGGCTGTGATTGTTTATCTTCCAAGGGACTTACAGAAATTTTCATTTTTCTCTTTCATTTACACATGCCAGTCCTCAGGGCCTCTTTCTGCTAACCTCCACTGGCACTAAAGGTAATGCATGCTTAGCCTTGACAAAATAGTGACTTTGGATTCTCCTGAATTCTCTCCCCAAAACTGACAGCTGTTTCATCCATCGTCATTTACAGTTGTTGACTGACTAAATAGACTTTAGATAATTTCAGAACCATGTCACCTCAATAAGTACTTGCATTTTTAGCCTTTACTGAGAAGTAAAAGACTTTGTTGGTAAGTTAAAAGAATTCAATTCAATTAAAAGAGTCAATAAGCAGAAGGTGATTTTTTTTTTGTGTGGGGGAAGAGTGCTACTAAAATCACTTGGCCTACTCCTAGGGCCAAGCCTTGATGATTATAGTCACTGAGAAAGGGGAAGAGAAACCCACCCGAAATTGTGGGAGGCCCATACTATTCCTCAAAAGCGACTAACAGCAAAATAATTAATGTCTATTCTTATTAGATTTTTCCTGGCTTTGGAACTGGTCCTGGCCTAGCACAGATCATGGGCAGACCTTCCTCTAACCCCTCCCTCATCTCCTAGTCCCCTCCATCTCCTCTAATCTTAATTTAACCCATTCCCTGACCCATGATCCTAATTAGGCACGACTCCCAGATTTAATTTTCCAGTGCATTTGAGTATATCTCATTGGTTATACTCCCCACTATAGCCCTCCTGATCAGATATATTCAAACCCACACAAAAATTAACACTAAGATTTTAGTGGTGAAAGAGATTTTAAGACATCATCTAATTCAACCTTTTCACTTTGCAGATGAGGAAAAATTTCATCCAGACGTCAACATACTTCCTCAAGATCATATAAGTATTAAGTGGTAGAGACAGTATCTGAAATCAGCTTCCACAGCATTAATCTCCAAATAATACTCTTTCTGTAGCACTTCTCAGTTTTAAAAGCATGTTTATGTCCACCATCCCAAGGTAATTGTTAAAATTCTATAAACCTGTGAGGTTAAGCAGAATAACTACTTTTATTTCCATTTCATAGATGATGAAACTTAGGCTTTTGGAGTCTGGTGACTTCTCTAAGGTTATAAGAACATGGATTTTGAGCCTGGATCATATAAGCCAAATGGCTCATCATACCTGGCAAGATAGTGGTAGATTTAAAAGTGGAAACTGACATAGATATATGCTTCGTCTAGCATAAGACCCACAATGCACTTTCCATTATAGCACAAGCCTGCGTCGTACGTGGATCTACCATGTATCATATATATATATATATAAATATCATACATCATAATATACCATTATGAGCCCTTTAGACCATTTGATGACAATCACTGCAATTCCTTCCTTAAAGAAGTAACCAGGTGCAAATGTTATTAGAAGATGGCGCAGGTAGATGGCGAAGCAGATAGAACGCTGGATTTGGAGCTGGGAATACTTGGGCTGAAATCTTAGAAGGTCACTTAACCTCTCTCAGTCTCAGTTTCCCCATTTGTACAATAGGGATAATATAGTACCTACTACACCGGGTTGCTGTGAGGACCAAATAAGATAATGTATGTAAAGAGCTTTGCTTACCTTAAAGCACTGTAGAAACGCTGGCTATCATCCCCATCATCATCACTATTATAGCATATCCTTTATACTACTACTTGAACAAACAAAACTCATAAATCCAAACACTATTTTGCTCCAAATGACACCCCATTCCAAGAATGCAAAATTATGCCCCATCCTTGTATGTACAAAAAAAAATATTCATGATCTAGTATGATCTAAATTCCCCTGTTTATCAGTGAATTATGGGGTCATTGGGAAAAGATCTACAAACAGGAAGAACATCCTGTTTTGCCGGCATTGGGGAGAGAAGGAAGCAAGGACAGGGAAGGACCCTAACTACCACAATCTCACCACATCTGCCAAGTGAACCATCCGCCAATCTAAATCTCTAGCCTTAAACCAACATTGTAGTAGGCAAGATAGCAATTTCTCAAACTATGGGCCAGTGGTACCTAGCATTCATTTTTCCTTGTAACTCTTCCTCAGCTCTGGCACTCCAGCACATCAGACAGAGAAATGCTTCCTGCAGGCAAGAATGAACAATCTCTCCCAATTACACAGCCATGTGTGGGCTATGAGCAATTTTCCTAACATAAAAGGAAAAAGGGAATTTGCTATCCTTATATTAACAAGCTAAAACAAGCCAACCTGCAGATGGAAGGGATCAAAGTGTCTATCTGAGTCACCTCAGAATTAATCCCCTCCAGGAATGTTTTTCTCTGCTGTTGTTATTGGGCGGGTTTTCCCCCCTCCCTTCTTTTTAACCCAACAGAAAAAAAGCAAAGCTCAAAGTATGTGCCCCACTCTTTCCTACTAACTTGATATTCCCAAAAGATACCACACCCTCATCTGTAGATGTTTAAATATATAATACTTTCATTCACTAAACCCTAATCCATCGTTCCATTTCTGTATGTCTGGCTCTCACCGTCTGGCTCTCCCTCTCTCTGCCCTTCCATCTCTTGGCCTATCTCTTATCATTATCAATCCCTCCTATAAATGTGTGCCTCTTTTTCTCATTTCCTTTTTCTATACCCATCTGTTTTTTTCTCACTTTCTTCCCTGTCTATCCTATTTCCTCTCTCTCCTTTCTCTCTACTTCCCTCTCTCTCTCTCTCTCTCTCTCTCTCTCTCTCTCTCTCTCTCTCTCTCTCCTCTCCAGCTAAACCTAAACCTTTTGTTTCTCTCTTTGTCTCTTCTTTTTTTCCTCTCACTCTCTCTGCTTTCCTCTCTTTTCTTTTTCCTAAATTTTGTGCCTCTCCCTGTATTTTCTTCTCTCTTCCTTTCTCGGTCTCTCTGCCTCTCCCTCTCCTTGCCTCTCCTTTTCTTTCTCTGTGTGTGTGTGTGTGTGTGTGTGTGTGTGTGTGTGTGTGCATGTGTGTCCCCTTCCTCCCTCCCTCTCCCTTTCTGCCCATCTTGCATCTTTCCCCATACACAAACACACAATGGGCATTGTTTTCCATAGACTAAAGTGGGCTAAATGTTCACTGTTCACCTAAAGATATTCCATATTATCTCAGCGTTGGAAGCAGATCATGCATGAGAAGTGGCTATTTGCAGAGTAGATAGATAGTGAATGAAAGAAGCAGGGCCTCCATCAATGCCTGGACCTGATCCTCAGAAGAAGAATGCATACATTACTAATTATAGGACTAAAGGGCCTCAAGGGTGTTGTGGAAAGCCAATTCATTATCTGGTGCCAAGGATCTTGGGGAGAGTGAGCAAGGAGATACGAGTCTTCTGGATGTATGAACTGGAGACAGAATAAGAATTTGTACTTGCTTATATCTGCATAATGCTTACAACAAACCTCAGAAGTAGGTAAGGTAATACAAGTCTCATCACCTCCATTTTACAGGTGTGTAGAGTGAGGCCCAAACATCCTTTAGCATGGCCATGCAGCTCCTAGGCTTCAAACAGCTTGTGAAGGCAAATGCAGGACCACTGTCTATATCTACTGCTTCTTCCTAAATGACATAGTACAAACCTCCACAGGGCAAGAAGGTTCTCCTTTCAAATGGGGGGTTGTGTAGAGGAAAGGAGGGAGGGAACAGAAAGTTTCTTGAAATTCCTAGTCACATAAAAATCCCCTAAATATAACACAACTTCCTTTCACTCCTTGCCAATTAAGTCATTTCTCAGTTATTTGAAACAGGAGGGACATTTTAGCTCAAACACCCAAAATGTCTGGCTTAAACAAAGACTTAGAGGCACCAAAGGAAATACTCAATAAAAGACCAACCATTCCTTACAGCTCTTATTACCTCCTGTAAATTGGACCAAGAAGCTCTTCAGGGGCCATGGATATTAAACACTGACAGAAAGTGTGTTTGAACCCCAAATGGACTCCAAATGAAAATGCTACATGTTATTTCTCCCCATAATTATTTTCTTACTTTGATTCTTTCCCGTGGGTTTACAATATGATTTCTAACATCATTTACCCAGATTTGCTTTTAATTCCTCTTTATGGCCTGTTTACCTTTTCTCCTTCTGTAGACATAATTACAGTTGTCAAGAAACTGTCTGTGCCCCAAGGCCCCAAGAACCAGCAGTGGGAGAGGGTGACAAATGGATGCCTTTGGTCAGCCTGACCTTTCACTTCTGATGTTACCAGTCTGCATCCTCACTGGAAGTCCAGGTGAAAGTTCCTAGGGACACATCCAGGTAAAAAAAAAAATTCTGTTCTACATAAAAACAAAAACTAGCTCATCTGCTTCCAAAACAACTTCATTTCATTTATCTGGAGCATTAACCGAGTTTATAAAGATGAGTGTCTGTGGAAAAGATGCTTTCATCACTTTCAGAAGCTCCTCCAGAAGACTCCCTCCCATTAGGGCTGCCCGCCACAGGGCATAGGAGAATGTGGATAATGGGCATCCCTATATATATGCGCCCACATGAACTCATCTGACCCTCACAACAAGCCTTGAAGTACCTACTAAAGGTGTTATTATCATACCCATTTTACAGATGAGGGAACGGGCCCCAAGGGGTTAAGTGACTTGTATATGGTCATAGCGAGTCAGTCTAAGAGTGCAGAATTTAAACCCAGGTTCTACTTCCCTTGAAGACCAGACCTCTACTCTTTCCATGGCATCACACTATGTCTCCCGCATATCAGAGCAATTATAAAGACAATGTAGATGTTGTATTCCTCTTACTGGGACACTTGATTGGATGGGTATGCTAAGTTCAGCACCTATTGATGCTGGGGGGGATGCCCAGGAGCAGAGGGCCATCAGGTGGCTAAGGAGGAGCAAATTGGTCCAGCTCAGAACCAAGCAGATCAAAGGTTTGAGGCTACAGGAAGACCAGTGGGAAGAAAGGGAGAGATACAGAGAGAAAAAGAAGGAGGATGAGGAGGAGGAAAGGAAGGAAGGAAGGAGGGAAGGAAGGATGGAAGGAAGGAAGGATGGAAGGAAGGAAGTAAGCTAGGAAGGAAGGAAGCTAGGAAGGAAGGAAGCTAGGAAGGAAGGAAGGAAGCTAGGAAGGAAGGAAGGAAGGAAGATAGGAAGGAAGGAAGCTAGGAAGGAAGGAATGAAGGAAGGAAGGAGGGAAGCTAGGAAGGAAGGAAGGAAGGAAGCTAGGAAGGAAGGAAGGAAAGAGGGAGGGAGGGAAGGAAGGAAGGAAAGAAGGCAAGAAGGAAGGAAGAAAAAAGAGGGTGAGGAAGAAAAAGGCAGAAAAAGAAAGAAGAAAAAATATTTCTTACTAAAAGCTTAAAACCAATTAGAAATCTCATGATGGGTTGTCCCCCCAACCAATGAGAAACATAGCAAACTATGAAAAAAATAAAGGACCTTGGCACAACTCAACCACAAACATTAACTGAATAACAAATGTGTTAGCCCTTAAAAACTATTTCTGCACTGCATTGCATTGCATGACACAGGCTAGCTAACAGCAATGCCTCAGTTACGAAGTTTGAAATTCCTCAGTTTTGCCAATGAGAATCTTTGGCATGCCCTGGTGGCCATCTCCGCAGTCCTACCTAACTGAATTTCCTGTAGTATATCCCAACGTTGCCCATCTAGTCCCTACCCCTCTTTCTCCCTCAGGAGATAAAATGAAGGATTAAAGTACGTAAGAGAAAAATTTAGAAGATGCAGATCAAAATTTATTGAAAAACTGACCTTCTCTCCTGTCACCCTTCTTCCCTTGGTCTCTTTTACCTTCTCCTTTAATATCTTAATGATGAATATCTGTGAGTCTCATTATCTAAAAATATCCTTGAAATAGAGAGATAAAAAAAAATCTTTAAGGGATGCATAAAATCAACATGCATACATTCAGGAAACATCTATTAATCACTTTCTCTGACAAATATGAAAAAGGAAAAGTTTAACAGAGTCCTCATAGGGCCTCTAGGTTAAAAGAGGAGATGTGACAAAAACAAATTTAACTCTAGACCCAAGATGTTAGTACAGTAGAGGGATCCTGGAGAAGTTGTTATCTGTATCAGGTCTAGGGGGAAAGCATTTAATAGCCACAGCAATGAAGGAAGGCTGGATGAGGAATGCCTTAAGTTGGGTAAGAACCAATAGATTGTAATTCAGCAAGTGTAGGGAGGGAGGAAATGGGCAGCATAGGCAATGGGTAACAACACAAGCAAAGCCCTGGAGGTATGAAGGTTCATGGACAGAAATATAAAGGTTGGAAAGATCATGAGGCACCAGATTGCAGAGGTGAGCATCAAGCAAAGACGTCTGCACTTCATTAGCGAGTAGGATCAGGAATGACATGAACACAAAAAAGAAGAGTGTCCAACCATTGCCAGATGGCCTGGGGTGTGTGAGGGGAAGATCTGGGGAAGAAAGTAGGAAAGGAGAAAAAGTGGGGGAGTTAGGAAAGCTATTAGCAGTGAAGACCTGGTAATGTGCTCAATAAAAAAGATGTAGCTCTGAGGTTTTATTTAATCCATTCATTTAGCTCATACTTAGCTATGAGATTTTCCAAGAGTCAAGTGGACAGGTATTATTTTATTCATCTTATGGACAAGAAAGAAAGGCATGAGGGAATCAAATATCTTACACAAAGTAAAAACCCAAATTCCTACTCTGGTGTTCATTTCTCTTAATCTCTGAGTTTATTACCCATCTGGGAAAAGGGCATAGCCAGTCTATTCCTGCCCATCTTAATAGGCTTCCATATTCTCCCCAGAGGTTCACAAGAGGGGCTTTCTTCAATTTCTCCTGATATCTAGACCACAGAATTGGAACATCTAATGGTTACCCCTTCTCACCACACAACTCACTGATGCTTCTTAATGCATCACATTCTGTGATGGCATCCTTTACTCCAAATCCTTATCATTTCTCTATGTTGCTTGTTGCAGCCTGTTTATACCACTGCCAGATGAAGGGTGACTGTCACCATCTATGATTCAGAATCACATAGTAAAGGCAATATAATATTGATACTGGAAAGATGAGCCTTCTATTTCAAGGACAAGAACAGAGGAAAAGGAGCTCTGTTAATTTCCATAGACCATCTAGTCCAATCTCAAGTCGCACAGTGTCTGAAGGATAGAAAGATACCAAAACATGGAAAAATATCAGACCATGTTAACCAGTAAAAGGGGTGATCCAGAGATTAAAAATGGACAATAATTCTAATAGATAGCCTTTATATAATGCACTTGAAGGCTTGCAAAGTATTTTGTGGTTTATTTTTTTTTTTTTACAAATATCTCTTTAGATCCTCACAATAACTATGGCAGGCAGGTTTTAGTATAATCCTTCTTTTTAGAGATGAAGAAAGTCAGAAAAAGATTTGGTGACTTGCCCAAGATCACACAGCTAGTAAGTGTCTAAGGGCAAACTTGAATTCAGGTCTTGGAGACTCCAGATTCAGTAGTCTATGCACAGCACAATCTAGCTGCCTCGAAAGGATACTGACCAACTGTTTTTTCTACCATCTGTATTAATGTTTAATGGTCAATGAAGCTAGCCTTAATGGTGGTATTAGCAGGGAAAAGAGAAATTTGTGCAAGTGTTATTCCACAGCAGCCCATATGCTTTAGCAATGTCTTAAAGTATGGAAGGGCTTAACAAGTTGTGGTGTATGGTTGTGATGGAATACTATTGTGCTATAAGAAATGAGGAGCTCATTGATCTTAGAAAGGTATGGAATGATCTGCATGAAACGATGAAGGGCAGAGTAGGCAGAACCAAGAGAACACTGTATACAGTAACAGCAATAATGTTTTAAGAACAACTTTGAGCAACTAAGTCATTTTGGTTATTCTAAATACACAAATTAAAAACAAAGGAGATATGAAGAGATACTACTCATATTTAAAGAAAGAATTGATAAATAGAAATACTCATAGAATTTTACATACATACATATTATGTACATATGTACACACCCACCTAGGCACACACATCTATTTGTGTGTGATGGTAGCCATCGCGAGGGAGGGAGAGAAAAGGGAAAAAAAAGCAGAAATAAGAAAAAAATAATAACTTGTAGAAAAAATTTTAAAAAGGAAAAATAAGAAATTTACAAGATAACTTTGTTGTAAATTTGGAGGGGAATACCAAGTTGTACGTGGGAGATTTTGTTTCATGTACAATATCTTTTTTATTGTACTGTATTAGGGAAATGTTTGTTTTGTTTTCCTGAATTGAAAGTAAAATAAATTTAAAAAGAAAAAAACATGTCTTAAAGTGAGTAAATAATCATCAGGTCATATTAGAAAGAAACTTCAAGGTTTGCAAAACAGATCAACCCTGGGGGACAAGCTCTACAGGTCTCACTATCCTCATTTTACAAATGAAGAAATCAGTTTGTCCACAGGCCCACCAAGAAGTAGAGAGCTGGGCCAGAAGACAAGGACAGCATTCTCTGCACTAAATGACATCACTTCGGTTTCATCTTGCATAAGAGCCTCACAGGCACTGTATAGAAAGTATTTTACAAACTGTGTTACATAAAAGTCAGCAGTGGTTTCTGTCATGGAAATGGAGTTTAGAAGATTCTCATCTTTTTCTCTCCCCCTCAATACTTCCATTAAAAAATGTTCCCTTTCCACTTATTACTTAACATTTCATCCCAGATTTTCAGCTCCTTTTCCTAGAATCTTGGTAAGAGTGACAGCACTCAATTGTACTCAACTTCATTTCATCTTTCTTTGATGAATCAAAAGAACTTCAGGGTCTTGCACTGCCTCTGGGTCATCCATGAAAGCCTCACTTATCACTGGACAGTATAATACAAAGAGCCCTGGATTTGGAGCCAGGAAAACTTAGTTTCAGATCCTTCCTCAGACTTACTAACCGTGTGACCTTGGACAAATCATTTCCCAGTTTCCTCAGGTACAAAAGAATAGACTTAGACTGGATGACTGTAAAGTTCCTGTCAGCTTTAAAAAGTTCTGGGAACCTTCATTTTAGGGAAGGGCCCAGACCAGCCATCATCCCTCATTCCATGGAGGTAGCCACCCTGCCCTTGCGCTGGTATTTCCTGCCCATTTTCTAAGCCCTCCTTTTTCCATGCTGCTTCCCCCAATTAGAATATAGACTCTTTGAGAGCAGAGATTTTTTTTTCTTTTTGCTTGTATTTATCTCCCCAGAATTTAGCTTGGTGTCTGGCATATAGTAAGCATTTAATAAATACTTATTGAGTGACTGACCTTTTGTAGATAAGAGATTTTTAAGGGATGGGTCTGGGTCAGGAATGGGGATGATGTTGTGGCCTCGAGGCCGCATGTGGCCTTCTAAGTCCTCAAGTGCAGCCTTAAAGGGACTTGAGGCAGTGGGTTCTCCGCTACTAGGCTACATATGTGTGTGTGTGTATGAATATATGTGTATCTGTGTGTGTGTGTGTGTGTGTGTACACACATACACATATGTATGTATATATATCCCAGAATATACTCTGGGGAACAAATCTGCCTCAGTTATTTCTATTTGCCTTTCATGTCTTCATCTCTGTCTGTGTGTGTGTGTGCACATGTGTGCATACACGTGCGCACACGTGAGCTAAGAATACAAAATGGACAAACAATTGTGAAGGTCAAAGGAAAGGAAAAGTGGATAGAAAAAAGAGGAAAAGGAACCCATTAATTCTGGCCATTTGAACTTCACAATTGTTTGGATTCCAGACAAACCGGGAGTTTACTGTCATATAATAACCTTGAGGTTAAAGGACAAAGAAAATGTGAACCACAAAAGAGATAAAAATAGCTGGTATTTATCTAGAGCTTTGGATCAGATAGAACTCTAGAACTGTGAGTCAGTGCCCTGATAAAGAAATCAGGAGCCCTGCTGCCTCTTCTTTCAATTCAACTCCACTTTTCTGGATTCTCATAGGATTACGCCAAATATTCTCCTTATTTTAAGTGGAACATAAGAAAGAAAAACAATGAGGAAGATAATCACAGCTGATACTTATGCAGAGCCCTAAGTTTTCCCAAGTGTTTTACACATATTATCGTATTTGCTTGTCAGAACACTTGAATTTACTGGGCTACGGATCTCCCCATTCTGCAGATGAGAAAACTGAGGCAGAAGGCTGGCACTCCAGTGATTCTCTCAGGGTTACACAGAAAACGAATGACCTGGCAGGATATGAAACCATGTCTTCCTGCCTCTAGGCTCAAGGCTGTATCTACTCTGGTGGAATGAGAGAGAGGTGTACAAACTCACAGAATTATAAATGTATAGTTAGAAGGGACCTTTCTGGACCATCCAGGCCAAACCCCCGCCACCCCCCATTTTACAGATGAGGAAACTGTGGTAGACAAAGGGTAAGTTATTTCCTTGGTTTCACATTGTTGGTAAATGTGTGATTTGAACCAAATTTTTCCTAACTCACAAGTCCAGTGAACTAACCACAATAAACCAAGAACATAGATTTAGAGACAGAAGGGACTTTAAAGGAAATGCTATATATAAAATACAAAATCACTGCCCAGCCAAACCAAACTGTAAATGGTTTATGACATAAGGGGAAGGGAAGAGATGTAACAACCCAGAAAATGGATAAGCTGGAAGAGAATAATGGACACAGGGTGTCATCCAATAAGGCACAAATATAATACACACTGGGAGCAATAATCAAGAGCTGCACTCATTTTCTAGCTCATTAAAAGCAATATTGCTTGTACCATGCAAATTCAAGCATTGAACTATTTTCCTTAGAGTTTGATCTTCTCTTGTGCCAAAGGTTTGCATAGGAGGTGTTTCCAAAAACAATCCCATCAGGCAACAGTAAATATTCAGAGGCAGTGGAAAGAGATGTAGAAGCAAGGGAATCTGTAGGTATTTCTAGAACTCATTCGACTATAATGAAGTGACCTTGGGCAGGTGACTTCTCTGGGTCTTGATTTAATACAATCTAAAGTCCTTTCCAACACAATTCAACATACAACCAAAAAGAACTATCATTATTTCCCTATTCAGGAGCTCAGTGATTTGTTACTGAACACCAGTAACAAATTTGCTGGTCTTTTCCATAAATGTGATACAAGATTAGGAAAAGTATAGTGTATATACATCTGGAGGCTTGTTATTTTTGCTATTAGGATTAACGAGGTAATATCTACAAACATTCAACACACTTTTAAGAGAGTTATAACATCTAATTAATGCTAACCAGTGCAGACAATGTTTTACTAAATGCTCAGAAATAAAATTGCTCACTCCAGGGTCTTCAAAGTTTAACCTTCAATCCAATGAGAACCAACACACGAAATACATAAAGAGACAGGATATGGATTTGGGATCAGAGGAGATAATGTTAAATTCTCAAAGCAGAAAGACCAAGGGAAAAGCCACCAGCAGCTGAAATGGGGAACCTGATAAAAAAGAAACAACTTGGGGGTAGGTTGAGGAAGATGAGTACAGTTTAAACAAGCTGATAATGTCCCTTGTAAAGAGTTGATCTTGGTAATCAGGACACCAGGATTTTGATGGACCTGCTTAACCTTCCTAGAATACTCCTTGCATCATGTCCCTCCGGAAGCTTTTGCACTCAAGGTGAGGCAACACTCATTCATTTGGAGGACAAGTGAGGCTGGTGACCCACACAGCCCTCCCTTACTCAAAACAAAATCAAGTGCAAGTCATGTCCTCATTTCCCTGATGGCATGGTCTTCTTCAGCAACAAAGGACGAACACAATCCAGAAGCTTTTAATGGTGCCTCAATGGCTAGGAAAAAACAAATGTCCAGACTTCTTGTCATTCAAGGCTCTTTACAGTCTATTCAAACCTACCTTTATCACTTAATTTCCCACAAGTTTCCTACAACAAACTCACACTCTCCTTCAACACCCATAAATCCTACTCAGTTTTTGTGTTCTTTAAAACTTTATTCCCTTACAATATAATAGGAGAGCTCAACCTAATAGGACACGTTAAATATTATATTTAAGGTCATAGATGACAAGAGAGTATCATAAACAAAGAATAGGTGTTCATGACAGAGCTAACTCCCAATCCAGCTGAGATGATCCTGGAGGTTTCCTGGAGGATACTGAGCCTAGGAAGGGCAGGTAGGATTACAAAAAGATGGAGATAAAAGTGGAAAAGTATACTAGGCAGAGGAAATATCATGAACTGTTTAAATTACTAAGAAAAAAACTGTTTAAGAATTTACAAATACCCATTCACACAAATAACTGTCAGGCTAATTACAGTCCTCACATGATCATTAAAAATTTAATAGGCTTAATTAGAAATAAGGTACCAGTGCTTGATAGCTGCAGAAGCAAAGGTTAAGACCTGCTGTATCAATGAATCAATGAAAAAGCAACTGTACCAAGTGCTGGAGATAAAATAAGGGACAGCCCCTGACCTCAAGAATCTTACATTCCCATGGGGGAAACAAAATTTTTTTTAGGGGAGAGGGTGGATGAGACTTTTATTCTAGGGAAGTAAAAAGGAGTTCAGGGCAAACAGTTCAGGGCAATTCTGAGTTTTCCATATTTGGTTATCTGATTGGGTCCCTTCTTTTCCCAGTCACATTTTTCCTTTACATACAATTAATCATTTAATCTCTAATAATTTAAAAAAAAAACCTTATGAGGCAAATACAAGACAGCGTAATTCAACCTAAGAGAAATAAAGGAAAATAAAGAGAAATAAGGGTAAAATATTAAGTAGCATTATGGCAAACCTTCTGATTTCTAACCCTTGATCTAATCCAGGAGGTATATTCTCTTTCAGCATAATTATATATGTAATAGTTCATATAATAACTACTTGTTACATTGTATTATGAATATCTCAGAGAACAAATTTGAATAACACCATTTTCATCTCAGCAGATACAAACACAAACAGACACACACAGACACACACACACAGAGTTTTGTTTATCTGGTTAAAATGAAGTTTATGGGACAGAAAATTCTTTGAGATTTTTTTGATCTTTGATGATATCACTCACTTTTTATAAGGTTTAAAAAAAATACCAAAACAGAGTTGAAGAGCTTTTCATAGTGAATACGCACAGGTTCTTTATAATTCTTTAGTCCTGCTATCAAACAGCAATCATCCTGACCTTAGCCTATCCTATGGCTAGTTTGTTCTAATTCCAAAACCTGTTTTACCCAACCACCATTGCCTGAAACCAAACCAGAAATAGGTAGGGGGATCCAGGTAGCAGGATGAAGAACAAGCAGGAAGAACAAGGATGATTTCTCCCTCAGTCCCGTCCATAGCTAGTTCTATAGATTTTAAATTTTTTCTAATTCAACTCAGAAGGACTAGACATGACCACTTATCTACTCATTTGTAATGCAAACATGTATTAAAAGAGCACTCTGGAGGTTAGTCTCAGATCATGTGGAAGATGCAATAAATACACAAATATACAAATTAGATAAAGACAGATAGATGGATGGATAGGTGGATGGATTGATGGATGGATGAATGGATGGATGGATGGATGGACGGATGGATGGATGGATGGATGGACAGCTGGACAGACAAATAAAAAGAATTCACAGTCCTCAAAGAGTTAGTATTAAAAATAAGACTTTTGGTAAATTAAGGTGGAAAAAAATTCTAGCACAACAAAATAAGATACATAGAATTCTTATACTGTGGTTTCTATCTACACAATACCATCATTCATTAACACCTATGAACAGATAAGATCACGCAGAAGAAAAAGAGGACCCAGAGTCAGGAGGGACATGGGTTTGAATCTTGTATCTGGCACTTTCTAGTTGAGTGAAAAATCATGCTTAATCCCCCGGGTCTCTCTTACTTCATCTATAAAATGGAAACAAAATTTATAATGCTTCTTTTACTGGGTTGTTGTAATGTACAAATAAAATAATGCATGTAAGCTGCTTGAGAAATCTTTGATCACAACATAAATATCATCTATTATTATAGAAATGACCTAAAAACTTTTCCCCACCTCTTCTCTTCCTCCCTTTTAATCCATACCATGGCCAGGATAATCGTTCTGAAGTATAAGGTCATGGGACTTCTCTGATAAAAACATTCAGTAATTTTTGCCAAAATCACAGGCCTCCTGCTTACTGAGTTAATTTCAGGGTTTTTTGGCTCCAATTCAAGTCCCTCCCCAATCTCTCACCACTCTCCTTGCCAGTTACATGTTATGGGTCCTTTACATTCCAGTCAAATGAGACTATCTTTTATACCCAGGAGGCTACTCTATTCTCTCATATTTGATGATTTTAATCAAGTTCTTCCCTCTCCATACCTGGCATGACCTCCTTCACCATCTTTAACCGTTTAAACCTTTGTTGTAATCATTCAGTTGTTTCAGTCATGTCCAACTCTTCAGGATCCCATTTTGAGTTTTCTTGGCAAAGATACTGGAGTGGTTTGTCATTTCCTTCTTCAGCTCATTTTACAGATGATGAAACTGAGGCATATAAGGTTAATGACTTGCTCAGGCTTACACAGCTGGATTTTAACTCAGGATTTCCTGACTCCAGTCCACTGTACCACCTAGCTGCTCATTTAAACCTTAGCCATCCTTAAAAGTGCTACTTCAATGCCACCACCTCCACCTTGGAATGCTGCTATATTACAACGCCACTCCCTGCACTCCATCACTTATCACTCTGTCTGGTATCTCTCTACTACATTTATATTGTGAGGTTGTGTATTATAGTTGTCTGTGGGGACATATTTGTCCTCTCAGAGACTGTAAGTTCCATGAGAGCAGAGATCACTGTTTATCTACACTTTACATCTTCCTCTAGTCAAAGTGGTATTTTGAACAGGGCAGGTAACACATAAATATTTGGAGGAAGAGAATTTATTAAAGATAGCTTCATAAAACAATGTCCAGGGAATGAGAAACTACATATTTAATGCCACAAAATGTATCAGGACAACTGAGGAAGGTGAGTTTCACCAGAGAACAGAATTCTTTTTAAAGGGTAAAGAATTTATACAGAATTGGCAGATTTTCTGATTTCTAATAATTATCTGATAGCCTGATCAGGAAAGAGAAATTGTTAATCCCCTAAGAATTCCCAAGAACTAGTTAAGTAGTATTTCCATCATACATTTCATCGCATCCTAGCAACAACTTAATCCCTGTCCACTCAGACAAGAAAATGGTACTAAGCCCAGAAAAATAAAAATTAGACAAGGACACCCTATGGTTGTCCCGTCAGCATGCTAAGGAAGTCTAGAATATGGTAGAGCAAGTAGTGAAAATGCTAAAAGACAAGTTAAGATTAATAACTCCATTTGCTGCACAGATTTTTCTTTCTGTACATTAATCCACACAGAAAATTGAGATGGTTAGGTCTCTCTCTCCTTAAAGAACCAGCCGAATACTTTAAAAATGCATTACAAGACTTGTAGGCTGAAAAGACATACATATTTCAGAGAGGACAAATTTTAGAGCTGGGACCTCAGTGAACATCTACTCCAGGTCCTCCATTTTCCACACGAGACTCAGAAACAATTAAGTAGCTCACACAGGATCACTGGAGCAACTTTAGAATCCTATTTTTGATTGTGCTAAAAGAGCATACAAAATAGAGAAAGCTGAGTATTTCATTTCAAGGTAGGTATCATAAAGGCCCTCTTCCCAGAATTCTGAAAATGTTTTGATATCATAAAGTCTCAGTAATTAAGATTATACTATGCAAAGACTCCTACAGAGGTGAGGAACCAGAGGCCACACAGAGTCTGGATTTAATCAAAGGGCCGCACTTGAGCATTTAGAGGGCCACGTGTGGCTTCAAGGCCACAGGTTCCCATTCCCTGAATGAGAACCAAGCCTGTTTGAATAAGAGATGCTTTAAAATAAATGCAGTTTGATCATTTCTATTTTTAAAGTCACACTTAAATTGACATTTAAAGTGTTACTTGCTAATAACTACCTTGCCACGTCAGGATCTACAGAACTGTATAACTGTTGTTATTTATTAAACTATTACTGTTGTTGCAACTACCATTTATCTACTGCTTTTGACCAATAAGGAAAGTGAGGTTAAGAGACTTACCTACAAACAACAGAGTTCTAATTCCCCTATAACCGCCTACTGAGGATACCTACCCATCCTCTCTCCTGGTACCCCCATATTCCCAATAATCCTAACCATTTCTCCAATGTATTGATTGATTTTGCTAAAAAAAAAATTTTCTTCTTTTTCTTTCTTTTAAAGATATCTTTGGTATAGGGTTAGATCTCTAGAAAGAGGGTGAGAGATGGTTATAGGGGAAAATTCAAGTGATGTAAAAGCAAAAGGTATCAGTAAAAATCCATTAAAAAAAAAAACTTGCCCACATCCATACAACTAGTTTTTAAGGCAGGATATGAAATCAGGTCTACACAGACTAGAGATCTACTAGACTTTCTATTATACGAGGACTATCTCTCTAGCTATTTGATGACCAGATAAGAATAGTTTGTAATTAGTACCACAATTATTAATACTATAATGGATGCCTTCAAAGTACTTGAAAATTTCCTTTTAAAAATAAAAGAGCTCTCCAAGGCAGAGGGCCAACTTTTCCTAATTTGTTTGTTTGTTTCACAAGCTGCTATGGCCAAAGAATTTATCATCTATTAGTTCTGGCAGATGTACTGGTGAAGACTCCAGTCACCACAGACGTAGGGAGACTGATCCAAGGACAGCAGACAATCACTCTCTCCTGCTTGCCAGGTCTATATACAAAATCTTTCCAACTGGGTTGAATCTCCTAGGCCATGTAGGCGACTAGCACAGTCTTTGAAAACTCAAGGTCACTTCATGGGGGTCATTTATACGTTTTTTGTATCATGGATGCCTTTGATAGTATGGTAAAGTCTATGGACCTACTTCTCAGAATAATACTTTTAAGTGCATAAAAGAAAAGGTATAGGATCACAGAGGAGAACAATTTTATTAAAGTACAGTTATAAAAATCTTTAAAAGAAAATGCTAATGTTTAGAACCCAAATACTGAGCAAACTTTTCTTCAGTTGTTTATCTATCCTGATGACCACAAACTCAGATTTTTACTAGGGACAAGAATAAGGAGATTTGCTGAGCAAAGGAAAAAGAACTCTTATTTCTCTTTCCTTTATATCAAAGTCATAGTCTATCAAAAAATGACCTAATAAAAATTCCCAAGTGAATGAGGAAAAAGAAAGTTTAATTTGTACTCCCTTGATTAAACACATTAATGACATTTTTATTAGAACATTTACTCACATAATGTTTATTATGGAGGAACCCAAGCTGAATGACCACCCCCAAATCATCCCCAAATATTTACTCAGCTTCTGGGTCCTAGTGTGAGAAAAGTAAGAGCTAGCACTCAAAAGTATTTTTTCAGTTCAAAGACAATGTCACCTGCCCTTACTATAGAAATACTGATTTCAATTCCCCCTTATTAAGAAGAAACTGGTGGAAAAGTAGTTTAAATGAAATAACAAAAAAATAAGAAAAAAGATTAAGGGAGAGTTGGGCTCAGAGACCAAACCTGGAGACAGAAGAGCTCCTGTTGGCAGAGGATATCTACAGAGGATCGCTAAGGAGCTCTGGCGATGGATGGGCTAACATGGAGGTTCATAACCTAGGATCCAAAAATAGGACTTCAGAAGTCCACGAACTTAGATGGGAAAAACACTGACATTTATTTTCACAAGATTCTAATTAGAATTTAGCATTTCTTTCCGTGATGGGTGGAGGCAAGAAAACATTATTCTGAGAAAAGGTCCAAATGGTTCACCAGACTACCAAAGTGGGTCCATGACACAAAACCACTGGGCCAAGGTATAAATGTTTTGAGGATGCCAAAAGGAAAATAAAAGACTAAAGAGGAAGAAAAGACCTGGGAGACAAAAGCATTTATTCTTTTCATGGAAAAATTTTCAGCACGGATAAGTGAATGTGAAACAAGTGTGAGTTCTTTTAATTAAGATACATTTACTGAAACTTTATATCTTCTTATACAAATCTTTTATGTTCTATATCCCAGTACTTATCAAAAGTTTGAAGGATCTGAGATCCTTATTCAAAGCCAGAAAATTCAGAATTCTCAGCACCTGTTGCTAGTTATTAGACAGTGACACAAGGAAGGAGAACGTAGAAAGGGAGAGAGAACATAGAAACGTAGAAAAAGAAATTAGCTGATAATGCTTCATAGAGTGCTTCAAAATTTACAACCAATCAGCCAATAAACATTTATTAAGATGCTATTGTGCCAACTATTGCTTAGAGATACCAAAAATAAAGTAATCCCTGTCCTCAAAGAGCTTGCATCCTGTGGTATGAAACAATATGGACACCTAAGTAAATGCATAACATAAAATAACAAATACAAAATAATGGGAAGGCACCAGCAGCAGGGAGATCTGGAAAGGCCTACATGAATAACGCCACATTTGAGCTAAGCTTAAAAGGAAATCAGGAACTCTAAGATGCAAGGATGAGGACAGAATATGTACATTATCTCACTACAGCCCTGTGAAAGATATTGATAAAAGGTAGAATGGGAAAGGAGATGCTACAGTCAAGTGGTAACAGGCAGGTATAAATGATGGATGGTCAGAATGTTTCACTGGTAACCACGCAGTGAGAAAACACCTAGAAACAGGCCCCCAGTTCCTTGAACATATAGCCGTTTATGGAACAAGGCACGTGCAAGTTCTCATTTAGACTGATTGCTTTAGCCCCACCCATTATTTTGAAATTACAGTACTCAAGAAAGTACCCCGGGCTCACAAACAACTAGCAGGAGAAAGGGTGGACTTTGCCCTTCTGAGTCCAAGTTCATGGTTCTTCCTAGCTAGTCTTGGATGGTTGCTTTAGTCTGATTGGGACAACACATAATTTCATCAGCCCATACAGCCCATACCCTGTAGATACAGGACTATTCAACATTACTTTTCATACCCAGGAACCTTACTTACTAGCAATATGAGAGCAGGTCCTAAAAGTGACAAAATATGTACCTGTGAGCACAATGTTTTTTTAAATCTAAGATGTATTGCATGGAAATCTCTGCATAGAATACAATTTGCAGAACACGGTATGATTTGAGCCATATTCATACCACTTCAGACCAATACAGTGCTACTAGAACACAATTTTTCTCTTTAAAGCAGAATGGATTAATTCTTCAAAGAATATTTCAAAAAACACAGTGGAGTCAAAGTTGTAAAGGACTGGGAAATAGGAGACTTAGGTTCTAGTTCTAGCTTGATTGCCTTCTAAGAGGCAAAGCATTTTACTTCTGGACCTATAGTTCCTCCACTATAAAATACAGTGGAGAGTAAACCAAATCACCTCTGAAAGCCTAAGATCTAACGAAATATTAAATTCCAAGACAAATTTAGACCATGCCTATGGCAATAGCTATATAGAGTAGTTTAGGACAGAAAGTAAGATTGTTTTTCCAAATCTGACATTACCTATAGCAAGAAGAACATTAGCTCCTCTATCATTTAAAGCTTATCTTTATGAGAGACAGGGAACAAAGACGGCTTTATCCCTCTATGCTATCAAACTACCAAACACAAACATCATAAACTCAATACTTCTGATATTTCTATATTCTCCCTCAATCCTTTGCTCCTTCTGCTGAGAGCATATAATAGGTACTGAATTTTTGTTGAATAATAATAAATATTTATTCATGAATTTAATACATCTACACAAAACTGGAAAAAGGTATAAATATGTAAACTGGAAATTCACCGACCTCCATTAATCAGGAATGATATCATCTAAAAATCTGACCTTAAAAAGTAACAGAATCAAAGACAATATATGGTTTAGGTTCTCCTGACAACAGTCACATGATTTAGAGCTGGAAGGAACCTTACAGATCCTGTTTTTCTTCAAAGTTCAAACTTCTGGCTCTCAGGATCCTTTATAGACTCTTAAAATTTGGGGATCCACAGAACTTTGGTTCATGTGGGATATACCAATCAATATTCACCATAACAGGAATTAAAATTGATCATTTTTTAAAATATGCAATAATGCATTTAAAATAATAAATTCATTGCATGTTAACATAACATTTTGGGGGAAAAAAACCTACATTTTTTGGGAAAAAAAAACCTAGATTTTTCAAAATAAAAAAAATTTTATGAGAAAAATAATTTATATTTTTCAAAAATCCCTTTAATATGGGGCTTACCATAAGATAGCTGGATTCTCATGTTTGCTTTTGATTCAATCTGCTGTGATATATTGTTCTTGTTTAAGTATATGAAGAAAATCTGGCCTTATACAAATATATGGTGGGAAGAGGGAAGATTACTGTAATAGACAAGCGGCATCAGGGTTTCATTATGAAAATAGTTTCGCCCTCATGGGTCCCCTGAAAGGGTATTGGGAACCCCAGCTGAGAACAGTTGTTACAGATCATCTAATTTTACCCATCAGGAGGAATCCAAAAGGCTTTCCCATCACCAAAATTTACCTTGTTTCTGTTTTGTATATACTTTGTAAATATGTGAATATCTTCTCAGTTAGAATATATGCTCCTAGAGTGAAGGGATTGTTTTTGTTTTAGGATTCTCAGCCCTTGGCACACAGTAGGTGCTTGATAAATTCTTGCTAAATGACTTATCTAGTGCTAGAAAATTAATGAGAAGCCAAGCGAGGGTTAGAATCTAGGCCCTCTGGGTCCACTTCCCTCTCTGTATCAATCTTCTGTCTGCCTAAACACTAAAATGCATCTGCACAAATCCATCCCCTGTATTTTTTTTTTTTTTGGCATTTAGAGTTGTTTAGAAAATACTGGTCCTGAAAATTGTATCTGATGTTCTACTAAATGGAGATTTATCTATCAACAGTTTCTTTGATGCCTTTTTTTTCCAATTAAAAGCATTTCTTCAGATTGCCACAGAAAGAGGGATTTTTCTATCCAAACACACATTAAAAAATCCTCCACAACTATGTTCTTTCAACACCCTGGCACTCAAAAGCAACTCCTGTGGCTATGTGAAAAGGAAGCTTGTCCTATCTTTAAAGAAATCATTGCTAAAAATAATTAAATAAATAAATGAAAAAGAAGTCAGTGCTTCATTGACAGGCCCTGCCCCCTCTCTCTCACGCCCCCTCACCCCCATCAGAAGAGGGATCTTGGATCATTTTCTAATTCCTGAATGATCTGTGCCTTATTTCATTTCATTACTGCCACAATACCTGAACCAAAACTGTTCAGGAATAAAAATGATGATGAGGAGGAGGATGATATTAATAGCCAATATTTACGTAGCTCTTACTACAAGCCAGGCACTGTGCTAAGCACTTTACGGTTATTATCTCAATCAATCCTCATAACAGTCCTAGGAGGTAAATGCTATAATTATCATACCCACCTTACAGCGGGGGAAACTGGGGCAAACTAGGCCAGGTCAAACAGTAAGTGTCTGAGGCTGGATTTGAACTCAGGTATTTCGGACTTCAGGCCTAGCACTCCATCTGCTGTACCACCTAGTTGCCCAAGGAAATTTTAAAAAGAGAACAGAGGAAATTAAAGTTGACCTTTTTGTGACTAACTCATTTGATTTGTTTTTTAATCTCTGGACCTGTTATGTGGAAAATATGTCATAAATGCTGATCTACACTCATCTATCTTATCTGTGACTAAGTCTTACGATAGCTGCCAGGTGCATGCAGACAGTAAGTGACTTGACCCATCACACAGAAGTAGGACTGGAACACAGTTCTTCCTATATTCAAGGCGAAATACTCCCATCTATTTGGCCATGTTGACTTTTTGTTGTTTGAATACAAAGGGAGCAAAAAGCTTAAAGGGGGAAAGAAAACGTGTTGGACAAAAGGAAATAGAAAGAAAATCATAAAAACAATGAAAAGAAGTGGTTGATCAAAAAACAAAGGTAATGTAGTGTAAATTTTAATGTAACCCTGACCCATCAAGCAATTCATCCACAGACATGGTAGTATCTGCCTGCTATGGCCACTCCGGTGAGGCAGCAATCTGGGGGCAGGCCCAGGACCTTGGAAAGTTTTTTCTGAGCCAATACAATCCATTACAACAGCACCTACCATGTGATATTATAGGTAAGCCAAATGAAAAGAAATGCCAGTCTTATGCCAGCAGCCAGCATGATCAGGAATTGGGAGCTTTTCCAAGAGTACTAGATTTGAACTCAGGGGACTGAATGAGGGTTAAATCATGAGCTACTTGATCACAGAAAAGTCACCTGACTTTTCAGAACCGCAGTCTTCTCCTTTGTAAAATGGGGCTAATGAATGTGATACAGTCTTCCTCATAATAGCCTACTGTAAGGCTGACCATATGGCAAATCCAAATCACTGCCAAAATGTTAGTGTTATCAAAATGGCAGTGTTATCATTTCCTCCAGGAGGAGCAAAAAAAGCTAAAGAACAAGAAAATGGACAGAACATGGATTTCAGTGGATAGGTTTGTTTTGCTCTTTCTAGGTAGCCTCACATTCAGAATATGTTGACAAATGTTTAAAAACTGACCCTCCAGTAAGAAAAAAATCACTTACTTTTAATTTGTATTGTTAATATTTTCTCCATCACTTTCTTCAATCTAGACAATCAAAAGAATATATCAAGATCTGATCTGTAGTGAAGTACAAAAGATCACAGTGAAAAGCGAACAATTTACTTACTGCTAGAGAGCTGATTTCAGCCCATAATTAACATCTAATACTAAGAAACAAATTCAGGTGTTTTTCTTTTTCAAAAAGCAAAATTTAAAGTGATTCTTTCTTCTGTGGCACAGTTCTTTGTTCTCAATATTGTGAAAACTCTTAATGGGCTCATGTTATGATGGGCTGTACATATGCACTGGATTTGAAGCCAGAGGACCTCGGCTCTGCTTCTCTTTACTAGCTGTATGACCTTCAATAGGTAAGGTCACTTTGTCTCTGGATCTCCTCTGTAAAATGAGGCTATCAGATGAGTTCTTAATCTGGGGTCCAGCTACTGGTATTTTGATAATTGTATTTCAACGTGACTGGTTTCCTTTGTATTCCTATATATTTGATTTTATGCATTTAAAAACATTATTCTGAGAAGTGGCCCTTAGACTTCACCAGACTCTTCAAGGGATTCCTGACCCTAAAAAAGGCTAAAACTTGACCCTAAAAAAGGAATAGATGGTCTCCCAGGACCCTTTCCGTATATAATTCCCAATTCTAGTATTAACAGTTTACAAAGAAATTCAAGGGTCATCATTTGTTAAGTAACTACTATATACATTATGTGTACCAACCTAACAGAATTCATGGCTATATCACTGTGTAAAGCTTCTTCAAAATCCCTCAAAAGTGGGGACAGAGTCAAGATAACAGATTAGAGGCAGCAACCCAGACAACCTTTCCCAACATTCCCACCAAACAATTTAGAATAATTCATCAAATCAAATTCTGGGTTGGCATAGCCAATAAAAAGTCAGGGTGTGACATTTTTCCAGCCCAAAACAATTTAGGAGGCCAACAGCAGAGGTCTGTGATGCCAGAATGGGGTCCAGCTGTGGGCGTTGGTGACAGCTGTGATAGAAGCTTTGAAACTCAGCCCAGAGAGGTTCCAAGGCAGAGAGAAGCACCGGTGCTTGCAGTTTCAGGGAACCAGGTGGCCCTTCTTGAATAACGACCAAAGCACAGACCAGGGGAGCAACAATCACACCCCTCCCCAGAGCATACCACCTTGGAAGCATTGAAAACTTGCAAATCCCCAGAACTAATGCTGAAAACAACAGTATGAAAAAGCCCAAAGCTTGGGACACCCCTCCACCTCCAGGTTGGGCAGAGCCCAAC
The DNA here is from genome assembly GCA_028658325.1 of Potorous gilbertii. Taxonomy (NCBI): domain Eukaryota; kingdom Metazoa; phylum Chordata; class Mammalia; order Diprotodontia; family Potoroidae; genus Potorous; species Potorous gilbertii. The sequence goes on along the minus strand of CM053772.1, from coordinate 65,053,452 downwards.
TTCCACAAAAAGTCCAAAGTTAAGAATTACACTGGGAAAATGAGCCAACAATGACAACAACCAAAACCTGACCATAAAAAGCTGCTACAGCAACAGGGCAGATCCAGACAAAAACTCATAAAGAGAGAAAACATAATAAACAGTTACAAGCATTAACCAAAAATGCTAAAGAAAATAATACCCTAAAAAGCAGAATTAGCCAAATGAGAAGAATCACAAAAACTCAATGAAGAAAAAGTAATCTCCTTAAAAAGCAGAACTGGTCAAATGGAAAAAGAGATACAAAAGCTCACTCAAGAAAATGCAAAACTGGTCAAATGGAAAAAAAAATACAAAAGCTCACTCAATAAAATTCCTTAAAAATTAGAACTGGACAAATGGAAGCGAATGATTCCATGAGACATCAAGAAACAAACAGACAAAAAGAGTAAAAAATTTAAAAAACAGAAAAAAAGTGAAATATCTCATCAGAAAAAAAAACAACTGATCTAGAAAATAAGTGGAAAAGAGGTCATTTCAGAAATATGGGACTACCTGAAAGCCATGATCAAAGAAAGAACCTAGACATCATATTTTAAGAAATTATGAAGGAAAATTGCCCCAGTATCTTAGAACTAGAGCATAAAATAAAACTTGAAAGAATTTGCTGATCGCTACCCGAAAAAGATCCCAAAATAAAAACTCCTAGGAACACTTAGCCAAATTCCAGAGCTCACAGGTCAAAGTGGAAAATATTGTAAGCAGTCAGAAAAATGCCATTCAAATATCATGGAGCCATCATCAGAATTATACAAGATATAGAAGCTTCCACATTAAAGGAGGAGAGGGCTTGGAATACGACATTCTGGAAGGCAAAGGAGTTAGGTCTACACCAAAAATAACCTACCCCACAAAACTGAGTATAATCCTCCAAAGCAGGAAATACATATTTAATGAAATAGAAGACTTTCAATCATTCCTGATTTTAAAACAACCAGAGCTAAATGGAAATTCTGATATTCAAACATAAGACTCACGAGAAGCAGAAAAAGGTAAACATGAAAGAGAAATCCTCAGGGACTTAAGTTAAAAACTGTTTATATTCTTGTATGGAAAGATGATACAAGTAACTCCTAAGAACTTTAATTATTATTAGAGCAATTAGGAGTCTACATAGAGGGCACAAGTGTGAGTTAGTCATATTGGAATGATCTAAACAAAAGAATGAAGAAGTAAGAAACAGGAATGCATTGAAGGAAGAGGGAAAGCACAGGAAGAATGGGGAAATTTATCTCCCATTAAAGAGATGCACAAGAAAGAGCTTTTACAGTGTCAGGGCGGTTGGGGGAAGCAACTCTTGAAACTCAATGCTTTCTTATGAATTGGTTCAAAGGGGAACGTATGTATATATACATACATACATACATTCGGTTTGGTACAGAAGTCTATCTTACTCAACCAGGAGGGGAAGGGAGTAATATGGGGGAGGACAAATTAAGAGAGGCAGTGGTCAGAAGCAAAACATACTTTTGAAGAGGGAAGGGTAAAAAGAGAGGGAAGGATAAACACAAGAAAAAAGGATCAGAATCCTATCCTCTCCAGAATTCTATCCTGAAATCAGAATCCACCAATATGTTGTTTACAAGAAACACACTTGAAACAGAGAGACACACACAATTAAAATAAAGCGCTGGAACAGAATCTATTATGCTTTAGCTGAGGTTAAAAAAATAAAAAGGCAGAGGTAGCAATCATAATCTCAGACAAAGCAAAAGCAAAATTAGACCTAAATAAGAGATAATCATGAAAGCTACATTTTGATAAAAAGGCACCAGAGACATTTAAGAAGCAAAAAAACTAAGCACATATACACCAAATGGCAGATCATCCAAATTCTTAAAGACACAAAACCAATGAGGCCAAAATCAGAAAGAAAGCAAAAAATTAGGCAGGGTGTGGGAGGAAATCACAGCAAGTTTCTCTAACGGATTCATTTCTCAATATATAGGAAATGGAGTCAAATTAATAAAACTAAAAGTCACTCCCCAGTTGATAAATGGTCAAAGCATATGAACAGTTTACAGACACAGAAATCAAAGCTATCTATAGACATATGAAAAAGTGCTCTAAATAACTATTCATTAGAGAAATGCAAATAAAAACAACTCTGAGGTACCACCTAACAACTATCAATATGGCTAATGTAACAGAAAAAGAAAAGGAAAAATGTTGGAAGAAATGTGGAAAAACTGGGGCACTGATGTACTGTTGGTGGAATTGTGAATTAGTCCAACTATTTTGGAGTACAATTGGAAACTATGGAAAAGGGATATAAAATTGCATACCCTTTGACCCAGCAATAACACTACTAGGTCTGTACCCCAAAGAGATCAAAGAAAAAGGGAAAAAACTATATTCACAAATATATTTGTAGTAATACCTTTTCATGGTAGCAAAGAACTGGAAATTGATGAAATGCCCATCACTTGTGAAATGGCTGAACAAGCTGGATTATATGATTGTGATGGAACAATATTGTGCTATAAGAAATAATGAGCTGGGTAGTTTCAGAAAAACATGTGAAGACTTATATGAACTGATACAGAATGAAGTAAGCAGAACCAGGTCATTACACACAGTAATTGGAATATTGTAAGGATGATGACTTAGCTTCTCCCATCTTACAGTGATCCAAGATAATCCCAAAAGATTCATAATAAAAATGCTATCCTCCAGGAAGAGAACTGATAAACATTGAATGCAAATTGAAATGTAGTATTTTTATTTTCCTTATTTTTCTTCCTTTTTCTGCAACATGGTTAATATGGACATATTTTGCATGATTTCACACGTATAAGTGATACATTATATTGCTTGCCTTCTCAATGGATGGGAGAGGGATGGAGGATGGAATTTAGAATTTAATCTTTTTTTAAAAGAATGTTTAAAATGAATAATTTTTTTTTAGCTCCCTCAAAAGTAACCTAATTCCAGGTCATCTTAGGAGAATAAATGACCATTGTCTGGAAAACAAAACCATCCTGACTTCAGAAGGACTGTGACAATAAGTTATTAAATCCAAAAGGAGAGACAATTCATCTTACTCTCTAGTCCTAGAACACTAGGTACCCAGTATTGCTAATGCTCTAATGTTCTTTCATGTGGATTTTAAATATTTATACAACTCCTTCAGAGCTCATACAATCAAAGAATACATACACCTGAGTTCCTCAGGTGTACATATTTTATCCATAGCAACAGGTTGGGTTTTATGAAAACTGTTCAAACTCTTATTCATCAGTTTGTTATGGAAATCCAGACAGATGACTGGGGCTCATGATTCCCTTAACAAGGTAACCATATGTTTTACCCAGGGCCTAAGACCAAATGCCAACTAATTTAAAACAATGTCCCTCCAATAGGTTTGTGAAAGTGAAGATAGATCAGCTGATGTTAAGACAATATAAACTGAATAAACTGATGTGTTCCCACTAGGTACAGTGAACAATGCCTTCCCTATCTCAAGTGTGGTTGGCTAACATCAGTCATTTATCATCTGAACAACTGGCTGATAACCTTTCCAGCAACCAAATGCATTATACAACAGCTTAAAGTATTTTTCACAGTTTGCCTCCCCCTTCAAAAATAAAAATAAAGAAGAGTAAGTGCCTAATGATCCATCCACAAATAATGAATTTGAGAGCATGATCTGGAAATGCTCAAAACAGTAGACAGATTAAGTGGAAGAGTTGTTTGATTTCCAAATGAGACTTTGCTCTCTCTTTGACATTTCTATGAAAACAAAAACAGTATGTTTAAGTCTTACACAAAAGAGTATAATTTGCTACGACATTTGCCTAAGACAGGAATCCATTTCCAGAGGCTGACAAAAGAAAGTAATCACAGCCATTTTATTGTACTGATTTCAAGGGACAAGTAAGGAAAACACCCTGACACAAAAATACCTACTATTCTGAGCTACAACCAGTAATAGCAAGGGCTCATGTTTCTCCAGAGCTCTATGATTTAGCACAGGGTTCTCCTGACAAGCACAACTACTGGTACCCACTTCCTACAGGGGAAACTGAAGTTCAGGCAGATGAACCATTTTTCAATGGTCACATGGTAAGGCTAAGGTCTTTCGCTTCTGAATCTCCAGGGCTCCTTCCATTCGACTAGACTACTCACTAATGGCATCTTGTTTCCAGATGTTTTAACTCTTTTATCTAAAACCTCTTATCTAAAACCAGCTTATATATAGTTTAAAAATCACTAACATTAACACTTTCAAAGCGAACACTTTTCCAAGGCAATAAATAAGAGTGAAGTAAATTCTATTAATCACGAGCAAACAAATGCTCTCCTTTGGAAGTAATATAAAATCTTGCAGACAAATTGGGAACTATTTAGTTTTCTGGTACATAGTAGGCACTTGATAAATGTTTATTGACTGATACCACTGCTGTAGGGCCTAAAATGGCTACCCTTTTGACTTAGGAAGATTTAAGTAACTTCTGGAAAATGAGGAATCATCTCCCTTTTCATCAGTAGGACCAGACTCTTAAATTTTTCAGGATGAATCCTAAATTATCCCATCATAACTAGCTTCTATTGCCATGCAAACCCCACAATATATATATTAAACTGTGATACAGAAAACAATGATCCCTAATTGCTTCAGAATGTTTATTCAAGCATGGACCGAATATAATAGTCTAAAAAAAATGGAGTGTGTATGTATGTGTGTTAAACAATGAAAGCTTAAAACTGCACTGAGACTTTTGGGGCATTCTATGTAGAGTGTACACACATGTACACAGACACACACACACACACACACACACACACACACACACACACATACACACCCTATTCTCTTAACTATTTATTTCTAGTCCAGACCTTTCTTTAGGTCTCTGGACCCATATCTCTAACTGCTTTTTTGCCTGCCTTTTCCCCACTCCTATAGACCATAAGTTTCATTAGAGTAGGAGCTGTTTCATTTTTTTTTTTAGTTTCCCTAGTGTTTATTGACTGACTGATTGATTGATCCCTTTTAGGACATCTCCACTTGGTTCTCTTACTGGCATTTCCAAAATTGAACTTTATCATTTTTGCCTGTCAGTGGAGCTACTCTATACTGAAAACCTGGTGGTTATTCTCCCTTACAGACCCTTCCATCCAATAAGTTACTTTGTCCTGTGGATTCTTTGTACCCAGTATGTATAGGGAGCTGGTAAAGAAGCAAAAGAGGGAATGATCGAAGAGGAAGGAGAAAAACCAAGATAATGTGGTGTGTTCAGCAACTCAAAAATGGGCCTGGAAAATCAAAAGACAATTATTTATAGACAATTATTAGCAAGTCAGACAAAGTAGCACATCAGGGAAGGAAGACAAGGCATTTTAAGATGGTAACTAGTGAAACATCAAAGCTGTAGACCACTGGAGTAAGGCAGGGTATGGAAACAAACAAAGCTAAAAATGGCAAGATGAAATAGGAGAATGACTATTAAAACAAAGCACATGCTTCCTATAAGACAGGAAATGACAAGGTTGGACATAAACTGACAGTATTGAATGTGATTAGCTTGCCTGAGTTGGAAATGTCTAAAGAATGACCAAGTTATTTAGTTGAAGTAGGGCAGAGAAGGTCATTGAAGATGAGGTGGAGGAACTATACAGTTGGGACATTAAAAGGGATATTATATAACTCCAAGTTCTGTAAAATTAAAAGCAAAATGTCTTTGGAAAGATGGCAATCTAGTCAACCCACTTGGAGATTTCTTTTTAATGATACAGAACATAAAGTGTTTTTTCTGTCCTAAAGTGCTACATAAATGCTAGGCATTCTTATTATTATTAAAATATAGAATTTTTTTAATGGGCTAACAAATTCTTCTGCACTTCCTATCGTATATGGCATGCCTTGCTTCTTGCCTTAAAGAATTTTGATCTGATATCAAGAAAAAGGGAAAAAATCATATTGGTACAAAAATATTTATAGCGCCTCTTTTTGTAGTGACAAAGAATTGAAAATTGAAGGGATGCCCATCCACTGGGGAATACCTGAACAAGTTGTAATATATGATTGTAATGGAATACTATTGTACTATAAGAAATGACAAGCAGGATGATTTTAGAGAAACCTGGAAACACTTACATGAACTGATGCAAAGTGAAGGGAGCAGAACCAGGAGAGCAACAAAGTAACAACAACCTTGTACGATGATCATCTGTAAATGACTTAGCTATTAACAATGATCCAAAACAAAATAACACGAGAAAATACTCTGCTTCGTTCTTAATTCTCATGGTTTCTCTCATTCATTTTAATTCTTCTATGTACCATGACTAATACGAAAATGTGGTTAATAAGAATGCATGCGTAGATTCCCTATAAGACTGCATACCATCTCAGGGAGGGAGGAGAAGGGAGGGGAGAAAATCTAACACTTATGGAAGTAATTGTAGAAAGCTAAAAACAAATAAATTAATTAAAAAAAAAAACCAATGCAATGATCCAAGACAATTCCAAAGGACCCCCCCCACACAAAAAAAATGCTATCTACCTCCAGAGAAAGAACTGAAGAAATCTGAATGCAGATCAAAGCATACTGGTTTTAGCTTTCTTTATTTGTATATTTGTGTGTGTGTGTGTGTGTGTGTGTGTGTGTGTGTATCTAGGTCTGTGTTTTCTTTCACAATATGATTAATATGGAAACTATATCAAATTACTTACTGTCTTGGGGTAGGGGAGGGAGGGAGGGAGAGAATTTGGAAGTCAATTTTTTAAAAAATGATAAAATTTTGAAAAAATAAAATTGGGAAAAATTAAAATTGATAAGAAAAATTTTTTTTAATTTGAGTTCATAGCTGCAACTGAATTTCAGAACACTCTTTCATTCCATTGTCTGTAGTTCAGTGACAAAGAATTCCACAAGATAGGGTCAATCTCACTCTCTCCTTAAAAAGATTGTAAGCCCAGTGCCCTCCATAGTTGAACCATTAAACCAAATCAAAGCATCAAATGTTCGTAAGTGTACTGTGAATTTAAGAGACTAAACATCAAAAGGTAGCTAACAGCAGTCACATATAGAAGGCAAGGCAAGTGAGGATGACGTTTCCCAGTCCCCAAGTTCCAGTGGGCCATGAACTCACTGTTTGAGTGACCAGGTGGATATGGGAAGGAAACGTGTAAGGAGAAAGTAGTCACATTCCAGTTGGTCCAAAAGAAACCTGAAAAACATATAAATACACAAAATTCTAGCAGCCACACCCTCCTAGGCCACAGGGTGCCCTTTTTGTGACATCCTTGGTTTCCCCTTCCAAGCTATTCCTTTGACCTGACTTGACACGTCTCTATTTCTACAGATGGAACAACCGGATCCTGCTTTTCATCACCTAGCCTCAAATCTTGAGTCCTCTTTGATTCATCACATTTCTTATCTCATATCCCTAATCTCTGCCAAGTTCTATTGAGGCTACCTCAGAGGAGGCAGGAGAAGCCTTTGGGCTCAGGCTCTTCCTTTCTATGCCCACACTGTCACTGCTCCTGTACTAGACCTTATCACCTCTTGCCTGAGTACTATAATAGCCTAATAAATGTTAGTTTTCCACCTTCAGTCTGACTCAATCAATCTACTGGAAGTGTTTTCCAAATTCAATGGCCTTTTTTCAGCATGCCTCCCTTCCTGAGCCCTTGGCGGCTTTTAACATTACTGTCTACCTCTGTTCTCTAAGCTCTAAAACTGACCATCCTGACTGCATTCTTCTCTCTATAATCATTCCCTCTTGGGCTCCTGACTTGGTTCATCATTCTTTTCCTAGTCTTTTCTTCATCCTCTTCTTACCACTTACTTTACTGACCTGATATAAAGCTCAAATGAGATATCTGTAAAGCACTTAGTACAATGACTGGCACACAGTAGGTACTATATAAATGCTTATTCCTTTTTACTTCTAGGTGTTTTCCTGATTATCTGTCCTTGACCATCTACTCTTTCTGTACTTAGCTATTTTCTTTACTCCCAAGGCTTCAGTTAACATCTCTCTGCAGATGACTCCCAAATCTCGATCTCCAGTCCAATTTCTCCAGTCCTAGCTTTGGCTCAGAGTTCCAAATCCCCATCTTTGTTTTCAGAGCATATCATCCCAGATGTCCCACAGCTACCTCAAAATCAAGATGTTCAAAACTGACACTCATTATTTCTGCTCCATCAATGGGGAATCTCTGTTTACAACTTGACAGCTCTCTGGACTCATTTCTTACATCAAATAGATTACAAAGTTCATCAGTTCTAGCAGCATATCTTACATCCACACCCTCCTCACTGCCAATGCTCTAGAAGAGTCTCTCATTACAACCCACCCAGACTGTTACAATAAATAACCTCCTAATAAACCTCCTCACTTCCCTCTCTCCTCCCTACTAATCCATCCTTCATGGTGTTTGCTACTAGTCTATTTATTACCTCTGGCCAAGTTACTACTTGGCTCAAAAGCCTACAGGGGTTCCCTGTTGCTTAAAGAGTAATGTTCACACTCTTTTGTTTGTCATTTGAGGTGGAGCTGCAACAAGTTTTCTAAATTTATATCATTACTCACACTCTTGAGGCACTACCTTCCAAACAAACTGAATTTTGAATCTCCTGAAAATAACAATGGAGCTTTCCATTCTCTCTGCTCATTGCTTCCTACACCTAGAATGTCCTTTCCCCCTCCTCTTTCTACTTGTAGAATTCTTAGACATTCCTTAAATCCCAAGTCAAATACTACCTCCTCCACAAAGTCAACCAGCCTTGATCTGATTCCCTCCCTTGGGCCTCACATAGCACTTTTGTGACTCTCCAATGAACTTTGGCATCTAATGAAGTGTATTGGTTTGGTATAGCCTACTAGACTGTAAGCCCCATGAAGATATCTCATCTAAACTTTGTGCCACCCCAGAACATAGCTCACAGTAAATGCCTCACAAAGCACATACCACAGTGCCTGGCACAGAGTAGGTGATTAATAAATGTTTATTGACTGATTGATTGAATTATTCTGGGCAAATTCACTAACCCCTCTGAATTTCAAGTTCTTAATCTCCCAAATAGGATAAGAGCTTCTGCACTACCTACCTTAAAGGTTATGAGTTTTAAAAAATTCACATTTAACTGCAGTGAATGCAATTAAATTAATTAAATGAATGACCTAAAATCATGAAACATCACAAATCTTTGTTAAAACTCTTTTCTCCAGTTAACAATCACATATTTTCTCTCTGTCCTGAAATAAAAAACAAATTATAAGTGAAACAAAGTCCCCTACTGGCCTTGTGGAAAAAAATAACACTACAATCTTCAAAAAAACCAAATTACGGGTAACCCAAATGGCAAAGAAGAGAAGCCCAGACAGTGTAAATAGGTAGTAGGTATGTGCGATGATGACTTGCATGCAAAAAGTGGAATCAAAACAGTCATGTAGGAAATGTATGCCTGGAATGGAAAGCAGGTCAGTCATGTCACAAGTAAGAGGAATCTGCAGGCTGTCCTAGTACCCATTTAATATGAAAAGACCTAGGAGCAGGTATACAGCACACAGAGAGGTTCCTTTAAGGACAATTTATGGAATGCTAAATGTCAGGCTTAAGAAATGTACCATTGGGGCAATTCCTAACGTTAAGGAGATCATGGATGCCTTAAAGCAATGAAACAAAATATTATATAAAATATGGTTGTTGTCATAATTTTCTCTTCCAGTCTATGGTCTAAGATAACTTCTAAGATCTATTCTTTCTACTGCCAACTACTCAAAAATGCAATCTACACTCACAGATCCCACTTCCTAGCTAGTTGTTCATCCTCTTTAACCTCTCCTCCCCATAATTTGGCTTCTGTCCCCCCACCTACTCTCCCCACCCATCATCCTAAAATTGTTTTCACAAAGATGATCAAAAACTACTTCATTCCTAATTCAATGAACTTAGATCTTGATTACCTGTCAGTATAAGAGCAGTATACGACATGATGGACAACCCGCCCCGCCCCCCCCCCCATGCCCTTCCTCCTTCATGAAACTCCCTGGCTTGTTGTAAACTTGACAGGTCAGTTTTGCTGACTTCCCCATGAGTGCTCTCACTTCTCTTCCTGCTTCTCCTACACCCTATATCCAGATAACTCCCCAGCTCTATGTCCCTGGCATTAGGCTTTCTTAATAGTCATTAATTGAAAACTTCACATATACTTATTGCTTCAACCTTTCCTACTATTTTGACTCAACTCAATAAACAATTAACCACCTACTGTATGCAGAGCTCTGTTCTAGGTACTAAAGCAAAATAAGGAAGTTAAAATGACAGAGTTCCTGATAGCCTTACACTCTACTACTACCATATCTTTGTGGCCCGAACTTTTTACCTCTACTGTCTCAAATCAGTAAATACCTGAGAGAGAATTCCACCATGACAGACCTTCACCATTGAAACTCAACAGGGCCCAAACAACTTCATAATCTGAATTCACAAACAAGCTATCCTTCTTCATTTCCCTCTTTGTATCAGTATTCACCTTTTATCTGGTTTAAAAGTTCTTCAAAATGTCTTATTTAAACACACACCACCACCACCACCACCACACATTATATACCACAATACATTCATTCAGATGGACCTTTTGAAACAAAAACCTTAAAAGTATCTTATTATTTTTGGAGCAGCTAAGTGATGCAGTGAGAACTTGAGTTCAGATATGACCTCAAATAATAACTAGCCAAGTGACCTTGGGCAAGTCACTTATTCCCTGTCTGCATTAGTTTCATCAACTCTAAAATGAGGATAACAGTATCACTTACCTCAACAATTAAATGACATATTTGTAAAGTGCTTAGTACATGGTCTGACACAGATGGTACTTAATAAACAATTCCCTTCTTTTTACTGGCATCAAAACTCTAAACTCTTCTGACAATTTTATGACTTGCCATGAAAGCCTTATCCATCCAGCCCTCTTTTCTACCATTTTCCTCCCTCCTTCCTACCCACCCACCACCACCATTCCTAGCACAGTACTTTTGTTCATATTTTCTCCTTACTTTATATATGGTACAAATTGGCTGAATATGGCCTGGATTGCTAAGCCTACTGAAAGTTTCTCTTCCTCCATTATTTTTTATCTTGTCAACACCCTATCTTGGTCTCCCTTTCTTTCTTGACCTCCTACTGAAATCAGAATCCTTACCAGACAGTATAGGAACCAGACAGTATAGCTTCTCTCTAATTTTTCCAGGTATTTTGAGCTAGTTTCAGAGCCTCAGTTTCCTTACCTGGAAAATGAATGAACTGGACTTGAGATCTAAGTTCCCTTCCAACTGAAAAATCTATAAAAAAAGGCTAACCTTTTCTCTACTACTAAGGGTAGATAAGCTCTTTGAAGGCAAAAAACATGTCAAAATTATTTATAAATCTAAAAAGTGCCTAAAACCATGTTGTTATATATTGTCAGTGCACAAATACTGGGTCAACCAAATATTTTAATTTTATTATGTATTCCGTGGCCCAGCAAAAGCTGAGAGGGAAGGACTGTTCCTTAGCAACTCTAAAATTCAATCCCCACTTCAGTCCCTACAGACCATGCAAACTAGAAACCAAGACACTTAATAAAATAAAGAAAAAGAAAAGACATTATCCAGCATGATATACTGCCGTATTCTTAAGAAAAAAAGATGCTATCTGTCCCTAGCTTGTAGAAAGTGAAATGATGAGAATGAAGGACAACTTTTTATCTCCTTCTAAATTAAGCCTTTATGTTGAAGCTTTATTGTTTCAAAGAATAAATCAAAATGATGTGAATTCCCTAGCTGCCCACAATCCTATAAATTCTGTAGAAGTTTATGACTGGGGCGGTGGAATAGAGACCTCACCAGATGTAGGGTTTGGAATGTAGAAAGCAAAGTCATCTAGTGCATAACTATACTTAAAACTTGTCTGTGTCCATGAAACCCTTATCACAAATTAAACCCATGCTCCTTGTCCAGTTCATATCTTTAGGTATTACCCAGCACCCAGATCTTGCAGGCACAAATCATGAGCTTGTTTTCTCCTCCTGTACCTTCCCCTCACTTGGACTTTGTGAATTTCTGGTCTTGACCCTGACAACCACTTCCACCAAAGCTTCTTGCCTCTGGCTCCAATTTGCTGAACTCTCTGGCTGGTTCTTTTAAGTTGTTGTTCAGTTGTGTCCAACTCTTCAAAGCCCCACTTGGGATTTTCTTGACAAAGATACTGGAATGGTTTGCCATTTCCTTCTCTAGCTCATTTTACTGATAAGGAAACTAAGGCAAACAGGGTAAAGTGATTTGCCCAGGGTGACACAGCTAGTGTCTGAGGCCCAGGGTTTTCTGTTTTGGTTTTTTTAATACCAGCTGGATATTCGGTTCCTGATCTCCAACAGAATTTCTACTCTACTTCTCCACACTTTCCCCATCCCTCAAGAAGGGCTCAGCCTGTCTAGCCAAGCTCTTGCGAAGCCTCTAGCCCAGCATTACATATCAAGTTATCAGAAAAACTTGTAACCAAATAAAATACAGAAATTGGTTGAAAGTATAAAAATAAAATCTACAAGAATTTAAAAGGTTAAAGTCATCAAGAATAAAAATGTATCCTAAAAGCCAACCGGAATTCATTTTGTTAGACTCGAATCATCATTTGGCATCATTTGGGATAGATGGGACAATGTCTACCTTCCATCCAGTACACTAGATAATGGAAATCTGGTCAGAGCCAGGTTCTGTAATTTCTACATTGCCATTTGGCTTATTTATAGTTCACCTATAATGCTTAAAACAAATTCAATTAAACTGTGCAGGGGTGCTTCCAATTTTTGTTCTGAGAGAATAAATTCAGAACTTTCCAATATGCTTGTCTGGCCAAAAGAAAAAGAAAAAAAAACCCAGTAAGATGCCAATTCTATGATCCAGCCCACATTCCAGGAGAACAAAAGTTCTGGCCCGCATTCTTGGCCAGTAAATGTAAATATACTCTTTCTTAAAATGTATTTTATATATTTCATTAAATATTTCCCAATGACATGTAAAAAAATTTAACATTTGTTTTTTAAAATTTAGAGTTCTAAATTCTCTCCTGCCTCTCCCCTCTCCTTGAGAAGGTAAAGCAATTTGATAGTTTGATATGCTCTTAATGAGTAAAAATTAACAAAAGCAAATCTTCAGACATTTTGATTGTATTTTCACCTTAGATGTTTTTTTCTTTTTTTGGCCTTCAGGGCAATTTGCATCTGCTAAATAGTAAAAGCTGCTACCTAGAATCAGTGAGAAAAGTCCATACCTAAAAGCCAACATGTGTCCCATGCATGAAACCACTATAGACTTTACTGCTCCTCAGGTAGAATGGCCATGGAGGAAACCCTGAATAAATTACATTCATAGATCATAAGTTCTGGCATGTGGTTCCCAGACTGAACCATTTATCCAAATTAAAAACACTCTCCAGAAACAAAATCAGTTCCTTTTAATTGAAAATAAAACCAAATAACCCTGAAGGCATTTTTTTATGAAAGACAATCTTCCTTTCTTATTCTATTAATCATTGCATGTTACACAATCTGTCAAAACAGCTTGGTAAGAAGTTTTCCTCTCTTCCTCTTTTTCCCCCCGAGGGCCCAGTTATTACCCCATCGGCTCCAAACCCATCACAGTGCCTCAGGAAGGAGAACTACCAATAGCCAGGATGGGTTAACAAAGATAGAGGAAAAGGAAAAACTTGGGTTCATGTAAATTTCAGTTCAATCATCTTCCCTCGAAACAATGCTGAATTTTTTCTTCCCTCCCCAAGACTGGAGAAGATCCTTCCTAAATGGATTAAATCTCCTTTAGGCAGGACCCCAGTAACCCCGACTCCCCACCAGCCAGAAGCATGTATATGCAGCTTCAAACCAGAAGGTAAACCTTCCCCCTTTCCTCTTCTATATGCCACCTGACCAGTCTCCCTTTAGATCCTTTCCAGGGAAGGTGAACTAGAAACACACCTGTCCCATAGATTATCACAGCAAATCATTCTGTCACCTCCAGCCTCTAGCAATTCATTACCTCAATCCTGTTATCTCCTAAAATGTAAGCCAGCAGGTAATCAGATAGCTGGGCAAAAGAATAGGGAAAGATGGCCAGCAAGCTGGAGGGCAGGCCTCCTTTCAGATCACCAGCAGCAAGAGAGCTCTCCAAATGGCCCCCAGGTCTATGGAAATCAGTGTGACTGCATTAAGTACCAAAAGAAAAGAGGGGATGAGGGGAATCAAGGCTTGGTTACTAATTTCTCCCCCAAATAGACAATTTGCCAGCCCAGTTTGCAGCCTGTCCTAGGAACAAGGTGACCAACTACGAGAGAGGCAAGCACAGCAGTGAAATATATACTGAAGGGGGGTGGATTACCAAATAGAGAAAAATGCCCCAAATAAATACAGTCCTTTTATGCATTATCACTGAGGAAGGGGGAAATAGCCTGCCAAGAGTAGCTCCTCCCCCCCAGCCCCACAGATATAATATGTACATACCTCCACTCCCACTCTTCAATTGAGCAAGCCTAGGACTTAATGTTTACCCTGGATGTCCAGATGCTGGCCTGCTGCATTTATTTTAAAGCTCTTCATGAAAAGGCCACACACTGTTGATGTGTTGCAAGGAAAGAATGAAAAAAGGGAGGGAGCTGTAAATTCCCAGGCGTGAAATAACACCCACCCTGTACCTAGTGCTGGGCCTGTAAAAGACTGCAGATCTCACTTAACAGAACTTACTATGGCCAAATCTCTCATTACCTTTTGACTTTTTCCTAATGCACTGCACTTCCCTGAAAAAAAAAAATTCCTTCCCAACTAAGCAAGAATATTTTTCTTAACCAGACTCACATCCCTCATTGTACACAACCATCAAACTACACAAAAACACAGACCCAGTCTGGGGATGGGGAAGCACAGTCAAACTACTTCCTGGCAGGAAAGGACTCATCCATGTCAAGGGAATTAGCATCCCCCAGAACAATTCACTTCCTTTCATCATTATCATCTCAGACTTCAATTAATATTTATGAAGTGCTAACTAGTAGCCTGGCCCTGTATTTCATGTTTGGCCAGGAATATAAAAATTAATTTCAAAACTGCTAGCATGATAATAAGAGATAGCATTTACATTGCACTTGATGTGATTTATAGTGTTATCTCATCTGTGTCTCACTACAACCCTTTGAGGTAGGTGGGAAAATTGCTATCTTCATTTTACCCCAGAAGAAACTGGGACTGATAGGCTAAGTGACTTGGACAGGGTCATAGCTAGTTAATATTCAGCCAATGAGCATTCAAGGTAGACCACTGGATTTGGGATTTTTTTTGTCATTCAGTGGTTGTTTTTCAGTTGTGTTTGATTTATATATATAAATATATAAATATTTTATATATTTATAAAATATATTTGGGGTTTTCTTGGCAAAAATAATAGAGTAGTTTTACCATTTCCTTCCCCAGCTTATTTTACAGATGAAGAAACTGAGGCAAACAGGGTGAAGAGACTTGCCCAGGGTCACATAGCTACTATTTGAGGTCAGATTTGAACGGAGGAAGATAGCTAGATAATCTACCAGGTGGTTGTTGTCGTTGTGTCAAGAGGACCATGACATCAAAATGATGACATGACTTGCAGTTGACTTTGATTTCAGTGAGGGAGGGCTGTGCAAGGTCACCAACCTCACCTTCTTATCCTGAGCCATCTGGTTCCAGTGGCCTGATATTCATCAGGAGAGCTAGGGGTTAGGGTCTGGTATCAGAGGGCAGATTTTCTACTACTACTTGTATCATCTTAAGGGCAAATTACTAGTGTGATTGGGGCAATGTTTGCTGCCTTTTTTAACCAAAGCATCAGAATCCACCACAGGTATGGCACTAGAGAATTCCCAGGAAACTCCTTTTTCTGTGGGCATTATTTTATATAGGTCTTGTGGTGTGGGTCCCAGTTCTAGAACACAGTCCTACCTAGGCTCTAAGAAGAGGGTAAAATTGCTTTGAGGGAGGGATCATTAGCCTGTGGGCCAGGGAAGAACCCGAGATATGAATGGATGGGGTCACAATTCCCTATGCAGAGATATTGGTCAAAAAGGCTTGTAGACTCTTCTGGTGAACAAGTAGTCTAGAACATTTTCTCCAGGAGATAATGGAAATAATCTCAGATGGAAGATCCTATGGTTAAAGAAGACCAAAATTTTTGAGGCCAGTGGAAATCTAACTGGGAGAGTTCCTTGATCTCCAACTTGAAGTTGTAGGATCTTGAGAGGTACAGAACCTTCTTCAGTCAACTCCAAAAAAATCAAAAAAATTCAAAATCCTGCCTCTCATGAGTTCTGACCCCGAATAACGCTAGTAAGGATAGAACTTTTCTTTTCCTCTTCAACTATAAAAACAATGATAAAAAGCCAGTTTAATGTAGGACCTACAGTCCACATTATATGGAGATGTTTAGGCAGGAGAAGTGGCATAGGGGTTTAGTGTTGTGATAGCAGTCTCCAAGTATTTGAAGACTATCCTATGGAAGAGAGATTAAAAGCTAGTTGCGTATGATCCCTCAGGGTGGAACCAGGAGCAATGGATGGAATCAACTTAAGCTTAATAACAGAAAGAATTTCCTAACCATTAGAGAGCCATCCTAAAGGAGGATGGGCTGCCTAGAGAAGGAGGGTAGGGGTCTAGCTGTCTTTGGAGTTCTTCAGGAAGAAAGGCTGGATGTCCTCTTGGTAGGTGGTGGAGATTCTTTTCATGTAACATACTACACTAGAGGGGTACCTTCCAAATCACAAATTCTGGGATCTAGCTGGCAGATATTACTTGAGCAACAAAATTCCTTAGCACGAATGACTACAGATCATATATAAGAGTAGTACCCATTTATATAAAGGTTTTTATACACATTTTCTAATTTGATCTTTAAATTGTATTTAATATTCTTTAAGAAAGTTTAATTTCTGGAATCAGAACTATAGAAGAAATGTGGTATCATAGAAAAAACATAGGAGTTGGTAGATAGAGGATGTAGGCAGAATCTAATCTCTGTTTCTTACTATCTGATCATGAATAAGTCATGTGATCTCTCTGGGCTTACCCATAAACAGACAGTTTTCTAAGGAAGAAATGTAAGCTATCAATAGTCTAATGAAAAAATGCTCCAAATGATTCATAATTAAAGAAACTCCAAGGTTCCACCTCACATTAATCACATTGGATGAAGCTGACAAAAAGGAAAATAGGAAACATTACAGGAATTGTGAAAAAAAAAAAAGTACATCAATGCACTGTTGGTGGAGTTACAAATTGGTACAGCCATTCTGGAAAGCAAGGTGAAACTACAAGCATAAAACTTACTAAACTGTGAGTCTCTGAACCAGTCATCACTACTAGGCTGGTGCCCCAATGAAAAGAAAGGGCAAAGAAGCCACTTATGGACAAAAACTAACAGTGTGCCCCTCATTTAGGGAATGGCTGAATGAATTATTGCATATGGATGTAGTGGAATACATAGATTACTATCTTATCTGTTATAAGAAATGAAGAGAGGGATGGTTTCAGAGAAACCTGGGAAGACTTGTATAAACTGATGCAGAGTGAGAGCTGAGTCAAACTTTGAAAAAATTTAAGACTTCTTATCAAAGCAAGGATGCCAGAGGATGACGGATGAATAATACTAGTCAACTCCTTATTGAGAAGGGATGGGCTTGGAGAATAATTGAGATATTTTTCTTTTGACATGATCAATATGAGAATTTGTTTTGTTACAAGGAGTCTGTTTTTCTTTTCTCGATAGAAGAAGGGAAAACGGAGGGAAAGAAAAATAGAT
This sequence comes from Potorous gilbertii, assembly GCA_028658325.1. Classification (NCBI taxonomy): domain Eukaryota; kingdom Metazoa; phylum Chordata; class Mammalia; order Diprotodontia; family Potoroidae; genus Potorous; species Potorous gilbertii. The sequence continues at coordinate 65,035,608 of CM053772.1, read as the reverse complement.
TTTTCTTCACTGACTATAATAAGTTATTACTTTTTTTAAATAAAAGAAAGGAATCTTGGATTCACTGCTCTAGAGCTAGAGGGAATCTTAAGAGGTACTCTAACTCAATACACTCATTTTACAGATGAGAAAAATAAAACGAAGAAAGGTTAAATTACTTGCCCAAGATATTAAGTGGCAAAATCAGAATGTTCAAGTAGTCCCTTGGATTCCGGAGACACATGTTCTTCCCATTGGTTCAGACTGGGGAGCATTGCCTGTGGGGCACTTCCCAGTTCTAGATCTATACTTCAAAGAAAAGATCAATTATTCAATGGTGCCCTTTGGGACAACTGCTCTTCTACTAAACTACACTGTTATACTTTTACCATTCATGTGTCCTTTCCTTCATTTGTGTCTACCAGTTGTTTTTTCTAACATCATAGCACTGGATTCTAGAAGACACTACCACCTTCTTTTCTTAAAAAAAAAATTATCTTTTATTTTTATATAACTTTCATTTCCAAATACAATAGTTCTCCCCTTCCCTATCCAGGGAATATTCCTAATTTAAACAAACTCTCTTCTCATCTCCTATGAGCTGATACAATGCGTGAATAACCAGACTGGCCACAAAGACTTTTTAAAGTATTTTGTTTTAAACTAAAAACCTCAAATCTAAATAGTCACCCTCTCCTCAATCCCTCCTACCCACCCCACTTCCTATGGAGGAGGGAAAGAGGGCATTTGAGAACAAATGGAACAAAAATCTGGGAAAGAAAACTATCTCTATAATTTATTGGCCTGCGGCTTACTATTATCTAAGTTCAGTCAATAAGATAGAAGGCATGGGAGGAGGGGAAAACTAAAATCTGGCCACAGCAAGAATCCACATACACGAGCCACATCCTGGACTTTCGGACTAGAGAGTGAAAGCAACAAGCCAGGTAACCAAGCTGGCATGCTGTATAAGAGCTCCTACTGGATGCCCTAGGTTCTCTCCCTGGATTCACTGCTGCTATTATGTTTCCCAACTGGTCTCTTCATCAGGAATCACTGCCACACTGTTGCAAGGGGTGCGAGGCAGGGCAAGGGAAGCACCAATCCAGAGTTAAGTGAAATTGAGTTTAATTCTTGGACTCTCATACCTGATTTGACTATTTCTGTGACTCAGTTTGCCCAACCACAAAGTGAGGAATTTTGAGGGTTTTTTTGAACCTCAGTTTCCTCATCTGTAACATGAGTGTTCTCAATAGACTTTGTAATACCTTAACCATTAGGTTAAATCCTAAGATTGGACTTTAAAGTCTAACCCTAACCCTAATCCAGTTGCATCCAACTCCCTTTAGGGTTTTCTCGGTAAAGATACTGGAGTGGTTTGCCATTTCCTACTCTAGCTTATTTCACAGATGAGGAAACTGAGGCAAACAGAGTCGAGTGACTTGCCCAGAGTCAGAGTTAGTGCCTTGGATAAATCTGAATTCAGGACCTGGTATTATGCTATATCCACTGGTCCATCCATCTGCCTAAAGTTCCTATACTTCTGCTAACAAGGTTTCTCTCAAACAAGCACACTTCCCTAGTTCCCATGTTCCAAATGTTTTACCATTAATAGTTACAAGGAAACAAATGGGATTAAAGTAACAAACAAAAAGGAAAATTCACAAAGTTACAATAAGTACTGAAAACCTGCTACTATCAGGTATCCCAGTTCTTCACTGAAACTAAAATGGCATAGACCAACCAGTCAGATTCTAGTACCACTTTACTAACCCAGGGCTGGGGAGTGACAAATTATTTTAGCAACACTCCTCCTCTTCTCCCCTCCTCATCGGTGCTAGGTTTCCAGATGCTGAGGCTGAAAATGCATTGATCTCCTCTGATTCTCCAAAACTCACAGGTAAATGAAAATTAAATAAATAAGGAGGAAAATTTGCACTGTACTTTTATTAGAAAAATAAAGGCCAAGCAAACTGCTATCTGGGACTAATTTTTTTTAAAGGAAGCACAATGAGTAAACAAGTTGATATCTGGTATTTATTTTGGAATAATTGAAGACAGCCTCAACTTCAGGATGTCAAGGCAGACTGAAACTAAGAGCCTTACATAATTGCTAGCATTTACATGTGCCTTAAAGTTTGCAAGAGGAGCTAGGTGGCGCCATAGTGCATAGAGAGCAGGGCCTGGAATCTGAAAGATTGATCTTGGGGAGTTCAAATCTGGCTTCAGTCACTTACTAGCAGTGTGACCCTGGGCAAGTCACTGAACCCTGTTTGCCTCAGTTTCCTCATCTGTAAAAGGACCTGGAGAAGGAAATGGCAAACCACTCCAGTATCTTTGCCAAGAAAACCCCAATGGGGTCATGAAGCATTGGACCGGATTGACCAGCAAAACTTTTGCGTTTGATTTTCACGACAACCATTTTAAGTAGGTCCTATTGCTATCCCACCATTTTACAGATGAGGAAACTGAGGTTCAGTGAAGTTAAATGATTTGCTCAGGGTCACACAGCTAGTAAAGTATTTAAGGGAAGATTTCAACTCAGGACTTTCTGACACCAAGTTCAACACTTTATCAGCTAGCTACACTTTCTTCATCTTCAGCACTCTACATCATAAGGGTTCATTCCTTCATCTGGTGAGTTCTTAAAGGTCTTTGAATCTATCAGAAATAATGAAAATAATACCTAGCATTTATGTAAAAAAATTAGATTTCTAAAGTATTTTACAAATATCTCATTTTATCTTCAAAGCACCCCTGGGAATCAAGTGCTAATTACTATCTCCATTTTACAGATAAGGAAACTCAGGCAGATATAGGTTAAGTGATTTGCCCAAGGTCACAAGACTGTTTGAGGCAGAATTTGAACTCAAGTATTTGGGACTCTAACATATCCTTGAACTGCTCAAGGACTCAGAATGATGAGATTAAATATGGCAAGTCCATTTAGCTGGCTAACAGGTGGTCCATAAGTGAAAGTGGTCAACTTTTGAACCCCATTAGTTATAGAGGTTGATTGTTCCACCATTAGACATCCATCCATGTGGCCAACTGGCTTTTGAAAGATTTTATATCACCATGTGTAAAGATTTTGGCAGCTACATGGTGCAGAAGATAGAGTGCCAGAACTGGAGTCAGAAAGATTCATCTTCTTGAGTTCAAATCTGGTTCACTTACTAACTATAGGACCTTGGGCAAGTGACTTACCCCTGCTTACTTCAATTTTTCATTTGTAAAACAAGCTGGAGAAAGATATGGCAAATAAGTCAAGTATCTTTGTTTTTGCTTTTTAAAAATTATTTATTTCTACTTTTTAACATTCCCTTCCATAAGATTTTGAGTTCCAAATTTTCTTCCCATCTCTCCCCGCGCCCACTTCAAGATGGCATGTTAATTGACATAGGCTCAACATATACATTCATACTAAACCTATTTTCATATTATTTATGTTGTAAAGAAGAATTAGAACCAATAGGAGAAAACACAAGAAAGAAGGGGGAAAAAAAGAGAGTGAGAACAAATAATATGCTTTCATCTGCATTCAGATCCCATAGTTCTTTTTATGGATGTGGACAGCATGAATCTTTTGGAGTTGTCTTAGATCATTGTATTGCTAAGAAGAAATAAGTCTATCAAAGTTAGTCATCACATAATGTGGCTGTTACTGAATATTATGTTCTTCTGGTTCTGCTCACTTCACTCAACATCAATCCATATGTCTTTCCAGGTTTTTCTGTGGTCTGCCTGCTCACCATTTCTTATAGCACAATAGTAATCCATTACATTCACACACCACAACTTGTTCAGCCATTCCCCCAACTGATGGGCATCCCGTCAATTTCCAATTCACAACTCTAATAGTATCTTTATCAAAAAAAACCCCAAATAGGCTCAGGCTCAGACCCTGAAATGATTAAAGGACAAAGTACTCCGATGAGATGAGGAAAGGCAAATCTTAGGAGTCTTTATGTCTCCTGCCCTAATAAAGCATAAAACAGTAATAATATAATATTCTCTGATAATGACATGATCACTCTCCAAAACGAAGTACTCTGAGATTCTGGAGGAATTCTATTGACTATATTAAAGAATAAAGTGGGAAATGGAGATATGTATGTCTTCAGAAGCTTTACTTATCTTTAAGTAACCAGCATTATGAGAAATTGTCAGAGATTGTTATCAACTACATATGTCCTAGCTGTCAACTAATAATGAAGAGTGTGATAAACAAGTTACCTGTGACAATTCTTTAAAGCTTGATCATGCTCAGCATCTTTTCTCTTTTCTCTGTACCTTCATCAAATTCTTTTACAATCTCATCCTATCGTATTTTCTAATTTTCCTTTCTTCTTCACAGCCTATTCATAGGCATCCAGTGAAATCTGGACACACTGCTTAACCTCTATTAACTGCAAAAAGGACTAAAAGGAATGCCTCTTTTTCAAATGTAAAGCTATAATAATAGCTCCATATAAGAAAAGCAACTAGAGAAAAAGCATCTTAGAAGTCATCTTTGGAAGAGAATAGAGCCCCAAAAGGATGAAGTAGCTTAACCTTCTCCACACAGGTAAATCTGAAATTCACACCTGAGTCACTGGATCCCAAATCAGGTATACTTTCTTTCCACTATGCCACAGAGACAGCCAAGGAACACAACTGCTATTTTTCAACTGGATGTCATCTTACATTCAGGAGTTAATCATTTTCTGCAGTTCCTTTGTTTTCAGGGGTGGGTGGGATTACAACTTTCAATAAGAATTCAGCTGTTAGGCCACTCAGAACCTTCGATGGCCCTGATCCTGAGAATTCTATCACTCTAGTGAAGGAAAAAAGTCTATTCAGAAAAGAAATACCTGTGTAAAGGCAGTATTTTCTCAGTCCTGGCCAGCCTCAGAGGCAATTTCTGTTTATTGATCCTGAGGTCAATTCTTACTCTAATTTTTACAAGACTGACTACTCCAACACTTATCTATGGTCCACAATGCAGCACCAAATGAATATTGATTCACATCTCCTTAGTAATTTTTAGCACTCTCCTTGAAACAACTCTGTAAGTCAGATATCAAAAGTCATATTATTCCCATATTGCAGAAGAGAAAACTGAGCCTCAAAGATAAGGAACAACTAGCCAAAGTTCACACAGTCAGTTAGTGTCATGGCCAAGGCTGAAACTCCAACCTCTTCATTCACCAGTCTATTATACCAGCTCCTTGACTTGTCTCTGTAAGCTTCTTGCCTATTTCCTTAAGTCAACCAACATTGACTAATGGCCTACTAAGTGCCAGGTACTGTACCCAGGACAGAGAGAAAGACAAAAGACCCTGCACTCAAGGAAATCACAAATTAATGGGAGAGACCATATACAAACAACTACGTATAAACAAGATCCATACAGGACAAACCGGAAATAATCTTAGAAGACACTAGCATTAAGGTGGTATCAGAGAAAGGCTTCTTGTAGAAGACTGGGTTTTCTTCCATATCCACTCCTCCTACAGCACGGAGCTCCTTCATTCTTTTGACAATACATTTATTATTGTACCTATTATGTACAGTAGGTGGCTACTTTGGGGTAGCTAGGTGGCACTGGGTAGAACTCCAAGAAATTCCAAATTCCCCCTCGGACATTTACTAGTTGTGCAACCCCGGGCAAGCCACTTGACCACTCTTTCAGTTTCCTCAGCTGTAAAAGGGGAACAGTAACAGCATCTATTTCCCTGGGCTGTTGTGAGGATCAAGTGAAATAATAACTGTAGCCTTTGGCACATAGTAAGCACTGTATAAATGTTAGTTATTTGTTGTTATTATCAAAACATTGTCTCAGCTACAGACCATCTTCAAGGAGCTAAGAATTCTACTAGAACTAACATTCAACTACCGATCACTAATTAGACACTTAAAAGCTTGATTCATTTCCAAACACTAATTTCATACAGGAGGGGGGGGTGTCCATCTATTTCCTGAACAAACAGCATTCAGAAGAAAGGTGGGGAAGAGTATTCAAATGTGACAAAGTACTGGAGTTACCACAATCTTAGGAATGCAAATGGCATGTCTCATAATTCTAGGTAACTTCCAGATTTATTTCAGTCCTCCTTAAATGTGAACACTTAGTTAAGCAGATGGATAGGCGTAAACCTCAAACCACCTGCATACATTTTGTACACGTGTCTGAGAGTCACAGGTCAGCTCCAGAGGTTTCAGACACTACATACACTCCCAAGCACTCACGAGCATTATTTCTATGGCAGTTTATCACAGCATCAACAAACAACACTTAGCAAGAACTTTATCAGAGCCTTACAGACAGCACATGAATTTTTTTTTTTTAATGTCCAACCAGAGTCGAGGATGAGGGTAGGAAATAAACTTTGCTTTGGCAACACTCATAAAGTCAAAGTTTCTTTCATTACATTAAGTCTGGGAATGATTTCTAAGGGATCCTCTGATCCCTTAGAAATTGACTCTCACAAAATGTAAATAATACAATGTAGCCTTTCTTTTCACTCCTGGGTGTGATTCACTTACGCTGGATTACTGAGGCCAAAAGGTAAGCCAGTTCCAACCTAGTTGACACTGATTTTCTAAAATGGTGTGGTGCTCGCTGCCGACAAACACCTGACACAAGCAGCTTCCAAGAGGAGAGAAAGTATTTAAACAGAGGATCCCCCACCTCCGACAACTTTCACTTAAGATATAAGCTCCCCAAAGCTTCGGACTTTCTATCTGAACCCAAAAAAAAGCATCTTATCCCAACATTTTTGTGCTTCCTCCAAACCCGACCAAAGTCCACGACAAGCCCAGAACGCGGAAATGCCCGGTCTCGTTAAAGAGTACCTGGGGGCCGCTTTCAAACATCAGATTTGTCTGACAAGGCGGACGGAGGGTGTCCCAGGGCGTTCGCTCCACTCTGGGCAACCAGAGCTCCCCAGCCACAACCAAGGGTTCATTAAAAGAGGAGAGAAACAGTAACATTCCCTACAGCTAGGATCTGAGGAGTGCGTGGGGGTGGAGGGGCATCCCAGCCTGACAGCAGATTTCCTAGTAGGAAAAGAAGGGGCACACCCCCCCAGCGCGAAGCCTGAGAACCCAGGAGGAGCCCGGCTAGAAGCTTCAGGACTTGGAGATAAGTAAATGCCCCCCCTTCGGGAACATTATTCACCTCCGAAGAGAAAAGAAGCAATCTATGCAGAGAAAAGCGCGTGCACGCACACACACGCACGCACACACACTCACACTCACACACTCCCAAGCTCACACGCACTGCGATCCAGCCCCCGGTGCAAACTTCGCCCGGTCCCCCGTGCACACCGATACCGACCGTCCTAAGGCTAATAGCGTACGAGCGTCCCTCCTCCGGCGCACAAAACAAAGAGAGCCGGCGGCAGGGCATGTGGACCCGCTCCGCCAGCGCGCACCGTTCCCGCCCGCTCGGTCTGCGCCGGGCACCGCGCTGCGAACACGCCGCCCAGCCTCCAGCCTCCAGCCTTTACCTTGCTGCCGCGCGCCCCTCGGGCTCGCCGGGCCCCTTCCACCAGCCGCGCGCCGCCCAGCCACAGGAAAGCCGCGCAGCCCGAGAGGAAGCGGCAATCCCGAGGAGGGGTGGGGGCGGAGGGTGTCCGGGAGGGGAGGCGGGCTGGAGCCGAGCCACGCGAACGTGGCTGCTCTTCGGGCCGGCCGCCGCGGGGGAACGTCTGCCGCGGGGGAACGTCTGCAGGGTTTCCAGCCGGAGCTGGCGGGCGAGGCGTCCCCGGGCTTGCCTTGGGAGCAGGGGTGCCCGGGCGAGGAGGAGCCCAGCCCAAGCCCGAAGCCCCTGCCCCGAAGGGATGAGCCCTCTCTAGGAAGCGGCCCCAATCGCTGGTCTCACCACCCCACCCCGAGGCTGGCTCTCCGCTGGCCTGCGGAGTCCAGGGGCCACTGCAGATAAAGGATGTTATGCCACCAGCACCTTAGCCTGCCCAAGCCTGGAGGCGATGGTCATGCCCGAGTCGTAACTTGGACAGTTCTCCTAGCGGGGAGAAGTTTCCTCAACACCACATTGAGTGTTTATCCAGAGGGGGCAGTACCAAAGAACTTGAAAATGTGCCAGGGAAACCTGGAGGAACATCCCAAATTTTCCAGAATGGAAAGGCGTGCTTTATTTGCTACTCTAATTGTGTCCATGGACCCAGTTCTTATAAGAGGTAGATTTAGACCTGGAAAGGACTTCAGAAGCCATGTATGTAGTCCAACCTTTTAATTTTACAGATCAGGAAACTGAAGCCCAGAAAGTTACTATAAATGATTTGTCCCATGACGCTGGTAGTAAGTAGAAGAAATGGAATCTGAACCTAGGTCTTCTGACTCTACAGCCAGGGGTACAAACATAGAGGTGAACATATGTTCACTCTGCAAATAGATGTATGTAGCAAAGAAATAGGATTTAGCCATGAGGGTAAGCCTGATGTCTTGAAAATTAGCCTTTCCGTGGAATCAAAAGATATAGCTATATCAGCTCATTTATTTGTATATGACCTTGGACACCACTTCATGGGAATTACAGGATTTGACCTAGAAACATTTAATCTAGTCCTTCACCTTCATTTTATAGTTGAGAAATGAAGCCCAGAGGGTTGAAGTGAGTAATAAATGCTTGTTGACTTGGCTAGTAAGAAAGAAACAACTGATGATAGACAGCAGACCATCGAGCTAAGAAGATTTAGAGGTTCTGCTTCCTACAGACGAGCTTGTCAACCCTAGGCAAGCCCTTGTTGCAATGCTCTCCTAAGCAGCTCTGCATACCCTATCCAGAAAGTGGACCCCAGTTCAGGGTGTTGAGGGGAAGGAAAGAAAGAAAACTTTTGTATCATCCAAGCTTTGAGAACCTGCATTTATTCATTCAACAAATCTTTGATCTTATGAAACATCTATTGAGTACCATCAGTGGACAGAACACTGTGAGAGATCAAAAGATTTCCTAAGTATAGATACCAAAGAGACTTTAGAGACCATCTTGTCCCCAAATCCTCTTTTATAAGTGAAAAACTGAGGTCCAGAAAGTAACTTACCAGGAGACACATAGCCAAGATCCATAAGTATATGAGGCAGAATTTATAACCAGGACTGACTCCAACTATAGCATTCTAGCCACTCTATACCATAAAACTTGTTCCCAGTCTGCAGTGAAATTACATGGGGAGATAAGATGTGTAAACAAATAGAGACTATGTGATAACTCCCAGAGAGTTTGAAATGACATGTCAGGCAAATCAGAAAGAACTCCTTAAGGAGATTGCAGGTGAATTAAGTCTTGAAGGATGAGTGGGATTTAGAAAGGAAAGATGGCAGTTGTAAACTTCTGGATATATACAGGCTTTCCCACCTAAGTATCAAGGCTAGACAAGGAATGTTTGGCAGTTACTATAATAACAATTCATATTACATATTCATATATTATTATGAATTTAGCATATATGGATATTTTATAGTATAGCTTAGGTTTTGAAAAGGTTTTACATATATTATCTCATTTTACCTGTATAACAGTCCTTTGAGGTGGGTGCTACTATCATCCCCCTTTTATAGATGAGGAAACTGAGGCTCAGAACAGTAATTTATCCAGGGGCACTCAGTAAGTGTCTGAGACAGGATTTGAAATCAGTTTATATTGACTTTCAAGTTCAGCAGTCTATCTGCTATAATACATCACCTCCCATAGCCATGGGCCCACTGCCAATATCATAATCTCTGGTGATGCTACTACCAGACGATTACTTGTATTCTCCACAAAAACTGAGCCATAAAGCAATGACTGATCTCAGAGCTTGAGAAGTTACTGTATGGCAGGGTTTGGGAAGTTTATTCCCCTCCCCCAAGGCATCAGGATTGGTTGGGGAAAGGGAGAATGCTCCAGTTGGGGAAGATCATAGAATTTAAATCTAGAAGGGAATTTAGAGATCAGTCAAGTCCAAAATCTCTCCCTTTACAGATTAGGAAACTGAGAGTGGCAAAGTGACTTTCCAAATGGGTCAAGTAGTGAATAAAAAGCTTGTCTCTAATAGAGGTCTTCTGACTCCAAATCAGTGTTTTTTCCACCACACTACTCTGCGTTCCCCTGAGGGAGGGAAGGTTCACTTCGACACACATGAAGAAACCATTTAACAATTACATAAACATTACTTTTTGATTTCACATCCTATGACTGCTTAAGGGAAAAAAAAACCACTTTGCTCATATTGACGAGTTCTCTACAAGTAGAAAAGGGCAAGCAGATATGTATAACCCTGGTCAAATCCCAAACTGAAGTCAGCACCAGATGACAGAGGCTTAATCCTCCATATAAATCTAATTGTAATCCTTCCTCTGGCCACAAAGAACCACTCCCCAGCTCAGTTGACTTCAGTGCAACATGTGTCAGGCCAGGGATACAAAAACAAGTCTCTGCCTTCTAGGAGCTTAAAAAAAACAAAAACAAATACAAATACAAAATGATATATTATTCATCTCACATGCCTCACACAAACTACCTTAGTTCAGTCACTACTATAATTTCAATAGTATTACTCATTGTGACATCCTTGGATTATGTTGAAAAGTATTTACAAAAGTGTTTAGCAAATGTTAAGCTTAACCACATTAATAAAAAATGCAGAAGCATGTCATTCATGCCATAATCATTTTGGTTTTTGCAGTTTTTAAAATTTTCACTTCATTTTTAACCAGAGGCATAAATAACTGTTCTTTCTTGCAAATCTTGCCAAAGGAGACAAAGTATAACACTAACCAAGAAAAGACGCTTCGCTTCTATTCCAGAAATGGAAAAATAGAGTAGAAAATGGACCAGAGGTCTAGTTTCAAATTTTTACTAAATATTACACAAATAGAGACTTGTTTATCTGATATATAACTCCCCATAGGGCCTTATCCATTCAGAACTAGTATTAGCATGTGTTGAGAGAGGCTGTGTCCGAGGCAGCAAAATGGGGTAGTGTTGTTGTGTTTCCCCTAAGTAGCACCTGCTACTAACTGGCTTTCAACAAGCTGTCATCCATCTCCCAAGGTCCAGCAGCTTTCATGCCCTTATCCCTTTAGAGCCTTCCAAAGCTCCTTAGCTCCAACTGGCATAGGTGGTTATACCATAGGAATCTGCTCTAGTTTCGAGTGAAGAAAGGGAGGAGAAATTATGTGAGGGTGGGACTGAGATATAGTGTAGGCAGGTGATAAATTCTTAGTCATTAGTAAATTGAGATTAATGTGTGCACTACTACTTCAGGATGGTTGGGATAGGAAATGTTTTTACAAGCAGTAAAATGTGTGTGAACTCTTATCCTCAGCTAGTTCCAGTAAAATTCAAGAAAGCAGAATAAGGGGGGAAAACAGGTCCTATGTAGATGACATCAAGAAAAAATGCTTCCTAGCTTAAAAAAATGACAGTAAATGTCCTTGTAGTTTATAACTGGATCTTAGAAATCCTACCCCAAACTGTAATTGTCTTTTGGGTCTTCCATCTCCAAATTGTGTTTTTTCTTCGTTGCCAAAGACCATGCCATCAGAGAAATGATGACATGACTTGTACTTGACTTTGTTTTGAGGGAGGGCTATACAAGGTCACCAGCCTAACTTCTCCAGAGCCATTTGAACCTAGTGACCTGATGTTCCTCAAGATGACTAGAGATAACCCAGGATGCACTGGGAGACCTTGTTCCTTTTAGGCCAAGATCTATGCAGGTACTCCCTTAGGGTGAGGTAATGCCCATTCATTGAATAGGCCTATTTATCTCCAAACCCTAAAAAGGGAAATAGGAGCAAGCCTTTGAACTTAATAGATGTTGGATAACTTTTTGATAGATGAATTACCAAGTATTGTATAGTCAGAGAGAGTAACAGCATTTGCAAAAATCTAAATAAAGAACTTTGTTAAGAAGCCTTGTGGCATAGTGAATAGAGAGCCAACTTGTCCAAGTTCCTCCCCTGACATATATTGCCTGTATGACCCTAGACAAGTCGCTTAATTTCTCAGTGACCCAGGTAACTCTCTAACCCTGTAAGCTGCACTGGTGGAGGGAGATGACTGGTGGAAGGAGATGCCTTATGAATAGTTTCCTAAAGTAGTTGATGGCTAGGGAAAGAGACAGAGAGAGAAATAGAGATACACACACAGAGAGAGACAGAGACAGAGAGAAAGACAGAGACAGAGAGACAGAGGGAGAGAAAGTGGTGTATAAGAGAAATAGAAAAAATGAGAATGATAGACCTGCAATCTCATCAATTTAGATTCCCGCCCGTCCAATGCAATTTGTTCATGTATTGCTATAAATTCACCCTCTTAAGAGGTGAAAAATTCAGATTAGAAAGGAGCCCTTAATCTAAAGCATGATTATATACAGTGCACAATGAAACTAGTGACTATTTATTGCCTGTCTCACGCAAATTATAGGGAAACACTTTCATTAAGAGGGAAGTGCCTTCTTCTTCAGGCAGGGTTAGTATTGACCCTTTGCTTTTTTGATCTAACTTTGTATTTCTTTTTCATTATCTCAACATGCCAAAAAAAGAATGGGCCAATGACTTAAGGCACAGAGACACAGGGAAGAGAAAGTACAACCTTTGTCTATGAATAATAAGAAATTATAATGGACTTTCAGGAAGGAATATCTACTCTAGTAAATAAACATTAAGAGAGATTGGTGTGATGTACTGAAAAGAACACCAGTCTTGGAAATAGTAACACTTAGGTTCATTTTTTCTGCATCTGATATTTACTACCTCTGTCACCCTGGGCAGTCACAAAACCTCTCAGTGCCCTAAGCAGCTGTCTAAAACCCTAAGCTGCACACTTAATGTAGATTTGCTTTGGTAGCGAATCTCCTCAATGGAGGGTCCCTAGTTCAAATTCCCTGAATTCCTCATCTCCTCCCATCCCATGATCTAAGTGTTTCTTAAGACTGTATCCACTGCTCTTTTACATTATGTTCTTTCTTTTGTACTTTTCCCCTTGGTCAATCTAATTTACTCCATCAGCTTTCACTATCACTTCTGTGCAAATCTCCATCCTCTTGGACTCCCAAATCACCATCAGCTCTGACCTTTCTTCTAAATTCTAGGCTCATATTTGCATCTTCCTATCTACTATCTTCCCTTGAATGCCTTTTGACCCTGCCAATATCAGTGTTTTGAACAAACATGTCCAAAACCAAACTCATTCTCTTTCCTCCTAAATTTTTTCTTCTCTTTGATTTTTCTTATCTCTGACAATAGCATTGTTAGAGTCAATTTTGACTTGACCTTCTGTTTTATCTCATACACCAGTCAGACACCAGATCCCACCAATTCTTCTTTCAGAGTGCCTATAGCATCCATCTCCCTGCTTACTGTTACCACAATCACAATTCTAATTTAAGCCCTCTTCACAATTAGCTCTATTTCATTACTTTCTAGTCATTCAACTTCTAGCCTCTGCTCGCTCTACTCCAACACCTATGCCAATGCCAGAGTAGTCATCCTAATGCAAATGTCCTAAGCATTAGCACCCAAAATTATTTGCAGTATCCCTCCCTGTCTCTGACTTTTCCTTATTATGATGTTCTGAGACATAGAGTTCTGCCTCAGTTGCAGTGATGAGAAGTGAGAAGATTTGGGTGCAGCAAAAAGTACCATAGTTAAGGTCAGGCAGGATGATGATGGTTGGTGGTGGTAGGTTTTCCTTGCAGGTCACTGAGTCCACTCACCTTTCTCTGAGATGGGCTAGTAAAAGAAGGTGAAATTCCATGTCTGGCATAAAACAGACCAATCCAAGAATAACTTGTCTCCCCCTTATGTCTCAAATCCATAGCTATGATGTCATGAGTACCATTTCCAGAGTCCCTACAAAGTTTTTGTCTCTTTATCAAAAAATCAGCCATAGTAAGTCAAAATCAAATGAAGTTTCCTTTGCCCATTCACAGAGTGCACAGTGATGGAGAACTAAACAAATTTAAAATGTGCATTTCCTAGAAGTCTTGGATTCAAGACAATGCCTGTGCTGTAGGGGACCCTTTAGGATTTAGGAGAGCTATTACATTATATTGCATGCCAATTATTACATGCTAATTGCATATCAATTCTATCCTGAGTAAAAGCAATCGTATTCAGTAACCAAGCGTATTTGTTTGCTCTTGTGGAAAGTCAGCTTAATTATGTTGTCTTCCCCTGGCCAGGACCTAGTGAAATAAGATTCAACTAAGTTCAAGAAGAAATATAATTAATCGAAGGAAGGAGTTTAGCTTGTAGAGTAGAGGTTCAGAACTAAGTTCTAATTTGGTGAATCCACAAATTCACATACTCCTTTAAAAGAAGACCAGATGATTTCACAGAGAGAGGAAGCATTAGGTTTCTAGTAACCATAGATAATTCACATCTCTTTAGTACTTCTGCTAAGTAAAGTCTTCACAAACCATATGGCTGAGGACAGGACTCCCTAGGTCCGACATCATTTTGCTGAACAGGGTGGGTGAGGGAGTGTCAATGCAATTTGGTAGTCAAAATTTTGGTGACTCCAACACACTTCTCCAGGCTCATCTCACTGTAGTCATCTTTGTGTGCTTTATGGTCTAGCTAAATTAGAGTGGTCATCATCTCTACCTCAGTTTTCTCTGATGTATAGGTTTTCCAGTATGGCCTCCATTCCCTAGATCTTAAATGCCTTTTTCTACTCCTTTATCTCCTAATCTTCCATGAAATCAGTTAGTCATCAAGAATTTACACCAGGTACTACGTTAAGCACTCGGGACAGAAAGAAAGGTGAAAAACTAGACTTTGATCTCAGTGAGCATAAATCTAATAGGGAGATAGAATATAAATAATTAAGTATATATAAAATATACACAGAGTAGATAGATTTAATTTCAAAGGAGAAAGTATTAGCAACCAAGAGACTGAAATTGGGGGAACCTTTCTGCAGAAGGTGGCATTTGAACTAATTCTTGAAGGAAGTCAAGAAACAAAAAGTCAGAAGTGAGAGGGCAGGGCATTCCTGGTAGAGGGGACACTCAGCACAAAAGTACAGAGATGGAAGGTGGAGTGTAATGTTCAATGACCCTGAAGGTAGGTCTGTGTAGCTCTAAGAGCATCTTGAGAGATTAAGGTTCAAAGAGGCTAGAAAGGTAGAAATGGCCCAAGATATAAAGAGGTTAAAATGCCAAACAGAAGACTTTATAGTTGATCCTGAAGGTGATAGGGAGCCACTGGAGCTCATGGAGAAAGAGAAGTGATATACCTTGGCTTTAGAACATTCATTGAATAACTGGAAAGATAATAGGATGATACCTGAGGATTTTTTAAGGACAGAGGAAGGGAGATATGGGCATGTTTATAGGCAGCAAGGAAGGTACCAGTAAGGATGGAAAAGTTTGAAGATGAGAGAAAGTGGAGATAATAGCAGGGCTAATTCACTGGAGAAGTCCATAAGAAATGAGATAGGTCAATGGAGAACATGGAAAAAGATTCTTCTTGGCAAGGAAAAGGTCTACTTCTTCATCCAAGACTGGGATGAAGGAGGGGATACTAAAGGGAGATATCTGGGTGGTATGAGAGGAGGATATGAGATGAGGGGGAGCTGTCTGAGAACATCTTCATTTTTTTTCAATAAAGTATGAGATAAGGTTCTCTTCTCTGACTGACCCACTTATAAGTCATTTCTCCCTTTTCAAATTTCAGATCATTTAATACTTTACACATACACGCACAACATCCTTATCACTTTCTGATTTGTGGCATATTCTATATGCATATATAGAAAAAACTCTTACTAGATCAAAGATCATAAGCTTCTTGACTTCAAGAACATAAAAGCATACATTTAAATATTAATAAACATTTATTTAGCATATAAATGAACATGCAGCCAGTCAGGACCCTTAATATGTTTGAATATTCCTGTAGCCATTCATAGAATATGGCTGAATATATACAAACTGAATTCAACCCTTTACAGATGGGTACCTTTAATAAGACAAAGTTAGACTTCCAAAAAGGACAATCAAGCCTTAGGTTAAGGACCTCAGAGATATACCTCTGTCCACTTTTAGAAGTGGACAGGTCAGACCAATGAACAAACTGTCATTAAGCCAAGAAGAACTCTGGTGATCTAATATCCCTGAAAATGCTAACTAATGGTCTAGTACTATAAGAATTTGCCCACCTGGAGGTCCCTCAAATCTTAATTCATGATATTATAATTTCTAATTCATTTAGGAAGCAATCTAGAGGGCAGTAGCAAGCACACAGCAGTTGGAAGCAGCAGCTATGGAGTTGATTTCAATCTCCTCTACTTGATCCTTCATTCTGTTTCACTCTATATATTCACTGAACTGCTGAATCTTGTCATTTTTAAGCCACAATATTTCTTGTACCCATGCTTCTCTTTCTACCCACATAGTCACCACCCTACTTAAAGCCCTCATTACCTGTTTCCTTTATTGATTAAGGTTTAATTAAAAAATAACCATCCCTGATCATTCTGGTCCTAGACCAAGCCCAGCTGGGTCACAGTTTGGGCCCTGACTGGCTCAAAATGAATGAAAATAATAGTTGTTTCTGTTTTGACCACAAACCTTGAAGGTCTTCCCTTACCAGATCAGTTTTGTTTTTTTTAAAGAGGCCATTCTTTGCCTCATTTTAAAAAAATAAGCTTTAGGGGGCGGAGCCAAGATGGTGGAGTAGAAAGACTCATATATGCTAGCTCCGAACCCACAAACCATGGATCTTCCAAACAAATTCTGGAAAAAAAAGAACTCCCAACAAATTCTGGAGAAGGGGAAGTCTCATAGAAACAGAGTGAAGGAGATTTCCATTTCAGAGAGCCCTGAAAAACCAACTCCAAAGGTCCGTCGCGCACCAGACAGGAGAGGAGCCCAGCCCTGCCCTGGCTGTGTGGCACTGAGAGGAACGAGCAGATCCGAGCAGGCTTCAGGGACAGAATCTCCAGCGGCCACAAAGGTCCCTCCACCCACAGACACTGCAGGTCAGTAAGAAAGACGTCTGGACAGGCTGAGAGGGGAGTGGGGTGTCTCCATGGCTCGGGCCCCCTCAGGAGGTAGCAGCAGAGGCAGCTGGGCAGTCAGAGGCTCCTGGAGCAGGCAGGAGCTTGGCAGCATCTCCATTAAGGAAAGTCTCTGAATAAACCCCCTGAAGGAATTGAGCCTGGGAGGCAGCCCTGCCCCCACCTGAGAACCTGATTGAATCTTACCCTGAATAACAGCCAGGCCTGCCGCTGAAAGCCCCGAGACTGGGGAGCAGCATTTGAATCGCAGACCTCAGGCACTAGCTGGGCGGACCTAGGAGGGAGGGGTGGGGTGATGGGGGGAGAGGAATCTCAGAAGTCAAGTAACTGCCTGGGAAAATGCCCAGAAAATGGAAAAAAATAAGACCATAGAAGGTTACTTTCTTGGGGAACAGATGATTCCAAGCTTCCTCTCTGACAAGGGAAAAAACTGCTTACCATCAGGTAAAGACATAAGAGTCAAGGCCTCTGTATCCCTAACATCTGAAATAGATATCCAATGGGCTCAGGCCATGGAAGAGCTCAAAAAGAATTTTGAAAATCAAGTTAGACAGGTGGAGGAAAAACTGGGAAGAGAAATGAGGGAGATG
>CM053772.1:64962561-65017522 GCA_028658325.1 Potorous gilbertii | reverse complement strand
GAGGGCAGATTGGTGATAAGGGAAATTAGAATGCTCAGTGTACTGGGGTGGGGGGAGGGAACAAATGGGGAGAAAATTTGGAACCCAAAATTTTGTGAAAATGAATGTAAAAAGTTAAATAAATAAATATATATATTTTTAAAAATTAAGCCTTAATCCCTGAATGAGTGCTGCTTCAGTCAGATTGCGCCCTGTTAAAGACCTTAGGTTGAAAAGGTCAAGGTCCCCCACTGCATCCTAGGTCATCTCCAGTTGGACTGATCCATATCTGGCCACTGGACCCAGATGGATCTGGAAGAAAAAGTGAGGCTGGTGACTTTACACACTTGTCCCTCAATTAAATCCATTTCACTTGCATGTCATGGCATCACCTCCTTGTGTCATGGTCCTCTCCAAAAATGAAAGGCAAGCAGTAGCAGTAGCCTCTTTGTTGGACAATTTCACTAATTGTAGTCCCTGCTTTACATCTCTCTCCATTCTAATTCATCCTTCACACGGTTGCCAGAGTGACTTTCCTAAAGCCCAGGTCTGACTGTGTCCCACTACACTGCTATCAGACTGGCCTTACTGCTCCTCATTCACAGCACCCCATTTCCTACCTCTCTACCTTTGGTCTGTCCCCCATATCCAGAATGTATTCCCTGCTCATTTCCATCTCTCACCATCTTTAGTTTCCCTCAGGTACCACTCCCTAATCCCCTAGCTGCTCTGTCCTTCACAAAATCATATTTATCTAATTTTAGACACCCGTATATGTATTAACTGTGTTTGTTCCTCCCCCCTAGAACATAACCTTTTCAAGAACAGGAACTGTTTAAGTCTAATCTTGATAATCACCATTTACTAGCACATAGTACGTGCTTAATAAATGTTTGTTGATTGATTCATGTGACCTTGGACAAGATAATCATACTTCTCTAGGGTTCTATCTTCTTATCTGTAAAATAAGGAAGTTGGACTAGGTGTTTCCTAAGGTCCTTTTTAACTCTAAATTTATTATCTAAATCTCTTTTTTAGAAATAAGAATCTCTTCTGAAAGCATGACTTTTTTCTTCTTTATTATGATAGGTGACATGCAAATGTCAATGTGTTCCTCTAATTTTGTGGGGAAAATATGCTTTGAACTTTCCCCTTTGCTCATAGCACCACCTGCAGGGTCAGGTACTGAAACACCTCCCTGTTTCACCTAGGAATGTGTGTCTGTCGCACAGGATTACAGAATAGCTCCCAAAAGGTTGGGTTCTTCATTTGCATACTCAAAGAAAAAGGAACAAAGGATTTGATATTAGGAAAGTAAGAAAGCAGACGAAGTTATCTGGAACTAGTCCCGCATTCCTTGAGTCTATCATTCAGATAACAATTAAGGTGGAGCAATATACTGGGGGCTGCAATTTCATACTGAACTGTAATTTGAGAATACCTCCTTTAAAAATAGGATTTCATGTATTATAAAAGACATTGTTAATCCAAATGGCGGGAAAACGTATTGTGATGAGCAATTCAGAAGTAGGTATTGTGTAAAAGACCAGCCAAAATGGAACATATTGACAAGAGATGAGTGGGCCAGACATTAACATTCAACTTTGAACACACAAAGAAGAAAGAATGAAAGGAAAATCTCTACTCTGCCTT
Source organism: Potorous gilbertii (assembly GCA_028658325.1). NCBI lineage: Eukaryota > Metazoa > Chordata > Mammalia > Diprotodontia > Potoroidae > Potorous > Potorous gilbertii. The sequence continues at coordinate 65,015,890 of CM053772.1, read as the reverse complement.
TTTTTCCAGTCTAATCTCAGGATACACATTCCACACAGAACATAAGTAAAATAGGGAAGCTAGAAGGTATTTTGTAATGGCTTTCACTGTCTTGCAAATAAAATTCAATATGTGTTTATTTAGTAGTGACCTGGAGGCTGCTGAAAATGTGTAGTAAAGACCACTTGCAGTCTACATCACTCCATTCAGCACTCACTTACATATTATTTTACATTCTATTTTTACTGTAGTCATCTTATCTCTCTTCTCCAACTCAACCAGCACCCCCAAAACAACATCCCTAGATTTAATTCAAGCTCTTCATGAACAAGGATTTGTTCCTCAGTTTCTTAGATTCCCATAGGGTTTGACATAGAGTTGGCTCAAGAAAAGAAATCCCACTCATTGATGACTAATTTCTTAGAAATTGTTACCCTTTCACCAAATGTTTTTAAGATTTTTGTTTGTAACGGATCGCAGATTTCAAGTTGGAAGGGCTCATGTAAGCCATCTTTCCCATTTGGTGGATGAGAAGCTGCAACTTAAAGAGATTGGGTGATTTTGCTCATAGCCAAACTAATAGTTGTCAGAGGCAGAATTGGAACTTAGGTCTTCTTGTCACTGACTCCAGCTTTCTTTCCACTGAACAATGCTGCATAACTCATAGGAAAGAGTTATAGATAGGAAAAGTAGCACAAATACTCTATATAATCATAGAGTTTTAGAGCTGGAAGGAACCATAGAGATCATCTTGTCTAACCCCACAATTTATAGAAAAGAAGACAGACAACAGAGTACTTTAAGAACTTAGTTGAACATTAAGTGGCTGATACAGGACCAAAATTCTTCTCTTTCCCCTAGTGTTCTCCTTTCCACTAAGGATCTCAAAACACTTTATACATAGATGATGTTATGTTTGTTCCCCAGTTTGTATAAAAGTTGAAAAGTTTGCTGGATAGAGTCAAAGAGGGAAACATTGGCAAAGTTTAGAATAAAGTAAGAAGTTTAGGGGTTTATAGGTGAAACATAGTTAACTGATCTACTACATGATATTGTTTTCTTAGTTAATTGTTAAGGTTAGTACAATGCATAGATAACACCCCTCTCTGACAGTGACTTAGTCCCCTATGGCCAATGAATCAGAAAACTTCAATATCTGTTACACATTTTCAGATAGAATTCCTCTTGTCTTGAGAATAGCAATTTGACAAACATGTTATATAGACACTTATTTTAAGGGATTATTTCCCTGCAAGTAAAAAAAATCATGAGATATATATCCCAAGAAGGTAAATGACAAAAAGACTCTAGAATAACAAAATAGTAGTAGTAGTGTTCTTTGTAGATGCAAACAAGGGGAAACAGTGAACGCTCATTTATTGGGGAATAGCTGGGTGAAAAAATATAGTATTTGTCCTACTGCTACTGTTTCCTCCACTTCTCATAAAATGGTGCAAAACAAACAAAACCAAAGAAAATCATACACCATCATAATCATGTAAAAAAGAATACTAAAAGATACCATATTTCAGATCAATGTAATGACCAATCTTGACTACAGAAGGATAAGGATGAAAAATAACTTCTCTCCTCTCAGTAGGCAGGTGAAATATAGGGACAGAATGAGATAACGTACTATCGGATGTGGTCAACACGAAATTTATTGTATTTAAGTGTACTACATTGTGACAAAGGAGGGTTTTATTGGAAGAATGATATTGGGAAATGGCAGCATTGTTTTAAGAAAAAAATCAATAGAATTTTTTTAAAGATCATATGTGTTAATACTATGTTTCCTTAGAGCAATGAGATTTTGAATATTTTGTCATTTTTCTCATTTTATTCTTTTTTATTTTAGATTCGACAGTCATAAACATTAAAGATGAAGAATAGGAAAGAGAATCATACAAAAATGTGAATTTCTACCACATGCTTAACCAGGTAGTAACAAAGTGTTCAACTTTTGACCCCTTCTGCCTCTCCCTTACCTTCTTTCACTGTGACTCTTTAAATGTTTTATTGATGCTCTTTTTTTCATATCTATCACTGCCCATCAACCCACCTCCACCCAAATAAGAAGAAGCCCTCCCTTATAACAAATATGTACAGTCAAATAAAAGCATCCAAGATATTAGCCATATCTAAGACTGGATGTTGGTTCTGTACCTACTTCTAGTCTATCACATCTCTACCAAGAGCTAGAAGGTATGCCTAATCATCAATATTTTGAAATTATAATTGGTTGCTGCTTTAGTCAAAAATTTTATAAATTAAGACTTTTAAAGCAAGCAAAAGCAAGGAATATTTAGTGTGACGCAAGGCTTTCTCTCCATATTCTTTTTCCCATCCTCCAAAATGTAGCACTTTCTTTTCTATTCTGTCTAGGTAACTATTTCTGCTTGTTTCTATGTAACTGATTTCTACTAGAGAGGCAGCCATCTTAATAATTTTTTTCCTGATTTTTGAGTGAACATCTGAAATTTTTATAGAAGAAAGAGACGGATAACCTTCCTGATATAATCTAATAAAAAGAGGGATTTTTTTTCTTTTGGTGTTTAATATTTTGTTTTTTCCCTAATTACATGTAAAAATGTTTTTAGCATTTTTTCCCCAAATTTTGAGTTCCAAATTATCTCTCTCCATCCTCCCCCCAGTCATTGAGAAGTCAAGCAATTTGACATAGATTATATATGTGTAGTCACACAAAACACATTTCATTTCCATGTGTCATGCTGTGAGGGAAAAAGACCAGACAAAAATAAAATAAAGAAAAATTGTGCTTCAATCTGCATTCAGACTCTGCCAGCTCTCTCTCTGGAGATGGACAGCATCCCTCATCACAAATTTTTCAGAATTGTCTTGGATCATTGCACTTCTGAGAAGAGCTAAGTTATTCATAGTTGATTTGCATACAATATTGCTGTTACTGTGTACAATGTTCTTCTGGTTCTGCTCATTTCACTTTCATTAATTCATGTAAGTCTTTTCAGGTTTTCTGAGAGCATCCTGCTCATCATTTCTTATAATATATTCCATCAAAATAATATTCAAGAGCTTGTTTCCCCATTCTACAATTGATGGACATCTCCTTGATTTCCAATTCTTTGCCACAACTAAAAGAGCAGCTATAAATATTTTTGTACATATAGATGTACATTGTACATCTCCCTTTTGTTGTTTTAAAAATCTCTTTAAGATACAAACCTACTAGTGGAATTGCAAGAGAGTTTTTTCTCTATTAGTTTTTAACCAGAAAGTTTCATTCATTCAATCCAAGAACGCTTACTAATTATCTTCTTTATCTATAATCCTATAATACATACTCTGCTTGTATAACACTATTCATGCATACATATGATCAGGTAGCTCCCTGATCCCTGACGAAGTTCCTCTCATGTTGTATGTACAATGTCAAGTACTAGAACAGGAATCGGGAAAGCTAGAATTCAACTCTTCCCCTTTGTGTGACCATAGACAAATCATCTAAGCTCTCTGGATCTTAGTCAACTCCCTAAAAATTAAAATTAATGTTAGAAATACCGGGGTAGCAGATGAGTTATCCACATGTTATTCTCATTCCCAAATTGTGATTAGTTGACTTTTTCCATGAGAAATCGCAGAACATTAGTTAGAGGGAATCACAGAAGCGTAGCATACACAGGATGCTGGTAAATGCTTAGCAATCTGCTCTGGAGGGTAGGGAGGAAATATATATTTGACACACTTTTAAGTTCATTTTGCATTATTAACATTTTCATCACTTTCTTAAATCTCGACACTCAACAAAATGATATATCAAGCTGTAATTTTTAGTGTTTGCCAATTTCTGGCTTGCAAGCACTCACATTGAAAATTTAATAATTAGCTCTTTTGAGCTGCCTAGAGTTGTCTCTGTGAGTCAGGGGTCAGTGAGTCCAACTAGAATCTGAACAAGAATCCCCTATGCAATATGTCCATCATGTAGCCATTCAGCCTTCTTTTAAAGACCTTTAGTGAAGAATAAGCCACAATGCCCAGGGCAGTCTATTCTACTTTGGGTGGCTCTAATTTTTAGGAAGATTTTTCTTACATCAAGACTACAAACACTTGTTTCTTTCTTTTTTTCTTCCTTCCTTCCTTTCTTCCTTTTCTTTCCTTCCTTCTTTCTTTCCCTCCCTTTCTTCCTTCCTTCCTTTATCCCTTTGTTCTCCCTTCTAGGGCCAGACAGAACAAATCTAACACCTCTTCTCCACGACAACCATTAAAAGTATCATTACTGCCAATCATCCTTCATTCTTAAAGAGGACAAATGACATCGACATTATCCTCATGATGCCATAAAAACAAATTGCTGAGTCAGTTTAGAGAAGCAGAAGAGGTGGCTAAGCAGTAAAGAAACTTCTCAGAAAAGAATGCTTCAATAATAGCAAGTCCCTCCTCACCATGAAACATCAGGCTCCTGCTTCTTGAGCAAGGTTGGATTACAAACAGTAGAAAATAGGGGGAAAGATGAAAGTGGTTGGGAAAAGGTAACATCAAAAATAAATACCTAGGCTTTCTACTGGCATATCTATACACATAGAATTCTTCAGGACAGTAGTGTCCCACGAAGGAAAGGATATTCACAACAGCAGCTACATTTATATGGTACTTTACAGTACCATATAGAGGACATCACAATATTTCACATGTCTAAATAAGATTATATGCAATTATGTTACATATAATTGTATTACATTATTGTGTATAGTTAATAACTAGCTTTCAAATATCACTATAAAGTTTACAAAGGGCTTTCCTCAGAATAATTCCAAGTTGTACAAATATTGTTTTTATGGGACTCATAATTTCATTGCTACATGGAACTCCCAGTGAGGAAACTCCCATTGCCAATTATAGTCTTAGAGAGATAAAGATGTTCTGCAAATTATAGTCTTAGAGAGATAAAGATGGGAAGGGGAGAAAGGAGAAGGTGAGGTCACTAAGAAGCTGTGACTTGCCCAGGGTCACAGAGCCAGTATGTGTCAGAAGTAAGATTTGAACCCTAGGCTTCCTAACTGGAAATAAGCTCTCTTTATCCATGACACCACAGTTTCTGATAGGATAAATATTATTACGTTTTTACCAATGAGAAAAGAGACTGGGAAAAGGTAAGTAACTTGCCCATGATCATACTGATAGTTTGTTGGAGCTAGGAATCCAACCTGATCTGCCTGAATTCAATCTCACAAGTAAGATGGTAAGCTCCTTGCATCAGGAACTGCCTTTTGCCTCTTTTGTATCCCAAGCACTTAGCACAGTATCTGGCACATAGTAAGGACTCAATAAATGTTTACTGATTGATTGATTTCTGCTACACAACAGCGCTTCTCTAGAATTGCTTGTGTAACTGATTTCTACGGTGCTCTAAAGTTTATGAAAACAGCTTTTCATGAAGCAATATAGGTGTTGCAAATATTACCCCTTTTTTGCCAATGAGGAAATAATTCTTTTGGAGAACAAGATAGGACTAAAATCCACTGACATGCTTCAATGAGAAAAATTTTCAGATTTGCTAATGTTTACTTTGACAGAACAAAAAGAATCCTGGACTGAAATGGACTAGTACAGTGGAAGCTCCCAGGAAATACTTTGTTTTTCGCCTTTTCTTTTATTTATAGTGGTTGACACTTAGTAAGACCTTAATAAATTCTTTTTTTAATTCAATTGCTCTTGCTCTTAATATTAGAGTCTTGGTGGATCTTTTGAAAACTTTAGGTAGAAGGGAAGCCAAAATAAACACTTGATTTCCATGTTAATGGGATGTGAAGCTATATATAAATATGACTCATTTCTTTTTCAAGGAAATTAGAAAGACTTATTTTGCTACTATCTTCATTGCCCTTTCAAAACATATATGTTTTGCAATACAATTTGGATACTTTTGAACAAAATGAAATGAAATGCGGTAGAGATTAATTTGACCTGGAATCTGAAGACCTTATTTCTTATAGGCTCATTCACTGGCTCTTTTTATGATTTAAGAGTATATATAGTATAGTAGGAAAAGTACTGGAATAGGAATCAGATGATGGTTTAAATCTCAGCTCTGCCACTGGCTGTGTGCCTATTGGTGAATCACTTAAACTCTCTGGGCCTTACTTTTTTCATCTGTAAAATGAGGGGTCGAACAAAATCACCTTTAGAAGTTTGTTGGGTTTGTTGGGTTGTTGTTATAGCAACCAAGTAATCAATAGAGTAACAGACATTTAAGTTTATTGTTCTTGTTCAGTCATTTTAGTCATGCCTCACTCTTTGTGACTTTACTTGTGGTTTTCTTGGCAAAGACACTGGAGAGATTTGCCATTTCTTTCTTAGATAAAAAAGTGAGGCAAAGAAAGTTAAGTGACTTATTCAGGGTCACCTAGATAGTGTCTGAGGTCAGATTTGAACTCAGGAAGATGAGTCTTCCTGACTCCAAGGACCAGCACTCTATCCAGTATGCCACCTAGTAATCATTTAAAGAGCTACTTCCAAATGGGAAAAAAGCAAGAAAACCCAAAACTCTTCCCCACAGTTCAAGATCAAAGAGAATAACCTCAAATAGTTTACTAATTTATCTCCCTCCTTCCCTCTCTTCCTTCTCTCCCTCTCTTCTTTCCTCCCTTCCTACTAGAAATACAGTGTTTATGAATGGGCTAGTCCCACTGGGATCTGCACTGTAGGTTTGACCTGTTTTGGTTCCAACCAGGATCCATTTCCCCACTTAGGCAAAGTTGTGGTCCACCTCTCTTCCCAGGAGCTCCATCATTAATACTGAACTTAGTAGGTAGAGCTGATTGGCTTACCCCACTGAAATTCAGAACTCCTGAACTCAGCATATCCCCCACCCTCAGCATCCTATCTGAGTCTATAAATATGAACCACTCTGCCTAGCTTCTTCCTAATTTCTCCTTCCTAATTTCTTTGAGCAAATTATTTGGTGATGATTTTGGTTTTCGTTAGTTTCAGAATTTTTGCATTAGTGAAGAATTAAAGATGTTAAGGACCTATTTCTACTTCTCAGAGAAAATGTTTGAATATTTTCAATGAATCCAATTTCTCTTACCCGCTGCTCCCAAAAGTTGGCAGTATTGGTATAGTGGAAGGAAAATTCAATTTGGTGTCAGAGTTGCTAGGATCAAATCCTGTCTTTACTAATGACAACCTGCATAACCTTAGGAAAATCACTTAACCCCTCCCTCTAGGCCACAATTTCCTCATCTGTATAATAAGAAAATTGAATTACATGATCTCTAAGGACTCCTTCAGCTTAAAATTTATTTTTTGCAAGGGGAAGATATTTATTGGGGGAGATTCTAATCAGACACTCTAAGACCCTGAAAGATCATGAAGGATTTCTAGCATTTTCCCAGCTTTTTTATTTAAAAAAGTTACTCAATAAGTAACACATCTGTAGGTTTTAAAGTAGACTGCATACCTTGATTGTTTACAGCGGAAGAGCAAATATAGACTTTCTAATTCACTAGATGGAATTACTCTAGTCTCTAACCAAAAGGTCCTAACTCAATAGCTTGACCCAATTATTTTTGTTTCAGAAGAATTACTACTGAAATCAATGTGTGGATGTGTACAAATCTTGGGCCACTGAGTTAAAATTTATAATCCAAGGTGGTGCCACCAGACTGCCCTAGATAAAAAAAGGTTTGCTTATTTATTTTCAGATAAGAGCTTTGGGGAGGGAAAGGCACAGCAACTTTTCTTTTCCAAGAAAGTTTTCACCAAAAGAACAAATTAGAAGCAATTCATTTTGTTTTGTTAAAATGAAGTGGATGGAGAACAGGTCTTTTCCTGGCTTCCCTTCTACCAAAAGTATTTCAAAAGATCAACCAAGACTATTACATTAAGAGCAAGAATAACTCAATTCAAAAAGAATTTATTATGGTTTTACTAAGTGTCAACAACCACAGACAAAACAAAAGGCATAAAACATAAAGCAGTGCCTGTCCTCTGGGAACCTCAACTCTACTAGTCCATTCCAGTCCAGGGTTTTTTCTGCTCTGCCAAGATAAGTATTAGCAAATATATTCTTTGAAATTTTTTCTCATTGAAAAAAATCAATAGATGATTTTTTTAAAAAAATAAATGCAGATTTTAAATGTGTATGGGTGTTTTAACCAAGGTTGTCAAGTGTGTGCTTTTTCCACAGATATCAGCCAGTTGAGCTCAGGAATGATAAATAGGTGCCAGAGAACTGAAGGGAAAAGTGACTGCTTCCAAAAAACCAAATCCAACACAGCCAGAAGCCTGGTTAAGTATTTATTACCATTTTTTTTTTGTACCTGGAGTCCTAAGTTCTCACATTTCTTTGATGTACCTAACCATCATTCTGTAACACTAAAGCTTTCTCAGAGGACTGGGCTGGGACTGTAGCATCATTTCAAAATTATCCATTCCAACCCCCTTCATTTATTCAATATGAGGAAACTGAAGCCCAGAGGAGTGAAATGACTTGCTCGGTGTCATACATGGAGTTAATTGCAGAGTCATAACTTGGAATTCCAAGATCATCAAGTTAGAGCTGGAAAGGATTTGAGAAACCATGGAGTCAAACTCTTCCATATCACAAGTGAATAAAATGAGGCTTGAGTGAATTTAATTGACTTGCCCAAGGTCACATAGCAATGTGGCCAAGGCAAGATTTGACTCAAGTGTTCTCTGACTCCGAGTCCAGAGTTCTTTTTGTAAGACTAGAACCTGTTTGCCTCAGTTTCTTCACCTGTAAAATGGGGATAGTACTAGCACCTGTCTCCCAGGGTTTTTGTGAGGATAAAATGAGATAATATTTGTAAAGCAAATTTACTTCCTTTATTCCACCAAACTTACTAAACTGTGCATACTTTTTGATCCATTTACGCCATTACTAAACCTATACCAGAATTACAGTTCAAAGAAAGAAGAAAAAGACCCATAGACTCAAAAATATTTATAGCAGGTCCTTTTAGTTGCACCAAAGAATTAGAAATCAAAGGAGTATTCATCTTTGGGAAGTGCCTGAACAAATCACTACAAATGAATGTAATAGAATGCTATCGCTCTGTAAGAAATCATAAAAAGAGATGGTTTCAGAGAAACCTGGAAAAAATTGTATGGCTTCACAAAGTAAATAAAACTAACTTTGAAGACTCAAGAACTGTCATTGCTGCAATTGATTACAGAAGAAAATGATGAAGCATATTGCCTACCTTCTGATAGAGACAGGAAGGAGTCAAGATGCAGAATAAGTCACATATTTTCAGGCCAGACCACCATGGGAACTTGTTTTGATCAATTACGCATATTTGTTAAAAAAAAAAAGTTTGTTTTCCATTAGGAGGTGGGAGGCAGAGGGAAGTTACAGATGGAGCAGTCATAGATGGGGTTGCCAAATGAAAAGAAGGAAAAAAGAGGAAAAGAAGAGTCATTGATGAAAATGTTTAAACACATAAAGATTACTAGAAAGACTCATAGAGAAGTGGGATATTTTCCAAAGTTGCGTGTTAAATTTACTATACATTTAACAATAAAACAATCTATACTTAATAGAGTTTTCATAGCTTCATGTGCAATCCTATTTTCTTTCTAATATAATGTAAAAATGCCTTTGTTATTAAGTTCTGAATAAAAAAATTCCAAAAAATTGCAAATCTACCAAAATGAAATGTGATAGGGATAAATGTAAAGGCCTATACTTAGGTTCAATAAAGAAACTTCACCAATACAGGATGGAGGAATTTAGGCTTGTTAATATAAAAATCTAGGCTTTTTAAATCACTGCATCCTCAGGATGAGTCAATTATGTGACATACCAAAAAAAATTATAATCTTAAGCTATATTAATGGAAGTAAATGTCTAGAAGGAAGGAAATGATCATGCCATTGTACTTGCCAGCCTATGTTTGGAATTTCATGTTCAGTTTTGACTAACAACCACATTTCAGAAACTACAGCATATCCAGAAGAAGAGAAGAGGGGAAGGGGATTTGACACTATGTGTTATGAGAAACAGTTGAAGGAATTGGAAGATTTATCTTGGAGAAAAGAAGACAGGGGAGGATGTGTATTCCTATGTTAGTCGTAAGAGAATAGCACTAGGGAAACTCTCCTTTATTTCCTTCTTTTAGAGAGGCAGCCTGAGATAGTGAAAGAGTACTAGAGAGAAAGAAAAAGAAATATAGGTTTGAATCACAACTCCAACACTTAAAATATCAATGTTCGCAGGCGGGTCACCACCTATCTCTAATAATACCTGAATTATCTACCTTATATGACTATTATAAGGAGCGAAAGAGATAATTTACGCATAAATGTTTGGAAACTTTAAATGTCATCTGTTACTGAAAACAAGAAGTTTGAAACTGCCATTACCTGAGCTACATTTTCATTTCCATTATAGGCAAGCAGTTATTTAGCATAAAGAAAAAAAAGAGGTTTAGAGTATCCTAACTAGTTTTCTGAAAATGACTGTTCCAGTAGCCATGTCTTTCCAGTTGTTTTCCAGTTCAGACCTTGGTGAGTCTTTGGGGTTTGCAGAAGAGTGTGGTCACATTGTGGGATTTCCCTGGGGACTTGTCCCAAGGGTATACCAATATATACCTTGGCCAGGATACCAACAAAAGCAAAGTGGCCCCCAAAGTCACATGGTGTCAGTGTCCTTATTCGCCTTTCCCTCTGCATCTGGCATCTTATGTCCTGTGGCTACTGCCTTGTTGGGTATGGTAAGCTTTCAGGTATCAGATAGAATCCATGATAATACTATTCAGTTTGGTTTTTGAAACCCTTCCTAACTTGACTCCTTCCCAATTTTATAGTATTCTTACAGATTACACCCTTCTACTGGCTCTCCAGTGACCTTGGTGCCTTGGTGTTTTTCAGTAGATCTGCTGACACCATGCATCTTCACTAACTGTCCCTTATTCTGAAACTCTCTCCTCATTTCTGCTTCTTGTCTTCCCTGGCTTCTGGTTCCAGAAAAAATCCTCCTTTCTTCTAGAAGCCTTTTCCGTGATTAGGGCCACTTTTTTCCTGTATGTACCTTGTATGTATTTAGTGGTTTGCACTTTGTTCTCCCCATTAGAATATGAGCTCCTTAAGTGCACAGACTATTTTTACCCTTATCTGTGTCCCCAGTGTTTACTTAGCACACTTTCACCTACTAAGTGCTTAATAAATGCTGTTGACTTCATTTGGTTTTCTGAGCCCACTAAAGGTTCTATCTCTCATATAGTATTCTCCTCACCAATCCTGAGAAGGAAAGCTTGGCGCATAGCAATATGATAGCTGCCTTATGGGAAAGCATTAAACTTATTCATGTTGACCACCAAGGACAGAAATAGAATTAAATTCTTCTAAATAAATATTAATTATACCCCTACTTTTTTTTCAACCTAGGGTAATACTCAGACTATAATCAAGCATAGTGGGTACTGTTATACAGAGTACTAGAACCAAAGGGTAGAAGGAAGATAAAAGAAGGCAGATTTTTGGTTTGATGCAAGGAAGAACTTCCTAAGAAAAAGAAACCATCCTAATCACATGTTACTACACATAGAGAGTCTAAGTCTCTCCAGATAACATGAAAATCCCCAATTACCAATGGAATGGGAATCTGAGGCATTTGGAGTGCATCTAAGATAGTATCTCCATGTGTAAAAGCTGGGAAGCTTATTTCTGGGACACACATGGTGACCTGCAATGGAAGGGCTTTGAAGAGACCTTGCAGTACCCTGCAATTAGTTTGGGTTGGCAATGCCCTGTGTGGAAAAGAAAGCTCTTTAATAGACTTCAGAGGCATTTAAAAAGGCTTGTCAACTTAAGCTGCTTCTTCTTTTGCCTCGTTTGCTCTTAGGTGATCTTGATGACTGCAATGATCATGTCTTGTGAGAGAGCATGCTGTAAGGACAAAGTCCTTGGGACCTTCTTCCCTTCTGAGACTATATAGCCTAGTGAAAGACCTCAGTCCTTGACCTCTGTATTTCATCTTTTCCGTTCTAGGTGAAGGAAGTAGAGTCTTCATGATCTTATAGGTTTGAAATGTAGAGAGGGTATCTTGGTTGTCCCATGTTCCAGAGTGCAGGTGTAAAGCCAGTACAAAATCAATGAACCAAGGAGTAAAGGAGGACATTTGAGACCCTAGCTCAGAGGATGCTGAAAAGAGGACGATTCTGGCAGAGATGCTGTGTTTGGGCATAAACTTGGTGGGTGTTACATAGGAGCTGAGCTAAGTTGTGAGCTTACCCCCTCCTTTACCCCTCCAGACTGAAGTGGTATAAGGATAAGTATGCCTAAGGTACTGGGGAAAATCTTCATGTGCTTTTGATATATCTTTAAAGTAAATACCCATTTGTGGTAACTAACCAATGTGAAAGTGACCAAATGAAATTGAAAGTATTATTTAAAACAAGCAGTTTGAAACTGCTATTACTTGCTATATTTTCATTGCCATTATAGGTAAGTATTTAGGAAAAAAAAAAGAGGCCCAGAGTATCCCAGGTAGCTGTCTGCCTAAGGCTACAGTAGAGTCATGTCACAGAGGGTGATAGTAGAGAACACAGCTGGGGTTGGGGGAGGGATTGTGTTTGGAGCAGTACAGAAAGGAATATCACAACTCCTCAGCATTAGCCACACCAGTAAGGATGCCAACCACCAATTTTTTCTACACATTTATGAGGAGGAAACTCATCCACATCCTACTGTCAGTTAAAAATATCAAGTTTTACTTCTGTTCATAAAACCAAAAATATCCATGCACTCTCCACAGTATGAGCCCTTACTTTAGCAAACCTATCTTTATATGCCTGAATAAGTATACAGTAAAAATGCTAGGGAAAATATCTGGAGTTTTCTTAGTTTATTCTTTATCCACAAATAAATAAGGTAATTGCTATGTAGTCAGCGGTTGAGGCCAGGAAAGCAGTGGGGAACTATACTCTTTTGGATTTATTGAGCCCACTTCTAGCAGGTGAAATACAGAATGTGCTTCCTCATAATTATAGCTGGGTCAGGGTAATCTGAGCTTTGCCAGAGGGCACCAAAGTTTAGAAGGAACTGTTAGAACTTGTACTACTGAAGCAGGTTGGAACAACTGAGCTTGGTATAAATTAAGAAGAATAGCGAAGGATATGTCATATCATCAAGGTGAGGAATCATAGGCGTACAAACTCCTATCAATTCAATTATATGGGGGCAACCCACTTAAACTGTCTCTGCCTCAGTTTCCTCATGTGTACCATGAAAAAATGGGACTCAGTGACTTCCATATCTCTCATGGCTTTAAATACATGATTCTAAGGCTTAGTACATCAACGAGGAGTTACCTGAGGCAAGGAGACTTTAAGTGTCTTGCTAAGTAAGGGTCACACAACTCATTAAGTGACACAGAAAAGATTTAAATCCAGGTGTTCCTGACTTCAAATACCACACTCTTCTATATTAATTTACACTATTCTGTAAAAGAAGTTAATATCTCCTCTGTCCTTCTATGTTCTGGAGTCCATCACCTCTATCTCAGCATCACTTTTATTTCTTTATAATCTTGGTCTTATAGATAACCACTTCAGTAATGTACTATTTATCCATCCTTAAAGGGGCATCTGAGTACAGCAGAAAGATCACTGACTCTGAAGTCAGGAGGGCTTGAGTTCAAATCCAGCCTCAGATACTTATTAGCTATGTGACCCTGGACAAGTCACTTAATCCTGTTTGCCTCAGTTTCCTCATCCGTAAAATGAGCTGGAGAAGAAAATAGCAAACCACTCTAGTATCTTTGCCAAGAAAAACCCAAATGGGATCACAAAGAATTGGACACAACTGAAATTCCTCAACAACAACAATCCATCTTTGAACTCCTTGTTCTTTCATCCATAGAGTTAAAACCCTTTTAAAATTATAAATGTATAGTAAATTGAGTCAATCAATTAACACCTTCCCAACATACACACACACACACACACACACACACACACACATACATACACATTTAGCCCTGATACCTTTATCAGATGAGACCATCTCTATTGATTCAACAAAAGCTTTAATTTTACTATGTGCAAAAAAGTCCCTGAACAATTTAGAAGTCCTTGAAAGCTTTTCCAAGCAATGGAGTGATGGTACAAAGGAAGCAGATTCTGATTGGTTGCAGGGCTTGGGCATGCCCTATGGGGATTGTATAAAATGGGTAAAGTAGCTCTAATTCAGGATTCAAGTGTCAGGGAGCTAAGCCTCCTGCCAAACCATAGAGAAGAAACAGATTGGGAGGGGTGAGGGGAGGAGCAGAGCCCCACATTTGGACTTGGTCTCTGGCTCTATTTCCTCACCACCCTTGAGTAGAGGAGGACCTTGTGAATTTTGGAGGGCTGAAGTTTTGAACTTCCCTTTAATGTCCTAATATTATTGCTGGAACTGCTAACAGCATTGTTTGCAATAGGAACCAAGGATTGAGTAGGCTTAATGGAAAATGACATATTCAAGGCTCTACCAGGATCCCAGCAGAAAAGCTATACTATGTCTAAGAGGAATATCATGAAAATTCCATAAAATGGGGGAAAGGACTTGCAGTCACACACTTGTGACATTGTCATATATGTGCCCTGAATATGATCCCACTTCCTTCTGAACTCTGTAAGTACTGACATGAGAGTGTGTCACATTTTTGGGGTGGGGGGGTGTTTGAACCAACTATTCTTATTATATCACCTCAGTAAATACCCCTTTCTTAGAGTTAATTCAGTCTGATTAATTGATATCAACTGATAACCATAGTGAAAGGAGGACACTGGCAGGCATTCATGGGCTATTGTGTTACTAAATGATGTGCTTATGTACATTCTGCCATTTTCAGGAGAGATCATTAGTAAATTCAAAGTAAATACATCTATGGCCCCTGAGACTACCAAATTCATCAACATCATCATTTGTAAGCATTGTATTTATCACGTGCCCACTGTGGCTAAGACACTGTGCCAGGTTTCATGCCCAACCTCTCTGCTAACCTCCAATCTCACATCTCCAACTGCCTTTCAAACAACTCAAGCTGGATGTCTGGTAGACATCTTATACTCCATATATCCAAAACAGAACTCATTTTCTTTCCCCCTAAATCTTTGTCCTGTCTACCTTCCTTATCATTATAGAGAACAGTGCCATATTTCCAGTCCCTCAGTCTGGGACAAGGGCTATCCCGGGGGTTATCCTCAACTCCTCACTGTCTCTCAACAACAACACCCCTCCATATTCAACTTGCGGCCAAGGTCAGTTAATTTCTTATTTTTGAATTTAATTAATTTGAATTAATTTCATCTCTTACTTTGCTCATTTCACACTGGAACTAATGCAACAGCTGCTGGTGGGTCAGCCTGCCTCGAATATTTCCTCTAATCCAGCTCTATTTGGTCACCAGGGTGATTTTCCTAAAGAGCAAGTCCAACCATATCACTCTCATACTCAATCAATTAATGTCCTTAGGATCAAATCTAAAATCCTCTTTTTAGCGTGTGAAGTCCTTCATAATCTAAGTCCTTCCATTCTTCTTACCCCTTACTCTCTATCATGTCCTCTTTGATACAGTAGCCCTGGCTTTCTTGCTGTTCCTTAAAAAAGATACTCCACACCTTGACTATTTTCTCCAGATGTCCCACATTCTTGGAATGGTCTGTCTTGTCATTTCTACCTACTAGCTTCCCTGGCTTCCTTTAAGACCCATCTAAAATCTTTTATTCTATAGGAAGCCTTTCTTAACCCCTCTTAATTCAAATGCCTTCCACTTATTGATTATTCCCTATTTATCCTATATACGGCTTGTTTCTACATGCTTGCTTATTGTCTCCCCCTTCAGATTGGGAGTTCTTTGAGAGCAGGGACCGTCATTTACCTCTTTTTTGTATCTCCAGTGCTAAATATTTATTGATTGACTGACTGATTGACCATGAGACATACAAAGAAGTATAAGAAGGAATCTCTGCCCTACAGGTGAGATTCATGAAATATACAGCCTAGTCATTTTTAACGGTGAGGTTTCATTAAAGTTAATTCAACAAACATTATTAAATGTCCACTATGTGCAAGGTTCTCTCTAGGCAATAGGGCTACAACAATTTCTGTCTTCAAGAAGCTTACCTTTTGAGAGATGCAGTAGTATAATGGAATGAATCCATATCTTATAAAAATTTAAGTGTGAGCATTTATTTACACCTCAGAAATTAGCAAATACCATTTTCCAGTGCTTGATTTATTGTCTTATTGAATGTCTAGACCAGGGCTGGTGAGCCTGCAGCTGCATTCAAGGTCATAAGTTCCTTACCCCTGACACTAGATTTAAGAAAATGGTGGAGAAAATGTTAATAATGAAGATTAAACTTAACTATATGTCATATATACATTTTTCCCTCTAGAGAGATTAAAAAAAATTAATTTACAAGCATATCACTGGGATGGGACTGGCTGTTTAAATAGATAAATAAATGCAACACATTTTGTGGATGGGAAGAGATAACCTATCTAGAGGGATTCTGATAGAAAGTAGTACTGATTTTGAGTCAAATAAAAAGAAAATGGGATTTGGAGTTAGAAGACCTGGGGCTAAATACTAGCTCAGCCACTAACTTTGTGACCTTAGTCAAGTCATTAACCTCTCTAAGCCTTAATAGCTCCATCTGAAAAAATGATGGGATTGTATGAGATGACATCTAAGCTCTATCATTCTATGATTAAAATCTTTCCCTTTTGCCCCAAAGTCTATGTCAGCTTCCACAGAAATATGTTGCCCTTGATTGGATCTATAATTCTTCCACATTTTCCCAAGGCCTACAATAACCCTAATAAACCCTACAAATTATTCAAGCCTGAAAAACACTGTTCCCTAAGGGCAGTAATATAATAACACAGTGTTATTGTTTGCAAATAGAGCCAAGAGTGTTTCTGGTTTCAAGGGCTTGAAGTCTCCATTCATCATCTCACTTTAATACCCTAAGGAACTCTATTAGCTACTGTTCTGTACTTGGTATTTATACATATAAAAATTAATGTGTGGTCTCCTGTGAAAAATATTGTGTTGCTCTTTGTGATCATACAACTGTAGAAAATGAGCTAAGGAAATGGTGGGAAATTCATAGGAGACAGAATCATTTATATTTTCAATTTCCTTACCTAGTTTGATTCCTTGTCAGAGAAATATCTTTTTTGTATTTTAGGTCAATTTTAATAGGAAAGAAATAGCTGATTCACACATTCCCTAATAATTCTGTGTTACCATTACAAGTATTTGTGTTCAAGGGCTGCAAAGCTGTGATTGTAAAGACTTGATTTTCATAATTAATACAATTACTTGGGATCATTCTTAAAGTCTTTTTGGTAGGGTAGATGATCTAGGTCAGTGGTCACCAAACTTTTTTGATTGTACGCTCTTATCTGTACAAAAAAATTGAATACACATTCTTAATGTGTATATTTACTTGTTTAAAAAATTATTTACAAGTGCTATTAATGAGTATGTGCATTATAAAACTAACAAAATATAATTTAAAATGATGTCATCATCGTCATGGTGTTTCTCCTTCCTTCTTAAAGAGGACCATGACATCAGGATGATGATATAACTTACAGTTGACTTTGATTTGAGTGAGGGAGGTCTGTGCAAGGTCGCTAACCTCACTTTCTTCTCCTGAGTCATCTGGGTCCAGTGGCCTGATATTCATCAGGATGACTGGAGATGGCCCAGGATGCAATGTGAGACCTTGGCTCTTTCAGGCTAAGGTCTTATCACATTCTCACTTTGAGTGAGATATACCCATTCAAAGAAAAGGCTTCTTTCAGTTACTCAAGGGATGGCCCCTTTAATAAAAAAAAAAAAATTAAAGTGGGAGGGGTAGACCCTCAGGGTTCCTGGGTAAAAGAAAAATAATTACTATTTAGTTATTACTAATTATTAATAAAAATGATGAGATACAGATGAAGTAATAATTGATCTTTGAGTCATTAGGAGGCACCACTGGAGTTTCTTGAGTAGGGAAGTAGCATGGTCAGATCTGCTCTTTAGGAAGACCATTTTGGCATCTGAATGGAGGCTGGATTGGAGAGTGGAGAGATTTAAGGCAGAGAAACCAATTCAGAGGCTTCTTTGATTGTCAAGATGAGAGGTAATGAGAGCCTGGACAAGGGTGGTGACTGTGTGAGTGCAGAGAAGGGGGACAGATGTGAGGGACATTGTGGACATATAATCAACAAGATCTGGCAGCTACTTGAATACATGAATTAAGGGACAGTAAAGAGTCAAAAATGACAAGTTTGTGAACCCGAGTGACTAGGTAATAGTGGAGTCATAAGAAATAGAGAAGGGCAGAAGAAAGGTGGTTTGGGGGAGAAAGTCAAATTAATTAGATCAGTGAGTCCTGGATGGGCTGCTCATTCTATGTACTTCACTTCATGTTAGCCAAAATGAAAATGGAGTCCTTGGTCCCTGGTCACTGGCCTAGATCACAGTGGAAGGGGGCCCACCAAAGTCATCCACAGGTGATCTGAAAGGTAAGGAGGATGTTGGGGAGGAGGGGATTTTTCCTGGGTTCCTGTGCAGTTGGTGTTGTGTATTCCTGAAGAATGACTTGGTTATAGATGCTCTGAGGGACTAATTTCTTTACTCAGAGTGACAGGAAGTTGGGAGCTTCTAGTGGGAAGCAGAGGACAGGATAGGAGAGTATTAAGAGATGAAGGTATTTGGTTGAATTTGAGATAATCTCCTTGATTAGCTCTTGTGGAAAGGTTGGAACACAACCCATCTTTCCATCCTCCAATTAATTAATCCTACACCCCTTGGGCTTAGACCATGGTCCCTTTGGAAACAGACCAGGATGACCACTTACAGGGTCATGATCACTACTTCGGAGACTATTGATCTGGGGTAAAAACTTCTCAACAGGTAAACTGAGATCAATAAGATTCCTTCAAGACTGTTGGCCAAGCTGACCACAGTTCTGTTTCTAGTGGGCAAAGGAAATTCAAATCAGCAAAGGAAAAAACCCAGCATGCTCTGATAAATATATTTGATGGAGGGAGCGGAGTCATTGAAACTTTTTGCCACTCTTGGATTTCTAAATGAAGGTAGGTCATAACTTAGAATTCCAGCATATAGAGCAAATTCAGCCCAGTGGTAGGTGGGATATAGACAGAGACATTGATGCCGCTGCTAGAGATGGGGCCATTGATCTGTCTCGGGCATTTTAATGGAATGGGTCCCTAGGTCTGCCTTTCTTAGCTTGAGGTAGTTGTGTTTGCAGGGGTGGGAAAGAGTGGGTCTCAGGAAAGATGTATTACAGGATGGGGACTTGGAGGATAAAGCAACAGTTAGGCGTCAGAGGAAGAAACAAAAGGCATGGTAGAGAATTACAAAGAAGGCCGGGCTGCTGAGGGGAAGAAATATACTCTAGTTCACACAATTGAAGTTCACAGACTGAAGCAAAGCCCTTGGTACCTAATATTAGTTGAGTGTTTGTCCTTCATTGCCAAAGAAGACCATGCCATCAGAGAAATAATGACATGACTTGCACTTGACTTTGTTTTGAGTGAGGGAGGGCTGTGCAGGTCACCAGCCTCACTTCTCCTCCAGAGTCATCTGAATCCAGTGACCAGATATTCACCAGGATGACTGGAGATGACCCAGGAGGAGGCAATTGGGGTTAAGTGACTTGCCCAAGATCACACAGCTGGTGAGTGCCAAGTGTCAGAGGTGAGATTTGAACTGAGGTCCTCCTGACACCCTGCATAGGTGCTCTATCCACTGCACCATCTAGCTGCCTACCCCATATTAGTTACGGCTTAGCTGAAAGGTACTTTAGAGGTCATCTAGGTCAACTCCATTTTACAGCTGGAGAAACTGAGGCTTATATAATTTAAATGACTTACCCAGTGTCATATAGGTTTTAAATAGCAACATATAATTTAAATATTACAGGGAGGTTGTGACAATCAAATAAGATAATATTTGTAAAGTACTTAGCACAGTGCTTGGCACCTAGTGGGCCCTGTATAAAAGCTTATTCCCTCCTTTTTTCCTCCCTCACTTATTGCCAAATCTAGTACTCTTTACCTGAACTTCTGCCCCTACTCTCCATGCATAATTAAAAGTTGATTAGCGTAACACCCTTAGGATACAGCCATAAATATTGCTCACATATCAGTTTTGTAGCAGTCCTGGGAAAAATTATGTAGTGGGTTAAAAGACCCCCTTTCACACCTTTTCATTCTAAAACATTAATGACCATATTTGGCCTTTCTTTCCTCATCTCAAGGAGTCTTTATAAGGAAGAACTTTCTAATAATCAACTCTCTCCTAAAATAGAATAGGCTGCCTCATCAAATGGTAAGTTCCATGTCACTCATCACTGGAAGTGTTAAAGCAGACAGATGAGTATTTATCAAGGACATCGTAAATGGATTTATGCTCCCCAGAGAGGTTGGATCAAATGACCTCTAAGGTTCCTGGCAACTCTAAGATTATATAACCCTAAATTGTACTTTTCAGTCAGATAAGAGAACAAGAAGCTTCAATATATTTTCCTTTCCAGAAGTAATTTGTAGTTTTAATGGGGGATAATCTTTGCTCAAAGAATGTGTCATTAATGGTAGACTTTCAGGCATTGTTGACAGGTCAAGAGAAGGGGTATATTACAGTCAGTCTCAGTGACCTCACATCATACCAAAAATACAGATTCTTTTAATGTAGGATCAAAAGCAGAAACAACTGACATTTGTGTAATATTGCCGGATTTGCAGAACACTTACATAGTTACATCATTTCAGCCTGTCAATAACCTTATGAATTAGGTACTACAGGTATCACAGAACCACAGATTTTGAGTTGGAAGGAACATCAGTGGCCTGCAAGGCCAACTCACACACAAAAAGGAATCTCTACTGTAATGTA
The DNA here is from genome assembly GCA_028658325.1 of Potorous gilbertii. NCBI lineage: Eukaryota > Metazoa > Chordata > Mammalia > Diprotodontia > Potoroidae > Potorous > Potorous gilbertii. The sequence goes on along the minus strand of CM053772.1, from coordinate 64,995,003 downwards.
CCTGGCAAGGCACCCATACTCTGCTTGAAGACCTCTGAAGCACAATTTTTCCCATTTTACAGATGTGAAAAATGAGGGTGAGTCACTAGGTAGTCACAAACATAAAACATGTGAAAGTCAAGATTCTTCTAGGGGTCTTCCTGATTCTAACCCCATCTCCATATATGCTGCGCCACACTTCTTATTTCTGGGGTATGAGGTAGGAAAATACCCGCCACACTTCTTATTTCTGGGGTATGAGATAGGAAAATATCCCCCCAACTTTGAATGTTCCTGATCCAGGCCTAATTCAGGAGTTATCAGTAAGATATTGATTTTAGAAACATTAAGAAACCTAGGAAATGTCTTTATTAACAATAACCAAGGGCCCTTTGAATACTGGGAATGGTTTATTCCTTGCAAAATACTTGGCGTGTGGTTGCTCATCTCTGTAACTGTATATTGGATTGTGCCTCCTTCTACCAATGAATGACTATAACACAAGTCACCAGGCTGTTCTGGGACCAGAAAGTTACTTCTGTGGGTCTCAGTTTCCTCATCTATGAGACGAAGGGGGTAGAACAGGTTGGAAAGCCCTCTAAGGGTTTTCCAAATGGAAATGTAGGATCCCATGATCCTAAATTTGAAGTTCTATCCAGCTCTAGAACAGAAGGTGAGTGAACAGAAAGAGCAGGAGTGAATGAGTAGAAATTTTAATATTCATTAGTTCAGTTATTTTGAAAATCTGGGGCCAGTTAGAACCTCAGGAGATACACTTGAAATTTTCAGTATCATGGTGAACATTTACACCTCTAAAATCTGAAAATGCCATAAAAACGGGCTTATTGATTTGTGGAGTGTCTAGTCTCAAGAAAGTAATAGAGAAAACATTAAGGAAAATCAAACTAAAAAGCATGTGGTCAGTACACTTATTTTTCTGGAGACCTGGTTGAACATTTACTAGAATACCCCCAACATTACCCCCATCTCAATATACCTTCATTTTAAATACGAGGAAAAGGTGCTCTAGGAAGTTAGAAAAGTCAATAATGTGCTGACTTGATACTTTTGCATTTTGTATTTCATTGCCAAGAAATGGGGTTTTTTGGAGTTCTATACAGTGATCAAGAATATATAAAATCCAAAATTTTGGGGTAGAAAGGATCTTAGAGTTCATCTTCGTCCAACCTCCCTCATTTTTTCAGGTAAAATAATAATAAAAACTAAAATTTATGTTGCACCTACTATGCGCCAAGCACTCTGGTAAGCACTTTATAATTATCTCATTTATCATCACAACAGCCCTGGGAGTTAGGTATTGTCTTATTATCCCCCATTTTACAGATGAATAAACTGAAGCCCTGAGACCTACCTAAGATTTCATGTAAGTAACCAGGTGTTGCAGCTGGAATTTGAGACCAAACAGTCTAGGGCTGTTTCCTTTGCTCCTCCCTCAATGCAACTGACTTAGCTGAACAATATCGCTGCTGGTTATTTTTAAATATACGGTCATTTGCAGGCTGTTCACATACTTAGATGATTTTGCTTATAGGAAGGGAAGTCTCCAATGGGACACCCACAGACAGAGGAAGAAACAGGCAGTCAGTCAGGCAGGCTGGTGAAGCTGAGCAATTCTGCCCTTTCCAGGAAAGGATGAAACTTTTGTAAACAGTAGCTTTTCCCACAGAACTCACACAGTGCGAAGCAGCAAAGAGACCTTTGTTGGGAAATCCCTCCCCTCCCCCTCAAGTCTAGATGGTGGAATGCTGCTTGCAAGCGATCCCTGAAACCAAAATATATGGAAATGTGGTGCCAACTGTTCAACAAGCCTGTGGTGGCATGGAAGCTAAAGTGTGCTGACCAGATAAGCCGTGGAGGTCACAAGAATAGCCAGGTGTGCTACCTGACAGCTGTCACAAGGTTCTTGGTGAAGAAAATTTAGGAGCTGGTTACAGTTTTAGAATACACAGAGAGAGAAAGAGAGAGAGAGACAGACAGACAGAGAGAGACAGAGACAGAGACAGAGAGAGAGAGAGAGGCAGAGAGAGAGACAAAGAGACAGAGAGATAGGGGGACATCTTTAATCTGTTACATGGATTCCTAGTATACCAGACAAAAATATAAGATACAGATGAATACATCTTAATCTTCTAAATATAACATTCGCCTATAAATTAAAAGCACTTTATGGACAGGATTCTTATTGGCCCTATAAAGGTGGTGGTGAAATTACCGTGAGATGATCAGAAAATCTCAGATTCAGAAGAGATCTCAGAGTTAACTTTTAACTCTTGCCATTCATAGCTCATTTTATTAGGATGTGGTTTTAAAGATTTTTTTTTTAAAGGTGAACACATTGAACTTAATACTCATTCATAGATGACATCATTTTTATTTAGCAAACTAAAGAAATGAAAACAATTTCATTTTAAAAATTTAACAACCCAACTTAATTCTTGACAGGGACAGGGATTAAACCTGTAATTTCAATAGTAAACAGAACTCCCTGGTGAAATAGGTACCTTTTCTTCAATTTTAGTCTTAGAGAGCTGTTTAAAGCATTGGGAAATTAGTGATTCATCTCAGGTCACACAGCAGTATTTATTAAAGGGGAAACTTGAACCCAGGTCTTTCTGGATTCAAAGACTTCTTTCTATTCAATCTAACACTTATTTCACTGTTCATTTAAACAATAAAACCTAATGGACACATAATACTAAATTTCTTTCTGTTTCATTTTCATTCTCTGTCTCTGTCTCTCATTAAGATATGTCTGAACACCCCAGTACATGCTATATATGCACCTATAAATCTGATCCATACTGAACAAGGGAGAATCCCTTAGTTCATCACATGCACTGGATGATTCCCATATCCTCTGAAGTCACATAGAATATGTTTATTCCATCTTCCATTTAACAATTCTTCAAGTTTTTAAAGTGACTATCAAGTCATTCCTGTTTCATCTTCTACAGACCTCTAAAAAGGTCACTGGGACACTCCTTTATAGATCTGACAGAATAAACATTAAGACAACTTACTGGGAGGTGCATTGTGAATCAATCATTTCATGATAAAGTCAGATGCAGATTCTATACTTCCTTGATTTGCAGTTTAGATCTGATGCATCAGGGTATTTAATTCCCCATATGAGGCATGTGAATTACAATCATTTAAAAAATAGCTCTGTAAAGAAATTATTTAAATTTTGGCATTCAGAACTATTCATCTCATATGAAGCATGATGTTCCTCTTAAGAAAAGAGTTATTAAAGAAAATTTTCTTTTTAATTATCTTAATTTTCTTTATTAAAATGATTAAAATTTTTTAATTTTCTTTTCTTTCAGCTGCCTTAAGTTTTTAGGCCATGAGAAAAGTCAACAAGTATTATATATAAATCAGAATACTGCTAACTATACTAAAAAAAATTGAATATAGAGAAAGAAGAACTAAAAGAAACAAAGAGGAAACTTCCTTCCTTGGTTTGGGGGAAGAATCAAATCAGTTTTTGCTAGCTCAGTGGAAAGGCATACTAACAGTAATAGCTTTCTCTATTTTCCCCTTCTGTAGGTAAATAAAGGAAGTAATTCTATGGTCAGGAAGTCTGAAAATATAAACTAAGTCTTCCTCTGTGGGTTTTTCAAATATTCTGGATAGGGTACATAGGCAAGCTATTGCTAAAGGAAAAGGAAATTATAATGAGTCACTGAAACATAATCTTCCCAAGGATTCTTTGATGCTACATAAACCTTACAGTTGAATTTTTGGAAAGCATAGTTTATAAGCTAACACTTAGTTTGAGTCAATAAGGGAAAAGTTAAGCCTTAGTGAGAAAGGTACTGAATTGCTTCTTCAATAAGCTTGACCTGAAAGAATAATCTCTTTTAATGACAAAAGGATTTTAACTGTTTTAATCAGTTGTATCTAAATTATAGGGATTCCCATAGCAAAGTGAAGCAAAAATACTTCTGAAATAATGAAACTACAAGACAAATATTACAGAGGTAGCTGCTTTATCATACTTCATCATATGACATTCCCACCAGTATGATAAAATGCTATTAGCAGGAAAGAATATTGACTGGACCACCATTCTTAAGCAAGAATATTTTTAACTAACTTTTATTGTACTAAAATTTCAACAAGCTGGCTTATTATTTCCTAGTTAGCCAAGGAGTAATGAGAATCTAAGATCTAAGAATGGAATTTCCATTTTTAATTATAGTAGTAAATAGATTAATTAAATTTATTTTTAATGAGAAGATATTTAAAATCCACAATATTTTCATATTTCCCCATGGAATCAATGAATCAGCAAACATTTAAAACATTTTAATTGATGTTTGGTTTTTATTTCATCTTGATTTTTCAACATATTTCCCTTACTCTTTCTCCCATAGAGTCATCCGTAAACATAAGGAAGTTTTTTAAAGGGTTGGGGGTGGGGTGTGTGTGTGTGTGTGAAGTTCAGGAAAACTAACGAATATACCAATAAAGTCTAATATTATATGTAGTATTCCACACAGTGGAGCCAGAGCAAGCTTGTACCAGCTCATTCTAGGGTTAGATTTTCAGGGTGAGCATTTACACTGCTTGAAATTTCACAAACACTATAAATCAGGTCTTGCTTTGCTGTGTTGTTGATTGTCTAGACTTAAGAAAGCGATGGAGAAAGTGTTAACAATGCAGACTAAGCTTGAAAGTGTACAGGTATACCCTCTCCCCACCTTGCCCCCTTGCCGTAAGCTGGTTGTTAAATATTTATCAACACACCATCCATGGCAGTTCTATACCATTTCTACAATAAAGGGAGGGAGGTACAGTCCCATATTTCTTCTTTGGGAGCAAGCTTAATAATTTTAATTTTACAGGAGTTCTTTTCATTTATTTTGATTTTGTCACAGTGTATATTTTTCTGGTCCTGCTTGTTTCACTTTGCATTGGGTCATATAAGCTTTCCCATACTTATCTGTAATTATTTTTAATATTAAAAAATTTATTCTGAACTTAATCCCCCAAAAAAGAACATTTCCACATATAGAACACATAAAAAATGAACTGCATATGAAACTGAATTTCCATTTAAAATAATTTCTTTTTAAAAAATATTCTAAAATTTTAAAAAATTTTTAACCATCAGAAAATGTTTTTTTAAATATTTGTATATGGTGAATAAGAATTCAACATGTCACTATCAAAACTGTCCTCCTTATCTATGCTTGCTTCTGAATTTCTTTTCTCATCTAATCATTTGAATTCTTTTTCCTAGGGCTTGGCTTTTTTTTTTTGACATGACTATTGCTGTAATCACTATAGCAAATCATTTTTGGTCAGTATCCCATAGTGCCAGGCATATAGTATGCTTGTTTATTGATTGATTAGCTACACCAGGGAAAGGCAACACAAAGTTTCTGCTGGCAGAGAGGTTAGAGAGGAAATGAGCCAGAGAGAGAGATCATATACCTAACGCAGTGGATTTCACAGTTAGTTCCGAAAAACATTTATTGAATGAATAAACACTTTAGGAGGTTGAAGTGGTTTGCTATTGTTTAATCATTCAGTTTTGTCTGACTTTAGGTGACCCCGTGGACAAAGTCCAAGGGGTTTCCTTGGCAAAGATACTGGAGTGGTTTGCCATTTCCATTTCCCATGTCCCCATTTTATAGATGAGGGACTGAGGCAAATAGGAGGTAAGTGACTTGCCCAAGGTAACATAGCTAGTAAGTGTCTGGAGGCTGAATCGGAGCTCAGATCTTCCTAACTCCAGGCTGAGTGTACTATTCATTGTACCAAGCTGAAATAAGATAATTTCTTGTTGTATTGCTTCAAAGTCAAAGCAAATTAATGAAGAAAACAACTTAGTCAATACTTCAGTCTTGATTTAATCACAAATTTTGCAGAAAAGTACCCAGTTACACTGCCTAAACCATTAGTGCTTGAAATTTATAAGAGAGAAATCTAGAAAGTAACCTGATATTAGGCATTTATTCAAGAAAGTGAACTCCTGGGTGCATTTGTGCACATCCAGGCCAAGTGGGAAATTACCTTTTTCTCTCTGAGGTAAGAATCATAGGAAGCGTGACATGAGCAGGGAGAAGATAATCCATATAATTCTATCTTTTTTTCCTTTTCCTCCCCTCTGTGTATAAAAAAAGGAAGCAGAACAAGTAGGGTGAACACATCCTGAGTCATCTACAGCTACCACCTCTGACCACTGGCCATAATAACACCTCATGACCATCGAAAACAACAACAAGAACTTAAAATGTGCTTGATACACTCTTTATTAAAGCGTGGTAGTATGTCATATATTGTAATTACATTGACATAAAAAACCGAAGCAAAAAGACTCTGGTGCTTAACAGGTTAACATTAATAAAATTAGCAATGCCCTACTATATCAGAAAGGCATCTGAGCCTGGAGTTAGGAAGACCTGAGTTCAAATCCCCTTTACTAGATTTGCTAGGCAAATCACTGAACCCTGTTTGACTCAGTTTTCTCATCTGTAAAATGGGCTGCAGAAGGAAATGGCAAAACCACTTCAGTGTCTTTGCCAAGAAAACCCCAAATGGGATCACAAAGAGTTGGACACAATGGAAAAGATGATCGGACTAACTACATGTATATAAGCTATAGCTGATTGTAATTCCATAGTCAAAACTCAGGAAAACAAAAAAGGATTGTTAATCTATATTAGAAACTGGATAATAGACTGAGAGATGGAAGAATTTTTGATACCATCTAGTTTAATCTCATTTTATTTTTGAGGAAACTGAGGCCAAGAGAGGCAAAATCACTTGTCCAAAGTCACATGGGTAGCAAATGATAGACACAGTTTGAACCCAGATTTTTTTTTTTTACATTCCAGAAACAGAACCCATTCTATGATAACATGCTGCCTCAGATGATTCTAAGTTTCCATTTAGGACCTAAGATTTCTGGGGAAATACATTGTTTTCATTTTAACAAAAGCAGACTAAGATTCAAACTTGTTTATTATGCATATTATCCAAAAGAAAATAGAAAGGCCATCTTGACAGTTTCAGAAAAAACTGGAAAAGCCTCTAAGAATGGATGCGGGTAAAATGAGCGGAACTAGGGGAATAGCTTATACAATGATGATAACATTACAGAGAAAAACAACTTTGAAAGACATGAAAACTCCAATTATGGTAATGATATGCTGCGAGTCTAGTGGACAGAAGATGAAACATACTACCCACTACCTGCCAGAGAGGAGATGGACAGAATGAGACATACATGTTTAGACATGGCCAATATGGGAATTTGGTTTGCTGGACAATGCATACTTGTTAGGAGAATTTTATTTTTCATTTTAAAAATTATTATTTAATTGGAGGGCAACAGGAGAGATAGGAAATACTTTTGAAATTTTTGTTTCAAACCAAACCATCAGAAATGAAGTGATATTAACAAAAGAAAAAAGAAAATAGAGGATTATGGATAAGGAATGATGTATCTAGGCAGATGTAGTTCATGTCTTGTTTTGTTTTTCTAAAATACTTCCACTCCTCCATTTTTTATTGTGACAAGGGATCACTTTCTAGGAAGAAGGAAACATCTAGGAATAAATGGGATATACTACAAAAATACCAATAATTTTAAAAAATTTAATTTAAAAAGATGCTTTTTTTTCTCATGATATTCAAGTATTTGCTTACTAAATGAAACAGGAAGTGAAACAATGGGAAGTTAGGATATGATCAAGCACTAGACTGAGAATCAGAGGGTTGAGGTTTAAATCCCAGCTGTGCAATTTACTTGCTATTTCACCTTGGACAAATTACTTAACCACTCTGGATTTCAGTTTCCTCCTTTGTAAAATGATGATGTTGGACTAAATGATCTCCAAGGTCCCTTTCTTCTAGCTTTAAATTCTGTGAATGAATCCAGAGGGATATAGAGTGGAGAGTTTTTGAGTAGGGAGAATACTCTCTTGATGCTATTAACTATTTTAAAAGTTTGAATCTTGAACTTCAAAAATGCCTCACTTCAAGTGCTGGTCTAAATTTGGCTAGAAATACTTTCAAATAGAAACCACCTGGGTCATTAAAAAAATAACCATTAATATGAGTTATGGCCGTTATTCCAAGGGAAGAAGAGACCCTCTGAAATTCCTTCTTACTGAGACATGCTGTTATTTTATGGATGCTCTGGACATTTATTACCTGAATTCTTTTTGGGTCCTTGGGCTCAGAAGATAGAATTAACAAAGCAAGATCTTTCAAAGTATACATCACTGCTTATACTTCATCTGAACCCTGAACATGGTTCTTTATAATCTGGTCAGCAGTATTGTATTCATTTTAGATCATAGCATTTGAGGAATAACATAGATAAACTTGCAAGAAGTCAGAAGGTGGCAGCTAGGATGTGAAGAGCCTTGATTGCATGCTAGTGAGGATTGGTTAAAGGATAGGGCAGTGTTTAGCTTGGAGTAGAGAAAGGGGGAGGTTGGACATGTGAATTATGATAGATGTCTTCTACTGTTTGAAGGGCTTTCAACTGAAAGAGAAAGGAGGATTGCTCTAATTCGCCCAAGAGAGCAGAATTAAAATTAGTGGGTGAATGATACAGAGGGTCAAATTTGGGAATACCTGGAATTGTTCCAAAGAGGAATGATCTGCCCTTGGAGGTAGTGTGTTGCCAACTCTGGAGGTCTTTAAGAAAAGGTTTAATGATGATCATGCATTAGGGATGTTGTTGTAGGGCAGCTAGGTGGTGCAGTGGGAGCTGCAGTACAGGAGTCAGGAGGACCTGAGTTCAAATCTCACCTCAGACACTTGGCACTCACTAGCTGTGTGACCTTGGACAGGTAACTTAACCCCAACTGCCTCATCCTGGGTCATCTCCAGTCATCTTGATGAATATCTGGTCACTGGAGTCAGATGGCTCTGGAGGAGAAGTGAGGCTGGTGACTTGCACAGCCCTCCCTCACTCAAAACAAAGTCAAGTGCAAGTCATGTCATTATTTCTCTTATGACATGGTCTTCTTTGGCAAGGGCGAACACACATTAGCGATGTTGTAGGGGCCAATCTTGGAGAGGAATAGCTTAGGTGAGTGGGACTCTCAGGTACTTTAAGACTTTGATCCATTGTTTCTATTTCTGCTTTAGTGACTCGTTTACTTGGTGGATCTGGTACAAATATAATTATGAATAAAATGTCATTAAAAAACCACGAGGCAGAATGGTGAAGCCAGAGGACTGGACTTAAATTGGAAGACTTGGATTGGTGTCTCTGTGATGTGACCTTGGCAAGCTATTTGACCTGTCCTGGTCTTAATTTCCTCTGATACAAAATAAGGAAGTTATGATTAGATGGTCTCTGATGTCCTGCCAGAATGATCTTCTGCAAGTTGGTCTTATAAATTGATTCACATATAAATTCATCCTTGGTCTTTAGGTGGGTGACTCATAGAAAAGAAATTTTTTAAAAAGTTCGTGGCTTTTTCTTTTATTTGGGGTGGAGGTTGCAGGAGGGTTCAAATCTATCATGAAATCACTATAGCAAACTTGGAATATAGAACTTCTTTCCCTATTAAGCAGATTACTCATTCATCTATAATTTAGTGTGTTAGGTAGTTACCTGGGTTATTCAGAGATTGTTACTTGCCCAAGGTCACTCAGCTGGTATGAATCAGAATTTTTCTAACTCCAGGGTTAGATCTAAGTTTCTAGTGCCACGTGCATCTCATTTTCATATATGTGTGTATATATATTTATATATATATATATATATATATGTGTGTGTATGTGTGCATGTGAATATGTGTGCATGAGTATATATGTATATGTGTAAATATATATATATATATAAAATCTCCAACCTCAGAACATAGTAAAGAAACTATCATAAAATACCCTTCCTTCCTCTTCATGGTACAGAGTTTTACAGAGGAAATCAGACACCATTTCTTTGGAAGTTGGTTTTTGTTTATCTGTTTTTCTTTGTTATAAGATGGACCTTAAGAGTGAGCACTGGATTACTGAGAAAACAATATTACACTAAAACAAAAAACATCAGTAACACGTTTTTCAAAAGGAAATCATCAATTGCATTTAAGCAAGAAGTCTGAAAATTGTCTATTTCCCCTTGACCTGTGGAATCAGTATCAAGAGTAAATGTTTGTTGATTGTTGCCTTAAAAATGCACATATATTATGTGGCAAATTTTCATCTTCCGGAATTCATTAAATATAGTAAAACAAGGAGGGAGAAAGAAAAGGACACCATATAATCAAGTAAGTATAATAAGGTCCCATATCATGGAAAGGAAGCAATCACACTGAGCATATTCTAATATATTAGGACAACGTTTTTTTTTCTTTTTCTTCCTTCTTTAAAAACAAAAATTCTTCATGGCTTCAAAACAAAATTGCCCAAAGGCCATGAATTTATGGTTTCTTTTGCCAGACATTGATCTGGAAAAGTGCAACAGTTTAGTAGGAAACATGTGTACAGGCTCTGCTTTGTCTAATTTTGGGGATGAATTGCATTTTTCAGACCCCAAACCTTCAGACTCCACAGACAATCAGGTTTTCATTACCAGGAAGACTGGTAATTTCACAGGATTTCCAAAGGACTATAAATAACCAGGAACACAGGCAATTCATGTTTCTTTCTTTCATTGTGGCACTCTACTTTTCTTCTGCCACTTTTCCTCCCCAAGCGAAGATGTGTGCATAATTCATTCAGAATATTTGTCCTCCAAAACATACTCCTCCAAAATACTGAAAAACCCTCCCTCTACATATAAAATTCTATTATTCCATTCTCAGAGAAAAAGTCCTGTCTCTGGAAGCAGATAGGGTATACCTTGACCTGTGTGACAAACTAATGAGACCACTTCTAGGTAATTGACTAGAGGAAGAGACTGCCATGTTTTCTGCAAGATGGCCTTGGAGGCAGAGTGGACTAGGGCAATATTCTTTCATGGAATGTGCCAGGATGATGTTTGCCTCATTGCAATGAAATCTACATGTAATCTTTTTTTTATTCTTCAAGACTGCTTTTCTCTACTTTCTGGCTTGAGTTTCCTATAAGTATGGATACAAAGGGAGATTAAAGGACAAGCATCCCCAAATGGCAAAGGCAAGGCAAAAAAATCTAGGAAAGAGAAGGGGTGCATACAGTGCATGTCCAGTGATACATAAGCATTCTGCAAGGAATAAGAAATTCTTTTGGGTTTTGAAGCTATCTTCTTTTATAAGTTGGAACTATCCCAAGTGTTCACATACTCCCCCTACTATGTTATTTTCCTGCCTTTATCCCCATCTTAGGAAAAAAAAGTGTATTTCTTCTCTCAGATATGTAGTAATAAGGACTGACAAATCATTGACATCTTGACAAAAAACTATACGACCCCCTTGGTTTGTTGATGTGGTTGTCTTTCCTGTTTCTTATATATTACTATATATGAACCTTATGAACCGTTCTCTGTCCTAGATATGTGTTTTTTGTCTTTTTCTTCTCCTTTAGAAATACTACGTATCTGAGACAAGACTATATATTTTTTTTATTCTAAGATGGAGTACGGAAGCAGGAAAAGGAACAAAGAAGAGTATGCAAACTCTTGGGATGGTACCAACTAGTAAAGGGTTTTCTTACCTGTAAAATAAGGGAAATGGACTAAATTGTTATCAACTTTCAACACTAAATACATGATATCAATGGTCCGGTGATATATGCCTATGAAGGATTAATCAGGCAGCACTATGAAAAATGAATGGGGGAAAAGTATAATGGAGACAGGAAAATGCTAAGAAACTATTACAATAAGAGAGAAGAAATGACAGTGAGAGAGTGGAGGTTGAATAGACAGAACCTGGTAACTCATTGGATATGAGAGGTGAGGGAGTAGAAAGCATAAAATTATACTATATGTCATATGCTATGATAAATATTGGGAATATAAAGAAAAATATGAACGTATTTTTAAGGAGCTTACATTCTCATAATGAGGAGTGTTACATATGTATGTAAGACTCATATAAAGTAGCTTCATGGTAACCCTACAGAAGAAGGGATTAGCCACTGTGAAGGGAACCAGGAAAGGTCTCCTGCAGAAGGCACTTGAGCAGAATCCTGAAGAAACCTAGGAAATCTACAAAGTGGGGGTGAGGAGGGAGAGCGTCCCAGATATGGGGGAGAGCCAGTGCAAGGCATGGAGTTGGGAGCTGGATTGCTGTGGGTGAAGATAATTAAGGAGGTATTATTATGTACTGTGAGAATAGTGAGTTGAGTTTGATATCAAGCCTATGAACCTTGGTAAATGGAAGGATGGTGGTACCCTTGATCATGATAGGGAAATTCAGAAGAAGGGTACATTTTGGAGAAATATACTTTCTTACTCTCTTTTTTCCCCCCAAAATAATAAAGTTGTAGGTTGTTTGTTTTTCTTTTTTTATATAATTTTGGCATCTTTCTCTCCTTTAGTGATCTTATAAATCAATCCCTCGATACCATAAAAATTATATTACTTCTAGTTTGAATCTCATCTATAGATATTTGATCTAATCTAGCTGCCTTCTCACTTTTGTTATCTTTAGTGATATTTCTACTTTTTTTCTATTAGTACCTCAGGGACTATAATGTTCAGGTCTAAATACATGGGTTCCTTTCTTTAAAATTCAATTAAATCAAACTTCCACATTTAGGTTTATGTTAATGTAAAAATTCAGCAACTTCAAAAAATCTTGTCATTTTCCTCAACTATCTTGGAAAATAGAGTTTTATTACATTGTGTTTCAAGTTGTAGCTTATATGTGAATTTCTATAATATATACAGATTAAAAAGCACAGAGATTTAAAGATGAAACTCATTGATGGCTACAATATTCCATATTGGTCTAAGGGGGAAAAATATTCCATGTTTCTGAATATTACCAAATATGAGAGATCTTCTTAGTGCAGTACATTTAAATGTGCCATTGTGTGTGATTTTACATCCGAAGCATGTTAATATTTTTACACTAATAAAAAAATTCAGGACTGTGCTTTAATATTTTTAAAAGAAAACCAGTCTACAGTGGCCTCTCTAGAATGTTGTCATTGTATATATGACAAGGGATACAATATAGATCTTCCTTTACATAATAATAGTATCTCTAATAATTGGGTTCCAATGGATAACATTAGAGATACTGAAGTGCCAATTTACTCATATAGCCCTGAGTCACATAAGACTCCAAACAGTGACATTTTCCTCTGCTAAAACTCTGTCATCATTCCTTCTTTTCTGCATTCGTAAACCTGACAATTTATTCAAAAGGCTACACGTACAGTTGACTTATATGTTATACTATGCTTTCTGTTTCGGATCTTTGTGAATTATAGTCATTATATACCAACAGGGCAATAAACACAAACCACATGTAAGTTAAAAAAAAAAAAGGCACCAGAGAGAGGGGAAAAGAGGGAAACAAGAAATAACAGCAGTTGAAAATAGAAACTGTTATACAGCCATTACCATGACTATTTCCAAATAGACCGAATACATCTTACAATTATTGAATATTTAAAAGTGGTTTCTGTCACAACAAAGCAGAAGTCACATTTGCCCTCCCAGAAACCTCAAAATCAGCTGGGAACTAAATTAGAGTTTCAAAAATGAGGAAGTTAATTTTCACAAGGGGCAAGTTTGCCTGTAAAGATATAATCTGATAGGAAACTGTGGGAGAATGGAAAATTTACTCTATATTTCAGAGGGTGGTTTCCAATTTAATCTGTACTTAGTGGTGTGGTAAAGTGCAAAGCATTGTTTCAGCTCAGGTTTCTAATCCCACCTCCAACAGTTAGAACTTGTGTGACCTTGGGCATGTTACTTAACTTCCATTGACTTTAGTTTCCAGATATTTTCTTAAAGGGGGGAGGGTTTGGACTATGTGGTCTTTGAGGCTACCTCCTGAGGCAGTTCATTCTATTTCTGGCTAGTTCTAAAGGTTAAGACAGTTGGGGTAGCTAGGTGGCACAGTGGATAGAGTGGTAGGCCTGGAGGCAGGAAGACTCATCTTCATGAGGTCAAAATGGACCTCAGACACTTACTATCTGTGTGACCCTGGGCAAGTCACTTAACCCTGTTTGCCTCAGTCTTTCATCTGTAAAAATGACCTGAAAAAGGAAATGTCAAACAACTCTAAATATCTTTGCCAAGAAAACCCCAGATGGGGTCACAAAAAGTCAAACATGATTGAAAAATGATTGAACAATAAAAAATAGTTATCCTCTCCTCCCCACATTAAGCCTGAATTTGTCTCTATGCAATCCGGAGGTATCAAACTCTCAGCCTGAACCAGATTAAATGTAATTGGGAAATTTTTAACAAAATAATTAAAAATGCAATACAACAAAGATAATGTCAGTTTGTGATTTTCTAAGTCAAAATGTAGCCATTCTGATTTCTATTTGAGTTTGACTTTATTGCTCTCATCTGTTTCAAAGCAGTATAATTGTCTGAGGTTGTTAATTAACCGATATCAAATTAGTAGTTTTTTCCAGAAATAATGGAAGAATTTTATTGGGAGAATATGATAAGATTAGCAGGGGTCATACTATAAAATAGTATCCTTTATTGGGACAAATTTATCGATTAAAAGTTTCAGGGAAAAAAAATAGTTACATGAGAAACACTGAAAAAGCAGCCCCACAGAGAAAAGATACCAATTCAGAGTAAAGACGACTGGTGTTCTGCTTCCCAGCATCTAATTTACATTTAAGACTAAAATCTGAATATTTGATGAGAATGGAACAACTACATATTGCCTATTTGTGGCTTGGCTGATATAAGTGTGGATTTTGGTTTCTTACCATTAAATAAAAGGGAATAATTTCATGTAGAGAGCCTGCTCTGAAGCAGTAGGATTCATCAAGACCAAATCTCTGAGCAGGTCTGAGAAGAGTCCTCAAAACTGGGTCCAAGAAGCAACCTCATTGTCTGCACTGCCATACACTGCTCGGAAGAACTGATTGGATGAAAAAGAAATTGCCTCCTGGAAGAGATTATTAGAGGAAACAATTTGCTGCTTGGAATAACTAACTGGAGGAATTACTTTTCTCTTTCCTAGCATTGTCATCTATTACCTGAGAGGCAGAAACTCTTGAAACTAGCCAATGGAACAGACCTAGCAAAGCTTTTGAGATTGCAGGCTTAGGGAAACTTTTTTTGTTGACTGAGCTTAACAGCAGCCCAGAAGAAGAGTAGCCTGCAGAGAAGTAACCCTGTATAGCAGGAGAGTTTAGAGACCGGAAGAGTCGTCATCAGTAAACTACAATTTGGACTGTGCCTGAAGGATACAGAAGTCATCAGCTGTAGAGGTGTGACTTGCCACAGGCATACTTTTTTCTACTTATTTCATAGCAGCTACTCCATGCCACACTGTGGGTGTGTTGGTGTTCCTGCTTAATGGGTAGAATGTTATCTTTTAGGGTTTTTTTTTTTTTGCTTTACTTTCTTTTGAGTGAATGTTTTTGATAAAGAGTGAATATCATGTTGGCTGATTTGTTAAATGAGAAGTACCTGAATTATAAGTGGTAGGAATGTATTCCTCCCAACAGGGATCTTAGGGCCAGAGAGTGAGTTGTATCAGCACGATTACGCTCTGCTAGGAACCTCTGATCTGCCAATATGAGTGCAGGTTTGGTAAGTCAACCCAGAAAGATCAAAATGATAATAGCTTTTAAGGTTTTCAAAGTGCTTTGCATGTGTAAGCTTTTTAAAAATTCATCATTATCTCCATTTTACAGATGGGGAAACTGTGGTTAAAACATTAGGTGACTTGGTCAGAGTCATACAACTAATAAGTCTGAGGAAGAATTTAAACTTAGTTCACCTGGAGAGAAAAGTAGGGTTTTGGTCACCAAGTCCACATATACTCATGAACTTCAATAGGATTGGAAATCTGAGCTGGAAAGATCAACAAATCTAATTCTGTCATTTAATACAAATTAAATATGTGTGTGTGTGTGTGTGTGTGTGTGTGTGTGTGTGTGTGTGCTTAAATTTTAAACAAAGACCCAGAGAAGGTAAATGACTTTGAAGTGACTTTGACTTGCCTAATGTCGTATAGGCAATGACTGAACTGGAACATGGACATGGATCTTATGACTCCAAGTTCAAAAAATCCTTTCTACTATAATATGATTCAGATTATTATAAACATACAGACTAGGCTTCCACATTGATTTTAACATCCTTTTATTTATGGACCGAATGACTAGTAAATAAAAAAAAGTATTTCACTTAAACTAAGTATGTGGAAATTGCCTTTGAGATCAATAGAGAATACATTTGTCTGGTGACGATAACTGTTGTCATGAGTATAATAGGTCAGTTGTATATTATTTACTGATAATAACATTATTTTTACTTACAATAATGACAGCTTGTTAATTGATATCAACCAAAGTCTTTGGACCAAATTGGTAGAGGATAATGGTTCCAATTCAGGGGGATGATGTTCTCTTTCAGAAAGTACACAAAGCTACTCTGTCATGTAAGTTTTAATCGTTGAGTGCTGTTTTGTTTCCTTCATGGAGCTACGAGCTGAAAATGATGTTATCTTCAATGTCAAGTGTAATAGGAACACTTTTTCTGTTTTGTCAGTGGGGGCGTGGCATATTACATTCATTGGAAGTAAGCCTCCAGACTATGTATTATACCTATACTTTGAAAATAACATAAAGTATTCAGGGTTTGAACAGTTTTCTGGTTGTTTTTCAGTCTTATCCACTCTTTGTGACCCCATCTCCTTCTCCAACAGATGAGTAAACTGAGGCAAACAGGGTTAAGTGACTTGCCCAAAGTCACACAGCTAGTAAGCATCTGAGGACAGATTTGAACTCAGGAAGGTGAGTCTTCCTGACTCCAGACCCAGTACTCCATCCACCACATATACCTAATTGAATGATGGAAGCACTTCCAGTCAGGTCTCTGAGAGGGAATCATTTGCTGGGGATGGGAAGTAGGAAAAGAACCTGTGGGAAAACTGGTACACTAGTACATTGTGGGTGGATCTGTGAATGTCCAGCCATTCTATAAAACAATTTAGAATTATGCCCAGAAAGTTACAAAACTAAAAATACCATTTGACCCAGTTTTACCACTGCTAGACCTATTTTCTAAAGATATCAAAGAAAGAGGGAAAGGATGTGTTTGTCCAAAAATATTTGTAGAAGTTCTTTTGCAGTAGCCCAAAATTGAAAACTGAAAGGGGGTCAACCTCCTACTGGGGAAGGACTAGATAAATTATGTCATATGAATTTAACGAACTTTTACTGTGGCGTAGAAATGATGGCATGAACAATTTCGGAAGAAAAGTGAACACAACTAAGAGAATAATTTCTATAATAACATTATAAAAAAAGACAACTTTGAAAGACTTTAGAACTCTGATTAACACAGGGCAAAAAACTCGAGTTTAGAGGATTGAATATGAACTTTTCTGCTGTCATTCTGCCTAACAAACAACAGTAGATCTAGAAAGGAACAGAAAGTTACTGATGTGCGAGCTTTGAGGCATTCCAGTATGTGGCTTGGTGACATAAAGAATAGGGTGCTAGACTTGAAATCAGAATGATGAGTTCAAATTCTGACACAAATACTTAGTTGTATGACCTAGGGCAAGTCACTTAAACTCTATCTGACTCAGTTTTCTTATCTGTAAAATGGGGATACTAGTAGCATCGACCTTCCAAGGTTGTGAGGATAAAATGAGTTATTGATAAAAATTTTGGCAAACTTTACTGTACCGCATAAATTTTTAATATTATTCTTTGCCTCCCTTCCTTACTCCAAGTCTCCCAAGGGATAAGACTGGTTCTGTTTACCCTGAAACACTGGTCACAGAGCTACACAAGTCATTTTTATCATGGCTCTGTACTTTCCTAGAAGTTGGTGAAATAGTTAAAGGAACTGCAACCATAATTGTTAGCTTGAGCACATGGCCCCTCCCTGGGGACATTAGCATTTCTGAGCAAGAGGATGAATGGGCAGTTGTCCGTGCAACACACTTCGTCTCTAGTGTCAAAAACAAATAAGAAAAAAAGCTGTTGATGGATGGTCCCCCCACCCCTTTCTAAGAGGACAAGGTCTAATAAGCTTCTTGTCCTTCAGTCTTCAGTCTTTGACAGTTCATCAGAAGGATTCCAGACTGGATCCATATGGAAGCCCAGGCTACAAGTGACCCATTCAGCACATTTCAGTTGGAAACTTACTAAGGGATGACACTCCTTACTGCCTACTATTTCATCTAGACAACTAAGACATTTAACTAGGAGCTGTTGGCAGTTAGGTACACAATGAAATGTGTGGGCTCAGAAGGATAGAGATGAGCACTTTTAAAATGAAAGCAGTGTAATTTTAAATATCCAGAATTTATTAATTCAAAAGATAAATCAGTTTCATTTTGTTCATATTACATGTATTGAATCATGAAGTCAATATGAAAAAGTCTCAGGAATAATATTATTTCTTGAATGAAAAAAATTATACTTTTAAAGAATTAATGAAAGGGGGCATTTTTCTGTATTCTTTATTAATTTCTTGATATAATCCACCTATCTACCACTTTACAAAAACCCACACATATGATGAGAACACTGGAGACAAGCAGTACATTCATCTAATCAAATCCCATTTTGCAGATGGTAAAACTGAAACCCAGCAAGGTGATTATTACTCAAGATCACAGAGGTATTACATGGCCTAGACCCAAGTTCTCTGACTTATATCCCAATACTCTATCTATTGTATCATACTTTAGATTCTCCTTCACAATATCATTCTACCTGTCCTTTTTATATCTTGTTCAATTTTTATTTCAGAAGTTAATAGGTCTTATAATTTATTTCTATGGAAAAAAATTTATCGTTTCTACACTTTGCAGTTTTGTTAAAAGCTTTTATTAAGTATATGTTTTCATAATGTTTAGAAACTGACCTTGTTTGCTTAAATGCAACTAGGTTAGGGTCTTGAACACAGTAGGCATTATTTATATTCTTTTTATTTCTCAGGTAATAACTTAAAAAAAAATTCTATCTCTCCCATGAGCTCCTCTCTTATTGGGCAAATTAACAAAAAACATAAAGAAAGGAAAAAAAAGAAAAACAAATCTCTCAATACATATCTACACAGTCTGACAAAACAAATCTTAACATTAGCCAGGTCCAAAAATATACATCCCTTTCTTCACGTTAAGTCTAGTTCATCACCTTTCTACTAGTAGGAGAGTATCTTGTTTCACCTTCATTCTTTTGGAGTTGTCATTTATCATTGCATGGATCAAAGCTCTAAAGTTAGAAAAACCAGATGCAAATCCTGCTTCAGACACTTCTTGACTAAGTCCAAGTCATCGTCAAAGCCCCAGTTTCTTCATTTGTAAAATGAGACTACTTATTTTAAGGAGTGGTTGTAAACCATAAAGTGCTGTATAAATATGTATATCTGATTAACTAAAAGATGGGCAGAGTAATGAGAAATCCAGTACAATATAAATCCATCTTTTGTTGTGATGCGAATGGAAACCAGTAATTTTAGGAGTTAAGATCAGCATGTAAGGGCCACAAGTATTTTCATTTTTACAGGACCAACCCTAAACAAAAATGGAAAAGAAAGAGTAATCGGTACTTCAAGGTCACACTACAGTTTATAACACTCTGCCTTCATTTCTATCCTCTGAGGTAGATAGTGTAATATTTACATCTATATTTTACAGATCTTAAAGCTGAGGCCCAGAGAAATGACGTAATATCTACAGGATGTCAGAATGAGTATAGAAATTAGCTTTTCTGGTTCCATTTATACCAGATTGCCTCTTACCAGCACAGTTCATATTTTGTCCCTCTTCACCTTCTCCAGATCCTTTCTTTCACCTCTTGGCATCCTTTCTTTTTCATCTCAATGAGCCATCCAGGTCTATCTTCCTAAATAGTCTGTCCTCCAAATTTTCCCCTTCTTCTTTTCCCAAATCTGTCTTAAACAAGCCACTCACTGTGTTAGCCAATAGGTACAGAAAGATGTTTTTTTTAAAAATGGCAGCATCCTGACCTTCTACTGGCTTATATAATATAGATGGTCACCACTGTCTTAAGGTTTTCCTTCTTTCATTATAATTTTCAGGTCTGAATTAATTCCTCATCTTTAGGAAACATTTCTGATTCAAAGCACAGACATGCTATTGAATAGTGGAAGAGAGCCGTTATGGAAAGATGATGCAAAGAACGTGAACTGTTCTAGTAATGAATATAGACTTTTCAAGAGTAGACAGAGGTGTAGATAAGAATTTTTTTTCCACCTGGGGGAAATAAAAGCCTTGAGAGTGGGGAACATAGGCAACAACGGGAAGAAATCATGGCATTGGCAGAGAATAGTACAGTGGCATTCTTTAGGAGGAGAGGAGAATTGTCTTTCTTTCTCCTGACCTGTCTCTGATGTATATGCTTCATGGTCTCCTAGATTCTGTCTTCTCACCCTTCAAAACTGAGACGGTACCTGCTGGCTAAATTACAAGGCATGAGGATGTCATTTTCTGGACAGCCATTGAAATTCAAAAGCACTCTGCTCCCTCCCCCCACATCCTCTAAGGTTCTTCAACATGTCACAATTTAGGGAAAAACCCTAACTGCCCTTCCCTAGTTACAACTCTGAGATCAGGGGAATATGATATCTTAAAGCAATGTTTGTATTTTTTAAAATTAAAATTTCGTTTTTGACATTTTATACTTAATACCATGCCTGGCACAGAATATGTGTTATACAAATGCTTATCTCACCCTTCTCCCCTTCTGGTTTTTGTGTTCAAAATTAATAAATTAAAAGTTCCTTTAAAAGCATTCTTAACATGGCTTCTATGAATTTTTTAATAAAAGTATTTTGATAACTATTTCAGTATAACTGATTGCCTTTGTATTCCTATATATTTCATTTCATGCATTTACTTACATAAACTGATGTTAAGTGAAGTGAGAAGAACCAGTCTGGACGTTGTACACATTAACAGTGTACATACACCATACACATTGTACACAGTGACAGTCACGTTGTGTAATGACTAACTTTCATAGATGTAACTTTTTTCAGCAATGCAAGGATCTAAGACAACTCCAAAAGACTCATGATGGAAAATGCCATCCACATCCCAGGAAAGAACTATGGAGTCTGAATGCAGATGGAAGTATACTATTTGCTCTCTTTTGTTGTTGTTTTCTTTTGTTTCTTCTTTCTCATGGTACCTCCCATTGGTCTTCTTTTTACAACATGACTAACGTGAAAATATGTTTAATATGAATGTATATGTAGAGTCTATATCAGATTGCATGCCATCTTGGGGAAGGAGGGATAGGGAGGGGGAGAAAATTTAAAACTCAAAAAACATATGGAAGTGAATGTTGAAAACTAAAAGTAATTAATTAAAAGAATGCTTGAAAAAAAATAAAAATAAGATACTCTTTTGAGAAATAGTTCATCAGTTTCATCAGACTGCCAAAGGAGTCTATACTACTAATGAAGTTAAAAAACCATGGCTTAGAGGAATAGGTTTTCATGAAGCATTTCCAGCTTCATGTTATTGTCTGGTTAGTTAGCTGGGTATTTTGTGTCTTGGGAATATTTCAACACAAAATAATATCTCTGTTCAATTGACAGATGGTGTTCAGCTTCTCTGAGTCAACTAATGCTTCTCTGGCAGCAAGTTCTGTAGCCGGACTGCAGCCGGAGACTTTAAGGTAGAAGGACACAAATGTTCTTCATTTCCTTTCCAAGTGACAGGCATAGCTAATACCAGATTTGAGAGGAAGGATGCATTCCATAGCCACTGGGCTTCTATTGACTTGAAAAGGGATTTCTGCTAAATGTACCCTTTAAAATATAATGAAAACCTCTAGGTCTTTAAAGTACCACACCAGAATTAGTGTGAGGGCATGCTTTACTACTTTAAAAATCATTTTGCACTACTTTTCTTGGATGGTTGACACAAGACGATACAAGTCCAATTTCCACTCACATTTGGTCCTTTGATGATAGAGTCAAGGGAATAAGAGCAGCCAGACACTAGACAGTTTTTTGTTTTCCCTTTGCTTTTGTTATTTTGGAAAGGCTCACAATTCACAAAAGAGGATCAGCGCCACCCCGCACTCATGCCCCCTTCTCAATGTTAGAGGAATTTTAAAGGCATTAAAAAATGTAAGTCTGCATGCTACCAATGGGGCTGCTTTTCTCTCTGGATGAACTCTTGTGTATTTTTTTCTCTATGTTTAAAAGGAGCATATCCATATAGATCTTTCTGCAGAGAGAGAGAGAGAGAGAGAGAAAGGGAGGGAGAAAGAAGGCATGTGTGTGCATGTGTTTATCTATAGACATAGACACACACATATTCCACAATATATGGATGATTCACTGACATCTTAGATCTGTAGTCTAAATACAAGGTAGCAATTTGTTTTAAAAGAACATAGCATTTGAAAAAATTAGCATATCCACTTGGAAGGCAACCCCCTTCCTGCTTTAGATCATAAAAATACTGTACTTGATTTGTACAAATCCTGAACGGTATGGATATACAGATGCATCAGATATGTAGGTCATGGTGAAGTAAATATAGCACGATGGATTGTCCAGACAATTTCGTTGTGTTTATAGTACATTTCCTCCATAGAGAAGAATTTAGTTCATATTTAACTGTCCAAGTTATTTTAAATTAGGTTTTGTTTTTTCAATTAAGCATTTATTATCTTTTCCATACCTCCCTGTCCTCTACTTCTCCTTTTTGGGGAAAGCGGTAGGGAGGAAAAAAATGAAACAAACAAATACACAACAAATATGCACAGGCAAGAAAAGCAAATTACTTCACTGGCTTTGTCTAAAAGTATATGTTTCATCCTACAAATTTAGCCTATCACCTCTCTGTCAGAAGGCATGTAGCATTTTTAAGAATTGGATTGTGACATCAATTGACTTGTGGAATCATGGTTAATTACACATTGATCAGAGTGCTCAAGCCTTTCAAAGTTGTTTATCTATGTAAGTGTGTATCTATACATACACATATATGCAGATAGGTAGACTGTTTTACTCGCTTTACTCCATATTATTTCATACAAGTCTTTCCAGGTTTCTCTAAAACTATCCTTTTCATTATTTTTTGCAGCACAATTGTTTTCCAATACATTCATATGTGGTAATTTGGTCAGCGATTCCCCCAAATGATGGGTATCTCTTTAGTCTCCAGTTCTTCGACACCACAATGGAGATGACAAAAATATCTTGAACTTTTCTTCTTTTTTTGTTCTCTTTGGGGTGTAGGTCTAGGATAGACCTAGTAATACTATTGCCAAGTTTAAAATGGTTATGATTGCAGCTGCTCCTGAGGTCTTTACTGCTATGTATGAAGATAGGATGATTCAAAAAGCACATCAGGGAGAAAATGGCAGATTACAACAAGTAGAGTGAAGATATATGAACCTGACACATTTTCCCAACTATAGCTAGGAATTTTTATATCTAGAACAGGGAAAGAGTAAGCAGAGTAAGAGGGTATCAGAAGAAACCCTAGAATTCGATGAAACTGCTTCTGAGAAGCTGCTCTAAGTGGGGAAAGGAAATCATCTGGGTTGTCCTATTCTAGAGGGCAGTTTGTCATCTGGTAGCTTCATATTTTAACTCATTTTGGCTAACTATTCCGTAAGTTCCATGGTTTCTATGCTTCTGAAAGACTTCAAATGCAATCAATGCCCTTGGAAACCACTGCTAGTCCCACCTTTGTTGTGATTTTACAGATAGAATACATTTGTAAATTGGTTGACCAGGAATGGATGTGGCATCTGTGGCTGTAGAATAGAATTCTGTTTTTGTGGGCTTAATTTTGCACATAAGAGGATCAAACTCCTTTGAGATAGGGGCTTTCCTGGATGCTTAAGTCCAGATATCAGCCTAATAGTCTTCCTAGGCTGTATCAGGAATCAACTCAATAAAGAATTAATTGTGCTTATCTAAAAACTAAACAAATTCCTGGATATATTTAAATCATCACTTCTTGATAAAACAAATGTTTTTGGAACTTTAGAAGGTTTACTAATAATGAAGAAAACTTCTCTATTAATTTTCTTTTTGTTTGGCTTTGTATTATTTCTTCTTCTGTTGGCTATCTTCTGTGAGTAAATCATTGAAGGTCTTGGACTTCTTTATACACCCTAGTCAATAAGTATCTCAGAGCATGGCATACGGTACTAGAAAAACTCTCTCTTACATTTAGTGTCCAGACACAAGCTTCCTTTTCATGGCTGTAACCTGAGCAAATTCCTTTGGAGTACAAAATTGTGTCTAGCAAAACCTTGGATAAAGTTAATCCTATTTACTTTGGCTCTCCTTTCATAAAAATAATAATTATGTTAATAACTAAGGTGAGAAAAGGAAAGGAATCCAAATACTTTTCTGTCCTTCAACAACTTTTATATAAATCCATTAATTAATACTTGGGTCACTTTCAAGGTAAAGGCATTTTCCTCTCTGAAGGTTCTGCCATATAGATAGGACAGGTTTCTTGCAAATCACTATTTCACACAAGGCAATTGATACATTAAGCCAGGGGCTCAGACTTCCCTCAAGGGTTTGTTTGATCATTCATGCATTCATTCACTCCAATATTTATTAATCATCCACTTTATGCCATGGGGAATACAGAGATGTATAAAACATAGTTCTTGAGATCAAAGAACAAATTCTAGTCCAGCTTCCAAAGTGAAGGGTATTTCACTTTTGACCCTCTCTCTCAGATCTCAAAGGGAAACTCTGGGGAAGGGCCAAAAGAATAGCTTAGAAGGCTTACAAAAGCAAAAGGTCTTGAGAAACAAGTGATATGCCTCCAATTCCAGTCAAATGCCTGCCTTGTGTGTGGTCCTAGACCAATTCCTTATCTTCTCTGTGCCTTGTAAAATATAAGCAATTCTATCTACTCCAACTCAACCTTGAGTGTATATATATACTATGAAGGTAAATGAGACAAGATAAATTATGCATTCAGGACAAAGGTGAACATAAATTTAAACTACTTGAAAGCAAACCTTTTTTAACATCAGTATTTTCATTTTTCTGTGTATTATTTTGATTTGAATTTATAACATCATCATTCTTCCACTAAAAGCCTATCCTACAGCATCATTGGAGTATGACAGTGACTCTAGACTCTTGCAGGAGATTCCAAAAGAACACAAGCACTCAACACCAATATTCACTGACCCGTGATGGTCAGTGTCTGAGAATCACAAACTACCATGATCTCCAGAGAGTTAAACCTTTAGAAGACCCAAAGGGCAATGGAAAGACACATGGTAGGTATAAGTAAGCGTCAGTGTGTGGTCAGTAATGACTTGGCACATGATGACAGCATAGACTGCCTTTGGAAAATTATAATTCTTTTAGAGACATCAAGCATTTTACTAAAACGGTGTGAATTCCAACATTCTCTTATGGATGGTCTCTGTCTAAGGATCATGGACTATTGTGATCTCCAATGAGTCATGTGACAGCTGGGTGGTACAGGGGATAGATTGCTAGACCTGTAGTCAGAAAGATGTGAGTTCAAATCTTACCTCAGACATTTCCTGTGCAGACGCTTAGCTGTGTGACCCTGGGCAGTCACTTAACCTCTGTCTATCCCAGTTTCCTCATCTATACAAGGAGCATGATGATAGCACCTACCTCCCAGGGTTGTTTGGGAGGAGAAAACAAGGTAATAATTATATAAGTACTTACCTCAGCGTCTGACACATAATGGGCATTATATAAATGTTAGTCATTGTTATTAATCAAAATTGCAGGTCACCCCAAAGAAAGAAATGTGGCGCGCCTGAGAAAGCCCTAATATATTGTCAACAGTCTGGATTGCTTTTGGGTAACTGCAGTTCTTTTAATGACCCCAAGCTTCTTACTAAAACAATTTCAATACCAATATTCTTCTAGTAATCACTTATGGGTGGAAGTTTTAGAAGACTTCAGTTTCCAAATATCATTCAAAGAGCAATGGGGAGGCATACGGTGGGCATGAATAGGTTGCAGCACATTGCAATATAATAGAAGTGGTATCTGAGAAATGCCTTATTGGGGAGGGGGAATGATGGACAGATCACATAGTAGGAGTGAGGGACAATTGACGAGGAGCTATATGTTCCCATGGTATCCATTCAATGTGAAGGCAGTATGATGAAGGCCCTCAGAATGTTGGGTGACCTCTCTACGAAGTATACAGAAGGATAGTGTCACAGACTGTACAGGCATTCAAGGGTGGTGATTTGCATCATTGATATGAATACCCCCATTGATGAGATTACCCATCCAATGTAGTACTGTAGTACTGTGTTTGTACACAAGAGGTGGCACACAAGAGAATAAGAACAAAATGAAAGCAAACCCTGATACCCAGCATTATGTAAATATCTTTAGGGATAAGGGAAGCCCAAATTCTACCCTCCAAGGAATGTCATGACCGTAGTATCTAGAGCTTGATCAATGGTGGCACTTCTATTGGGTCTACCTGCTCACAGAGTAAAGAGGTGGGGAAACAGAAAAGGAGAGATAAGATGCCTGGGGCAATGGAAGAAGACTGACAGAAACACATGGAGCAAAGGGACATAATGAAAAAAGAGGGAGAGGAACTGAGAAGACCTCAAAGAAAAGGAAAGTTAACATATCAGGAAGACTAAGAAGTATTAGCCAAATTGATTGCATCCAAGTTTTTAACCCACATTGCATTAAATTGAAGGGAGTATCTATTTATTTAAATGACACTTGATTTCTTCCCTCTCCAAATTCCACATGAAAGTTTCTCTTATCTTCTTAGGGATAGAGGGAAGTCCTTCTGGTTTACTAACTCCAAGTAATCGAGGGTGGAAATTGAGGGCAAAAGCTCTATCATGAGGGCAGCACTGTCTGAGTGGGCAACAAGTACAGTGAGGGGCTTTGTGAGGCTATGAGTTCCCCACCACAGGGATTATTCAAGCTGAGTTAGGACATCCATGGGGCCACTGGTCAGGAATGTTGTAAAATGACTTCTTGTTTCAATTAGTGGCTAGACTAGATGATCTCTAAGGTTCTTTCCTTAGCCCTGAGATCTATGATTCTTTGTGACATCTTGTATTCATAATTTACTTCCCAAAAAGAAGCACATATCTCTGAAATCAAAGGCAAAGAACTAAAGTGGAAGATGGGTGAGGGGAGACATTTTGTGGAGTTTTTAAAGTTCTTAAATATTCTCAAAGATACAGTGATATATTTGTTTTTCTTCCTGTCTCCAATCACTTAGTGAAGGGTCTGGTACATAGTAATTGCTTAATAAATGCTTATTGACTGACTACATAGGCTGTCTTTCCCATATAAATCAAGCACTACTAATTAGAGTGAAATAAAATCCTAGACATTCCCAGAGGTAACACCTCCAAACTTCAGTCTTGGTACTCCGTAACCTTTTCCCCACTTCTCTCCTTGGCAAGGTGATTTACAGAAGGTATCTTCCTGAGTGATGAATGTGGGATCTCAGTCCTTTCCCCCAAGTTCCCCACCCTGATCCATGATCACCTTCAATCCTTACAAATGTCTCAAGGTTCAAAACTGTTCATTTAAGGGGATAGAAGTCCTGCTCTCACAGACACTGGAAGAAGGGGTGTTGCCAGAAGAAAAAATTGTAGGAAATACTGGCCTAAAGGAATGATTGTTTGCAATTCAATCAATCAAAAGAGACAAAAGAGATGCCAGAGCAGTAAGGTTGTATGGACAAGTCTCAGAAAAAGGCAACAGCTGAAGACTTTTAAAAAAGTGGGTAATTAACACACTGCTCCAAATAGAAGTTAACCCTTTACTATAAGTCAACAATGCAATTTGAACCTCATTTAGATGTCCCATTGAAAGACCTTGTAAAGGCCTCATTTACACCAAAATATTTATAACAGACTTTCTGTGTTAGCAAAGAATTGGAAACAAATTAGATGGCCATCTATTAGGGGAATGGACAAACAACTGAAGAAATAGAGTACTAATGTGATGAAAACAAGATGAATTAAAAAACATGGAAAGGATAATGTGAACAAATACAAATAAAAGTACACAGAATCAGTACAATAACTGTAACAATGTTACTGGAAAGGTTAACAATACAACTGAAACTGAACACTATTATTAAATTAATAATCAATTAAATATAATTAAAATTATTAATAATAATTAATTTAATTTAATTTAAATTAATTACAATGACCAAGCTTGACCCTAAAGAAAACAGACACAGAAGCAAGAGACCATGGATGTGAGATGGTGTATATGACATCAGACTTTTTGATATGTTGTTTAGTTTTGTGAAATCTTTTTTTATTTGTTTATTTCTTCTTTTCTTCCTACATTATTATAAAGAATAAGAGTGGAGGGGGAAGAAGGGATATAGAAAGAAATAAGTGCTGTAAAAATAAAACCCATCATTTCTTTTAAAATTATTTTTTAAAAAAAGATCCTGTAGGAGGGATTCCACAGACAGAATAGGACACTATACAGGTCTAGAGTAGACAGGTCACAAATCCTTCATGAAGAGGGAGCATAGCAGCTTCATCATTTTTCTGCCCCATTTTCCCTCAAATTGCCCTGTTTGTCCTATACCACCCAGTCCAGTGCCTGACAGGAAAAATTTCCATGATGGAAAAAGACTGTTTTCTATGATGGGAACCTACTGATAGTACAAGACCAGAAGCAACAGGGTCCTGACACATCACTGGTCATGATCAGAGAATGAGGAAACTGGTAGTTCTCAGTAGGACTTTTCCTTATTCTTTTACTTGGGTCATAAATCATAGGACTTACTAGTCAGTGATCATGAGACCCTGATACACTGGAGTATCCCCTCTCTGAGTTTCAGTTTCTTCCTTTGTAAACTGAGTGGAATGGATTAGAGAATTTTTAGCTAAAACCTCTTCTGGCTTCTACCATTTTTTTCTTGTTCTCTTTTCTCCCTCCTCTTCCTCAAAGTGCCAGATGAGGAAGGCAGTAGTGATCTGAATGAGTAGTAGGGGGAAAAGTAAATGAAGAACTACTTAATTTTCTTCCCTTTACCCCAAAGCTCAAGTGTGACTCTCAGGAGAGTTAGAGATCGCTTATAAATATAGAAAGTGATGGTAGGGAGCTACAATAGGAAAGAACTAAGCAATACTGATACCATTTACTTCTCGGTTAGCAATAAGAAAGGCCAGAGTTCAGTGCTGGTTTTTGTGAAGGATGCTAAAGTGAGCTGACTTCAAAGTCACAGGACTAGAAAACAAAACTTTCCTTCCCTACAATTTTGGACACTCCTTTCATTTTTCTCTTTTCCTTCTTTGGTCATTTACACACATGCTTGTCAGTTTCTTTATTCCAAGAGCAAGGTCACTTTGACCTGCTTCTTAGGAGATATATGGTTCTTTGGATGTCAACTGGAAGGGACCTCAGAGGCTAGGAAAGAGCTGGGGTTCTTCACTTTGTTTTGTCATGGATTCCTTTGACAGATTAATGAAACCCATGATCCTCTTCTCAGAACAATATTGTTTGTTTGTTTTTTAATTCATAACTGAAGGAAATACTAAATTTAGAGGTTAGCAAAAAATTACAAATATATTTTTTCCCATTTAAGTTCTCAGATCCCTTGAAATTTATCTGTATATATCTTTTGGGGGTCCTTAGATTCCATAGTGATATCCTGATCTAGGGCAACTACTTCGTGTTATTATTAAATTTTATTTTTAAACTGCTTTATTTATGTCTCTTTTTTTATATCAGAGCCATTTCAGAAGGCTGAGGGGAACCATATCCTTCCAGATTAAATCCTCCCTTAGGACAAAAAAAACCGACTGAGCAAAAATATTTAAAGATATTGACTAAAACTTACAACGTATAGAACATTCTGTCCTGATAGTCTCCCACCTCTCAGAATGAGAAGAGAGGTAAATTTTTTTTATCTATTCTCTGTTTGTTTATTTGTTTTTTACTGTTTTTTAATTTTCCAAAGTTTAAATAGATGAAATGAGTGGATGGGAATTTTATAGATAGCAAATGACAAGGTTCAAACTCGTGTTGTCTTGACTCCTGATCCAATATTCTTTCCCTGAAACCATAGACTTCTTCATTCACCTTTCTGTTATCAGCAGAGAGTAAAAGCAATTACCCTAGTGCTTGTATTAACCCAAAAAAGGACTTCTGAAAAACCAGTGTGAAACATTTTAGTATAATAGAAAGCAAGGGGATGTTATCATTGTGTAATAGAATGACAGCTTAAATATTTTTGAGAAATTAATGATGTAACATAAGGTTGTAGTCATTGTGAGGCCTTGAGCCTGATAAACTTCAAAGCTCAGTGCTGACTTTGGTGAAATGACCCTAAAATTATTTGAGGGTCACAGGAGTTAGTGCCAAAACTTTCCTTCTCTTTTAGAGATTCCATCTTTTTGGAGATTGCCTTCATTTTTATCTTTTGCCATCTTTGGTCACTTTCACACCTAGAAACTATGGGGCTTTCCCCTAGTTTTTGCCAAAACTGTTATCCTGAGCAACATTGTGACTTTATTTTTTCAGTGTAATTTGTCTCCAAGAAAATATATAGATCTTACTTCCTCTTTCCATGCTTTCCTCTCTGTACGACAATTCTAGTCTTTTATTCCTGCCTTTATAACTTTGTCCAGCATCCAGGGCATCCATTTGCTAACAATTGCTCAGCTGTCTCCAATTGCATTCTGAGAAAGATCCAAGATTTACAGAGCTAGTAAATGCACGTTTCTACAAAAATACACTGCGATATAGCAAAGTAAAAGCAAACCACAAAGAAAAATGACCACAAAAATGCTAATTTTCTAAACTCAGAGCATGGGAATCTGAATTACCGGACTACTAGGAGACGAAAGAGGACTCTTATCATATTGGTGCACTTTTTTTCACCAAGTTCAGTCTATAGGCTTCACATTTAAATGTACTTGTCCTGCTGAACCAAACCACAAAGGAGTAGATTTTGTTCCAGGATTTTTCTGTTTATTTTTTGGTTGAGAAACTTGTAGAGAAATAAAAACAATATATATTGACTCTTTCCAGCATGCTTCCCACAGGAATGTCACCACCATCAAATATAAGCCAATACAGGATGTTTTAAAATTGAAGAAAAAATACTATCCGGAAACAATTGCAAAGTCCTATCATGACTTCCAGAGGAGAAAAACCAAAAATCCTTGCCCTAAACCCAAATGTGACAGCTAAAGTCTCCTAAAAAATACAGACAAATCTTGCTTGAATATTACCTCAAATATTCACTTGCCTAGTCCTGGTTGTAACTGTGATGAAAAATGCTAGTTTAAACTTCCCTACACAATGAATATTGCTAATCTCTGGTTTCCTTTGGGCCATCAAGGACAAAGAATCTTTGAATGACCCATGAGGTTACTTTTTTCATTCAACTAGTCATTTATGTTCTCATGCTCCAGCACCCATGTAACTAACTGTGTAAAACTGAGCCAGCCTATGAGATCACTACATTTTCTTGGGGTTTCAAGTTGACATAGAATGTTTAGTTCTTTACATTTAAATATATCCCATAAATATAGACAATATGAATACCTGTATTTGGCTACATCTTCTCACCTCCTTCCCTGATGTTTCCATTTATATATGGTTGCTTCTTGTTCAAATGTCAACCATCTTCAATGTATCCATAACTTGCACTATAGTTAGTTATATGGATGATTGTCTTATTCTCTACCCTTCCCTCTCAATAGGCTGTAAGTTCTTTGTGGTCAAGGATCATTTGGTTTTATGTTCTTATTTTTAGGACTAAGTACAGTGTACTACATGTTTGTTAAATTGAATATAGAAGGAACAGGAAATCAGTGGAAGATTTTAGTCTATGGGAATAAGGGTTCTCTGTGTTTGGTGAGAGAGTTTGCATTCTTGGTACAAATGAGTACTAATTTCAAATACCTGTTCCAAATCACAAACTCAAAGAATTTAAGATTCTGAAGGAATCTTCATGACCTTCTAGACTAACCCATCAGAATTATCTCAAGAATATGCTTAAGAAATTGTCATTCAGGGGGGGCAGAGCCAAGATGGCGGAGTAGAAAGACTCACCTATGCTAGGTCTGAACCCACAGCCCATAGACTTCCTGTAAAAAGAGCTCCTGACAAATTCTGGAACAGTGGAAGCCGTGCAGCAACACAGTGAAGGAGATTTCTGCTGCAGAGAGCCCTGAAAAACCGACCGCAAAGGTACCCCGGACGGGAGTGGAGCCCTGCCTGGCCGAGCGCTCCCCTACCCCGCCCGGGCCACGCGGCACTGAGAGGAGCCAGCAGACCCAAGCAGGCGTCAGGGACCTGAATCTCCGGCAGCTGCGAAGGTCCCTCCACCCACAGATGCACAGGTCAGTGAGAGAGACGGGCTGAGAGGGGAGCGGGGTATCTCT
>CM053772.1:64934611-64962061 GCA_028658325.1 Potorous gilbertii | reverse complement strand
CAAATGGGGAGAAAATTTTGGAACCCAAAATCTTGTGAAAATGAATGTAAAAAGTTACATAAATTTATTTAAAAAAAAAAAAGAAATTGTCATTCAGTTTTTGTTTTAAGGTTTCAATGAAGGGAAATGATTATAATATTGCTCCAGGAAACCCACTCTACTTTTGGATCAGTAATTTTTGTTTCCCTCAAGCATAAATTTACCTCCCCACTGTTCTGTCCTCTGGGGTCAAACACAAGGTCCCGTCTAATCCTCTCAGATTCCCAATACTATATAGAGTTTGTTCCCTCTTCTTGCTAATAGCTGTTACCACCCATACTTTTCCTTCTATACCCAAGTCTTTTCTTTAGGATCAACTTTTTTAACTAGCTTTCAACTCTAATGAACTCAAGATCATCTTCATGACCTTATTTATTCTGGATTAATATTATTTATTTATTCAGTTTATTACTATCCTACCTAAAGATGACCAGAACTGAATCCTAATATTCTAGATGTATTCTGACCAGGGTACAGTGCAAGGGTCTATCCTAACCTTATTTCTGCAAGCTATGCCATTCTTAACATGGACTAAAAACACATTAGTTTTCTTGTCTGGAACAACATACTATGATTTCAAAGACAGAGGAAAAGAGGAAGGTCTCCAATGTATTGGGTACATTCTCTGTGAGTGATTTATAGGAGGATATGTATATATATCCAAATACATACATACATACATATATATGTGTGTGTATGTGTGTGTGTGTGTGTACACAGTATTACAATACATGTATTACAAACTACTATATATATCCACATACACACATAGATACATACATACATATTTGAATATATTATCTTTCTATTCTGTGTGTATTAATATACTTATTATCTTCCTATTAGAATGTAAGTTTATTTTGAGTAGAGATCATTTCTTTTATTTGTGCTTGTATCCCCAGTGCCTAACATGGTACCTGATACTTAATAAATACTTGCTGATTTGCTGAATAAAGCCATGACTTAATTATGTTGACATTTCTCTATCTGCAGTTTTTTTTTTACCTTGGATATCTTTTCAGGTTACTTTATTTATTTTAGTAAAAGAGTTGACTTTTCATTTTCACTTCCAAATTCTTTACTTCCTCCACTCCTTATTCTGTTCATTGAGAAGGTAATGGCTATGATACACATTATACATATGTAGTCAATCTAAAGATTTCAAAAGAAAAAATTGTACATGTGTATATATACACAACAAAATTGAGTTTTTTAAAAGTAAAAACTTTGAATTGGAGAAATATTAAATCTTATTTTCAGTGTGCAGATCTACAGTGATTAAGCAATGGAATTATTCAACCTGCTGTTAAAATTAGTAATCATTTGTCTTTTCTCTCGTTTCCCATTTACCCCTAAATTTCTAATTTTATTGGAAGGGATACTCCCTCCACCAAAGCAGATGAAAATTCTTCCATGTTTCATGAGTTGCCAGGGTCAAAGAAAAAATCACAACATGAACGGCAATTCTCAGGCAGCAAGACCTTCCATACTTGCTAGTTTTCCCCAATGGATAAAAGCAAAAGTCTTGATGTCTTACTACATGGGGCTGCTCCTTGCTAAATTTTATGAACTTCTGCACTGAGTTTGCACCTGTCCCAACACTATATTCTCATTTGTTATTTTTTGTGACTCTCATGTCACAAAATTGCTAAATCCTGAAAGACATACGGACTCCATACCTGTTCACCATGATGTTTAAAGACATTTTTTCTTTCTTGTTCTGTGAAATTTCCATAATGACAACCATATGTGTACTATTTTATATGTGTATCATACTGCAGTAGAAAGAATGCCTTTCTATAATTCAAAATTTTTACTTTAAATAACCCTTGCCCTTCAGATTTTTTGTGCATGTACACATGTACAATGCAAGTTTTCTTTTTTCTTCTTTAAAATTATTCAGATAACATAAAAAAGAACATGATTTTAAGTCATGACTTTATGAGAAAGAAAATCAGTAATATATTTCACAGAAGAACCTTCAATTTTTAGTGTAAAAGAGTAGGGAACAATGACTTCATTGATATAGGGATCTCCCTAGATGAGGAAACTTCCCCTAACAATGAAGGTTGACACCTTCTCTGCAATTTATAGTCTTGAAAGCCAACTAGAGTTTAAGTGAATTGCCAAAAGTCATACAGCCAGGATGTATCAAGGATAGGATTTGAATCCAGATTTCACCAGTTCCAAAGCATTTTTTCTCCCCAAGGCTAGCTTTCTGTCAGTATGTAAGGTTATCTTTTTAATATATATATGTATAGATATGCATATAGATGATACACATGCATGTATATATAAAACAACACAATTTTAAACATGCTAATCTTTCTTTTCATAAACAACAAGTCATTTATTATAATTTCATTTTTCTATTCGATCTTGATCTATACATCTGAAACTCTATGTAGAAGTAGCTCTAGACCTAAATGAAAACGAAATGACAATTTCCCTATAGCTTTGCTGTAACACTGCCCATGGGTCCATGCTAGAGGACTAACAACTACATTTTAAAAAAATGTTACATAGATATCTTTTGTCTTTATATCACATTTATTTTGGTGGAGGGAAGCCTCCTCTTCATCCCTTCAAATTGAACTCTCCCTGATGACAAAGTAAAAAGCACAAATACAAAATACAATGGCCACATGTGATAATGTTTATCCATCATTGTGCTCTGGTAGTCCTCCACCTTGTTGCCATTGTGGGGAGAAATATATTTACTTATATGTTCTATGAAATCTTTATTTTTAAAAAAATTAGTCAGAATTCCACTTCCCATTATCTTTTCTTTTGCACTATTGTAGTCAATACATACATTACAGTTACCTTATCTTAATAGACATGAGTGCCAGCCATTCTATTGAGACTGTCATGGAGTTGGGATAGGAAACAAGCTATTTCAGAAATTGCCAGTCTGTTATCTTTTCTTCCTTCTTTCCTATTCTATGTCCCACTACTTAGCTTTAAAGGCTTGAAACTTAAGCTGAACATAATATATGTAAATAACTGGGGGTAAAAGTCCTCAATAAATGGACTCTTCCAAACAGTCCTAAATGCTTAACCTATGTCAAGTTAGATGAAATTAAACATGAATGAGCAGCTGAAACAACAAATAGAAAATGTGGAGATTGTCTTACTCTTAACAAAAACTTCTTACTGATCTCTTGGTTAGAATATTCCCCCTTCACTTCTCCTCTGTGCCTGTCCAGATCCTAACCATCCTTTAAGGACCAATTCATTCTCACCATTCCACAAAGTCACTGAAACACTCATTCACAGAATCTAGGACTCAGAGGTACCTTAGAGATCATCTAGACCATTTGAAGATTTTCAGTGAGGTGATGGAACGCATTATCTCTTAAGGAATTTTGGATTTCTATAAATTGTTGGCTAATAAGTATTTATTGAGCACCCATCATGAGCCAAGTACCAGTCGAGGCACTGTGGTTACAGAGACAAGAAAGAAACAATCTTTATCCTCAAGGATACTAGGGCAGTTGAATGTTTTTGGTTTGTTGACCTTAAATCTGCTGTTGCAAATTCCACCCATCACTCCTAGTTACACTATTTGGTATAAAACAAGTATAATCCCACCTCCCCTTTATGGTCCTTCAAATACATTAAAGCAGTTATGTCTTAAAAGTTATCATGCCTCTCTCCGTTTGTAACTCTTCTTCTGGTTAAACAGCTTTACTTCCTTATATCTATCTTTATATGGATCTTCAATCATCTCACCATCTTTGTTAATCTACTCTGGACATATTCCAGCTTATCATGTCCTTCCTAAAAGATAGCATCCAGAGCTGAACACAATAGTACCAATAGGTTTGATCAGAGCAGAATACAGTGGAATTATTGCTGCCTGAGGTCTTGACATTATGTTTCTCTTAAAGGGACCTAAGATAGAGTCAGCTTCTCAGTTCTCACCAGTCCACTGTGGTCTTCGTTTCTCCTGACCTCATAAAACTTTTTGTCCATTCAACCTGTGGCAAAAGTACTGCTTGGGAAATCTTTCACATTGTTAATTGACATATGCCATTTAAAAGTTCTTTCCATGGTTGTATCTTGACTCCCCAGTTAGACTGTAATTCGAGAACATGGGCCATATTGTCTATTTCTTGGGACAATCTTTTTCTTGATTGATTTCTGAATTCAAAATAGAGAATGTATCCTGACCAGTCCCCTTTCTCAGTTCAATACCACCCAATTGTTTTCCTAGTTAAGGAAATATTTCTCAATGTCTAATCCAAGTTTTTCATGTAGTAGCTTCAGGTCAACTAATTCTTTATCTCATCTTCTTCAGAAACTGTAAATAATTCCCTTCCTTGATTTATATTGTTTTCTTTGAACTGGAGGCAGAAGGAAGAAAACTGATAAGAACAAGGCAGAAATATAACAAGAAGGCAGACTGAGCATAAGTGAAGGAAGATTTCTTAGGGGATATTTTCTACATAAGTTCACTGTTATGTCTTTTTTCTGTATTTCTAGTATATAGCATGGTGCCTGGCACATAGTAGGTGCTTTCTAAATGCTTCCTGATTGATTGGTTGAAACAAAAAGTGAATCCAATGAAAAAGCATGTACCATACCAGATCGAATATAGTTCAGTCACTGAATAAAGACTGTGTTCCATAAAGGAGGTTTAAAAAAATGTTTTGCTGATGCTTCTTTCTTTAATTTTTCTCTTACTTTTCAATAATTCTCTCATCCTATCCCTATAAAATTATAATTAGCAAAATAAACTTACACAATGACCATGTCTAGTACACACACTTCATTCTATACCCAAAGACTAACTTTACTTTAGCAGGAGGAAGGAGGCAAATTTTGTCAGCAGTCCTTTGGAATCAAGAGTGAACATTGAATTCATTGGAATTCTGATGAGGTTTTCCTTGACATTAGTATGAACACTGAGCATGTCAGTTTCTTTCTTCTGCTTGCTGCTCTTTACATCAATTCATGCAAATTTCTCTGAATTCCTACTCATCATTTTTTTGCACAGTGACTTTTCATATCACTATTTCTTCAGCTAACCTCAATCAGCAGAAACCCAGTCTGTTTCTAGTTTTCTGCTACCACAAAAAGGGTTGCTATGAATATTTTAATATATACTGAACTTTTTCCTCTCTCTTTTGCCTCCTTGGATTATGCATAGTGGTAACCCTGGGTTTCGTCCAAAGTTTTCAAACAATTTAGTTACTTTTCAAGCAAAATTTAAAATTGTCTAAATGAGACCTCCTTGAAAGGAAGAAAATAATGGAAGAAGAGACTGAAGAAAAACACCCATTAAAGGTTGCAATCAGGTTTGAGGCAAGCTGAATTTGGGGGGAAAGTATGGCTTCCCTTTGGAACAATTCCGTCTGTAAAGTGCTTTGTAATTATAAAATACTAAACAAATGAGTTATTATGTTAATAACAATAAAGTACTTTAAGGATTTGCAAAATGCTTTACAAATATTATCTCATTTTATCCTCATAACAATTCTGAGAGATAGGTGCTATTGTTATCTCCATCTATCTCCAGAAAACCATGGTTAAGTGACTTGCACAGGCTCACAAAGCTAGTAAATATCTGAGGCCAAATATGAACTCAAAATTTCCTGACTCCAAGTCCAGTATGTTATCCACTGTATCACCTACCTGCCCCAAGATTTTTGGGAGATCATGGTGGTGCATGATTCTCAGTCACAGACTATCAGTGGGAGAATATTGGCATTCACTTTGTTTTAGTAAAAAGCTCAGTGTCACTAAAAGAACTATAGTCTCCCAAAGGCAGTCTCATCATATGCCAAGTCATCATTGACCACACGCTGCAGCTGACTTGTATCTACTTACTACGTGTCTGATGCTAGATTAATTCAAGTCTTTGTGACTCTGAATCCAAACCTGTTCTAACCACGATGTAACCTACCTGCCTTTAGTATATGAACGTACAAGGAAAACCATGAAGTATAATTGGATTCTTCAATGAGAGAAGATGATTTTGTGGATTTTACTTAATTTTGAGCAAGGCTGTCTTAACCAAAGAGATAGCCAGAATGATTACAACCAGACGCAGAACTGCTCAGAAAAATATGCTCATTACATGTATGTCTCTTGTAGGTAAAACCCTGCATGGGGGATGTGCTCAGTTGGTTACAACAATTTGAAATGTCAATGATGGTAGGATGTTTCAAAATAGGAAGCTGTTTTCCTGATTATAAACACTGATGTTTATTCAGCTTTCAGGATCTCCCTGCTATTTCCACTTCCCATCTTGATCATGCAGGGACTGCAAAACAGAGAGATTTATTTATTTATTTTTGTAGCATCAAGGACAGTAGTCTCTTTTCCTTCAGTGCTTTGAGACACAGTGGCTGTCACAGACTATATAACCTTGTATCCTCATGTCACTACTGAAAATGAATGTACATCCTGGAGACTTGGATCCTGACCTTAAGTTCTAAACAAGTCAAGGCTCTGAGTACACCAGTAAGCCTTTGACTCAAGGTTTCAGAAATGATTCATCTTTCAGTTTAGACAGCATTCTCTTTTAACAAGTCTGGGGAGTGGTATTCAGCTTTCTGATCAAGGAAACAGATACAAATATTTATCTTGTAACTTTTTATACAATATTACTTTCTCCCAGTTCTGTTTAAATAGCTTTTACATTAAAAAAAATTTAGTCCAAAATATTGAATTCAATTGAATATGAGTGCAACAGGTGACCCTATAAAGTACATGGTGTAGTAGAGACATTTTAGATTCTTGAATCGGAGGCAGCCTTTCATGAATCAGAGGCAGCCTTTCATAGGCCAGTGGGGGTCAAACTCACATAGAAACAGGGGTCATTAATCTGGATATAAAAGGATCCCTGTGGATCACATGTTGACTTTGTTTTAAAATAGAATGTCATCTATGTTTTATTGTGTTTTAGTCTGTTTCTCTCCTACACCCAGGAGAGCTGATGAAGCATGTTCTTGTCTAGTGGATAAAATGTAAGACTGAGGGAAGAAGATGTCAGGTTTAAATCTTGCCTCTAACATTAAGTGTGTATTCATATACAAACCACTTAATCTCATCTTCCTTATCTGGTTTCTTATCTTATACCTGATGAATATACCTGGTTCACTGGACCCAGATGACTCAGGAGGAGAAAGTGAAGCTGGTGACCTTGCACAGCCCTCCCTCATTCAAAACAGTCAAGTACAAGTCATGTCATCATTTCTCTAATGTCATGGTCCTCTTCAAAAATGAAGGACAAACACAATCTTATCCCACAGTGCTAGGCACGTAGTAAGCATTTTAATAAATGATTGCTAATTCATCTCTAAAATGAGGGGGTTGATTAGAGCAAGAATTCTTAGGCTGAAGTCTGTGAAGTTTTTTTTTTTTTAATATTTTGATAAAGGTAGTTAGGAGTCAATTAGTGAGAGGCACTGGGTCTGGAGTCAGGAAGACCTTTACTTCAGTTCAAATCTGGCTTCAGACACTAGCTGTGTGACTCTGGGCAAGTCACTGAACTCTGCTTCAGTTTCTTCGTCTGTCGAATGAACTGAAAAAGGACACGGCAAACCACTCTAGTGTCTTTGCCAAGAAAACCCCAAAATGGAGTCATAAAAAATCAGACATGACTGAAACAACTGGACAAAAGAAAGTTGTTCCTAAATAGTTTGATAACTACATTTCAATATAATTGGTTTTCTCTGTAATCCTATTTTATACTTTTAAGAACATTATTCTGAGAAGGAATACCATAGCCTTCATTACATTGTCAAAGGGGTCCACAGTATTAAAAAAGTTAAGAACCACTGGACTAAATGACAACCTAAAAGGTTCTGTCCAGTTCTAAATCAGTGAACCTGTGGTTTAATGACAGGGGTTTAGATCTTGGTTTTGCTACTTACCATCTACTTAAATGATTATGGGCAAGTCACTTTATCTTTGTGGGTCATGCATAAATATCTCCATTTCAATATTATGTACAATATGCATAGACAAGAGACACTACTGTCTATGTGAATAGAAAATTGAAGGAATGCAAACCATCCCAACTTTCTGCTCAGCTACTAAAGAGATTTTCCTGAAGAACAGGTATGACTATGTCACCCTCCCTATTGGCTCCCTATTACCTCTATGATCAAATATAAAGTCCTCTCTTTGGTATTTAAAGACCTTTCCAAGTTGGGTCCTTCCAACCTATTCTAGTTTCTAATACTTCAGTCCCAGCCATGCATTCTACAATGCAGTGACACTAGCTCATCTGTTATTTCTCCAACATAATCCTCCAACTGCCCATTCTATACCATTACATTGGTTTTCTCCCATGCCTGGAATGTCTTCTTACCTTACCCTTGCCTTTTGGCTTCCCTGGCTTTCTTTCTTACTCAACCCAAAGTCTACTTTCCTGGTCCTGACTGCTATTAGTGCTTTCTATCCAGTCTCTAGGCAAGGTTGCCTACAAAATTAAGAAAACTTATTCTTGAAATTTGGGCGAAGTTTTAGAGCCCTCATGACTGGTAATTGCACCACCTTTTTGCTTCCCAAAACATATGTCAGCTGTGAAGTGTGGTGTAGTAAAAGTAGTACCCAAGGACATTGAATCAGACAATCCGAGACTGCGTCTCCATTTACAATTTACTATGTGACTCTAAGCAGGTCCTTTTATCTTGCTGGGCCTTGGTTTACT
This sequence comes from Potorous gilbertii, assembly GCA_028658325.1. NCBI lineage: Eukaryota > Metazoa > Chordata > Mammalia > Diprotodontia > Potoroidae > Potorous > Potorous gilbertii. Next base: position 64,953,354 of record CM053772.1, on the reverse strand, counting down.
CACGTATAAAATGGAGGGAGTGGCATCCTATGGTCACCAAGGCCCTTTCCAGACTAACATTTTGTGGTTCTTTCAATTCTTTAATAGAAATGAGGGGAAGGACTGAGCATATGACAAAGGGAACAGAAAGAAGGTCCACAGAGGGAAGGGTTGATGTTCTCAGGATTATAGATTGACAGATAGAAGTGAACTTAGAGGCCATCAAGTTCCACCCTCTGGTTTTATAGATGAGGAAACTGAGGCCCAGAGAAAAGTTTCTTATTCAGGGTCACAGAGCTAGTATCTGAGAAAGGATTTAAACATAGCTCTTTCTGGACCCCAAGTCTGTTGAGTCACCTAGGAGGGAAAAAATGATAGATCTAGCAGGGTGGTTAGAAAGAGAGGGATCGTTGACCCCGGCAGCTAATGTGGTCACTAAGGACAAGGATTGGAGGAGCAGTGACAATCAATATGGAAGAAGCCAGGAGGATTTGGCTTCCTCTGGGGCACACTGACTGTGACATTGGGCACGTCATCTCTCAAAGTGTTTGAGGAGGTCTACAAGATCAAAACAATGTTCATATTAATCTTGAGACATTTTCATTTTAATAGGGTAAATATTAATAGTACAACCTAAATAAACAAAAAGATCCTCAATGATTTTTAATAACTCAAAGAAGTCTTGAGACCAAAATATTTGGGAGTTGCTGCTTTAGGCAATGCTCTAAGATTCTTGGTTGTAGAGGTATCTCCTTTCTTGGGCACAGAAACTTTCATCACCTCAGCATGCCCTGTATCAATGAAATCACAGATCCAGGTCCTATCCTTGGATATAACATAAATACAGTGTATAAAACATTGATTATAAGTAATATTTTTCTCACAGTGGTTCAGTGAGGTAGATAGCATAAATATTAATATTCTCATTTCACAAAGGAAGCAACTGAGGCTCCAAGTTAAAAGACTTGCTCCAGCTCTTACAGGAAGTAATGACAGAGGCAATTCAATGTTTTCTCAGACTTTTGACTTAAATTTTTAGGTTGTAAATTTTCTGATTTGGAATCAGAATTGTGAATAACAGATTTTGTCTCTAGCTGCTAGCACAATGAACAGAGCTGGTCCTGGAGTCAGAAATTCTGAGTTCCAATCCAATCTCAGAGACTTTTAGCTGTGTAACCCTATGCAAGTCATTTCACCTCTGTTTGCCTTGGTTTCTTCCACCATAAAATAGTTGTAGAGGCATCTCTTTTTATTGGTAGAGAAAGTTTCCTCACCTGAGCATACATCAATGAAATTGCAGGACCAGGTCCTATCCTTGGATATAACATAAACACAGTATATGTAAAATTAATTATAGCTAATATTTTTCTCACAATGGTCCAATGAGGTAGACAGTGTAAATATTATTAATAATAGCACCTACCTTGCAGAGTTGTTGCAAGAATCAAGTGAGATAATATTTGTAAAAAGCTCTAAGTTCTTTGCTTGACACTGCATACACATGTCTTTATATCTATATATCTGTATATAGATATAGATATGCACTATATATCTCATTATACCCACTGTATACACACATATCTTTATATCTGTATATAGATATAGATATGCACTATATATCTCTTTATACCCTCCCTCCCTCCCTGAGTGACTGAGTAAATCATTTATCCCTGTAGACCATAGTTTCCTCATTTCCAAAACAAGAGGGTTGGATGAGATGCTATCTAAGGACTTGCTTTAGGTTTGATGCTTCTTATAAAAAGACAGGAAAAGCAAAACATGAACTCCTTGGACTGCCCTGCAAAGATCTCAGTGGTTTGGCTCTAAGCTACTTGTTCAGCCCCGTTTCCCTCTTCACATCCAAAGAAGGCACTGTCATAGTGTCCTCTCATGTCTGCCAACTGAAAGTCTTTGCCTATTTCCAGTCAGACCCAGTTCGGGTGTCACCTGTTCCTTGAATCTTTTCCTTCTCTCCCTCAGTTACAAACAATCCCGTCATTTCTCAGTTTCTCTGGTGACTCTGGTCTTTTCTAGGCAAAACTATTTTCTAACTGGTGCCCTCGATTTCCTCCAATTTATGCTGTATTTCTCTTGTTTGCATATAGTTGTTTTCATGCTATCTTCTCCAATAGATCATGAGTCCCTTGAAAGCAGAGACTATCTTTTGCCTTTCTTTGTATTTCCAATACTTAGTACAGTGACTGGCACATACTAGATACTTAATAAAGGTTAGTTGATTAACTGGGAGTTAACTGCATCGTGGCTATTTGTGTATGGCTGAATTTGACAGTATTTAATAGACATGGCATAAACTCCAGTGCGTTGAGGGCAGGAATTGCATTTTCTTTTGTTTTTGCATCCCTATTCCCTAGAATAAAGTTTCACATACAATGGCAGCCTTGTGGCTGGCATCACAGGAAATGGGGCTGAATCACAGCTCTGGTACTTACTAAGTTTATGATTTTGGCATATCTCTTAACCTCTATGGGCTTCATTTTCTTTGTCTGTAAAATGGAGGTGATCTATATGGTCCTTTGCCACTCTAAATCTATGCAAATCTATCTAGCAAAATAGACATGTTTGTTGGATTGAAATGGATGATGAGACTTAGTGCCAACTCTCTCCCCAAACCATCTCTTTCTACTTAAGAAAATCATCCATACATGGTCAGGATGCAGAAACTTTAACAGAAATTAAACTTTTGGAGAAAACAATATATTAGAAAAGCCTAGCATTGAGTATGTTTATTAAAATTTTTCCCTTCTATTCAGAATTAGTCATTAGGCACATTCAAGTATTTTCCAGTCAAACAATAGCTTCAAAGGTTAGAACTGTGTGAAATACTGTAAGAAAATGACACCGTGATTTATCCAATGAAACCCTGAAATCCACGCAGGAAGTAGAAGGCCAATATATTAGGTCAATATTTCAGAGACCTTGTTTTTGTCACCTCTCCACAAATAGCCATTCAATCAACATTTATTAAGTCTTATCTGCCAATTACTGTGCTAAGTGCTGGGACAAAGAGGAAGGCAAATAATGTGTGGTTGGTCCTAAGGAGCTCACATTCTAATGGGGGAGATAGCAGTTAAATAACCATATATATATATATATATCAGAGATATATGTATGTGTGATTGTGTGTATGTGTGCACACACATTAGACACATAGGAAGAAAGAGGGAGATAGAAGGGGAAGGAATGGGATAAGGGAAAGAAGAGAGGAGAGGAGAGGAGAGGAGAGAGAGAGAGAGAAAGAGAGAGAGAGAGAGAGAGAGAGAGAGAGAGAGAGAGAGAGAGAGAGAGAGAAAGAGAGAGAGAGCCTTTAAAACTATATTACTATATTGGAGAGGAGGGGGAAAAAGAAATAAAGGGGGAAAAAGAAATTTACATGATAATTTTATTTTTTAATTTTTTAAAATTTTAAACTTTTTAAGAAATTGTTTTCAGTGTTCTACAATCACTTCCATATATTGTAGATTTTTTCCCCTCCCTCCTCCTCCTTCCTCACTACCTCCCTACTTCCTCCCTGAAACGGCATACAATTTTATATAGGTTCTACACATACATTCCTATTAAATGCATTTTCATCTTAGTCATGTTTCATAGAAGAATTAAAATGAATGGGAGAAATTTTAAAACAAAACATAATATAAAAGAAAATGATTTGCTTCATTCTGCAATCGAATTCCATAGTGTTTTCTCTGGATGTGGAATGCCTTAAGAGACCATTGGGAATTATTTAAGTCCTTGCATTGCAATGAAGTACTAAATCTAGAAAAATTCCTCACACACTGTGGTTGTTGCTATGTACAAAGTTCTCCTGGTTCTGGTCATGTATCAGTTCATGTAAGTCTTTCCAGTCCTCTCTGAAATCTTCCTGTTCATCATTTCTTATAGTACAATAGTATTCAATTACATTCATATACCACAATTTATTCAGCCATTCCCCAATTGATGGGCATCCCTCTGATTTCCAGTTTTTGGCCACCACAAGGAGAGCTGCTATAAATATTTTTGCACATGTGGGACCCTTTCCCATTTTTATGATTTCTTGGAGATACAGTCCTAGAAGCAATATTTCCAAGTCAAAGAGTATGCACATTTTTGTAGCCCTTTGGGCATAGTTCCAAATTGCTCTCTAGAATGGTTGGATCAGCTCACAGCTCCACCAGCAATGAATTAGTGTTCCAACTCTCCCACATCTTCTCCAACATTGGTTGTCTTCCTGTTTTGTCATGCTAGCCAATCTGATAGGTATGATATGGTACCACAGAGTTGTTTTGATTTGCATCTCTCTAATCAAAAGTAATTTAGAGCATTTTTTCATATGACTATAGAAAGCTTTAATTTCTTCCTCTGAAAACTGCCTGTTCATATCCTTTGACCATTTATCAATTGAGGAATGGCTTGTATTCTTGTACATTTGACTCAGTTCTCTATATATTTTAGAAATGAGGCCTTTATCACAGACACACTAGTTGCATAAATTCTTTTCCTACATGATAATTTTAAAAACAATAGCAAGTTATACACAACACATTTGCAATTTCATGTATAATCTTTGTTTATTATACTATGTTATGGAAATGCTTGTTTTATCCCACAAACTAAAAATAAGATAAATAGAAATTTTAAAACTTTTTAAAGAAAACTATATTACAGATGATGTACTGAGTAGAATTTCTTCACTGCGATATTCCTTTATCACTGAAATGATATCACTATTAATGAAATGCTTCAGTTAACAGTACCTTATTTCTTTACCCCAAGAGGTTAGTTCTACCCCAATCCTGTTATTTTTCCCTCTGAGCCAAAATATGGCTCAGCAGAAGGAGTATTAATTTTAGAATTAAGGGATTTCAGTTCAATGTCATCTCTGTTACTTCCTACCAGTTCCACTTTGGTAAATCTCTCACCTTCCCTGAACTTCAGCTGTCTTATCTTTGAGATAGGGATCCTTGCTCTACCTAATAACCAAAGGATTATTATGAAGACTAGAAGAGATGCTACTTGACAACCTTCCTAATTTGCTTTTATTAAGTCCTGATCTCATTCCCCATATGAGTATTTCCAAACCTGTTCTTCTCTCCTTTCACCACTAATCCTATCTCTATCCCCCTCACCTTCAGCAGGTGATTTAGCCTCCTGCTTCATTGATACTGAGGGCCCTGGCCATTAACTCAGCTTCTTTTGTTAAATTCAATCTCTTTAGAAGAGAAGAGAAATCCCTACTAACACACGAAGGCCAATCATTCCGACTCTTTCCTTGAATTCATTTTCTTCTCTGTCTTCTGGGCTCATGCTCCAGCATAGTAACCCTTTTCCTAAAGCTATAATCTCATCCATGACACTGATTTTTTTCCATCAGACTGCAAAGATGCTCAGGATTTCCCACTTATTTAAAGAAAAAAAAAGCTTTCCCTTGATCCTATTTCAATCACCTATTTATTTCCACACTTTTTTTCCACTCCTTTTCATTACTAAACTTGGAAAATTCATCTCTATCCAGGGATATGGTGGTATATATTTAACAAAAGTCTCTCAGAAAAAAAAATGTATATTGGACACATTTAAGTTTAATTATCACTATGACCATTTTCTTTATCTCAAGTATAGACAATCAACAAAACAATAAACCAATTCCTGATTTTGAAGCATTTGCCAAATTCTGTGTGGAAAGGCTTAGTCTGAAAATTTGACTATTGGTTCCCTCCAGCCCATTGGAGCTGGCTCCAGCACAGTCCCATTTATACCAACACTTCAAACTTTTCACCACTCACTCAGCCATACCTCTGCCACCCACTACTCTACTGAAACTGCTGTCTTAATGAACTCAGTTCAAATTAAATGGTCTTTTTTTAAAGTCCTCAATCTCTTTGTTCTCTTTGACGCTTTTGAAACTACTGTCTATTCCTTCTATAGAGAATTTTCTTCCTCCCCGAGAGATACTATGCTTTCTTGGTTCTCCTACACTTTGGTCATTTTTTCTAGGTCTCCTTCACCAGTTTCTCATTCTGCCTATAAATCTTGACTCTACCACTTTGTAAACAGGCAAATCACTTGGCCAAATAATCTCTCTGGGCCTCAGTTTTATCCTTTATGTATTTGGAAGGTTGAACTATAGGATCTCTAAGGTCCTTTCCAGCTCTGTACTTATGATCTTATGCATCCCTAATATAGGTGATCTCCTAAGGGACAGAACTCTACAATCTCTTCCTTGGCTACCCAAGGTGAAAACACCTAAATCTAGTGTCTGTGATCCTGACTGTTCTTCTGAGAAACTCCTTTTCCACCTCCCCAGAGGACATTTCCATGTGGATATACAGCCAGCAATTCACACTTAGTATGTCCAGAAATTTGATTGTGAAATTTTCAGGGTGAGTACTTACAACAAGGCCACAAATCTAGGTGTGATTTATTGTTTTGTTGATTGCCTAGACTTTAAAAAGTGATGGAAAATGTTAATAATTCAGATTTAAGTTAAAAGTGTGGTCTGAGGACCTTTTAGTTTAACTACCAGCTCTCCAGAGGAGAAATTACCAGCATGTCACTGGCTATCTCCATAAATGGACACAATTCCCAAGAACTTAACTGCTCCCTCTGTCTTCACCATTATCTATCTCAAAAGCTTTCAATCAATTTTCCATGTTCATAAACTTGGGAGTTATCTGTGGCTTTTTCCTTTTCCTAATATTTTATATAGTATCAAATCAGATATGTGATGGATTCCATCTCCAAAATATCTATCATGCCCAGAATGTCCACTCTGTTCTTGTCACCTTTCTAATAGAGACCCACATGAGCACCTGGATGTGCTTCCTAATAGGGCTTCCCATCTACTCTCTCCCATTTTCAGTCCATCCTTCATACCACTGTCAGAATAACCTTTATTGTGAATAAATTATTTATGAATAAATTATTGTATTTATTATTATTTATCTGGTTGCATTGTCATTACTCAAAAACCTTGAGTGGTTCTCCATAGCCCTACTGAGTAAAGTTCAGACTGATTTGCCTGACATTCGAGGCCTTCTTTAATCTAGCACAACCCTACCTTCTCAACCTTATCTTGTAATATTTCCTTTCCACTCCTGTTAAGCTTCAGAAAAACCATCCAACTTTCTGCCCCTCAAACTTGCAATAACCTTTCATACATAATTCTGTGCCTCAGTTCAGACTGACATCCTCCCTCCTTCCCTCCCTTCCTCTCATTACCCTTTGAATATCTAACTACCAAATTCAATTCCAATACTACTTTCTTGAAGAATTTTCCCTTATTCCTTATTTGAGAGCCATGTTGCTTCTTCAGACCTCTCAGTCATTATGTCAGTGAACAAGTATTTACTAAGCATCTACTATGAGCTAGCATTATGCTAAACTGGGGATTTAAAAAAAAGTAGAAAAAAAACTAGTCCTTGATTTCATGGAGATTAATGGGGAGTGGGAGCAACATTCAAACAGCCATGTGAAAACAAACTGTACACAGGACAAAAATACAAGTTAATTTCAAAGAAATTAAGATTAAGGAGGTTTATAAAAGGCTGAGACTTGAAGGAAGTCAGGAAAGCCAGGAGGCTGAGATGTGAAGGCATGGGGGTGGGAGTGTGGGGGGCATATTTAGTGAAAATGCCAGAAGTTAGGAGCTGGAATATCTTATTTGAGCAAAAGCAAAGAGACCGGTGTTACTGGAATGAGAGATATAGGGAGGGCATATAAGGATATAAGAAGACTGAAAAAGGTAAGAAGAGTCGGGTTCTAAAGGACTTTACATGCCAACCAAAGGATTCTAGAGTTCATAGGCAGTCACTGGAGTTTGTTGAATGGGGGATGACATAGTCAGGTCAGACCTGAATTTTATGAAGACTAATTTTACAGGCAAGTGGAGAATACATTGGAATGGGGAGAAATATGAGGCAGAGAAATCAATCAGCAGGCTACTGCAATTGTTTTGGCATGAAGTTATAAAGACCTGCCTGCACCAGGGTGGTGGCAGTGACAGAGGAGAGTAGAGGTCATATAAAAGAGATATTATGAACATAGAAATGATATGGCAGCTCTCGATACGTGGGGTGAGAGTGAGGAGTGAGGCATGACACTTAGATTGAGAAAATAGAGGATACTGGGAGGAGGGTGGAACTTTCTATAATCAGAGGAAAATTAGAAGGATGGGGAAGGGTTAGGAGGAAAGTTAATTAATTTTGTTTTGGACATGCTGAGTTCAAGATGGCTGTGAGACATCAAGTGCAAGATAGCTAATTAGCTGCAGGAGATGGGAGATTGGATGTCAGAAGAAATGTTAAGACAAGTAGATCTGAGAATCATCAGTGTAGAGATGATATTTGTATCCATGGAAGCTGATGAGATCACCAAGTGAAATACTATGTAGAGAGAAGAGAAGAAGGCCAAGAACAGATTCTTGGGTGGCATCCATGATTAGTGGGAATGAGGTGGATGAAAAAGATTTTTTTAAAATAGTGAGATAATTAGGAGAAGAAACCAGGAGAGAGAAGAGATGGTCAATAGTGTCACAACACTTCTCACTTCTCATAACATTTTGTTGTGTTACTCATTAATGTGCACAATTTAATAGTGAATGTAATTGCTTTATGTTGTATCTTGCCCTTTTAACTAGATCACCAGCTACTTGAGATCAGGGAGAGAGCCTTATCTAAACTTTGCATTTTCCCCACACCTAGAACTGGTACTGTACTCTACACACAGTGGGCATTTAATAAATGCTTGTTTTATCTACATTATATTTGCAATGTATGAAAAGTTCTTTGTGAATTGTTAAGAACATATAATTTGTTATTGCCAGAAGTGGATTGATTATAACTTTGAGGAATGGAGGCAGCAAAATAAAAGACATTTAACTCATGTCATTTGACTTGATAAGAGAAGTGGGGAGATCATGCTTATGGATTAAAGGTCAATGAAACTGAGAGGATGGCCCTAAATCTTACCATGAATTTCCTGTGGTTTGCTTATCTCTAATTGGAATGTATACACACACAGACACACACACACACACACACACACATATATGCACATATGTATGCATATATGTATATCTTTTAGGACAGGAAAAAGATGCTGTGGAATCACCACATCAGAATAACCAATACGATGAGAATTTCAAAAAGGACAAATTTCAGATCCTCAGACTTTAGTTTGAGCTCTCAAAGGTTGGCTATTTCTTTGACAGTTTCCTGCCTATCTAAATCACATTAATATGCTGAGTTGGGGTAGAAATCATACTGGCATTTCTGGTTCTGCCTGTTGCTTGATAGTTCAAAACTATTGCCAGGGCATCATTTCTTGTATTATTTTGACACTTTTGCAGCTGCAGACACTCATTAGAATGAATTCCCCTCCCCCTGCCTAAAGAAGAAGTGTCTTTTAATCAAAGGTCTAGAAAGATAACGATTGGATTTCTCAGAATAGAAAGGAAAAAGGAATTTTTAACAAGAAGAGGGCTGATTGAGAAGACAGAGTGGGAGTCAGGGGCTATGGGCTGTGTCTACCTCACAGCAGCTAGTTGGGTTAAAAGAAGGAATTCACTAGTGTATCTGAATGCTGACCTGGGATAAAGGGAACACTTTTATTTCTAAATACTTGCTTTTGCCACAGTGAAAAAGGCCTCTTCAGTACCTGTCTCTGGATTACTTCCAGGTCATGACTCTGCATTATTTTTTATATCATCGATAAACACTTTAGTGTTGACAAAGGAAGGTGACCTAAAATTTCGTTATGTCATGTACTACATTTGTTTAGCCATTCCCCAACTGATGGACTTCACTTTGTTTCCAACTCTTTGCTACTACAAGAAATGTTATAAATATCTTGGCAAATATAGGAACTTTTTTTCTACTTTTTATTTCTTTGGGGTATCTACTTAGCAGTGGGATCTCTGGATCAGAGTTTGGTCATATTAATCATTCCTTAACATAATTCTAAATGATTTCCCACAATGGTTATACCAATTCATAGCTCCATTAAATGTGTCAACGTCTCTGTCTTGCCTCAATCCCTCAAAGCAACTGGCCATTCTATCCAAGTCACTTTCCCTTTGTTTGGAGAAAACAGCTACATTTGTTTTTATATAGTTGTCATTACTGAATATATCCCCACCCCACACAGCCAACTGAACCTTTACTTGCAATGAAAAAAAGAGTTAAGTCAAAACAACTAATGCAGTGAGCATGCCTGAAAAGACATTTTGAGCTCATATATCCCCACCTCTCTGTCAAGAGGAGGAAAGTATGGCTCATTATCTGTTCTCTTGGATGATTATTAATTTTTGCTTTAATAGAAATTAGTTTTCTTTGTTGAAAAAGGTAAGTAAAGATCCTTTCCCTTGAACTTATCCACAAGTAGAAATATTGAGACAAAGTTCTATAGTCTCTTCTGCTTCTAAAAATTCAGTTAAATTCAACTTTTATTTATTAAGTGCCTCCAGTATTTTATGTACTATGCTAGACACTGAAGATACACAGAAAAAAATGAAAATAATTCCTTCCTTCAGGGAACTTACATTCTTCTAGTGTCCCTAAACATACGAAAGATTAATGGTAGGCAAGTAGTTAGTAGATATACTAGAGATCTATTTCCCTAAGATTAGCTTTATTTATAATTTGCTATTAATATTAAAAGTAGATATATATACTCTGAAGGTACTTATTGAATGAAAATCTAATTTTTGGAGAGAGAGAGAGAGAGAGAGAGAGAGAGAGAGAGAGAGAGAGAGAGATGGAAAAGCCAAGACAAAACAACCCACTATTGAGTAAATAGGAATACACTTTGAATTAAACCTACTTGTTTGTGTGACACAAAATAATTTTAAAGTGGAAAACACTACAACTCCATTAGAAGAATGCTTTCTTCTCCAGTTCAAAGTAGTTTCTAGTCTACAAGGAAGAATGCATTTAGAGCAGTTCCCCAGAATTGAGAAGAGCTGCTAAAGCTTCTTTAAGCCAAGTCAAACATTTTTAAAAGGACAAGGGGGGTGGGGTGGAGGGGATGGTGAGAAAGCTATTGTTGATCATTCCCTGTTATATTCAGGAGTCTTTCCACATCCGCTGTCTGTAGCTTTCTGCTGGGCGAGAAGAAAACTGGACATAGGCCAGCCCATTATGCATTTACTTCTCTTGACCCTTGTGCTTGGAAAGTTTGGGATTGTCTTTCTGGAGATGGATGTAGTCAGTCCCATAAGCTACTCAAGAGTTTCTCTCATAAATATCACCCTTTTGGACTTTGGACTCTTTACTTTGGACACAACTAGAAAACACATCATGATAGTCATAGCATCATAGGGACCAGCAACCATAAAAAAAAGTCTCTACTCAGGCTCACCCCCAAATACATACTGTTAAACTGAGTTATATTTAAAGCTTAATTATTGCTTCCTGGCTTTTTGCTTTCAATCAGTTCAACTTAGAAAGAAACACCAGGAAGACACCTACAATCATAAAAGCTGGCAAGTTCATGATGCAAACCGTGAAAATCCTTCTTAAATAGTTAGTATCTGAAGGCTTAGTGAGAAATAGTAGCAAGTCTCAGAGGGTGCCTTCCTGGCTGTTGTAATCCAGGAAGGTCTTCCCTCTGCAGCTGTCCTCCTTTTTTTCCTTATATTCTGATTTATTTTCTTGCTCTAACTACTTCACACACACACACACACACACACACACACACACACACACACAGACACACACGCACGCCCACACACACGCACACACACACCCCTACCTGGATCATGATGACCTTTTCATCCGCTCTCAGGATGGGCTGGTCCAAGGGTACCATACATAACTCATTCTCCAGGCAGGCCAGACTCACCGAACAGCCCATCAGAGCCCTCCAATCTCAGAGCAGACTCTATGTGCTCGTGCTCTCTCCCTGCAGCTCAGGGCACCAGAGCCTGAGCCCTCATCCCTGCCTTCTCCTGGCTGAACTCCTCCCAGGGCAGCTCTCCTAGCCTTCAGCCCCACGCAGCACACAGTTGCTCCAACCTGCCAGGCTCTCGTGACAGGCAGCATGGAAATACAAGCCTCAGCCTGCCAAGGCTTAACCTTTAGGTTCCAGTTCCGTCTGGGCAGGTTGAAGCCCTTTGGAGCTGATGCTGTTTCTGCCGATCTCTCAGCCTGCCCCCCCCAACCCTTTGTGATCAGAATCCCATGCTGACCACACTGTGCCCCCTCAAAGACTGAGACAACGCATAAGAAGGCCACTGTCTAAAGTCTCAGCTCCAGCTGGGGGCAAACTTAGCCTTTCCTCTCCTGGTGGGAGGGTTTGGGGATCCCTGAATGGTATGGATACAATAACAAGGAAACTAATAATTTGGACGGCACTCTTTTGAGGAGGGTGGGGAGGGAGGGAGGGAGGCGGAGGCTGGGCTGCCTTTGCAGAAAGGACGAAAGCGCTATCCAGCAATCTGTCACTAAGGCACACTGATAATGCCCGCCTAATTCGAGAGCAAATAAGGACTATTTGAAGCCTACTCAATCAGGATGACTTTGAAAGCCGAATTTCAGGAGTGGAAAGCATTTTGGAGGAATTTCCTGTTTCTTTGTGCTGTCATTCTGTGCCTGTAATTCCCCTTTGATTTTCACCCCCGCCCTCCCTCCTTCCACATAACTTAGCTTTCAGAGCTGCAAAATGATGCTGGAGACTAATGACTGTTTCAAAGGCATTATGGGGGACTGTTCATATTACAGCAGCTCCAGCTAGCAGCCAGTACCAGCCGATTATTAAAGAGCCTGTTAGTTTTAGCTGTTCAAAATCCCTTCTTTGAAGCCATTTGGGGGGAAGAATTGGCTTTAAGCCGAACATTAGTGTTTAAGGTTTCAACTCTGTACAATTAATTTTCTGGGAAGAAGTGATGGGGCAGGGGAAGGGGGTTGGAATATACTTTTGAAAAAAAACCTTTCTAGGACAGTTGATACTTAATTATGCCTTCAGAGGTAAAAAAAAAAAATGCTTTTATCTTTGTGCTTGGAGATTTGTAAGATGACTAAATCATTAGTTAGACACATATTATGGAGCAAAACTTGTCACTTCCCCTAAGTGACATGAGCTAACGCTCTCCTCTCCTTGCCAAAAAGGGTTGAGAGACAGTGAGGGGTTTGAGTGGTTCTGCCACAAAACAGTGTGGTTTGGGTATTTGTTTTGTCTTTGGAAAAAGAAAACTCTTTGCCACCTGCATTCACAGCTTCCTCCTACAGCTAGAATTCCCTCCTTGGGGCTCCTTGGTTGCCTGTGAGTGAACCACACAATTGTAAACGACACTGCGACTGGTTGAGGGATGATTTATACAGTGAAAGCAAAGCGGGCGCCCAACAAAGCAAGCAGCCCTGGTTACTTTAGCCTCAATGCTCCATTTACAGACATGGAAATCTCACAGAAGTTTTACTGCCAGGTCAGGCACTGCTGGAAGGAGGGCAAAGTCAGAGGGGCTGATTTGAAGAATGGTCCTAAGCCCACTTTTTTAAAAGTTGGGAGAAATTAATGAAAACTTCTACAATCAAGTTTATTTATCATCCCTAATCTCCTCCATATAAGAAATGCACATATGCCATATGAATTTAGAAAAGCAAACAGCTCAGTAGAAAAGGACCAACTTTACATATTATAGTATGTTTTTATTGTTTGTTTCAGTCTAGATAGGACAAAATAGACTTATTTTTTAAAAAAGAAAAATTAATGTCCCCAGAAAATCTTGTTCTATCTTTCTTAAAGAAAAGAAACTTCAGGTTTCTGCAGAAAACTAAAGGAACATATGAGATTTTTTTTTTTTACTATATATTTGATATCCTTATTTCAAGACATAAGTCAAATTCCTTAGGATGGATGGTGAGGTTTCATGAAACGGAAATCTCACTGACTTCTGACCACTCATTGAGAGGGCTCTACCCCTTTGGCAAACAGTATGAATGAATTACACTTAGGTAGTAAACTGCTTATCCATGAGATGTGAATGAACTTGTTCAGGGCATCAGGGTATAATTTAGTAAATAACTTTTTCCTACTGTATTAACAGCCAGCAGTTCGCCTATTAATCCATCTAAGCTAGTGCACTTCACTACCAGAATACCTTAATCAGCTTTATTTTCTCTTCCTCTAGAAAGGATCAAGTCAAATGGTAGAGGTGACATCTTATACAAAATGCCAGGTCTAGCATTCCGATGGGCTTACATTTTTAAGGGGAAAATGTATAACATCAAAGGGCTGCTCTTCTGAGATGATTTCTGGGTATATTGGACATTCAAACACTTTAAAGGATCTATGATGTTGTCAAGTTGGATGTTCCTGCTAGTGATGCAGGTAGCAAGCCATCTTTGTCTGTCCAGCCTGTTCCACTCTTGTCTATGTCATGATAGGTGCCGTCTATTTAAAGAAAACTGTTGACTACATTCCACTCTGCTTCATAATTGGTCAGATAATCAGATCACCAGCTAACTCTCATTTTCCATGTCTGGGTCCACTTCCCAACTTAAATGGGGTCCTTCTTAGCATACAGAATGTTAGAAAAATCTAATGTATTATCCAATGACCTCCTTAAGTGTGGTGAGAACCTTCCTTGCTTTCCCTCCTCACTTTTTGGCAATTGAATAGTTCAACTTTCTTTCCTCATACATTTCTTGGACAATGTCCTTTCCTCTGCCTCTGCTTTGTAATTTCTTGTCTGGAACATGCTGTGAATTGCTCATTCTCTATTGTCTTTGGGTAATTCTCCATTTCAGATCTTCAGAGACTGTAGGTTCTGTGATTCAAAACCATGGAAAGACACTGGAAGAATAATGACATTAAAACCGAGTCTTTGTTTCAAGGGAGGAACTTGGGGTGGTTAAAAGGACTAGGATTGTCATCACCTTTTTTTTTTCCTGAGAAGCTTCAGTGAAATGGAGTGAGAAAGAACTGTAGACTTTTGGAGCATGAAGAGTCCAGCACTGGCTTCACCTTTAGCTAGTTAGCTCTGTTACTCCAGGTTAAGACTCACTCTTTCTGGGCCTTTAGTTTCCCCACTGGGGAAACTGAGACATTGGTAAACTGAGAGGGATGGACCAGACTAGTTCAAATGTCCTTTCTAGTATTAAAATTCTATGTTTTCTCACACACATACATAACTATATAACTATGCATATGAGAATATATAGTATATATACACATTGGTGTGTACAGGTGTGTGTGCATAGTTGTTTACAAAGTATATTTCTCACAACAATCCCATGAGATGGATACTTCATGTATTAGTAGACCACAAGAAGGATTCATATTTTCTATAGTAGTAGTGTCAAATTTAAAAAGAAACTGGACCACTAAACCATACATAAGGATCCTTAAGGGATGCATATTAACTTAGTTTTAAAATACAATATTATGTGTATTTTATTATATTTCTATCTATTTTGCTATGTATTTGCTTATTATATTTTTATCAGGTTTGGGCTACACTGAGAGCAGCATACCGACTGAGAAGGCTGCCTGTTCGATATTTCCATCCTATCGTGTGGGATCCCTCTCCTTACTAGTTTATGATGTATCCTAGTCCTTAGCAACCTAAGAAGTCCTAGGGAGATGTTTGAGATAAAAAGAGATTAAGTGGGCTGCCTTTGATCATATAGCTAAGAAGTGTCAGAGATGGATCTAGCACTCAGGTCTTCCTGACTCTAAATGTAGTCAGTCAGTCAGATTGTCAATCAGGAAACATTCATTAAGGACTTGTTATGTACCAAACACTGAGATAGGTGATGGGAGTACAAAAGAAGGCAAAAACATGGTCCCTGTTTTCAATGAGCTCAAATCCTGATAGATGAGACAGTAAGGAAACCCCTGTGTAAAAATAAGATATCGACAGGATACATTGGAGATCATCTCCAAGAGAAAGTAGGGGGTGGGAGGAAGGAAGGGGAACAGGAAAGGCTTCCTGCAGAAGGAAGGGTTTGAGCTGAGTTTTGATGAGAACCAAGGAAGAAGGAAGGTAAAGTGGGAGAACATTCCAAGCATGAGGGAGATAGGGATGAAGATAGGAACATTGTGTGTGAGCAGTAGTCAGGGTAGCTCTTGTTCAAAAGTACCTCTACTGTGCAAAAAGGATGATTTCTATTTTATAGATGAGAATACTGAAGTTAAAAGGGGTTTGCTAACTTGCCCAAGGTCACACAAGTATTAAGTGGATTTAAACCCATATCTTCCTACTTCTGGTTCATAGCTCCACTATGCCAAAGCTGCCCTTCTCTGAATGACATGAATCATTTACAGTGACCTATTTGCCACCATGAGTTAAGAAAGTCAAGGATCTGCAATCCATAATTATGTTTGTGTGGCTCCTTGGGCTGATGTGGACTGTCCAGGTTTCTGATGACCTCCTCTAACTGAAGGATGATCTTCAACAATTTGATAAAGCCCAAAGACCACTTTCTACCTTTGTTCAGTGTGATTAAGAACTAAGATTTTTCTAAATAAGAGGAAGGGAGCCCTTTCCCCAACAGGCAATACAAACTGTAGTCTTTTTCAGTCACCAATGCATATGGGATGTCATCTTACTATAGTTATACATTTAAAATAAGCTGGAGGAAAGAAGCTATTTCTTATTGAATGATATGTGTAAGTTTGTGTTGTTTTGAGTTCTTCTTGTTACATAATTATTTTCTAAGCCTTTACTTGCATACTTGGAAGGCTATTTCATTTGCAATACTCAAGTTTCTTTCCCCTCTTAGGATGAATGGAAAACAAATTTCTTTAATCTTTATTACCATCTCACCTTACACTCCACCTCCGACTCCTAAAGATCCACCCTCCAACATCTCAGCCCAAGGCCCCCAAGAAGTGAGAGACAATGAAATAGGACTGTTCGTGCAAAAGAGAGAGAGAGAGAGAAGGAGAGAGGGAGAGGGAGAGGGAGAGGGGGAGAGGGAGAGGGAGAGAGAGAGGGAGACAGAGACAGAGAGAGAGAGAGAGAGAGAGAGAGAGAGAGAGAGAGAGAGAGAGAGAGAAAGAGAGAGAGACTACAACTTGGAGTAAAGCTGGAGGCAATTAGCCCCTAGTCAGCCGTTATTCCCATATGCTGTGGTCTGGTTACACAAGTATAGAGTATAATAAACCATTTTGATTTTCATTTTACTGAGAGGAAAAACAAATCCAACTTCTTCATGTTGTAAGAAAAAGTTATAATCCTTAGAAGTGTTGTAGAAATTATGCATCTCAATAACCCAAGATGGTCCTGCGAAACAGTGTCAAGTCAAGCAGACATTGCTATTCCCTGTAGGTCTGAACATTCCTTCAGTTTTATAAAGCAATTTATTACTATGTTCCTTAGGGGAGCTAGAGTGACATTGAGGAACTTCATGTGGACGTTGAAAAAAAAATTTGGCATTCTTAACATAACTTCGGTCCCTTGTGGCCATTCTTTCAAAGTGTGTACTTTCTGTGTCAGGCTCTATAATGGAAATTACAGTAACCCTGCATTGCAAAGAACTCTCTTCTGTAAATAGATCACCCAGTAATACCAGTGGTCAAATGGCCCAGCTCTTGCTGCTTGGCAACAGTGTGGGAATGTGATGCAGCTCCCCTCAGCTTTTATTCCTTTCCATTCCCGCCAGCTGCGTCTACCTTCACCCGACACAACAGAGAAAAAAGTAGTTTTGCCATAGTGCCAATTGTAATTGCTATACTGAGATCTGGAGGCCAGCCAGAGACCACCTAATGACTCTCAGGTGGAGGAATATTGAGAGATCTCTTTCTGCTTGGTTTGGCCACCCCATTTTGGGGGCTGACTAAAGGTGAAATTCTGAACCCTGGCAAACCCTGGTTCTCTCTTTTGCCTTCCCTTTCAGGGCCTCTAGTAGTTTGAGTAAGAAAGAACCAGGCATTTATACACTCTAATCAAAGTCTGAGATGCCCTTTCTTTCCCCTTTTAGTGTTTAAAAGAGACTGGATCTTTGCTATAGCACATGCGATCTGAGTTATCACAAAATAAATTATCTTTGTGCCACAGAATGGAGTTTCCTGGAGTTAAAATATGTGCATTAGAAAAATACCCTGCAGAATGTCAGTTGGAAAGAACCTTAGAGATCATTTAGTCTTTAAGCTGAATTGAAATCCCCCATATGGATGGTGATGATTGGGAAGACCTCTAGTGATGGAAAACCTACTGCTCCTGGTTGTGCCCTTTGAGGTCAAGGAGAACAAATCTAATCCTTCCTCCATATCATGAGCCTTCAAATGTTAGAAGAGAAGAAAGTTGTCATGTGGCTCCCTGACCCCAGGCCTTCTCTTCTCTATTTCCTTCAACCATTCTTTATATGACATGGTCTCTACTTCTCTCCCCACCTTGATTGCCTTTATTTGGACACACTCCAGCTCTCAATCTCTTTTCTCAAATGTAGCAACTAGAAAGACTATCAGCCTTCCTCGTTCCATCTGGCATTCCTATCTTGATAACAGACAAGGATGGCATTCACTTTTTCTTAGCTGCCACACCATAGTATTGTATTATATTGTAAGCTGTTGCCTAGTCTTGATCCCCTGCTCCTATATTTGTGCATTTGATTTTTTTTTATCCTAAGTATAAAGACTTTACATTTCTTTTTATTAAATTTCATCTTATTAGATTCAGTTCATTGCTCTAGCCCATTGAGATTTTTTTTTTTTTGGATTTTGATTTGAGTTATTCAACATGACTAGACTTTATCATTGGTAATAATTTTTTTTAAAATTTTTATTTTATTTATTTATAAATGTTCTACAATCACTTCCTTAAAATT
>CM053772.1:64825139-64934111 GCA_028658325.1 Potorous gilbertii | reverse complement strand
CAAGAAAATAACCTTCTATAGTCTTATTTTTTTTCCCTTTTCTGGGCATTTTCCCAGCCAGTTACTTGACTTCTGAGATTCTTCTCCACCCCCGGCCTAGATCCACCCAGGTAGTGCTTGGGGTCTGAGATTCAAATGCTGCTCCCCAGCCTCAAGGCTTTCAGCGACTGGCCTGGCTGCTATTCAGGGTAAGATTAAATCAGGTTCTCAGGTGGGGACAGGGCCGCCTCCCAGGCTCAGTTCCCTCAGGGGGGTTTATGCAGAGACCTTCTGTAATGGAGCTGCTGCCTGAGCTCCTGCCTGCTCTGGGAGCCTCTGGCCGCCCTCTACCTCTGCCGCTTCTTCCCGAGGGGGCCCGAGCCATGGAGACACCCCACTCCCCTCTCAGCCAGTCCCAACGTCTCTCTCACTGACCTGTGCGTCTGTGGGTGGAGGGACCTTCACGGCCGCTAGAGATTCTGTCCCTGAAGCCTGCTCGGATCTGCTCACTCCTCTCAGTGCCGCGCGGCCAGGGCAGGGCAGGGCTCTGCTACCATTCGATGTGCGAAGGACCTTTGGGATCCGTTTTTCAGGGCTCTCTGGAATGGAAATCTCCTTCACCGTGTTGCTGCGTGGCTTCCACAGTTCCAGAATTGGTTGGGAGTTCTTTTTAGAGGAAATCCATGGGCTGTGGGTTCAGAGCTAGCATATGTAAATCTTTCCACTCCACCATCTTGGCTCCGCCCCCCAACTCCTCTGTTTCTGACACATAGCATCCTGCTCCAATCTGAGTTGTTTAGTTGGTTATGGTGGTCAAAGGGCTAAAGTCCAGGATGAACCAGATGATAGTAGAAGATCATAGGAATACAGTCAGTGGAAATTATTTTGAGATAGAGAAGGAGACAAGTAAATCACATGCAAACACTGGGACAATGGAATACCCAACCCCTTCATCTTGGACTGAACATTTGTAGGATTATGCTAGTGCATGCTAACAACACTATAACAAGAGGAAAAGTAATGGAGGTGATGCATTTGAATGAACCCCTCCCAAAGAATGGTAAGGAAGAAGAGGAAATCAGAGCACTGATGGATTTTGGTTATTGAATATGAACTCCTGATCCATGGGGGAACTTGAATCTGAGCCAGAAAAACAGCAAGTTTGTTCGCCATAACTTTTCACTGGTGTTACACAGGCTTAATAAAGTACTTGGAGAAAGATGAAATATCCTTTACTCCAATGATTTGGAGAAGGAAATGGCAAACTGCTCCAATATGTTTCCCAGGAAAGCCCCAAATGGGGTCACAAAGAGTCAGACAGGACTACAAAAGGACTAAACTACAAAAATTCCAGTGATTCCCATTTAGTGGTTCAGGTTCAGGACAATAGTTCAAGGCATTTGTACTAAAAATTCTTTAATAGCCTGTAAGCAGCAAATAACTCCTTAATACTATTATGATAGTGTATAAAATTACCTTGGGAATACACAACACTATTTTTTCGTTGTTGTTGAAAGGGTAGCAGGATGAAAACCAGAACCAAAGAAACGCTGGGAACCACAGCTTTATTTTACAATCATGGAGGTCCATGATGGAAGGTAGGGTGTGGTAGCCACACCATTCTTTGGTCTCTGTTTGTTTTGTTTCCCAATATTTAGCAATGTAGTGTAGAAGATGAAGTATGGAACTTGGAGTCAGGAAAAGCTGAATTCAAATTATGTCTTGGATATTTATTAGCTGTGCAACCATGGTCCTATCATTAAACACTGTGAGCTTCAGTTTTTCTCCTTCTTCCTTCTTCTCCTCCTCTCCTTTTCTTCTTCCTCTTTCCTCTTCTTCCATTAAATTAGCTTAACAGTATTAATCCTCCCTGCCTGTACCCTCCCCCTCCCCCCATGCATTTTCTTTCCATTGGCTCGATTTCTTGGTTGTTGCTTTGTTAACCTCATTCTTACTCACCCTATCCATTTATTTCTTCAATTTCTACCTTATACTCTGCTCCTAGACTGTATCTCCCAGATGGTAATTCAAGGGAGATGTCAGTTTGGCTACCATTTTGTGGCTGTTATAGTGGATATGTGGATATATATGCATATATGTGTACATAAACACACACATATATATACATACATATATACAGTGGATATATAATAGATACATAGTCGACATATATATAATAGATTATGTATATAGGATATATGTATATGTGTATGTATGTATATATACACATATGTTATATGTGTATCTGTTTATGTATGTATGTATGTATCTATCTATCTATCTACCTATCATAGTGGATCAAGCTCTTGGTACAGAGCTAAGATGACTTGAATTTGGATGCTGCCTCAGAAACTTATTATCTGTGTGGCCCTGGGCAATTCATTTACATTTTTTGAGCCCATTTCCTCAATTGCAAAATGGCTCATAGTATTGTTGTAAGGATCAAATGAAAAACTGTATGTAGAGGACTTTGCAAACTTTGAAGTGCTGTGAGTATATGAATCATGATCATCGTCATTTTCCAGGTACCTACTGCGAACTGCAGTTCCACTTGTCTCAGTGGTTAGTATTCAAAAACTTTCAAAAGCAAGTTCCTTTTGTAGTTTCAGGCTTTGTGGCAATTGGCAGGTAACCACTAACTATATCTAAACTAACTTCAGTATTTCCACTTGCTCAGTTTCTTCTCAGGTAACAAATTTTAATAAGAATGTGATGGGGACTTGCAGAAAGAATGTGAAATATTCAAGTTAGCACAGTCAAAGATTAGTAAAATAATCAGTTATTGGGCAACAAGTAATGTTTTGGAGCTAGAGATAGTAGAAAAGAGGAAACAAGTTGAGGGAACAGTAGTTTCAAATCAATGCACTATGTCGTGAAAGTACACTAAGGTAAGTGAACTTATCCATAGCATTCAAAACTTTTCCATTTCTTGTAACTCATGGTTCCATGTATGGATGGTGTGGTGGTGGCTGATGGAGCACCTGTGTTTTCTTGGTATTGATTATTAGGTTAAAATTAGCACAGGCAGCAGAGAATTGATCCATACTTTGCTGCATTGAGTGCACAATCATCTGCAAACAGAAAATCATGCAGCAACACTCCCTCCTCCACTTTGGTCGTGGCTTGTAGCCTTTTCAAATTGAAGAACTTAACCATCAGTACAGTAGTTGACCTTAGGCCTACCAAACTGAAGGTCTACAGAGCTGTTGTGCTGAACTCATTGCTGCATGCTTGTGAAACACAGACAGTCTACCAGCGCCATGCCAGGAACCTGAATCGCTTCCATTTGAACTGTCTTAGGAAGATTCTGAGGATCACCTGGCAGGATGAGGTACCAGACACTGAAGTCCTTGCTTGAGCTGAACTGCTAAGCATTCAAACTATGCTTCAGAGAGCGCAACACCGATGGGCTGGCCATGTTGTTTGAATGCAAAATGTATGCTTGCCAAAAAGACCATTTTATGGAGAACTCACATGGTGCAGGCTATCACATGGTGGTCAGAGGAAATGATACAAGGACGCTCTCAAGGTCTCTCTCAAGAACTTTGGACTTGACTGTGCAACATGAGAAACACTGGCACAGAACCACTCAGCATGGCGTGCCCACATCAGAAAAGGTGCTGTGCTCTAAGAGCAAAGCAGAATTGAGAGCACAAAGTAAACACAGGATGCACAAATTTGGAGTATTTATCCCAAATATTCACACAGACTATTTGTGCCGAATTTATGGTAGAACATTCCAGAACCTTTGGTCTGATCAGCCATAGTCGAACACACTGAAATTTTGCTTTATCATGGTGATGTCATTTTGGTCCTCTTCAAGAACAAAGGACAACTAACCAGCCAACTCCATCATGAAAGAATTTAATAGCAGACAAGGGTCTTATAGATCATAGTTTGCCTGCCTCATTTTACTGTGAAGGAAACCAAGGCACAGACAAGCTAAGTGACTTATACAAGCATATATAGGTAATTATGGTACAGAATGTATTAGAACTCAGGGCAGGGCTCTGTCCAGGTCCTTTATAATTAGTAGGATGTTAGTTTCCCTTTGCAGGGAACGTATCTCAGGAACTTTATGATATGATATAAAGAAAAGTGTATTTGTCCAAAAGTATATAGCAAAAACCAGCTAGGTGGCTCAGTGGACAGAATACTGGATCTGGAGTCAGGAAGACATGAGTTCAGATCCAGCCTCAGACACTCACTAGCCGTGTGACCCTGGGCAAGTCACTGAAACCTGTTTGCCTCAGTTTCCTCATCTGTAAAATGAGCTGGAGAAGGAAATGCAAACCATTCTGGTATCTTTGCCAAGAAAACTCCCAGTGGGATCACAGAGTCCTTCACAACTGAAACAACAGAACAAAAATATACTAAATACATTGGTCACTGTTGGAAATCTTAAAAGTTAATCCTTAGCTGAACATTGTCTTCCACTTCTATGAAAGAATGAGGTAGACTGGATTATTTATTGTCCCTTTCATGAAAGGCTTTTCAAAGCTTGAGTAGAAGTTTCCAGTTCTTGAAAGTAAATGTGCCTTCCTGGAATTTATTCCAAGTGCAAAGGAGGCAGTTGTGAGTAGGACTAGGAAAGAAGATAATTAAAGCATTGAATATAATGTTTAGTTTGGAAGGGAAGAATAAAAAAGATGGAAAATGAAAGAAAGGAAAAGTAATCTTATAGGCTAACTGGTAAGAAAGAATAGGTAGGCACAGCTGGCGGTAGCAACAGAACCAGCTCTGCAATGTGCCCTTGGCTGTCATCTTGCTTGTCTCAGATGGTTTTCTCATCTAAAAAATGAGGTTGATCTAGCTGGTTTCTTCTTTCTTTCCTTCCTTCCTTCCTTCTTTTCCTTCTTTCTTTTCTTCCTTCTTTCCTTCCTTCCTTCCTTTCCTTCTTTCTTTCCTCCTTTCAAACTTCCTTCCTTCTTTTCTTCCTTCCTTCCTTTCCTTCTTTCTTTCCTCCTTTTGAACTTCCTTCCTTCCTTTCTTCCTCTTTCTTTCTTGACTAGCTAATTTCTGAGTTTCATGCTTGTTCCAAAAATTCTGAAATTCTATTATAAGAAGGACTTGAGCTAAACAATAGTTTTGTCAAGAAATCATGAGAAAAGAACAAGCCTGGGTGGCCGGGAGGGGAGTTGAAAAAGGATTGAGTCTCAGTTCTCTACCATCAATGTACTGGAGGACATAGTTCTATATATAGATATATGTATGCTTGTTTATGTATGTGTGTATACATACATACATATATGGAAGTAGGGCGGTTTCCAAATATCCAAATGTGTGTATACATACATACATATATGGAAGTAGGGCGGTTTCCAAATGATTCTGGCTCTAAAATGCTTAAAGTATAGCCATAAGCCTATTCCATAGATTTGGCTGGCTCTCTACGTGCCAAATAAAATATTTCTTTAGTTTAACAAGGATTTTAATTCTTCTGCTATTAGAATATAAAACAGGCATATTTTTAACACGTCGACTGAAGCCTTATGACCCATAATGCACATATTTGAATTCATTCAACATAAGATTAATTAAATTATATTTGTTCCTGTTGGTCAGAAGGAATTTTTTTGCATGCTATAATATAAAAATTAATTTTCTTCAACCTAATTTTCTTTTATTGAAATACACTTAACGTAGTCAAGAAGAAGTTGAGGGAAATAAACATGGTTAAAATGAAATGCAAATTAAAATTCATTAAGATAGATTATAAAATTATGTAATTGTTGCTTAATAGGCAACCACTCCTATTATACAAGTTAATTTTTAAAACTGCTTTCCTCACAACAACCCCATAAAGTTAGATAATACAAGTGCTATCATTTTTGTTTTGTAGATGAAGACACTGAAACTCAACTAAGAAGTATTAGGAACAGGACTTAAATTAATATCACAAAATTTTAGTATTGTGAGCTTAAAGGAATTTTGAGGTTATTTAGTCCCATCCCTTCATTTTATAGACAAGGAAGCTAAGATATTAAATGACTTGACCAAGATCTCGCAGATAAGGGTCAGAGATGGAATTTCAATTGAGGTCTTCGGACTCCAGAACCAGTAATCTTTCTATGTAAATGAAATAAGTTGTATAAGATACTTTGGACACTTTAAAGTGCGATATAGGTCAGCTATTAAATGATTGTTCAAGGAAACTTTCACAGTGATGGCTGAAGCTTTACATTCTATGGGGCAGCTAGGCGGTGCAGTGGACAGAGTACTGGGTCTGGAGACAGGAAGACGTGTTCAAATCTAGCCTCAGATATCTGTTAGCTATGTGACCCATTAGCTGAATGTCCTATTTGCTTCAGTTTCCTCATCTGTAAAAAGACCTGGGTTCAAATCCAGCTTCAGATTGTGACCCTAGTCAAATTTAAGTCATTTAACTTAACCCCATTTGCCTCAGTTTCCTCATCTGTAAAATGAGTTGGAGAAGGAAATGGCAAACCACTCCAGTATCTTTGCCAAGAAAACCCCAAAATGGAATTATGAAGAATACACAACTGAAAACTACTAAATAGCAATAAAAAAGGGATAGTTCTCTAGACTGCTAGACATTTATTACGTGCCAGGCACTGGGCTGGATGATAGTGATATACAGTCTCTATTATCAGGGAGCTCCCAGTCAAAAGGAGGAGACAACATGCAAATGACTGATACAGGATAAAGCAAAGATAATCACCAAAGGGAAGGAAGGAGAATTAAAGGGAATTGGGAAAAGTGAGGTTTTTAGCTAGGACTTGAAGGAAGCACAGGAAACTAGAATACGGAGATAAGAAGGGAGAATATTCCAGGGAAAAGACTCATCTGAAAAGAAACTCCAATAAGAATGAAATTTCAATGAAAATTACAGTACTCTTTCCATTTCAGTGACAAACAGAAACCACACAAATCTAGTATCTATCTGACTTGATATTTCTCTGCCATGTTTTTGAAGAAAATGGGAACCAGAACTCAATGTTTAATTCATAACCCAGAAAGAAAATGCATCAAAGTTTGCTCCAATATTCTTGAGACTCAAGAAAAAATTTTAAGATGATACCTGAGGATAACATTGCTATATTTTTCTAATATCTTTCACTCAGAATTCAGTACGTCATGTCAAGCAATCAGACTTTTAAGACAAATTCTAAAGGTTTTAGGACTATTGAATCATAGAAAGAGTTGTAAGAGGTTTTAGAGGTCTCATTTTACTGCTGAGGAAATTGAGGCAAAGAGAAGTTCAAATTACCCAAAATCACACAGATAATAAGTGACATTTATGATTCTAACCCAGGACATCTAACTCCACACCCATCACTTTTTCCATTATACCTCATTGCCTCATATTTTGAAAGAATCTGTGATTCAAATAAGCAGTGAATTGCTGTCCATACTTCCTTCTTAATCACTGTTCTAGTTCATAATATAATTGTTATGAAAAAGCTTTATCCCTAGTAATATTTCCTAGCTAGGTCACCCATTGTATTGATCAGATTTGTACCCAAAAGAGTTTTCATTGTTTCAGAAAATATTGTCTCCTCTCAAAGGATTGACAGATTGATGACATGAGAATATTCAAAAGAGGTAACATCAAGGTAAGAATCCAAGGATATTTTGGACAATGGCCAAATCTTTGAATAGATTTGAATTGATTGATTACATACTCCAAAATAATAGTTTTGATGAAGGCAACATGGTAGAGCAAAAAGAGAATTGGTTCTGGAGTCAGAGGACTTGGATTCGAGTACTCAGATAACCCTGGACAAGGCACAGTCTACTTGGGCCTCAGTTTCCTCATTTGTAAAACTAAGAGGGTGGCCTCTGAAGTTCCAGTTCTGGATCTATGATCCTATGAACACTCATTTGCATGTGTTTCGTGTAAGTCTATTTTCAAAAATCTATCCATTTCTTGATAATTATTTCATAGAAGTGAAAAAAATCAAATATTTATAAATAAATATATATAAAGATTTATAAATAAATCTTTAAATTGATAAATGGAAGGAAGTTCAGCAGCCATCACTAATACACTTTCCTTTAGTTCTCCAGGTACTCAGTGTCAGAAATGGAATCTGAACTAATGTCCTTGGCCTAATCTTCTGCAACTATTGTTTCTTCTGCATAGTAGGGGTGTAATATCCTCACCAGTGAATGGAATCCCCAAACAACATGGCTTAGAAATGCCCCACTGTAGTGGCTAACTTCTTGCTAGGCTACCTTTAATAAGAACTTCACCTTTTCCTCTCTTGAAAACTCAAGATGTTTTGTAAGTAAGAAATTCAACTCGCCCAAAGAAGTAAGAAATAGTAATATATGTTATAGCAGCAGCTAGGTGGTGTAGTGGATAGATCACTAGTGCAGGAGTCAGGAGGACCTGAGTTCAAATCTCACCTCAGACACTTGACACTCACTAGCTGTGTGACCTTGGGCAAGTCATTTAACCCCAATTGCCTCATCCTGGGTCATCTCCAGTCATCCTGATGAATATCTGGTCACTGGATTCAGATGGCTCTGGAGGAGAAGTGACCTGCACAGCCCTCCCTCACTCAAAACAAAGTCAAGTGCAAGTCATGTCATTATTTCTCTGAGGGCATGGTCTTCTTCAGCATTGAAGGACAAACACACCTTCTCCTCTCTTGCAAATTCAAGATGTTTTATAAGTAAGAAATCCTACTTGCCCAAAGAAGTAAGAAATGATAACATATGTTATAGCTTGTTATTTCATCTCTTGGCTTGTAAATGACTCATGGACCTGGGATAAGTTAATCATCCTTCAATAATAATTTTAATCAAATCAGTAAGGCATCTCTTTCTGTCTCTCTCTCTCTCTTGCTTCTCATATCTTTATAGACTTAGTCCTGGAATGAAGGAAGTTAGTGTGGTTACACTATAGGATTAAGACTTGAAAATTCCACAGGTGGGATTCCAAAAGGTACAGGAATAGGGTAAGATATTCTGAAAGCTACTTTTGTGTTTTAGGAACATAAAGGAAGGGTTTATTTAATTACAGAATCCCTGAATGCCCGAAGTAGCCTAGCTAATGATAATGGCTAACATTTACTTACTTACTATGTGCCAGCACTGTGCTAAATGCTTTACAAATATTATTTCATTTGACCATCAAAATAACCCTGAGAGATAAGTGCTATTGTTGTCCCAATTTTACAGATGGAAAAAATTGAGTCAAACAAGGACCAAGTAACTTGACCATGGTCACACAACTAGTAGGTATCCGAGGCTGGATTTGAACTCGATTTTTCTTGAGCTCCAGGCTCTGGTGCTATAGGCTCAGCACTCTGCCACCTGGCTAGTTTGCTAGTGTTGATGGTAAGGCTTTCAGTTGGAAACTAATAGGTTCTAATCTCACCTCTCACATTAACCAGTTCTATGACTATAGGAAAATCAACCATGTTCTTTGAGCCTCAGCATACTCTAGCATAGTCAGTCCTCCCTCACTCAAAACAAAGTCAAGTGCAAATCATGTCTTCTCTGATGGCATGGTGTTCTTTGTCAACGAAGGATGAACACACATACACTCTAGTATAGTAGGTTATTCATAGGTGTAGTCTGTATGGGTTGAGGGAGTCCCAACCCTGATTTTACATATCAAAGAATGTTAGCTATAACAAGATCTTTAGGACTGCTGCCATTTGTCCTGAATACTTACTTTTTCAGTTCTAATTCAAAATGAGGCTACAATTTTAAAATAAGAAAGGTGAATGAGACTTTAAGAGATTAAGTAAATATGTATCTTCAATAGAGATAAGGACAGGCTTCCAGTTAGACGATAAGATTTACCTTCTCATTGAAATTTCTTAGGATCATAGATAGAGAATTGTTGTTAACTTGTCTTTCATTCTCCAAAAGGACCATGACATTAGGGAGGTGATTCTGTGACATGCAAATGAATTGGATTTAACTGAGGGAGGGCTGTGTAAAGTCACCAGCCTCACTTTCTCCTCTGAAGCCATTTGGATCTAGTGGCAAGATACAGATCAGGGCAACTAGAGATGGCCCGATGCAGTGGGGGACCTTGGCCTCTTCAAGGTAAGGTCTTTAACAGGTTTCATTTTGACTAAGGCAAAGCCCATTTAGTGATTAAGGCTTATCCTTAGACCCTTAGGAATTATCTAGCCCAAATTCCTTATTTTAGAAATGAAGAAATGGAGACTGATCTGACTTGACCATGGTCACACTGCTAGTGAACTTCATTGTCTGTGGATGGGCCCAG
The DNA here is from genome assembly GCA_028658325.1 of Potorous gilbertii. Classification (NCBI taxonomy): domain Eukaryota; kingdom Metazoa; phylum Chordata; class Mammalia; order Diprotodontia; family Potoroidae; genus Potorous; species Potorous gilbertii. Next base: position 64,923,919 of record CM053772.1, on the reverse strand, counting down.
GTTTCTTGATTTTTAATTGACATTCTCTTCCTCTCTATATACCATGCCATCAACTTGCTGATACCCCAGTCAATCCTGCCTTTTTTTATTTTTAAGAAAATACCTCACCTTTCCATAACACCAGATTGTCATTGATTAAAGTCTCTCCTCATAATTAAACTTGGAAAAAAATCATATTTTATTCTTAAGGAATTTCAATAAAATGTGAAAAAGTTATAAAGTTTTTTTCTTTCAGACCTGAGCACCTGGGGTTTCTCATTAAGTCATATTTAATCATTAATGTTTAACATTGTTCATCTCAAATCTCAACTCTGCACTTCCAACCCATACTTGGTGCTTTCACCACAACATAACCACTGTGGCTTTGTCATATGTGGGAGCTTGCTTAGTTGGCATGGAACCCAAAGTGGCTTGGTGCTGCTTCACTGCAGCTCTCAGACCATGTGCCAAGGTCTTGGACATTCCCAACATGGCCCACTTCCTTGAGTCAACATAAAGGTAGAGACCTGGAGTGAAAAGAACACTTTTTTTTTTTTTACAGTTGGAATGCACCTCAATGGGACCATTGAAATCTTTTCCGTCATGGAGACTTTTTCCCTAGGATAACCTCCTTATATCTTAGCTTTCAAAAGTAATACCAATTCTGACATTCTTAGGGATTCATAAGAACTTATATTAGGAGGTAGGATAGCTAGATACTGGCTTAAAAATAAAGATTAGTGCCTGTTTTGTAGGAGCTTTTTGGATTTAAAAAAATAATACATTCAATATATGTTGACATGTGTATGTGTATTAAAATACTGTTTTAAAAAACTCAAGAAATATACTTTGTAATTTCACTAATAGGAGTATTAGCAAAACAGAGACATTAAATATTTTAAGTCACATAATAAATAAGAACTCATAATTACATTATTTTTCCAGGAGAAATATATGGCAAGAGATGAATTGGAACCTTTCTCAGAATTTAAAAATTGTCTTTACCTTAAATATTCCCATGGGGACACTTTTGATATTTCCCAAATCTTGTCATTTTTTTCCAGAAAAAAGAAAACATAAAAGTCCTATATCCATAACACTACCTAGCATGGCTGTAGGAGCCATGGGTGATAGAAAACAAGTGTAAGCTAAGTTCTCTGCCCACCCCCACACCCAAAAATTAGATTAACCAAACATCATAGTCAGAAAACACAGTTCTGGTTCAGAAATAAAACCAGAGACTAATTCTTCAATGCTTCTTTGGGCAGAACTATGTGAAAATCAGTTTTAGACAGTGAAATTCCAAATATCTTGAAGAAAGGGAACTACAGCCCTCTCAGTCTAACACACCAACCATATTTCGATTTTATTATGTACAGATCCTGTCATGTGATGTAACAAAATTCTGACTTGGCCACTTACAATTTCTGTTACCTTAGGAGAGTCATGTGACTTTTCTGACCCTCAATTTCCCTACTTATAAAGTGAGGTGAGAGGAATAGATGATCTCATAAGTCTCGCTTAGCCCTATATCCATAATGCTACCTAGCATGGCTGTAGGAGCCATGGGAGATAGAAAACAAGTGTAAGCTAAGTTCTCTGCCCACCCCCCAGCCCAACAACTAGATTAACCAACCATCACAATCAGAAAACACAGTTCTAGTTCACCAGGCTCAGAAATCCTCTACTGTTGAAGCTTATATCCATCCTCTCTTTTTCTTCTGTACTTTGTGGATGATGAGGACTTTCATATACAGTGGAAACCTTTTATAACATGGGGTTTGTTTAATAGAATTTTGGAGTTGGAGATAGCCCAGAGACTATCTAATCTACTCTTCACCTCACCAAGGATCCTGTAGGACTAACATCTACCTTAGAGGCTACCATTTTTATATTGTTTCCACCTTTTGGGCTAAGGTTTCAGGGGATTTGTTTAAGTCATGGCTTATCAGAAACCATGTAACATGGAATGACACCATGAGGAGGTCCTAGTATAGATGAACAATAAAGACCATGGTTAAAATGTTTCTAATTTCCCCACAGTTTTGTGTGGCATCTTGACCTAGTTAACAGTTCAATGCCGGGAGAGAGAGAGAGAGAGAGAGAGAGAGAGAGAGAGAGAGAGATGACCTCCTTCTAGCTCCAAAGTGCAAGTCATTTGTCCTGTGAATACTGGGTACACCCTCCATGTATTTGTAAAAAGGGTATGCTGTAGTACCAGGATAGACAACTATTATAAAAGCTACCCATTCAGATACAGGAATCTAAATGTTATAATATATTTACATCTTTGTGATGCTTTGACCCATGTCTGTTATTCCTGTATTTTCTCCTGGTATTTTCTATAAATAGAAGATGAAATTTTGAGGCTACTTACATCATTTATGACATTGACATTTGAGCAGCTTTTAAAATATAGTACTATACTACTAAAGATACTAATGTTGCATCCCCTTTAGGGATGCACCCTCAACTTGTACCTAAAGGGTGGGTCCCCAGGGAATACACCTGTACCTAGTATTAAGGTACTCCATAGGTTCACACTCCTAAAACTAGAGTTCATGTTGATGCAATTTCCTTTAGATAGTCATCAAAGAGAGGCAATTAGTGCAAAGATTACTAATATGACATTATAAGAAAAATAGTAGCAAAATCATCCCCTTCATAGACCCAGGATGCCCTTTCCCCAAACTACTCAACATCCCTGGGTAGAGTGGGTACAGAGGGCACAATAACAGAGAAGTGCCCCCTGGGGAACATGCCTAGCTCCAGCACCTCCTTTAGCAGTAAAGATTCCTAGCGGCCTTTCCTTTCTTGTGCTCCCCTAAGATACAGAATCTCTGCTCTGTAAGTCATTGTATGAGGTTCAGAATGGAAGGAAAGCTTGGTAGCAGGGAGGAGTATAAAGGAAGGTGATGTGGAGAAAGTCGTATTTGGGTTGGACGTTTGTAGATAATAAAATTGAAACCAAGAAATGTTAAATAACTTGACCAAGATTATAGAATCTCATAGCGTATGATGACTAACTTTGGCGGACTTGGCTCTTCTCAGCAATGCAAGGTTCTAAGACAATTCCAAAAGGCTCATGATGGAAAATGCTATCCACATCCATAGAAAGAATTACAGAATCTGACAACCTCAGGAAGTTTCACCATTTCTTTTCTTGTAAGTTCTTTAAGAAAATTTTTTTGGTCAAATCCAGAACATTTTAAGGGAAATGAGTGGGTGTTGAGACAAGAGGTATGGTAGAGAGGCAAGAAGAAAGAGTATGTTGAATGTAATAATTTGGAATGTTGGAAAGCAGTTCTACCTCCACTTTGTCACCCAGACAATCAAGATGATGAAAGGCTCTGAAAACTACTGGAAATCAGGAAGAGGATAAAAGTATTAAAAAATAAAATAAAATCACTATTTTATCTTCCTGCTAAGTACAATAGTAAAATATGGAAAACTCATGACATGACAGCTACCCGAGCCAGCTTCCTCTGAAGCTTTTGACACAGGACCTCTTTTTTGCCTTGTTTCTAGAACTGCATTATGTATGAGTTCTTATGAAATGAAACTTGGACCAGCCTTTATTACTTAAGAATAATAGTATAGTGCCTATAGTCTAATAACAATATTTAATCAATCAATAAACTTTTGTTAAGTGCTTAGTATGTTCTAGGCAATTCTAAGCAATGGGGATACGAAGAAAAACCAAAACCTGTCATGAAGGAGCTTATATACTAATGGAAGAGACATGATGTACATGCATAGGTTTATGCAAATTACAGAGTAGATGGAAGTTAACCTTCCATCAAGGAAAAAGCATTGCAATTAGGGGGACCTGAAAAGACCTCCTATTAAGAGTGACTTGTTTTTGGTGGTGGTCCTTTGTTCTTGAAGAGGATTGATGACATTAGAAGGGTGATATTTTGACTTGCAAGTGAATTGGATTTAAATCAGGCAGAGCTGTTGCAGTCATCAGCTTCACTTTCTCCTCCAGTCATTGGAGTGCAGCGGTGAGACGTAAGTCACAATGATTGGCAATGGTTCCATTTGCAGTGGGTGACATTGGCCTTTTTGAGCTAAGGTCTTTCCCACATCCAAGTTTGTCTAAGTCAATGCCCTTTCAGTAAGTAAAGGCTAGGTAAGAATTGAAGCAAAGATGATCTAGTTTTCCTTCACAAAAGAATCAATCTGGGAGGGGAAGACCCTTAGAGTTTCTAACCAGAACAGAAACAATTGCTATTTTCACTCATTCAGATGGTTTGAGCTGAGTATCAAAGGAGGTCATGGATGTTAAAGCACTCAAAAGGAAGTCAGGCACAATTGAAGACTGTTAATGCATTATCTGATAGCTGAAGAACTATATACTTTCAGGGTGAGTTAAATAGTTTTGCATTAATAATAAATAGAATCATGGAAGACTCTTCGCCAAATGGGGAAAGATTACTCTTTCATGAAGGACTGTGCCAAAGTGTTTTAGTGAAAGCTGAGGCCAGATGCTTAGCTAAGGGTTTTATGAACTTCAAACCAAGTCCAGGTTTTCAGTGTTTCAAAACCTAGGCCAACTCTCAGGCTGTGGAAGATTTATAGTTGGGGCATGAGCCACAGAAGAGTCAATGGATCTAACCATAAGTGAGAGATCAGCAATTTCAATTGAGCTCATCAGTTTTCGTTTTGATCCCACAGTTGTCTCCAATGATTGGCTCTGAATGAAAGGAAACGAGAAAATAATATATAGTATCCCCAAGTTTCTGCCCATGAAAGACATGGAGGATAATTAAATGAACATCTTGTAATCCTATACAGCCCTTTTTCATTATGATGGTGGTTTCATGCCCCCTTCCAGGGAGTGGAGATTGAAGGGAGCAGAAGAAATAATGTGTTAAAAGAGACTAATGGTTACTAGAACTTGCTCCCTAAAGCAATCAAGAGCCTTTTGATATAAATACTGAAACACTCTAAGAATTGTCATGAAGGCAGTAAAGTGCAAATTTAATTGGTAGTCAAAGGCCTCCCCTAGGTTCTACCTCCACTTTGTCAAAGATGATGAAAGACTCTGAGATCATGAAGAGTGATCACAGCTGGGGAACAGAGTTAGGAAGAGTCAGGTTTGAATGCTGCCTCAGTCATGTCCTAGCAGTGATCCTGGGAATCAGTTTCTTCATCTGTAAAATGTGGAAAATAATAGCACCTACCACACAGGGTGTTTTGGTTTGTTTTTTAAGGATCAGATGTTTTCACAATGCTTTGAAAACCTGAAAGGTTTATGTAAATGTGAAGCATAACTACTTCTTAAAGAACTTGGAGATGTTTAGCCTAGAGAAGAGAAAGCTTGGCAGAGGATATGGTAACTGCTACCATATGAAATAGGCTCTGATCCGGTCCCATTGTTAAAACAAGGGGCTATTGATAAAAGTTTCAGAAGGGCAGATGTAAAAGAAGTCTAGAGTATGCCCAAACCACTCAAGACAATATTTTCCATATGGATAATTATGATGATATTTAAGGGAAGCAACTTGGAACCTGGAGCATGCTTGGACATTTGGTAACTAGCTCCAGTCACCTCGCTATTAGGTGAAAAAGAGTCTGTTTGATTGACTTTGGAGGTATTTAGAAAGGCATGGCCCTTTAGCTCCTTCTTCTTCACAAAAGTTCTTATCTTTGTCTTTGCTTACACTTTTGGGGGTATGATAGCATCTGTTTAGAATCTGTGCTGTAAGGGAAAGGCCTATGAAGCCTTCTTCCCTGCTCCTTGCCCTACCCCCCACCCTGAGGCCATATGACTTCCTGAGAAGTGGAACCTCCTAGGCCTTTCCATTATTTTCTTCCATTCTAAGAGAGTAGAGTTTCTGACCTTGGTTGAAAGCAACCTTGGACTTGGAGTCCAAGCTGGGCTTGGCAAGCATCATGACTTTAATAGCCTGAAGAGAAATAAGTGATCTTTGGAACTACAGCCTAGAGGTTATCACCTTTGCATGCAAACTTGGTAAGACCAAAACTATGTAGGAATTGAGCTAATTTCCAAGACTAACTCCTTCCCACTGTAGACTAAGGTGGAATAAGGGGCAATTATACCCTTGAGGTATTGGGGAAAATGTGTGGGTCTGTTCTTGTTATATCTATGAGGTAATATCAAGTTGTAAAAGCTACCTGGGGTTAAGGTGGGGTTAGGTTGAACTGGAGTATAAATTATTGACCTCCTAAAATGGGGAGGAATAAAGCCAGTGAGGGTTTGAGCCAAATACAATCAACTAGTAAATCATTAAACACTTATGGAGCACCTACTATGTGTCAGGCATTATATTAAGAGCTCAGGAGAACAAATATGAAGAAGAAAGACTGTCTCTGTCCTCAAAGATCATACAGTATAATTGGGAGAGACAATACCCCAACCAAAAAAAGTTGAAAATCAAGGTGAGGAGAAAGCACCTGGCACAGGGCCTGACAGAGTCCAGTCCAAAGGAATGTAGCAGTTTAGAAATGAAGAAATGATTGATCTGGAGCTCTCTTTAAATGGAAATTTTGAGAGAAATTCTTTGCTCTGACCTCCAACCCTCCACTCAGAGGAGCAGAGAGTACTGAAGGTACTGATGAGGTATGAGTATTAAAACTGATGAAATCTCAAAGGTTGATGAAGTTTCCACATGATGACATTTTCTGAGGCCATGATGGAATCCAATTCAAGTGGTATAGTTAGGGGGAAATGAAGAGAAAAGAGATAGCCTACAAATTCCTCATAGTACAGGAACCTGCTTCCCTGGTTTCCTTTAAGCCCCAAACAATATCCCATGTTTCACAGGAAGCCTTCCATAAAATTTTAGTGTCTTTCCTCTGCCAATTATTTCCCAGATATCCTGTTAGATATCTTATTTTTAATGTCTTGCTTGCATGTTCTCTCCCCCATTAGATTATAAACTCCTTGAGGGTAATAATTTTCTTTTGCTTATTTCTGTATCCCCAGCAATTAGTGCAATGCCTGACAAATAGTAGGCATTTCATTGATCTTTATGGCTTAATTGGAAAAGACATCATTAAAGTAAATGAACAGAGAAGCATAGTGTTTGATAAGCCCAAAGACCCCAGTAAAAGAAGTAAAAGACCTTACATCTAGATAAGCTCCAAATATAGCCATGACTTAGACATAAAAGATGGCATCATAACTTAGGGAGCAAGAAAATTATCTTTTGAATCTATCATCATAAAAGTTCATGATCAAAAGATGTGACATAGAGAGTCATACAAGATAAAATGGACAATTTTGATTACATCTAATTTTAAAAGTTTTTGCGCCAAAAACCTAATGCATTTAAATTAGAAGAGAAATAGGTAATTTTGGGGAAAATCTTTGCAGTAAGTTTCTCTGATAAAGTTATTGTTTCCAAGATAGTCAGTAAGTCAATAAACATTTATTAAGGACTTACTATATGCTAGGCACTGTGCTATGCTCTAAGGATACAGAGAAAGGGGCAAAGCAGTCCCCATTCACAAGGAGCTCACAGTATAATGGACAAGAAAACAGGCAACAATTATGAACAAACAAGCTATCTACATGATCGATTAGAGATCATCTCAGAGCAAAGGAACTAGAGTTAAGAAGGGTCCTGAAAGGGTTCTTGCAAAATATGGGACTTAGACTTGAAAGAAATCAGGAAAGGCAAGAGGTAGAAATGAGGAAGGAAAGAATTCTAGGCATTGGGTACGTATGGCCAATGACAATGCTGGGAGTTGGGAGAGAGAGTAATTTATGGAAGGAACAACAAAGAAGCCAATGTCACTGAACTGAAGAGTGGAGAGGAGGAGTGGTGGAGATATAAGAAGAGTGGAAAGATGTGGGGGAGATGGGGGAGGAAGGTTGTAGTGGGTTTTGAACCAAAATAGATGATTTTGTGTTTGATTTTGAGGATAAAAGAGAGCCACTGGAGTTTATTGAAGGGAGTAGGGGCAGCATGGTCAGCCCTGTCCTTTATGAAGATAACTTTGGCAGCAAAGTGGAAGAAGCACTGGGCTGGGGAGAGACTTTTAACAAGCTTTATTGTCCATAGGAAATAGCTATCTATCCATCTATCTATCTATCTATCTATCTATCTATCTATCTGTCTGTCTGTCTGTCTGTCTGTCTATCTGTCTATCTATCTATTAATAAGATGTGGGTGATAGGGTCTGACTGCAACAGGGTAATGGTAGTGTCAGATGAGAGAAGGGGGCATACAGATGATTGATGTTACAAAGGTAAATTCAACATTCAAGAAGAATGATGAAATATGCCACTCATCTCATGCTACCCTCAGAGGTGATGGCTTTAAGATACACAGGATGACATAAATTTTCAGACAGCCAATATGAGAATTTATTGTGCTTGATTATACATATTTGTTTAAAAAAAGGCTTTTTTAAAATTCCAATGGAGAAATAGAATCATTAATATGTCTTTTAAAAATTATTTAATCAATATGCATTTATTTTATAAATTACTTTTTTCAATTATCAAGAATTTATTGTGCCTTTTAACTGAAAACTGACAACAAAACAATAACCTTTGTAATAAATATGCATAATCAAGCAAAGCAAACTGGTCACCTCCAATAATATGTTCCCTTCTGCATATTAGTATATCACCCCTTCATTAGGAGATGGCCAGCCTTCTTCATCCTCCCTATATCAGAATCATGGTTGAGCAATGTGTTGATGAGAGTTCTTAACTCTTTCAAAATTGTCATATATATGTGTGTGTATGTATATATATATATACATATATATATACATACACACACATACGTGCACACATACAATGTCTACGTATGTATGTATGTCCTTTGGGTGAGTAGGCACAAATCAAAATATATCATAAGACATATCTATCTATCTACCTATATCTGAGAAAAAAACAGAAGAAATTCCAGAAAGAAGCACAAACAGTACAGCTTTGAAAACTACAAGTGAACTTATTATATACTTAAAAGGAAAACCAACCTGTACATAGTGGAAACCTGTACTTTCATGTACACTCCTCCTTATCTGTTCTATGATCCATATAGACATGTTCATTCTAAAATTCGATATTTGAACTCAGAGTAAAAAAATGAAATATATTATCAAAGTTGAGACAACAAGCATTTATTAAGGAATAGTCAGTCAGTCAAAAAACATGGATTAAGCATGTACTATGTGGCAAGCAGTGTGTTAAATGCTGGGGATACAAGGAAAGGCAAAAAGAGTCTCTTCACTAAAGGAACTCACAGTCAATTGGGGACAACAACATGGTAACAATTATTTACAAATGAGACAGGATAAATGATCAAAGATGAATAATATACATAACCAAAAAAAGAAGTTGGACAGACCATGTAGTGAGAATTATGGATAACAGAGTCAAATGTTTCAACTAGCATCCATAAAATATTAAAAGACTTTGAGGAAGGCTGCTGGCATTTTGGGTAGATGTTAGATGGAATCATACCAGATGAGAAGGAATGAATGGGTTGTAATTTGTACTAGTGGGGTGCAGTGCCTACATTGATGTGATCATTCCCAGCAAATGTTTTTACTAGGTGAACCCCGTCCTTTGCCAAGAGCTCATTTGGAAAATGAACTGTTGGTTAAGAAGGGGGAGTTTGAAAATGATGTTTGGCTTTCTTGGCTAGAGTTGAAAATATGGATTCTTATTTCTTAAACACAAAATCATGCCCTTTATACTCTATGGACTCTTGTAGTCCAATAAACTGAACCAAAGCCCCAAAGGTACAACTCATGGAATGGAAGATTTTGTTATTTATTTTAAAACACTGTTACTCAATTGTGGAGACAAGGGAAGGAAAGACTCTTCCTTTGCAGAAATAGATATCCCAAGCCATCCCTCCCTGAGGTTCAATTTCACTGAATTCACCTATGATGATAAAAAAAAAAAACGAAAACAAAAAAAAACTGAGTAGAAGAGCAGTTTCTAATCTAGCCAGATATCTTTGTAGAAAAAAGAAGCCATTACAAGGATACCTGAGGCTGTCTGGGAAAGGTGGGAAGGGAAGTACTGCTGGGAAGTCAAGGTGCAATCATTTGCTTCTCTCTTACTGACTACCTCCTGGCAAAGCACCAAGGACAGTTCAATTTTTTCCTCAGATTTTTCAGTGGACTTGCTCCCTCATCTAAAAGTTTCTTCCCTTCAGTGTAACTGATAGTAAATGCTGCACATGACTCTCCTTATTAGTGACAATTCCTAGTTGAAATACCAATACTGAGGCAACAGGAGGATGGACGGAGGAATGGTTCAAAAAATAAAGATTTGGGAGGGTTTGACAGTTCAAGGAAAGGGCACATCTGGAGAAGGTGTCAAAAGAGGAAAGAAAGGAGACTAGAAAGGCAAGGGATAACATAAATTCACTAGGTTCTTAAGGATTAAAGAAAAGGAGGCAGTAGCAACTGAGAAAGAGCAAATGAACATAGAAAGATAGATTTCCTCTTGCCTTGTTTCCTCAATTGAGTTGGTGCACCTAACAGGGTTTTAAGACGAATTACAAAATCTTCTGTTCCATGAAGGCATCAAAACAGAGAGAATTCTGTCACTTCAAAATCTTTTCTAGGGGACAGGACCAGCCTGTTTCATTCCTTTAAAAAAATTAAATGATTTTTTTTCCCAGTAAGCATTCATTTTCTCTCCTTCCCACTTCCCCTACCCTGATTAAAACAAAACAAAATATGAATATTTAAGTAAAACTCTTGTATTCCTTTCTCACCAAAGCCAAATGTAACTCTCTTTAACTCATCAGTTTCTTAGCCTCTTCTTTCTGTGTTTTCTAAGTTTCCCTTGCAACCCATATCTAGGCTGAGCTAACTATTTGTCCTTAAAGTGTAATACATGTAGCACTAGGGTCAAAGCCAATATATTGTTGATGTCAGGTGAAGGAAATCCTTCTCATCTGCCTGTTGATGGCATGGAGGTGACTTCATTTTCTTGAAGACTATGCTGAAAGAACCACAGAGTTAGAGCCAGAAGGGAACTTAGAGGTCATCTAGTACAGGAATTCTTAACTTTCTATGTCACTGACTACTTTGGCAAATGGAGGAAACCCATAGATACCCCTTTTCAGGATAATACTTTTAAATGGGCAAAGTAACATGTAGGTTACAAAGGAAACCAGATGTAGTGAAATATAGTTAATCATATATTTTAAATTGTGATACAGTAACATATCTAGCATCATACTAATTCTGAAGTATTGATGAGCATAACTGAGATGTCAAGATCTCTTCAGCATCTGTAATGTGTTTAGAAAATATCTGTAATGTCTATTGGTGACAAAGTCACAAGTATTGTTGATGCTACTGTGGTTAAAATAAAGAATTTTTTTTCCCTTATTCAAGTTCACAGACCCCTAAAAAGGGCCTGGATCTAGTCCAAGTCGCTCATTCCAAGCCCAATGTTTTCCACCTCATCATGCCATTTTCCCACTATACCCCATGAGGAGAACACAAGCTATGGCAGGCCCTACCCTGATGGAAAGGCTTTGAACTTGGGCCAGAAGACTTCTCTCCTCTGAGGACCAATCTAGCTAAGACTGATCACAGAAAGGCTGGCCACCAAGAGACAAATTACTTTGGCCACAGCTACTATTAATATACAAACCAATAACACTATTTTCAGTTATAACTCCAAAACCAAAAACTAAAACCAGAGATAAGCAATCTAATTCAGCCAACTCTCAATTAGCCACAATACTTTCACGGAAAGCTGGATTTAGAATTCCTTTCCTCTGGGCTATGTTATTCAAGCTTAAATCTCAGGTGAGGTAATGTCACAAGATATATAAACAGAGAATATAGCCTCTGGGTATGTAGCTTCCAGAATTGCCCAAGATTCCTCTAGAGTGAGTTGGCACACTCACAGCTCAGAGTTCAGAGCCAAAGAAGAGGAGGAAAAATTGGAAGAGAAGGACTGGGTGGGGCAGATATGACTGAGATGTTTAAGAGCACCTGTAAAAACCTTGGTTTTGTAAGGCAGCAAACTTGCCAAGGTCATCTTGACAGGCCTGGCCTGGTTCCGATCTCAGTTTGCCTAGCTCAGTGCCTTGAGGAAAACAAAATAAGAGGCAACTATTGGGATCAGAAAAATGAAAATGACTGCCATTTTAGGAGGGGGAACGATGGTGGCACTGACATACCAGTCACTAGGACGGCTGTGTAGCAAAGTAGTAAGTGGTAAATCATGATAGGGGATCTCTGGCTTATTTCCAGTCAACCACAGGAATTAATATAGCATCATTCCTTAAAGTAGAACTTTTTGCTTCATAAACCAAGTATGTTTCACTTAAGATCATAGGCCCTACCATTCACCTGACATATGCATATCCCGACTCTATGGCTAACAAAATGTCCCCTCCTCCTCTCCTAATCTCAGTGGTCCAGTCCTCATCTCCCTTTTCTCCTAAGAATGCATCTTTATGAACTCATTCCTTTCCCACTGAGTATCCTTTTATAGTCTCTTCCCTCATCTGTACTCCCCTTCCATCATGCTGTCTGGAATTCCAACTCTCTTATTAACAAACACCTCTTACCCAATCAATTAACAAGTATTTATTAAGTCCACCATGTGCCAGCCACTGTCAAGTATGTGATCTTGGGGTGGTACAAAAAGAAAAATGAAACAACCTCTACTTTCAAAGATCTTATAGATAGATATGACATTTATCAAGTGTTTACTACATGCCAGGCATTGGGCTAAGTGTTGGGGATAGAAATATAAGTTAACAAACCATCTTGAGATGTTTCCTACTCTCAAGTTGCTTACATCCTAATAGAGAAGATAAAATAATACAGGGAATTGGTGGAGAGGGCAGGTTATGAGTGGGAGAAACAGCTTGGGCAGGTAGAGTTGAACGAGGAGCATATATATGTATCTGTAGAATAAATATGAAGAAAACAAATGAACATAAAGTAGTCAAAGTGTCACCTACCACATAGCATTTTATTATTCTTTCGGATTGATAGTCATTGATAGTTCTCAAAGCCAGGGAAGTCAAATAGTGATTATTTGAAACTTCTCTAGGTGTAAATAGTAACTCTTGCCAGTACTCTCTCAGCAAATGATCTCACTTCTTTCTTTATTTAAAAAATATTCAATATGTGTCATAAGCTCTCTCTCTTCTCCCCTGATCAGGGCCTGAGTCATTCTAAAGCTTCACTTTGTTTATTTTCCCTAGTCTCTGAGTATATGTGGAGACTCAAGAGAACTAATGACCTTGACTGTAGCTATCTCTTCCTGGCCACCTGAGTACAAAACAGCTGCTAAGAGCTCCACACAAGCTCTGATGGCTGACTGGCAGATAACAATGGAGAACTCATGCAAGGAGGTTTCACTCAACTGAATCAACTTAGTGTCCTCAATACATATCCTTGCTTAATAGCCTTCTCCTACTATGGCTAAGTAAGGCTTTTTTTGTTAACTGTTGAATGACCAATGAGCATTTCATTTAGTTCCAACACTGAACCTAAACTAACAAGACATCAGCCTGAAACAAACCATCCAGAACAATTTATTTACTGACTCCTCATCCTACTTACAGACACAACCATGTTTCTCTCATCCTTAAAAAGCTTTCATTTGATCCTGCCATCTTCTCAAGGTATTTCTTATACCTCACCTCTCTTTTACTGCTAAATTCCAGGATAAGTTGTCTACATTTGTGTTATCCATTTCCTCACCATCCAATTCATTTCTGAACCCTTTGCAAATCTAACTTCTGACTCTAGCACTGTCCTTGAGGTTCTCTCCTTTCCTTTCCCACTCCCTCTTCTTCTTCTTTATAATATCTTTATAATACATATATATATATATATATATATATATATATATATATATATATATATACATATAATCTTTATAATATCCATTGGTGAACCAAGGATCCAAGGATGTAGATGATTCCAACTTGATATATTCACCATCTTTTTAATGAATTCTAGTCCTGTAGCATGATTTGTAGGGCATCTCTATCTGGATGTCCCCTTAGTATGTCAAATTAAACATATCCAAAATAGAACTCATTATCTTCCCTCTTGTCACATTTCAACATTTTGTTGAAAATACTACCATCTTTCAAACTGCTCAGGGTTTGTAACTGCAGAGCCATCTTTGACTCATCTTGTACCCCCACACCATCTCACATATCACACCACTTGCCAAATTCTGATTTTACTTCCATAATTTTTTTATCTCTGTCTCTTTCTACTCAGATATGGCCACCAAACCAATTTAGACCTTCATCACCTTTCATATGGATTATTGTGATAAGCTCTCCATTGTTCTCTTTGCTTCTAGTCTTTTCTAACTCCATTCAAACATCTGAACACTCATCAAAATAATTTTTGTAAGGTATATATATGACCATGCCACTCAAGAAAGCTTTAAGGGCTCCCTATTATCTTTTAGAAAAATATAAATTTGGGGGTGGAGCCAAGATGGCAGAGTAGAAAGATGTATATACTCAGGCACTTCCCCCACAGCTCACAAAATGCCTATAAAAAATGATTCCCAACAAATTCTAGAGCAGCAGAAGCCACAGAACAACAGAGTGAAAGAGGTTTCCAGCTAAAGGTAACCTGGAAGGCTGACAGAAAAGGTCTATCTCACGGGATGCTGAGTGGAGCAGAGCCCAGCCATGGCCTCATGGCACTGGGAGGAATAGGACCTGAACGGACCTCCAGGGCAAAGTTCCCAAAAGGGAGAGTCCCAGATCCCTCAACCCACAAGTGACAAAGAAAGCTCCAAAAGTCAGTGTGTGAAGGCTTTTTCCAGCTGGGCAAGAGGGGAATGGGATTCCTCCAACAATAGCCCCAGGTGATGGCAGCAGCAGCAACAGACTGCAGGCAACTATGGTGACTGGGAAAGCAACCTGGGTCCATTGTCCAGACAGCTCAGTTTAAAGCCCCTGGCAGTAGGGAACAACCGATCTAAACCTCAGACCTGAATGATGGCTCTGCCCCAATCCAAAGTCCCAGGAATCAAGCAGCTGAGTCAAATCTCAGTCTTGAACACAGTACTGGGGAGAGAAGGGGCAATAGGACCATCCTCTTGACAAAGGATTCAGAAGTCAAGTAACTGGCTGGGAAAATGCCCAAAAAAGGGGAAAAAAATAAGACCATAGAAGGATACTTTCTTGGTGAACAGGTATCTCCTCCCATCCTTTCAGATGAGGAAGAACAAGGCATACTGTCACAGGAATTCAAGGCCCTTGCCTCCTGTGCCTCCAAAGTGAACTTAAATTGAGCTCAGACATTAGAAGAGCTTGAAAAGCAAGTTAGCAGCTTGCTAAAGGAGAACCAAAGAAATGCTGAGGAAAATAACACCTTTAAAAAGAGGCTAACTCAATTGGAAAAAGAGGTCCAAAAAGCCAATGAGGAGAAGGAGGCTTTAAAAAGCAGAATTAACCAAATGGAGGAGAAGTTTCAAAAGCTCACTGAACAAAATAGTTCTTTGAAAGAGAGAATTGAGTTCAGGGAAGCTAATGACTATGACATAAACCAAGCACTTAAAAACAAAACCAAACATTTGAAAAAATAGAAGATAATGTGAACACCTCATTGGAAAAACAACTGACCTGGAAAATAGATCCAGGACAGATAATTTAAAAATTATGGGACTACTTGAAAGAAATGATCAAAAAAAGAGCCTAGATATTATCTTCCATGAAATTATCAAGGAAAACTGTCCTGATATTCTAGACCTGGAGGGTAAAATAGATATTGAAAGAACTCACCAATCACTTCCTAAAAGCGATTCACACAGAGAAATTCCTAGGAATATTGTGATCAAATTTCAGAGTTCCCAGGTCAAGGAGAAAATACTGCAAGCAGCTAGAAAGAAACAATTTGAGTATTGTAAAAATACAATCAAGATAACACAGGATCTGGCAGCTTCAACATTAAGGGATTGAAAGGCTTGGAATAGGATATTCTAGAAGTCAAAGGAATTGGGATTAAAACCAGCCAAACTGAGTATAATACTTCAAGGGAATAAATGGTCATTCAATGATATAGAGGACTTTCAAGCATTCATGATGAAAAGACCAGAACTGAAGAGAAAATATGACTTTCAAAAACAAGAATCAAGAGAAGCATTAAAAGGTAACAGGAAAGAGAAATCGTAAAAGACTTTCTAAAGCTGAACTGTTTATATTCCTACATGGCAAGATAATATCTGTAAATCTTGAGACTTTTCTCAGTATTTGGGTAGGTGGAGGGATTGTAATACACCCTCCCCACACACACACACATATAGACAGAGAGTACAGGTTGAGTTGAATCAGAAGAGATGATATCCACAAAAAAATAAAATAAAATAAAAATTAAGGGGCGAGGGAGGAAAATACTAGGAGGAGAAAGGGAGAAATGGAACGGGGCAGTCTATAACTCATAAAAGAGATAAGAAAAATCTTGTTCAATGGAGGAGAAAAGGGAGAAGAGGAGATGGGGAAAGTGAAGCTTACTCTCTTCACATATGGCTGAAGGAGAGAATAACATGCTCACTAATTTTGGTATGAAAATCAATCTTACACTAGAGGAAAGTAAGGGAGGTGACAAGTGGGGTGATGGATATGATAGAAGGGAGGGCAAATGGGAGAAGGGGTAACTAGAAATAAACACTTTTGGGAAAGAACAAGGTCAAATGAGGGAATAAAAAAATAAGGGGGGATAGAGTAAGATAGAGGGCAATATAGTTAGTATTGCACAACATGATTATTATGGAAGTCTTTTGCAAAACAACACATATTTAGTCTGTATTGAATTGCTTGTCTTCTCAGTGGGGATGAGTAGGGAGGAAGGGAAGGAAAAAAGTTGGAATTCAAAGTATTAGGAATGAATGTTGAGAATTATTATTACATATAAGCAGGAAATAAGAAACAGAGGTAATAGGGTATAGAAATTTATCTTGCCTACAAGAAAAGAGAGAAGATGGGGATAAGGGAAGGGTGGAATGTGATAGAAGGGAGGGTACATTGAGGGAAGTGGTAATCAGTATAGGGGAGAGATGGGGAGAAAAATTAGATGTGTTACAAAGTGATGTAAAAGCAATTAGTATTAAAACCATTGACTGATTAATTACTGAGACTAAATCAGAGACATCGTTAGTTTGAGGAAAAGAATTTTAGTCTAACTTTCCTAGAGGAAGGTAACCTTAGGTAAAATTTGGCATTGATGGAAAAGTTAAGATTTTAATGGTAAATTTTATTTTATGACTGTTATTTAATCAGGAACTAGAACATGCATAGAAAGGCATATAGCCACTTAAGACTTGCCTCCAAAGATGTTCCTTAGCCAATGTGAAATTATAGTCATGTCTGAAACCTGGTTATTGGAACTTGCTATTTTAAGATTCTATGGGACTATTAACTGACTGTTCTTCTGACTCTAACTCCAGGTATGGATAGCAAGAAAGGTGGTCTGAACCGTTTATGATGCCTGTGAGCCTGTGGGATGTTGGTATAACTGCAAAAGGTGATCTCATGGGAAGGGTGGGAGAGTGGCTGTTCAACCTGGGCTGAGGTAGGATTCTCTTGACTCAACTCCCCCAGTGACACCTGGCAGACTTTAAGCCTGACTGAATGCAAGTTGACAATCTTCTCCTATCTAGAACTGACATGAAGCTGGGCAGATAGTGGTTCCCTGCAATGTCCCTGTTCTTTGTGGAAATTTCCTATAGTCAAAAGATTTGTAAGCTTAATACCAGATCTATTAAATTATAGATTGTTGGTAGGGGAACATCTGAGGTTAAGTCTAAAATTAAGCTATTAGGCTTAGGACTTTAGACCAACAACAATAAGTTAGGGTCCTTTAATTCTTAGTAATAGTATGGAGACAATTAGGTCAAGGGCTTGTGAAGTTAGCATACATAGTTATTATTTGTGTCTCAGTTGGTTAATGTTAATAAAAAAAATTTGTTTGTGGTCTATATTGTAAATGCTTTAAAAGAAGCATCACCTGAGCAAAAGTTGGAATTGTTTTATGTGATATGAACTGTGTTAAAAATGAAAAAGAAAAGAAAAATATAAATTTGACCTGGACTCTAAAACCTAATACTAATGACTAACCTAATGACTCCACCTTAATTTGCATGACTTATTTTATATTATACCCCTTCATTCACTCTAGGTTCATGTAAATTATATTGCTTACTCTGTCTCAAACATGATGTTCCATATTCCACATCTCAGCATTCTTATAATACTTCAATGTATTGTTTTTTTTAGAATTCCTTTCTTTCTTCAAGACATAGGTCAGGTACCACTTCTTCCATGAAGTCTTCTCCAAACTCCTGTCTCTCTCTTCCCTAGTGGTTAATAGTCTCCCCTTCCCAAATTATTTTTTGTTTATATAACCTGTGACCCAAAAATAAAAGCTTCAGATTTGCATTTACTAGATTAAGACTTGAGGGCTTCTCATATAGTCATCCTCTATTTTTTTTCCTTATTCCCCCATTCAGGATTTCCCATGGAATCCCTAGAATTTGTTTTGTGTCTAGGGTCTCCACAATAGGTAAAGTGCCTTCAGATCCCATAAAAAGCACTTCATGGAGTGTGACCAAAAATAAATAAATAAATTATATGTCCCATAATCTACCAAAAAAATTCTCTCCTTCCATTTTTAATGGGCCCTACTAAACCTGCAGTACTTCGGGATGAAGGTGCCTCACCTACCAAGAGCCACATCACATGAAGAACAGGGAAAGATTTAGTATTTCATATTTCCTTAAATCAGAAATAAAGCAATTCTCAACACTGTGATGATGGGATTAGTAAATCCTTTGGGAAGGATTATGCTTTAAAAAAGTGTTAGTGCTCTTAAACATCAACAAAATACTTTATCATCTCATGACAAGCGTTAGCGTGGCTAACACAACTCACAGGCAACTTGTCAATCAAGTAGACACGAAGGAGGCCACTCACGGCAAGCACAGTTTCTACAGCTTCTTTGTACCCTGGCATGGTTGAAACCAAACAGAGGCTATCTTGGGCAAAATTATATCGCCGGGAAAGCCTACTCCCCAAATCCCTGAAACTCCTTCTTTTGGAAATGACTAATGAGGTCAGTACTTCTATTCTCTGACCCTCTACCTAACCACCTTGCCAGGCAGTTGTGAGTAAAGTGCTTTATATACCCCATCAAGTGCTATATAAAATAATGTTATCAAAAAAAAGATAGGATCTGATATCATTTATACTTAAATTACACTCCTATATGAATGAAGTTCAATCGTTACATTCTGTTCTCTGTGATATGATGAGTGGAAAGATTCTGGTACCCGGAGTCGGAAGATTTGACTAAGGAGATGAGTTCTGATATTTACTTGGTGATATTTGGCAAATCACTTTGCAAATCTAGGCCTGTTTTTATACTTGTAAATACCTGTCTTTCTATGTATGTATGTATGTATGCATGCATTATAGACATGTATAAATATATGCATATGGATATATGTACCCCCCCCCCCCGCACAGACACACACACACACACACACACACACACACACACACGTACATACACACACACTAATGTGTGAGTTATTGGGGCAAGTAATACCTTTGATATGGCTTCCTTTTATAACTGCAGGGGTCATACCTGTGCATGACCTACTGTAACTAGGCTGACTCTAATTTTGTTTATCTGCAAAATGAAAGGGCTGGCATAGGTAATTTCTAAAGACCCTTCTAGCTATAGATTCTCAGATTCTATTATTGTTTGCATTTAAAGTCTTTTATCTCTAATTATGGAATGAAAGGTCTTGTACTTATTTAAGGAATTTCAGGTATGAAGTAAGAGGGGTGTGGTAGTGTTCAGAGCCCATTATCATAAAGATTTTCTAGAGAAGAAGAAGGCGTCCATACAGGTTTGGAAACGTATTCTTTTTGCCATTTGGGAAGGTATGGAAAATATTACCATCTGGGATCTTTCCCCTTATTTTGGAATGTTTCTTGTTTTAAACTATCTTGAAAACAAGACCCTGAATGTCTTTAAAATTGGACGACTTCCAACTTGGCTTTCTTATGCATGTATTTGATCAAATCCAACTGCTGTTTCCAACTTTATCTTTTTAAATGGCATTTCCAGTTCTTCATACAGTATATCAGGCATTAAGAATCCAAATGTGATCATTCTGTTTTCATAAATAAAAATTAATGTCTATATGAACACTGACATATTTCAAATCTATTTTGATTTCATTTCAAATCTATTTGTTTCACTTCAAATTTTATTTCATTCCAAATCTATTTCATTTCATCTATAGATGTTCTCACAATTACCTGATGGGTCTGAAACCAAGGATGCTGTAGATTCATTCTCCTTCTTACCACTCTCTGTAGGGATGCTGTTTCTTAACTGCTTTATGAAGTGATACTTCTCATAATCTTTTGTTGTTTTAGGAACATAGGGTCTCCCCATGAGGGGACTCTAGAGGTCATCTCACCCAACTCCCATTATACAGATGAAGAAATTGAAGCCCAGAAAGGCGAAGAAGGGACTTGACAAAGGTCACATAGGTAGTTAAGTGGCAGGGATTCAAACTCAGGTCTTTTGCTGCTAAATCCAGTGCTCTTTCCACCATACCTCCTGCATCAACAACAACCTTGTACTCTCATCAGGGCTGCTGGTAACTATCGTGGCTCCCTGCTTAGCAAAGACAGCAAATCATTGGCAAACTAAGGTAGTTTCTGGGCTCAATTGATATTTCCAAGGCATAACATATGTTTGCCAAAAAGACAGTTTTATGGAGAACTCACACAGGACAAGCACTCACACGATGGTCAGAAGAAGTGACAAAAGGATACTTTCAAGGTCTCTATTGAAAATTTTGGAATTGATTGTATGACACGGAGACACTGGCCCAGGACAGCTCAGCATGGTGTACCCACTTCAGAGAAGTTACTGTGCTCCATGAGCAATGCAGAATTGAAACAACTCAAAGAAACACTAGATGCGCAAATTTAGAGTATTCACGCCAAATGTTCACATGAATTATTTGTGCCTGACCTATGGTAGAACATTCTGAGCTCGTATTAGTCTGAGCAGCCACAATCAGACACGTTGAAACTTGACTCTAACATAGTGATATCATTTTGGGTTTTTTTGAAAACAAAGGACAACCAACCAACCAGCCAACCCACCATTTCTAAAGCAACAGCAACAGGATTTGGAAACAGAAGACCTGGTTTTTGATCCCAGCTCTCCTATTTATTATATGGATGACTTTAGGTAAGTCACTTAACCTTCCCAGGATTCAGTCTCCTTGTCTATATGAACTGTTTTTCCTCTCTCTGACCTTGAAGAAAAGGAGCAGAGCTTTAGAACTAGGATTATGTGAGGAACAGTGATATAAAATGGTGGTCAAGGTTAGAGAAAGAAGAGACTTGAGGACATGTCATCCCATGTGACATGTCCCCTTGTTGGGGTGTGCTACCTATTTCACTCATCTTGCTCAGTGATGTTAGCCATACCCAGCCAAGATCACAGGTTCCTAAGCAAGCAGACAATGAGATTGAGAAGTACCAACCTCATGTTTTTGAATCCACACACGATATTGTTCCATACTCTTATCCTGTGACCGGTCTGAGACCATGACTCCAGTTTTTAGATGTCTGTATCTAACGACCCGACCTATGAGAGATGTGATTTGAATATTTTATAGGAAATGTGTAGTTACTCCCTCTAATTCAGCACTGTTTAGAAGTTTATTGATTTTATATTAAGATTAGGTCACATAAAAATATTTTATGCTGCATTCTATCATTTATCTGCCTCCATTCAGAACTGGCAACGAAATATTTCATAATTAAATTGAAAAAAATTCAAAAGGAGATGAGCTTAGCCTATGGAGGGTGGGGAAGGTTCAGAGCTAATTTCTAATTGGTAGGCCTACCAATCTATTCCCACCCTCTTCTCAACGAATTAGTGATGCCTGGTAGAGAAAGGCATATTTACAATATAGGTTTTAATCATTCCCCAGTTTATGGGCACTTAACATTTTTAGTTTTTTGTTACCAAAAATTTGCTGCTATGAATCTTTTACTGTATACAAGATTCTTATTTCTGTCCTTGACCCACGTACAGTAATATGTGTTGTTACTGGATCTGTGGACCAAAGTGTAGGCATGCTTTAGTGTCTTTACTGTTGTAATTCAAAATCATTTTTCCTAGAATTGTGGAACCAATGAATAGTGTGACATTTTTTGACATTTTTACTTTTCTTGTGTTTCTGTTGTTTTGGAGCTATGTTAAAGTCAAATATTCTTCTTGGGCTTTTTTTTTCAAGAATGTTTCAAAGGTCTCTGTCATTCAATGTCCCTCTTTTTTTATTTTTTAAGCTTATAATTAACCTCGGTTTGCCTTGTATGGCTCATATCACTTTCAGTTGCAACTAGAACTAGTAACCTTTACTTCTGAGAATATATCATTGCATTTCCTTCTATTACTTGTTATTTTGAAATATAATTTTCAATTCTCTTCTCCCTAGTATTATTTGAATTTGCTTTCCTTTATATCTTAAGGTCTTGCTTTTGACCACTTGCAAAATCTGTCCTTAATGAAATTGTTCAATTTAACCAGTGTGGGCTTTAGTGTTTGAAGCACAGATTTTTTTTTTTAATTTTGTTTTGCTTTTTACAGTCATTTATGGATTCTCTTGATTGATACTTTCTTGTCTGTATTCAAAAGTTCTATACAGTCTTATTGCATTATTTCAAATTTTAAAATTGTCTGTTCTGGGAAATCCATGATTCCTAAGTTATCTCTGCAATTGTGCCTTTAGAGTCACTTGTTTGGGATTTTGCAGGATTTATGCATTTTTTAACATTGTGGTCTTTTACTCATCTTCTGTCAGATTTTTCTCTACAATATTTTTGTGCTATAAATCTGTTAATCTCTTTTATTATTTACAGAGATTCTCCATCATGAAGCCAAATTTTTTCTGTAATTTGCTAACCGTGTTTTTTTACTTCTGTATTAAGAACTCTAATTTCTATTATTTATTTATAATTTTAATGCATTTTATTTATCTTTTTAAACTGTCTGACATTTCTTATTGTTTTCCTGTGCTCTTTGGGTAACGTATAGGATTCTATTTTTCATTGGGCACGATTTAACTTAAATGATAAATCTGTTTAGAGAGATTTGGATGCTCTTTTAGGTTTTGTTTATTCTTCCTTCTCATATGCTTGTGGAGGGGGGACTTTTATTGAGGTTTTTATCTGCATATCTTTGCTTTTAATCACTTTTGCATTCAATTAATCAATAAGCATTTATTTATTTATTGGGATTTTTTAAACATTCATTTAAAAATTTTTGAGTCTCAAATTCTCTCCTTCCTTCAGCCCTTCCAAAATTCATTAAGAAAGGAAACAATATGATAGGCATTACATGTGTAAAGTCATGCAAAACTCATTTCCATATTAGCCCATGTTTCCAAAGAAAGAAAAATAAGGTGAAAAAATATGTTTCAACCTGCATTTAGAGTTCATCAGTTCTTTTTCCGGAGGTGGATACCATTTTTCATCTTGAGTTCTTCGAAACTGTCATGGACTATTATAATGACCAAAGCTAAGTCTTTTGCAAAAGACTGCAGTTGATTATGATTACAGTACGGCTATTACTGTGCACAACATTCTCCTGGTACTGTTCACTTCACTCTGCATCAGTTCATAGTCCTCTCAGATTTTTATGAGATTATTTTGCTAGTCATTTCTTCTAGTACACTAATATTCTCTCACAATCATATACCACAGCTTCTTGAGATATTACCTAGCTGATGGTCATCCCCTCAATTTCCAATTCTTTGCCACCATAAAAAGAGCTTCTATAAATCTTTTTATACATATCAGTCCTTTTCTTTTTTCTTTGATCTCTTTGGGTTACCCTGTAGACGTATTGCTGTGTCAAAGGGTATGCATAGTTTCATAGTGCTTTGGGCATGGCTCTAAATTATTCTCCAGAATGGTTGGAGTAGTTCACAGCTCTACTAATAGTGTATAAGTGTACTTATTTTTCCATATCCCCTCCAGCATTTGTCATTTTCTTTTTTTGTCATGTTAGACAACCTGATATGTGTGAAGTGGTACCTTAGAGTTGTTTTAATTTGCATTTCTCTAATTATTAGTGATTTAGAGCATTTAGAACATAAGAATTTATTCTTACTTGGTGTTTCCCTTGCTAAGCACTGGGGATCCAAAACAACAACGCATGAATGAATGAACACAAAACCCCTCTGTCCCTGGGAGCTCACATTCTGAAACAGAAGACAAAATGAAAACTATGTGTGCACCAAATGTAAATAATGGGTAGTAATTACTGAGGGAAAGCACTAGTAGTAGAAGGGAAGGGAAAAATCAATACAGGCCTCTTGTAGATGGTGGGATTTAAGAAGGTAGGAGGAAGTCAGATTGTGAAGTGCTTTAAAAGACAAATGTCAGATTTTATATTTGATCCTGGAAAGATCAGGGAACCACTGTACCAAAGGGATTCCTTTGGTAGCCAAGTGGAAAATGGATTGGAGTGAAGAGAGATTTGAAACTGGTCGACTAACATGGCTAATGCAATAATCCAGGCACAGAATAATGACAGCTTGAACCAACATGGTGGTCACTTCTGAGGAGAGAAGGGACCATGTCCTAGAGATGCTGTGAAGATACAAAAAACTTGGTAACAGCGTGGACATGGAGAGTAAATGTGAGAGAGGAGTCAAGGACAATATCCCTGGGTAACTGGGAGAATGTTTGGTGCCCTTCTCCCTCAGTAAAAGGGAAGGTTGCAAGAGGGGAGAGTTTGTAGGGAAAGATAATTAATTTAGTTTTGGACATGTTTATAGGACATCCAGTTCAAGATATGTAAGACACAGTTTGTGATGTAAGACCAGAGCTCAGAAGAGAGGTTAGGGCTTGATATGTGGATCTCAGAACTGTCTTCATGTAGGGGATGAAAAATTGAATTCATTTGAAGTGATAAGATCTTCAAGTGAGATAGTATAAATGGAAAGGAGAAGAATGTTCAGGACAAATCCCTGGGGGACATCCAGTTTTTGAGCATGAATTGAATGAAGAACCAACAAAGGAGAATGAAAAAGAGAGGACAGGAGAGTCAGGAAAACCAGGAGAGTAATGTCAAAAAAACCTAAAGAGGAGAAATTAGTATCTAGGAGAAGAGGGGGGATTGACAGTGAAAATAAAGATTGAGAAAAAGCCATTAGATTTGGAAATTAAAAGATCACTGGTAATTTTGGAGAGAGCAGTTTCAGTTAAATTATGAAGTAAGAAGTGAGACTATAGATTTAGAAGAGAGTCAGAGAAGAAATGGAGGACTTTCTCAAATTTATCCACCAAAGGAGGGGAAATATAGGAAGAAATCAGTAGATATGGTTGGAGAAAGTGAGATTTTTGGGTTTTTTTTAAGGATGGAGGAGATATGGATGTGTTTATAAGCAGCCAATACACAAGGAGGGATTGAAGATGATTTTGTTTATAGGAATCCTGCATATTATTTGGTAGGATAACTTCCAGATATGTTATGTGTTGTGTTATTATTTGAATAAAATAGATCTTATTGTGGTTCCTGAGCTTTTATTGTTGTGGCTAATACCATATAGATTTTTCTGAATTTATTTTGCATCTCACTTTAATGAAGTTATTAAACACCTCAATTTCTTTGCTGATTCCCAGGGGTTTTCACAGCTGTAGAGGCAGCTGGTAGTGCAGTGAATAGAGTACCAGTGCAGGAGTCAGGAGGACCTGAGTTCAAATCTCACCTCAGACACCTGACACTCACTAGCTGTGTGACCGTGGGCAAGTCACTTAACCCCAGTTGCCTCATCCAGGGTCATCTCCAGTCATCCTGATGAATATCTGGTCATTGGATTCAGATAGCTCTGGAGGAGAAGTGAGGCTGGTGACTTGCACAGCTGGTGCTGGTGCAAGTCATGTCATTATTTCTCTGATGGCATGATCTACTTTGGCAACAAAGGATGAACACACATAGCTATATACTTTGGACAGTCAATTTATAATTATAGTTTGAGCATCTTCTCTTATGATTAGGTCATTGACTCATTAGAGAATGGATGTTTTCATTGACAATTTGCATCAGTTCCTTACAAAATGTGTGTGTGTGTGTGTGTGTGTGTGTGTGCACGCATATATGTATTCCTACCTGAACTATAGACTAATAGAGCACTTGTATTTCTACCATGGATCTAGTCTAATTCAAAATGATGAATCAATCTATCAGTAAATACAAAGACAGAAAAAGGATAATCCCTACCCTCAAAGAACTTAAATTCAATCAGGGGAGACGATATACATACATAAAATTTTCTTTTTAAACCAGACCTGTGATTTCAGTACTAGTGAGAACTTCTGATAAGGAATTTCTTGTACTAATCTCTGTAATACATAATCTTAGAGTGCCTCCTGGAACAAGTCTTCCATATGAGTTCAATACATATAAAAACAATAAAAATGCAGCAAAATTAAAATAAACAAGTATGTAAATGCAAGATAATTTTGAGGGAGAAGACATTAGTTACTTCAGGGTTTAGGGAAGACCTCATGTAGAAAATGATATTTGAGTTAGACTTTGAAGGAAATTAATTCTAATTAGTGCATGGTAAGAGAATTCTAGGCTTGGAGGACAGCTTATACAAAGTCACTGAAATGAGAAATGGAGTATCATGTATGAGCAATATTAAGAAGCTTAGCTTGGCTGAACATCAGGAAGCATGAAGTTGAATCATGTTAAAGAAAGTAAGAAAGGTAAGTTGGGACCTCAATCCATTTCCTTTATTCATTTTATATACTCCTTTTTTCTTTTTTTAAAATTTATTTTATTTTTAATTTATGAAATAAAACAACCATTTTCACAACATAATACAATAAAAAGACGATTGCACGTGAACTGCAAGTCTACTATGCACAACTTGTTATTCCTTTCGAATATACAACAAAATTATCACATCCATTTCTTTTTTCCCTTTTTTTCTTCTTGACCTCTCCCCCATCCCCCACCAATAGAGATGGGTACCATTAGGACAGAAGCAGGCATATATATGTGCCTACTATATGTGCAATAATGTATATTATTCTATATGTATTTCTATTTATCACTTCTTTCTCATATTCCTTTACAGTTAATTTGGGTAGATAAAATAACTTATTCACTCAAACTCATCTTTAACAAAATATTGCTGTTACTGTATCCAATGTTCTCTTGGTTTTGTTGATTTCACTCTTCATTATTTCATGCAACTCTTTCCATGTTTTTCTAAAAATCATTGAGCTCAGTAGTATGCCATCACCATCATATACAATAACTTGTTCAGGCATTCTCCAGTGGATCCCCCAAATCCCTTTCTCCTTTTTTTCTTAAGAATTTTTTCCTATGTCACTAATATCAATAGGTTGCAGTTTAGTAATGTGTCTATTAATGTTATCTTACAAATCAACATGGTAGGGACTTCATAATGCCCAAAATGATACTTAAGATACTCTATTAAATGGGAGAAACAAATTCACATTTTAAGAAAGAGATTCCCAAGAAGCTCTCTAAACTCTATCTTTATAATGTTGCCCCAGGCAATCAAGGAATGCCATTCCCTAATAAAAATCATTGCTATTATAACCAGGTCTCTCTAAGGTCACAAAACTTCATTCAGTCAATTGCCTGAGATGCAAATAAAACATTGTTCCCATGGAACTGTCTCCTAGGTTAGCTTGTTTCATTTAAAGTCTTGTTTTCGTAGCCATAATTAATGACCTTAAATGGGCTAGGTCCATTATGCCTAAGGAATGAATGAGACAGTTTCTCCAGCATGGACTGAAAAGAGTGAATGGCCAAATATTTGCTTCGTGTAATGTCTCACACACACACACACACACACACACACACACACACACACACACATACTGATCATCTACTAATCACAACATGTCCCCCGAGAACAAAAATACTTTAAGGAACAGCCCCTTTTCTTGAAATCACATTCATCTTGTTGATGTTTCTTTGGATAATAAAGTATAATCATAACAATATTTGTCACATGACTCTTGGAATAAAACATGCACATGCACATGTAGACACACAGCTCCTTCTTGCTCTTTCATAACAACATACAATGGAGATTTTTCACGTTCCCATGAATTATAATTAATATGAAGTAAGTAAAGCTGCCAAACCAAGCTGCAGACGTGTAAATAACCTGGAGCCACATCTAAGAAGTTTAAGTGTTTTCTGAAACACTCACTAGAGACTCCCTTGAGCTAAGACTCTAGCAGCAGGAGAGCCAAATCCATCCTTCTAAGGAAAGATAAAGTCTGCATTTTATTCAGAGGGAATCAGATTGAGCCTTAAAATAAAGGACCTTTCTATTCTTGTTGGATATAGAAGATAGTAAGCACTTAAAATGTGTAGGAAAAAAGAGTTATTGCAAATCATTAATGTTACCAATCACTTATATAGCATTTTTGTAAATTGGTTTCTTGCCATTTGCCACATGGGCATGGTAAGCTGGTTCTTCTATCAGTTTAGCATCCAGGGACAAGGATGTCATATTTTAGAACAATCTCTATGCAAGTACTGTCTGAATTGCTTCTTTGTAATCTGACCTAAGATGCAGACAAATAGTAGTGTTCTGGTCAAATCATAAAAAACCAAGCTCTTTGCACTAGATATTGACAATACTTGTTAATTTTGAAAACTGTTGCTAAGAGATTTTGTAATGCTCTACTAGAAATTCCAAGAAACCTCTGGCTCTGGATAAGTTGTGAATTACAGAGAAGAGACATGCCATTTCCTGGCCAAAAGGTGACTCTGTACCCATCTAACAAGGTCAAGAAGTTCATGGGACCTCTAGGGCTTTAGCTTAAGTTGGTCTATTAACTATATTGAAAGGTGTTAACAGAGCCACCTTCTAAAGGTCATTAAGGACTTAGAGAAGGGAGGAAGTGGTTTTCATCCCTCTCAAAGGGTGTTCACATGGGCTGTTTATTTGTATTTCCTCCCTTGAGACCAGTTTCTCCTTCAACCTTCTTCCTTCTTTCTAGTCTTTCTTCCATTAGCTAGTGCTCTCTGTACACAGCTTTGAGGGACCTCATAAAGTTGGCTTCTTTCCATACATAATCTGGAGTTAATTCAGAAAGGGCCTTTCCAGGATGCCAATGGATGCTCCTATAAAATTCAAAGTATTCATTTGTATTTTAAATGGTTGACTTAATTTGGAAAGTTTTAATATCTTGAATTTCAAACTGTTTGCTATCTGTTTAGGCTTATGGTTTTACAAGCCTTAATATCAGTTTAACAACAACAGCAAACAACATTTTTAGGAGACTAAAACACTGTCATGACAAACCTATGAGGTATTTGTTTAGCAAAGGGAAATGAAACTGTTTGGGAGGTGTACTGTCTTTGACTTGCATCTCAATGGGCAGATTCTCTTGCTTTGGGGAGGTTGCTAGCCAACCTTCTCTGCTTGGCTGTATTTTAGGAGGAAGAAGAAGGTATGTTGAGGTCATCAGCCCCAAGTCATGCAAATCCCCCTCTTCTGAAGTTACTGGGCTTCATTTTTTCAAAAGTCCATCTTAGCTTTAATGTACTTCAGTAGACCCTCTATCAGAAAGTCATATCTTGAAGGTGAAAAAGGTCTTAGTAGATTATATAATATTTTAAAGTTGGAGACAGGCCTAAATAAATGCTGGTTGAATAGAATTAAATTTTACAGGTGAGGAAAATGAGGCAGAGTCAAGTTTAGTGATTGGCAAAAGGCCAGAGTAGAGCCAGGACATAACCCCAGATTCTTGGATTGCATCCTCAGGCCTCTTTATTCCATGTTCTAGTCAGTTTAACCATTCATTCTCTAATCTGTTTAAATTCCAAGTGAGAGAGCTGCTACAGTCAAATGGATATATTAACTAGAAATATATGACAATGTAATATCATAAGAATGGTGGCAAACATTTACTTAACTGCTACTATGTGTCCTGTCCTAAGCACTTTCACAAATATTGTCATACTGGATCTTCACAACAACCCTGGGAGACGGATGCTATTTTATAGGAGAGGGTGCTGAGGCAAACTGTGGTCAAGTGACTAGTTCATAATCTTACAACTAGTTAGCATCTGAGATTGAACTTGAGCTCATTTCTTCCTGACTCCACTCTATCTAGCTGCCTATAACATGTAGAAGTAACACCTCTGTTCAGGTGGATCGGGCAGTTCTCTGAAGGACAACCTTGTACAGTGCTGTTCGAGTCAGATTATTGTTAAATTTTCAGTTTGAGCATCTACACCTCTGAAATTGTCAAATGGGCTTGATTTGTTGCTATATTGATTTTCTAGACTTAGAAAAAGTGATCAAATATATTAATTATGCAGATTAAACTTAAAAATGTGTCAAAAACATTTAGCAGTACACCCCTGGACTTGTAATGCTGTGCACAAGTGTTAAGTATCACTGCTAATTGGCTGAGAGATATCTCCATCCCAATAGTGCTATGTACCTGTGAATGGGGAGAGATAGTTTCAGAAAATGATTTAGAGGTGGTGGGGGTGTGGGGGAAGGCAAGCATAAGCTTTTGAGTGCTGTATTGGACCTTTCCCTGATAGCTGCAGATACAGAAAGAAGCCAATCACATGATTCTCAGCACATGGAACTCTAGACCTAGAGATGACTAACCACAAACTTCTCTTCCTTCCTCCTCTTTCCCCTCATTGAGATTGTTCTCTCCTTGGTTGAGTTGGGATTTTATCTCCTTCCAAACTAAAGAGCTCATTTACCAATTGTTTTCCATGGTCTAACCTATTCTATCTAACTCTCTGATTTCTGTTTAGTTTTTCCTTGAATAAGAAATCTTACTAGCTATTTGTGAAGATCTTTTGTATAAGAGTTTGGTGGGAAGGAGCTAAGCTGGTGATGGTAGGCTAAGTGTTATCCTCCCCTGGAGAAGAGATCAGGGAATCAGTGTCTTTTATTCTAAACCTATCATGCAGCTCTTACTAGCAGTATGACCCTGGGTAAGGCATTGAACCCTGTTTGCCTCAGTTTCCTTGTCTGTAAAATGAGTTGAAGGAAATGGCAAACTACTCTAGTATCTTTGCCAAGAAAACCCCAAAATAGAGTCATAAAGAGTTGGACACAACTGAAATGACTGAACAACAACAAGAAATCATACATGTAGACAATATATTTGATGTCTGGTAGACAGAAATAATTGTAGCACAATACCCCTTTCGAGGATAGGACAATGAAGTAGAGATGCTCCTGCCATCCTGGTCCTATAGCCTATCTGCCTCTCTTCTGCTAGGCTGCTGGCAATGTTGGAATGGCTCTCTTCTGCTGCCCCACAAAGGTAAATACTGCAGTCTCCTTTGGAGAAAGGATGGACCAGACATCTGATGAAACAGTTGTCATTATACTGCCCAACCACATATACAGGGTGTTCCAAAAGTCATAGCACAACTGTAGCAGTAAGCATCCCAACATGAACGGGGGAGCCTGCTATCATCTGCCTTCATAAAAGGAAAGCAACTTGCAAGGGGTTAACAATCACTTTAACCAAGCACATGTATCATTCAGTTAGTTCAGGGGAGTCAGTGCCCTCAACTTCAAAGAAAATACAGAGAAATCAAAAGATCAACAGACATGGCTTCCTCTGCCTGAACTCAACACACAATTGGACCTCAGCTGTCTGACCATAGTTACCAGAGAGGGAAGCACAACATCTGTCTTAGCCTTGGTGGCTTCCCAGAGTCCTCATCTGGCATTTAAACCTTCTTACAAAAACTAAGCTCCAAAGTAAAACCTCAACTCAGAGTATTTATACCTTTTTTAGAGCCAGAGGGCATCACAACTTTTTGACCCAGTGCCTCAATAGAAAGAACAAAAGGTAATTGGGATCCTCTTACAAAAGAGCTCCCCTAATGAAGCTTCCCACAATGGGCAGGCCCATCAATGGGTGGGAAAGATCTTTAATCACATTAAAATAATCAACAATACAAATACATACACTGTTTCTAGTTAAAGAAACTCTTGTTTCTGTACTTTACTCCTTGTAAAGACTCTTGATTGATAAAGGCAAGATTCAATCGGAGGCCCTTGATTATACTAAAAAAAACAGCAAAAGATCCTATTTTAATTGCCATCACAGCAATTTTAAGCTTTAATAGAAAAAATTTTGGAACATTCTATATATTCTACATCAAATATGAGTTCTATCCCTGCATAATAAGCTCTGGGTCCCCAGAAGCTGGCATCAGTGCCTCTTCCTATAGTCCTATTCAACAAACTTACCATTACCTAGAGACCTCCCTCTATTAGTGACAACTGTTAGTAGCCTTGCATTTTGATGGTGATCTCCAATATCTGAGAAAATAAACAATATCTGAGAAAATGATCAGGAAACTGGGTTAAAGCATTAGGAATCAGAGTACCTGAGCCATACCACCTGAACTCTTGGCAGAAATATCTTTTCTGAGTTGTAATTTGAAATTATGGTCTCTGCTTTTATAGATCAATCAGGAAGCTTTCCGGGTAAAATGTGTATGTGTATGCCTTGCCAAACCCATTGATGGAGACAGTATGCATTTACTATCAGATTCAATATCCTCATTTATCTTGCTAAATATGATAATAACCTGCCATGCAAATCATGTTCTGATGCCTCATCATAAGGGGCTTTCTCAATGGTTCTCCTAATTGAGTTCAAATCTAGCAGGTCTTACCAAGATGGAAAGACTTTGAGGATGGTTCAAATACAAATGCTGTGCTTCTTATCAGAGGCCAAGTTCGACTAATTTGGACAGTCTCCTCACCATGAGATTGGTTACCAGGTAATTTCCTTTTGTTTTCTTCAACAATTCATGACAACGATGTACCCAAGTCTTCAGGGGTTGCAATCTGCATAGTAAAATCACCAACCTTGCTACCATGTGTCCTGGTTTACACTCAGTGATGTATGCATTATCTAATCTGACCTTATTTGTATGATACATTCTGACTTGAACTTGATTCTAGGAAAAATATTGTCTCTACTGATGATTTTGTAACCTATCCTTTCTCAGAAAATGAAAACTGTATGTGCCAATGTGCTTCCTTTTGTGCTTTCTGAGTCAGAAAATGGAGCCAAATTTATTATCTATGTGCTAATTCATTTAGGTGCTTGAGAGTATCAGCTGTTTCTACTTCCTTCATCCAGGCTCTACTCTGTTCTATCTCTAGGTAAGAGCTAACATTTATATAGAACCTAGTCTGTGCCAGGTACTGTGCCAAGCACTTCACAATGATTACTTTATTGTAATAAACAACAATTCTATGAGTAGGTGTCACCATCCCATGTTGTAGTTGAGGAAACTGAGGCAAATAACAGTTAAGTAATTTGGCTAGGGTCACTGTTTCACAGATAACACACAGGAGGCACTGGAGTTTTTGGACTCCAGCCTCTGACAGGTTCACTCTTGATCTGGTCAGACAGACACTTTCAGAGGGGTTAATAATCAGTTTTTTTCTAGTCTAGTCTTCTCAAAAGGGTTGCTGATGATAGGAGCACTAACTTCTACAGCATTCCCTAATCACCCTTCTTGCAGGGGTGGGCGAGAAAGGGGGGCAACTACCCTTACATCTCGATGGGGTCCATCGAGACAAGCACAGCATTCCAGCTTGTGTACTCTCCTAAATCCCCTCATGCCTTGATGGGGGCAGGTCAAGGTATACACAGATTCCCCTGTGGGTTCCCCGTGGTTTCCCCCATCACTTATCAGTGCCCACTTGTTTTATAGTGCAACAGACAAAGAAAGCATCTTGCCAACAGGTTAACTTTCACAATGTCATCATTCTGCACAGGCAGAGTAAATATTGCTTATGTCATCCCCATATCTCATGGCACAGGCTCAGTAGGATTGTCTTAGCATTATGATTCTGGGAACTACCAGATAGGGGCCTTGGGACTATTCTGGGAGTTATGATGTAACACCTGGAAACTAGATATTGCCATGGCCATGGATCCTGAAAAACTAAACTCTAAAAGGATAACAAAATCCTCCTTGCTTATAGTCACACAGCTAGTAATCGATCAATCAAAAACATTTATTGCACCCCTTACCTGTTCTGTTTCACATGACAAACTGCCTTAACATGTCAGACGTCTCTAGGGCACAGACCTAAAATAAAATAAACATAGACTCTTGTTTTTATGCTGCTCATGGGAGGGACAGATTGTGGTTGGTCAGAATCCTGGTGCTTTACTGTAACAAAGGTAGAAGGGCCTCAAACTGGGTCTACATTTCTATAAATGTAGCTAAGTGTTAACTGTTCCCTTATATACTCTTTATACTTTTAGGCAGTGTGGTATAGTAGCTAGGGTGCGGGAACAGGAGTCCAAAAGGCAGATGTTCAAATCCTTCCTCCAATACTTGCTAGCAATATGGGTATTTGTAAGGCCTTTATCCGTTCTAAGGCTTAGGCAGCTAGGTGGGATAGTGGATAGAGTGCCTTGTCTGGAGTCAGGAAGACTCATCTGATCTCAGACACTTAGTAGCTCTGTGACTCTGGACAATTCACTTAACTCTGTTTGCCTTGGTTTCCTCATCTGTAAAATGATCTGGAGAAGGAATGGCAAATCACTCCAGTGTCTTTGTCATGAAACCCCCAAATGGGGTCACAAAGAGTTGGACATGACCAAATGAGGACAAAAGTAAAGACTTAGGCAACCTTAAGATTAACTGTTAATTGTAGGCTGGAGTTACTATACCTAAAGAATCACAGAAATCCTAAAACCATTAACCTGTGTTTTTGGCTTATTAATTTTTAATCTGTACATAATCTTTAATTTTTTTCTTTTTACCAGTACCATAATCATCATAAACAGAGAGAAGATACCATTCAGTTTAATGCTGAAGTGAATTCAGTTTCAGGAAAAATCAGAGTTTTGTATTTTTAAAAAAACAAAAATATAAATATTGTACCAGACAGCCTGACCCCAAGATGGATATTGCAATGAAAAAAAGGTGATTGCATCTTTTTGTTACTGTTACCGCAAAAGATCATTTGCTCATAAAGCATGACTCAACTAATTTGACATTATGAGTTGGATAATTTTCTTTGAAGAAAGCAAACACTATCTTGATTTGGGAGAAACAGATGCCAAATTTTACCTTGGTATTAACAAGAGTGAAATAGGATTTCTCATCCTGGTTGATCCTAGCAATGAAAGATCTCAGGAAGCCTTCTTCAAGTACCATGCAATTTGGAACATTCCTCTTTCACAAGCAAAAACCAAAGGTCTCTTTGCCACATCTGTTATACTGAGTGACAATCTGCCTCTTAATGAGAAGCCATAAAAGGCTAATTACCATTGGAGCTTGACAGGAGTTTCTCAACACTTCTACATTAAAAAAAAAAAAAAAGCCAAAACACACAAGACCACCCATCTGGACTCTAGCCAGAAACCTAAAAGAATCTTGTTGTGTTTTTTAAGTAAATGAGAAAGAGAACATCAAAGCTCAGTCAAGGAAAAAAGAACCGAAAAAAAGGCTAGGAAAGGGTAATGAGTGAAAATGAAGGGAAACTAAAGAACATGGAAGGCCCTGGGGTTATTCCATCCCAGGACAGATTAAAGAGCAGAAATTTGTAAAGAGAAAGAGTGAAGAGGGACATGGTATAGTGATATAGGATAATAGAGAGTAAAGAAAGTAGTCAGGGGGCCTAGCCCATTTAACCTCTCAGATCCTAGAGAAAGAGAAAATCCGTGTTTCCACCAAAAAAAATTAAGGCAACACGATATTGTTCAAAAGATGAATATCTAATACATAACAGATGCAGGTTTGCTTGTAAAAGTATAATAAATACGAATTGGATGTGACACTTTGGTTCTATATTTAAGTTATATTTATTCTTAGTGAGATCCCTGTTTAAAAAACTTGACTAAAAAGTCTTTAGTTAAAACAGCTCCATTTTCACTAACTCTCCTGATAAAGATTAGAACTTATCCTGCCTATGAGAAAAATGTAAACAAAGAAACCACTGACTCACATACTCTGAAGGGTAATAGGAAGCTCCATTTAATTTGGGGAGCAGGACAAAGAAGAAATTTTTAAAAATCTTTTTGATTCCATATTTTAATGGTTGAATAGTGGAATTTGGTATGAAACCTAGAAAACATATATAATAGGCTATTTTGATATAACGGAGGCAGTGTTAGATGAGCATTGTCATAATATACATAAAGTAGCCAAGGCATTTTGAAACTGGACTCCCTTCCCTCCTACATACCTACATTTTTGAGAAGAGGTCAGTTTCAACCCATTTGATAACACTTTGCACAAAAATTGTGCAATTTGAAGAAAAATGAAAGTTGATATGCATATAAAAGTAGTTGTCCTAGATTGGTTTCAATCAAATTTATCTGTCCTCTCCTCCGCCCCCAGCATACTTTTTTTATTTCTGAACCTTTCCTTCTGGAATGCATTACCACTTCCAAATTATATCCATTCTTCAAGATCCAACTCAAATTCTACTTCATGAATAAAGACTTTCCCTGACTATCCTTGTTAGAAAAGAGATCTCTGTTTTCCCTAACTCTTATTACCATGTACTAGAGAGGTGGGTGGGAATATTTAAAAATTCATGCCTTTTGTGAGGTTTTCTTCCTAATTTCAGTAATTTCCTATTAAAATCAACACCAGTCCCTTCCTTCAGGAGCTATGATGGAAAAACAATTTATGTATGTACAGCAAATATTATAGATATAAATACAAAGTTAATATAGAACCATTTGGAGGAAGATGCACTGGAAAGCTCATGAAAGGTTGGTAGAATTTGGCACTTGGGCTGAGTGTTGAGGAAAGCTAGAATTCCAAGAGGTAGCAGTGAAGGGGTATATTCCAGGCATGGAGAACAGTCTGGGCAAAGGCCAAAAAAAAAAAAAATAGGAGATGGAATTCCATGGATGAAGAATAGCCATTGAGCCAGTTCAGTTGGAATACTAAGTAGATCAACATGGGCAATGTGCACTAAGTCAAGAAAGTTAGATTGGAATCAGATTGTCAAAAGTTTTATATGACAAAAAGAGGAATTTTCATTTTATTCAAGAGGAAAGGAAAGTGACTAGGGAGTTTTGATCAGAGTAGGGAGACACAGATCTATGATTTAGAAATATTATTTTGGTGGTTTTGTGAAAGAGAGATTATTGGAGGGCCAGGGGAAGGAAATGGAGATTGTGGCAAAGAAATTTATCATGAAGTTATTGCAATAATACAGTGAGAATGATGAGACCCTAAACTTGGGAAATAGCCATGGGATCACAGAGCTTAGGCTGTGAACATGGGTCACTAGAAATATGGTGGCTTCTGGTTTGTGTTTAAATCTGCTTTGTTAAGCATAGTGCCTGACACACAGTAAGTGCTTTAATAAACATCTGCTGATTTATTTTCACACACACACACACACACACACACACACACACACACACACACACACACACACATTGTTTCACCCTCTCGTAAAAAAGGAAAACAATTATGCAAACTCTATTGACGAAGCAATCATAATTGGCCGTGTATCTAACAGCCTGTACTCATAGTCCCCTACCTCTTTCCTAGGATATGTTTTATCTTCTGCCTTTTAGAATCAGTATCGTTCATTCCACTTAATCTCAGTCCAGGCATCTTTAGTGTTTTCATTTACATTATTGTAGTTTTTGTAAATATTTTTCTCTGTACTCTGTTTCCTTTACTCTGCCTGGGTTCATACCCATTTTTCCATGTTTTTCTTAATTTCTCAAATTCATGGGTTCTTTTGACCCCGTGTTATTCCATTACATTCTTATAACATACTCTTTGCCTTCATAGTACTACTGATCCAAAATTTACTGCTCCATATTAGTATTCTCTGCTCTGTATCATATTTATATATGTGTGTAATCTATCATCAATCTGTTTATATCACAGGGAGGCATGTACATATGTGTAAATATATTTTATATGTATGTATGTGTGAACACACACATGCACACACATCTATGCATAGATATACATATATGCATATATATGTATACACACACATATATATAAAACTTGTGACTACTAACAGGTAAACCTGGTGAGGACACTTCTTAGACAAATGCAGATCTGAAAACTTTCCAGTAATTCATAGAAAGAGAGAGGTGGTTGCCTTAAGAGTCTAAGAGACTTGCACAGACACACTCAGCCAGTATATGTCAGACATAGGACTAAATTCTAGTTTTTCTGTCCCTGAGTCTGGCCCTGTATCCCCTCTGCCAAGCTGCCTCACAGTCATACATATATACATAATCAAGAAAAGATATTAACAATATAAGTCAGAGAAAAGTTTTAAATGAGCAGAGCTATACATCAGTCACCCAAACAACAGGCATTTGCTTACTGAGCCCTTAATTGTACTTCGGACACTATGCTAAACACTGGGAAAAAATGGCCACAGACGATCCCTGTCCTGAAGGGGTTTCTAATCTAGTGGGGAATGGAATGTGTACACAGAGGGTATAATTTTATACCAGATACATACAGAATAATTAGAAGGTAGCCTTATAGGGGGAAGACACTAGCAGTGAGGAAGACCATGAAAGGCTTCCTGAAGATCACACTTGAGCTGAGTCTTGAAAGAAGTAGAGGATTCTAAGAGGTAACAGGAAGAAGGAAGACATTCTGGATGTGGTGAAAGCCGGTATAGTCATATGGAGACAAGAGACAGAGCTTTGGGTATGTGAAATGGCAGGTGGGTCAATATGGTTGGATTGGAGAGATCATGGAGAAGAAAAATGCTGAAGAAGGATGGAAGGGTAGGAAAGGACAAGGTTGTACATTATACACAGTAACAGTCACAGTGTGCAAGGACTCTTTGACAGACTTAGTCCTCTACAGCAAGGCAAGGAGCTAAAACATTTCCAAAGGACTCAGGATGCAGAATGCCTGCCATCCATATCCAGAGAAAGAACCCTGGAGTCAGAACACAGAATACATTTTCTCTTTTGTTATGTCTGGTTATGTTTAGTTTTACTCATGCTTTCTTCTATTTGTTTTAATTCTTCTATGCAATGTGACTGTTGTGAAAAATGTGTTTAATAAGAATGTATGTAGAACCCATAAAAGATTGCATGCCATTTTGGGAAGAGAGAAGTGAGGAGGAAGGGGGAGAAAATTTAAAACTCATGGAAGTGATTGTTGAAAATTGAAAACAAATAAATAAATTTGAAAAAAAAGAATCAAAGGACAAAAAATTTACTCCTTTGTCTCTTAGAATAACATGATCAAATCCTTTTATGAAGTAAATTTTTACATTCCTGTTTGATCCTTATAGAAAGCTATTTTTAAAAAAGTACAAACTGGTGTTACAGTTTGGAGAGAATAAAATATTAGAGAATGTTAGCTTTTATTGTTTGTGATAATGTGTAATTAGAACATTAATTGATAAACAATCACTGTTAAGAAACAATAAACAGTGGCCCTCCTAAGTAGATGTATATTCACAGAAAATTAACTGCTATTTTCCTCTAATCAATCAAACAAGCATTTAACATGGACAAGTCTAATTAAGTAGTTTCCTCCTGGCCTGAGACATGTGAGTTAATGTTAATGTTAGTTTTAATTCATAAGTCAGGCAAGTCAATAATCTAGAAGAAGAAGGAGCCTTCCAAGGGGGATTGCCAGGGAAGTATCCTTAACCCTATAGAGATGAAGAAGACATCAGATGTCTTGATATCAAATCTGGAAGGTATCTAGAGCTGAAAAGGTGGCTAAAACAAAGCCTTACATAGAGCATCAACTCAATACATATTTACTGAATGAAGGAATGAATGAAATCTGAATTCAAATTTATTTCCATAAGCCAAAAATAACAAGATTAATTCAATGGCGATGCAATGTAAAGTTCTTAACACAACAGATCTTTTTTTTAGCCTAAGTTTGAAAAAAAAAAATCAATTATATAATACAAGATTGAGGAGACTTTGAAAGTCAGCAGTTCCCATAAGAAAGAACCGGAGGATTACATTTACTGCAATGTCAATGTGGCCCAGATTTGTTGTCATCCTAATGGTAAGCTCATGTGCATGAACAATCCAATTCATGGGAAGTAATCATATAATAGTGTTGTTTATTGGTCAGAGGGCATCTGGAGTAGTCTATTTACTTCTGAGTATGTCCCAGAATCTAAATAAAATGGATCTCATCCACAGGAGGATACGACTAAGAAGATGAAAGGCCAGAAAATTATGTCTCATAAGGCATGATGGAAAGAAAATTATGGGAAATTTGATAGCCATCTTCGAATAGTTGAAGAAAGCTAAGGTGGAAGCAGGCATAGATTTCAGTTCATTCTAGAGGAAGGAATCAGGATGACTAAGTAAATTTCCCTGTCACTAGAAGGGTTTAAGCAGATGTTACTTGACCATGTTTCAGAGACATTATAGGAGACATCTAGGTTGGATAGGGACTAGAAGGTCTGCAGGGACTTTTGGAACTCAAGGTTCTACGACTGGTGCTTCCTTAATTTCAATCTCCAATAGGTCATCCAGTGTATTACTATGAAACTAATGCCAAAGGCACAGAATAATAAACATTTTGTCATCTGCTTATATTTTAAAATGTTTAAAAAATAAATTGAGTTACTTACACCACTCATCCCCCCAGGCCCCACCCTCTCTTAAAAAAAAAGTTATTGCTCTTTGGTTTTATTTTGGTTTGCCTTGTTTCGGACCTGGCCTGAGTAGAAAGCTGCTAGCAAGGAACTTTCTCTAGGACAGATCATCACTTTCTTTACAATCTGTGGTTGCCTGGGGCATCGGGAGATGCCTGACTTGGGGGTAACAAAGCAGGCATGTGGTAGAGATTCAGAGGCCAGCTTTCTACTATGGCACCGTTCTACCTTTCAACAAAACCTGCTTAAGTCAATAAGCATTTATTAAGCACTGTGGTAAGTTAAGTCAAACAAACCATTGTGACGTCCATCACTGACAAGTCCATGGCTGACAGCCACATGCCTCATCCGGCAATTATTGTTCCCTAGCTCTCTAATGAGAAGGGGTAGGGATCTATGTTTCAAGGTCAGAACTCTGGACTGCAGATCGCAGTGAATTCATCTGTTTTCTGAAAACTTTCCTTTCCATTCTTGTGTGTCACTGTGTAAGGATTCTCTTGATTCGCTTACTTCTGTTCCCAACAAGAATTTTTTAACCCATCAGTCACATGTGATTGTCCAAACTAACCAATGTTAGCTCTGATGCACAATGCAGATCTTTATTGTATTTCATGGGTAGAGGACTCTTCCATTTGATTCAGTGGAGTTGCAATATTTTCACTTGGGAGGGTGGGGAGAACTGATGAAAGGTGATCCTCCAAGGACAAGAGGATCCCCTTCCATTCCCCAGGAACAATAGGAGCCCTA
The DNA here is from genome assembly GCA_028658325.1 of Potorous gilbertii. NCBI lineage: Eukaryota > Metazoa > Chordata > Mammalia > Diprotodontia > Potoroidae > Potorous > Potorous gilbertii. The sequence continues at coordinate 64,882,521 of CM053772.1, read as the reverse complement.
AGAGTACATTTGTTCTGGATTGGCAACTCCCATCCGGGCCCCAGAGTTACTTGTTTGCCTCCGCTCATTAGCAAGTGTGAATAATGCCTCAGTAACCTGACCAAACTGTGTTTGTCTAAAGCATCCAAGTGAATGACTCATTAAGTTTGCAGGAAACTCCCAAATCTTATCAGTATAGACAGCTAAATCAATCCAATTGTTGCAAGTTTTAGCCTTAGTTAAATCAGTTAAGCTGCCATCTTTTCCTTGGGTAGAGGCCTGACTCAGACTAGCTCTAGTTTCATCAGTATGTGTGTTTGCAATTCCTGTAAACACCTTCTGGTTGCAAACCCAAATTTAATATTACAGAGAACCGCATTCCCCCACATCTTTTAATCTTTAACTCACTACAACTATTCCCAGTCCTTACCACCCTGAAAAAAAATTTAACCCTCACCTCCCCCCAATCACCACCACCCCCAACCCACCCTATGCAAACCATCTTCCTGGTTTCTTTACTCAACCAGAATGATGATGTCCCATATATCACAAACAGAATCAAGGATACAGTAATTTGCTATGATTACAGAAGCTACTAATAGGATAATTAAACTCCAAATGCCTCTAATTACATTTCCTTGGATAGACAAGTCTCTGCACCAGCATTAGCTTGGCTTAAGTGTACATGAACAAATTTGAAAAAAAAAAGACATAAAGATACCCTGGAAAAAAATTGGGGCCCCAGTGCAAATGCATTCTGTTTGTGGAGATTTTACTTGCTCAGAGCTAAAATGTTCTTGGGGGGTCTTGTTTCCCTTGGCAAGGGAGAAGACTGTCCTGCTTCTTCTCCCAGACAGGAGGGATAGAAGAATTTGTCAGCCACCACTCTGGAGGCAGAGCTGTGAGGCCAGGCAACTTTAAGATGATGAAACACTTGCTTGTTGTAGTTCGGTCATGTCCGACTTTTCATTGTCCTTTTTGGTGTTTTCTTGGCAAAAACAGTGGAACTGTTTGCCATTTCATTCTCCAGTTCATTTTACAGATGAGGACACTGAGGCAAACAGGGCTAAATGATTTGCCCAAGGTCACACATTTAGTAAGTACCTGAGGCTGGATTTGAACTCAGGAATTCCTGATACCAGTTCCAGTTCTCTATCCACTATGCCACCTTGCTGCCCAATAAAACACTGAAGCTACAGAATTGACTAAATCTGATAGAGCTGTATAGCCCACTGTCCCAGATAAAGCAGTAGTCGCTATTAAAGAACAGAAAACAGTCAAGTTGAGACCATAAGGCAATGAAAAATGAAGAAATCTGAGAAATATTGCTAAGGTAAAAGTGACTTGCCTTGGTAACAGATTAGCTGGGGGGAGAGAGGGAAAGATAGAGTGGAACTATGGATGACATCTGGGTGATTAAGATGATGGTACTGCTGACAGTAATAGGGAAGTTTGGAAGGGAAAAAGGTTTAGGGGGAAAGTTAATGAGATCAATTTCAGACCTATGGCGTTTAAGATGTCAACTGGGCATTCAGTTTGAGATTCTGAAGGGCAGCTGGAGATGTAAGACTCGAGGTCAGCATTGGGTCAGGGAAGGACAGGTAGACTTGGGACTCCTCAGAATAAAGATGATAATTAAATCCAGGACAGAGCTATGTGGGAAACTTAGGGTTAGTGAGTGTGGCCCAGAACAAGATTCAGCAAAGGAGAGTGAAGAGCGGTCTAACAGACAGGAGGAGAACCAGGAGAGTGTGGTATCTTAAAAATTGAGAAATAAGAAACTATCAAGGAGATGCATGTGATCAACAGGGTCAAAGGCTACAGAGAGAACAAGAAGAATGAGGAGTAGGGAAAAAGCCATTGTTTTTTGGCAACTGGATCATTGGTAGCTTTGGGGAGAGAGAGAGAGAGAGAGAGAGAGAGAGAGAGAGAGAGAGAGAGAGCTGTTTTCATAGACTGATGAGTTCAAAAGCCAGATTATAAAGGGTTAAGAAGAAAGAGAAGAGGAAGTAGAGGCACCTATTGCAGATGGCCTTCTCAAGGAATTGAACCACAATGGGGAGAAGAGATATAGGATGATGTTTGGCAGAAATGGAAAGATCACTGAGGGGTTTTTGAGCATGGTGGGAGACATGGATATATTTATAGGGAGCATGGAAAGAACCAGAAGCAGAAAGAGCTTGAAGATAAGTGATAGAGTGACCATGATGGAGAGGCCAATTTCTTGGCAGAGATGAGAGGAAATGGGATCACCTGTTCAAATAGAGGGGCTTGCCTTGATAAGAAGTAGGGCCACCTCTTTGTGTGGGACCAGGGCGAAGGAAGAGATAGCAACAGAAAACGTTTGAGTGATATGAGACAAGGAACAGTTAAGAAGAGGGAATTCATAGTTAATAGCTTTGACTTCTTCTGTAAAATATGAAGCAAGCTTCTCAACTGAGAGGATGGGAAAAGGAGGAGCCAAGGAAGACTTGAGGAAGAATGAAAAGGTTGGGAAGAGTCAGTGGTGGGGAATGGGATAACGAGTTGATAAGGGAGCAGCAGTAAAGGCTCAATCGAGGTTATATAACATAAATTTGTAGTGGCCCCAGGCAGGACAGTTGCATGATTTTCTCATGTATAGGAGTGTTATTGCACATATACTAAGGAGGCCAAGGACTCAAGAGAACAGGACAGTGTAGGGTTGAGCTGGCTTACCAAAGGGTCAAGAAGAGAAAAAGAAAAGAGAGTGACTATTGCAGGGCAGATGACCTGTGAAAACATTGAGGGGTCATGGGACTAGAGGCCACAGTATGGATGCAGAGTAGAGTTTGGTAAAAGAAGGCAGAGGGAGAGTTAGAAAACCAATAGATTTTGGTCCGATAAGGGAATTTCAGGTTAACACAGAGGTGGTGCTTTTTTTGGGGTGATAGCAAAATCGAGAGTATGCCCATCTTTGTATGTGGCTGAGGTGCAGTGGAGGAGTAGGTCATACGAAGTGAGTAGGTTGAGAAACTGAATGGTTAGGGCGTTTGAGGAAGAATCAATATATCTATTGAAGTCCTCTAATTTGAGAACAGTCGTTGGAAAGGAGAGAAAAATTGTGAACTTATTGAGGATGGAAGAGGGAAAGACCTGAAGGTCTGTAGAGCAGTGTGAAAGTGAGCTACTCAAATAGAAACAAAGCCACTAAGCTGTATAAAGGGATCCCTTCTGGCCACATATTGACTTAGAAAACCACATATTAACATTACCAGTGTTATTTTATCCATTTTGTTAAGCATATCCCAATTACATTTTAATCTGATTCAGAAGCACTGTGTGTTGAGGGTAGGTAGCAATGTACCAAGTGTTTGATGCATCTGCCGTGGATAACAGCTACTAGGATTTTGATTGGATGAAGGATGTGAACTGAGAAAGAGAAGTAGAATAAAAAGGCATCATACGAGAAATATATGACTAGAAAAAAAGATGTATTGGTCATGTAGAAAGAATGAAGTGTAAATAATGTATAGACCACACAGTCCTCTAGTATCTACACATTGTAAAGAAAACTGGAAGAAGGCCACTGGAATACTGGAAGCTTTACGCATAGACATGAATTTATGGGAGGACATGGTCGAGATTCTAACAGAATGAGCGAGCATGGAGAGGTTACTATTTGAATCATTGAAGGAATTAACCACATCAATGAGATTGAAATTCATTAAATTATTAAGCTGTAAATGGCATTCCTTTGCTCCTGTCTTTTCTTCTATGCCCTATATGTCTTAAATCATGTTTATTTAGTCAAATAGTTCCTAATGGTAACAAAATCCTAGTATAAAAATATATATGCTTAGGAGACTGATCTTTTTGTGTGAGTTGTGGAATTAGTCACTTTTTTTTACACTTTAAATTATATGGATATTCTAATTGTACTTACACAATACCAATCATTTGACTATCTTAGGAACTAAAGTCCCTTCCAACTCTAAATCCTATAATTTCCTATAAGCAACCTTGTTGTGTTCATTCCTCCACCCTGTTTTGCTAGAACCTCAAATTCAGCATATTCTAAATCGCATTCTTCTTTTCTCCTCAACTGATTCCCTCCTTCAGACTTCCCTATTGCCATCCTTCACGTCACCTAGATGGGGAGATTATGAGTAAACTTGGATATTCTCTCTCCCTAACTTTCCACATGCAATCAGACACCATGTCCTGTTGGTTTTACCCAGACAATCTCTCCCATCTTCCCCGTTCTGTCCTCTCATAAGGATATGACACTGTAGCTTAGGTCCACATCACCTCTTGTAAAAAAATTTCCTTTTTTTAATTTTTATAGTCTTGACATGAACAAGCATAAAAATTTTCCTATACAAAAAGAAAAAAAATGAGACTGTATATGAAACAGAATTTATACTATGTTCATCTTCTTCAAAAGAAAAAAATGAATGTAGTATCTACAACATCCATTTGTCAATGTCCCTTTCAGTACTTGTTTATGCCCTTTTCCATTTATTTTTTGATGATTGACATTTTTTTCTTTTTTTAGTATTACTGTCACTCTCCTTATTTGCCCCTTGAATTTCCTCTCATTAGAAATATAAAATGAAAGCCTTCCCTTGTAACAAATATAGTCATGAAAAACAAATCCACATATTGATTGACTAAATATCTCTTAGCTAGAATATTTTACGGCTTCCTCTCGCTGCCAGTATTCTTTCCCCTGTCCGTCATCTTTCGACAGTTTCCAAAATAATCTTCCTAAAGTACATGTCTAACCATGCCAATTCCCTGCTCCAAAATCTTAGAGACTTTTACAGCCTCAAGGACAAAATACACACTCTACAGCCTGATACCTAACTCCCTCCATAGTCTGCTTTCTAATCTTATTTCATTTCCTTCCCTCACATACTATTTGTATCTTTATATCCCAGACTCTCGAAGAGAATTGTACACAAAGAATGTACGAATAAATGTTTGTTAAATCGAATTTCATTTTATTAGATTGTGTGTTTTGTAAACTTACCCCCCTCCACAGAGAATTTTATTTGTCAATTCATTTATTCACTAACTCATCAAAATTTTAAGTCTTCATCTTTGTAAAGTTCTACACTCCAAACTGCAGGAATTACAAAGATGGACAAGACACTTTGGGACCTTGAAACATTTGCAATCCATTATGGGGACTATGGCATATATACAAATAACCACAACAGAAAGCCTTAACAGCTGAGTGCCATGAGAGGGTATATCCAAAATCCTATGGGAATTCAGAGTGGGAATACTAGAGCTTACTTTTGACTGGGAAGATAGGGAGACAGTTTCCTGGAGGTGGCATTTGAGCTGGACTTTGAAGGAGAGATAAGATTTTGACTCGCAAAGATTAGGGAGAAGGTTTTCTCTAGGTGGAAGGAAGAAAGGCATAAGACAAGAAATAGAAGCCAGGTTCTGGAAATAGTAAGTTTGGCTTGATCACAGAGAAGTAATGGCCTCCAGTCCCATGACCGTTCAGTACTTTCACACGTCATCTCATCAGCACTGGCCATTTTCTCTTCTTTTCTTTATCTTGACCCTTTGGTGAACCAGTTCAAGCCTACATGGTCCTTTTCTCTTAAGTTCTTGGCCTCCTTATTATACCTCCAATTACACCTTGCCAAGTTTCAGCCTTGGATCGTGCTCATAATGGGTGACGAAGATAGGGTGAGGTCACAGAATAGAGGTTCTTCATTGTCAAGTTGGAGAGTTTGGGCTTTATTCCAAATCATTAATGATTGATCAGGGAAGCAGCATTATCAGGTCTATGCTTTAGGAAGAATAATTCATTCATTCCTTCAATCATTCAACAAATATTTATTGAGTACTTTAGTTCTATGACTTAGCCTGGCATTTAAAGCCCTCCTCTGTCTGGCTCCAAACTCCCCTTCCACCTTGATTTCACAATGCTCCCCTTCATACAGACTATGATACCTTTCTAGCCACAGCACAGATCATAGTGCCTTATACACAACTCTTTGGAAGGGCAATCATGGGAATAGGACAAGCTTGATGGGGGACAGGGAACTCCTTTCCCCAAAGCTGGGGGTGGGGAGACAAAAACTCTTCAACCTCTTTGGAATTTAAAAGAAGGATTTACAGGAGGTCATGAGAACTTGGTGAAGCTAAGGACAGACAAACAAGATTCAATCTACTGGGGTGTGTGTTTGTCCTTCATTGCCAAAGAAGCCATAAAATATTCTAGCTAAGAGATATTTAGTCAATCAATGTGTGGACTTGTTTTTCATGACTATATTTGTTACAAGGGAAGGCTTTCATTTTATATTTCTAATGAGAGGAAATTTAAGGGGCAAATAAGGAGAGTGACAGTAATACTAAAAAAAGAAAAGAAAGTCAATCATCAAAAAATAAATGGAAAAGGGCATAAACAAGTTCTGAAAGGGACATTGACAAATAGGGTGGATGTTGTAGATACTACATTCACAGGGTCTTCCTCAAAAACAAACTTTTAATTTTTTAATATACATTTTATTTTTTTAATTTTTAAATATATATATTTTAATATATTTTATTTTAAAAAATTTTTAATATATATTTTATTTGCTCCTCAGTTACATAACACAATTTTTTAACATTAGTTTTCAGTTTTTTGTTCCAAATTCTAGGACTCCCTCTATTCTTTCTCTTCATCCTCCCTGAGACAGTAAGCAATTGGATGCTGGTTACACATATGCAATCATGTAAAACATTTCCATATTAGTCATTTTGTAGAAGAAAATTCAAATAAAAAAGTGAATGAAAAAAAGTGAAAAAATAGCATGTTCCAGTCTGTATTTCCTCCCTTAAGGCATACTATCCTCTGTATAGTGTCTTACACATAGGTGCTCCACTGTTTATCAAACTGAGTTATACTTCCACTAATATGGCATTAGATATTTTGAACTGCTACATTACACTCTTAACTAATGAAGAATTTCTATCTCTCCTTCCCTTAAGCCATTTCAGTTCACAGACTATTTTATAAATCAGCCCAACAGAATCTCGCTTACTTTTTCATTCATTCACTTAAAAACACTTATTGATAAATTATGTTTAAAGCCTTATGAGGAATACAAAAAAGTCCAACTTAAGGTTCTAAGACTCCATAAATAGATTCATTGATTCGACTAATCCATCAAGTCACTCTATCTCATTTAAGATGGTCTGATCTCATTAAGTGATATTAACAAGTAGCAATCAATCACTCAAACTACTTTAAGTACAAAATGAACTGGAATGACAGCACAAAAAGTGTGTTTGGGTTGGTTAAGGAAGTCTAGTCACACTCTAGGTTTATCTATAAAACATCAAGCTAGTTGAGAACAGAAATCATTCCAGAGACTGAATATATATGATATTCTAGTGATACTCCTGAGGAAGAACCAGTTAGTGAGGTCTGGGGTAAGGAGGAAGAGAGGACAGCTTTGGCCCAGGCCCAGGCCCAGGTCTCCTTACTAAGGGGTAAGGAGCCTTTGAGCAGAGGAGGCCCTTATTAGCTCTAAACACCTTACAAGATTTCCGTCTTCCCATCAACATCATAGAAATCATTCTCTTGGATACAGTAATGGCTGGTGGCAATGTTTACATCAAGAGCCAAGGGCAGACCGCATACAAATTCACAGCTCTATAAGAACCCAGTAAGGTATCATGCCAAAGGGGGTACTCACTGGGGAGAAAAAGATTTCCAAAAAGCAGTGACTTTATTCACTCCTTTGCCACAAGTGATTTCGAAGTTTAAGCTACTTTTCTTTGCACTTTGTAAGTACTTTACCAGTGTCATAGACTTTTGAGGGGAATGCTTTATAACAATTATTATTCTATACTACCTCAGTAAATACTCCTTTCTAAAAATTAATTGAAACTGACTCACGGATATCAGTTATTCTTACCATGAGGGCTTGTGAGCTGTTGTTGTGTTGGGTTTTCATTTTTGAAGACAGCCAATGATATCATAGGGAGTTGGATTTAAGTGAGGCAGAGTTAGACAAAGCCATCAGCCTCACTCTCTTTTCCAGAGTCACCAAGGTCATATGGATAGGCAAAAGTCAAGATGAGTGGTGATGGCCCAGGATGCAGTGGATGATCTTGGAGTCTTTGATGTCTGACTAAGCTCTAAGAGCTCTACCATGCCTACGGTAGCTGCCTTAATGGTCATTGGAACAAATCGTTCTCTTCACATGTTTCTTTTCCTTCAACAACTTGAAGTAGGAATGGCATCTGCCATCTTTTCTCTTAAATTTGGAAGCCAGAAGTGTACAAAGTTCACCAATGGGTTTGAGGCCTGTTGACTATCCTCAACCTGGTTTAGCCTGTCTGTTGAGATGGTTTTTCCCAGAGTATGACTACAGCATATGCTACAGCTTCTTGGAGCCATAGGTGAAAGTGAGCTACAGTCAATAGAAACTTCCTAGGCATACCCCTAGAAGCCAGAGGAAATGTAGTAGCCAAGCTTTGGGGCATGTAGAAGTGAAAATAAGTTCCTCAGAACATGTACTACAGTCCTAATGCTTAAAATTACTGGAAGACATTTATTTTACAAATACAAATATGTGGCCACATACAGAAAAGTTAATTAGAAAAGTACATATTAAACACTTTCTACGTACAGATAAGAATCAGTAAACATTTATTAAGCATTACTATGTGCTAGGCACTGTGTCAGGTGCTATGAGGGATACAAAGTTCATGTAATACATGGTTCCTGACTCATAGACTGAAGAGTCTAGTAGGGTGATAACCTTGGACACAAAAATAAATAACAATAATTCACAATATTGGTTGATTGGTGTCTCAGGGAATTACAAAACGAAGTGTCATGTGAAGTCAAGATCATTACCCACAAAAGTGAGAAGGATATCACTACAGCTCAAAAATGAAGGGATGAGTTAAGGTACTGGAAATGGAAAGAAGGGTACAAAAGTAAGAGATGCAAGTGAACATACAGCATCTCTTCTAGGGTCATTGTTACAACTTCCACTAGCATTAAAAGTTTAGTCGAAAACTGTTCTCAAGATGCTAGGGATCCGTTTCCAGAATCTCATGATCTCCTCCCTTGTCTAGTTAGTTAGCTGCTATAGAAAGAATAGTAAGTACAAAACATTCCTCCCCCAAATTTGGGGTATGCTTTCAAGTTACCCAGATTTAAACTTTAAAAGTATAATGGTTGTAAATTGTGTGGTCAGAAAAGTAAACTCAAAAATTCTACAAGTTTTTCTTGTATCCACAATCAGTGCTCTTCTCTGGTGCAATAGTTCACGCTTCTTGAAGATGCTTCCTCCCTTGGGTGGCTATTTTTTTTAATCTGTTGGTGTCTTGTGTTTTTTTTTTATGTTTATCTTTAGCATGTCTCTTTCTATTCCTGGGTATAGCCTCTCTTTCTTTTCTTTCATTTCTTTTTCTAAATCAAAAAAATTAATTTGTTCAAATCATAGCAAAACAGAAACTATACATAGCAGAATACGTACCAGACAATATAGAGAGAAGGCGATCTCCCATTGGGAGTGAGGTAACTCAGCTCACCCAAGAGGGAAAATCTTAGACCTCCCCTCAAAGAGAAGTTCCTCAAAGTATCTAGTGTAGCAAGCTGGTGATATGATGGTGATATGATGGAGGCTGTTGGCTCTTGTCATATCAGCTTCTTCTCAGAGTCTTTTCCTTCAACAACTTGAAGTAGGAATGGCATCTGCCATCTTTTCTCTTAAATTTGGAAGCCAGAAGTGTACAAAGACCAAAGATACTCAGCAACTTGAAGAAACCTCTCCTTTCTCTAGTGACCATCTCTTTGCCTTTAGTATGTCTTTCTACTTCTGGTTAAATGCCTTATTTCCTACTGATACCTTCTGTTTGGTGACATATCAACGGAAGAGGTAGGAAAAAGAGAGAAAGAGAAACTCTTTCTTCACATTCCATCATATCCATGTCTCTCAGAGAAATGAACCTAAAATCCTTCACTGCTTGGCTGTTATAGCCCTTGACTGATTCACTACTACATTGACTACCATTTTATTTGTGTAAACCAAGATCTCAACCAGTCACCACATGTTTCTTGTGGGGCATCACTGACTTTTCCTCCAATGGTCAAAAGTTCTATGATCTTTTGAAATTGATTGAAGTTTTGTCTACAAAGTATGGTGAGGTTATAGAAAAAAGTCTTTAATACCTAGTTTGCTTTTTAAAAATTATATTGGTATCTTTTATTTTTATATAACTTTATTTTCAAATAAAGTTTGACTCAGATATGACCCTTTATAACAAAGAACTAATAAAACATTTCAAGATGGATATCCCCTAGTAATCATTAAATTAATATATTCAAAATATAACTCATTTTTCTTTTCTCTCAGCTATAACCCTCCTTTGTCTATTTTGATTATGTAGCTTTCTAGTTGTACAGATTTGCAAACTTGATCTCATCCTTGACTCCTCTTTCTCATTCTCCCCATGTATCTTATCCATTACCAAGTTTTGCCCATTCTACCCTTATGATGTCTCTGGCATCATCTTCTTTCCACTCGCAGAATTACTGTCTTAGGTAAGGTTGTCATTACCATTTTTCTCCTGGACTGCTGTAGTGGCCTCCTTCTTGGCCTCTCTGACTCAAGTCTGTAATTCATCCTCCACACAGCTGGCAAAGTAATATTCCTAGAGCACAGATCTGACAATGTAACGGCTGCTCAATAAATCCCAGTGTCTATTATGTCTAAGATCAAATGCAAAATTCTGAGTCTGTCATAAAGAAAACCCTGTTTGTCAGGAAGTGGTGGAACCAGTTGCTATGATCTTAGGTTTTTGTTGTTGTTGTTGTTTTTGATACTAAACTTCACGTAAGTTTTTACAGTCTCCTCTTTCACCCTCAGTAAAAGGTTTCTTAATTTTTCTTCATTTTTTGCCATCAGAGTGGTAATGTCTGCCTATCTGAGATTGTTGGTCTTTCTTCACCATTCTGGCTTTTGTTTCATCTAGCCTGTCATTTTGCATGATGTTTTCTGCATATAAGTTAAATAAACAGGGTGACAAAACATACCATTGTTAAATTCCTTTTCCAATCTTAAACCAACCGGTTTTTCCATGGTTGATTCTAGCTGTTGCTTCTTGGTTCACAGATAAGTTCTTCAGGAGGCAAGTAAGGTGATCTGTACTCCAGTCTCTTTGAGAACTTGCCACATTTTGTTGTGATCCACATAATCAAAGGTTTTAATGCAGTCAATGAACCAGAAGTGGATTTTTTTTTCTGTTTTCTCCATAATCCATTGAATGTTGGTGATTTGGCACCTAATTTTGCTGCCTCTTTGACAACCAGTCTGCACTTCCGGTAATTCTTGGTACACATATTGCTGAACCCTAGCTTGCAGGATCTTAAACATAATCTTGCTGGAGTATGAAATGCAGCTCAATTGTTCGGTAATTTGGAAATTCTTTGGCACTGCCCTTCTTTAGGACTGAGACCTAAACTGATCTTTTCTAATCCAGTGGCCACTGTTGAGTTTTCCACATTTGTTGGCATATTGACTATATAGCTAGTGCTTTAATGGCATCATCTTTTAAGATTTTAAATAGCTTAGCTGGAATTGTGGGGCATATAGTGAGAATTTTATAAATGCTTTTTGATTGAGTGATTGATTGATTTGAACCCAGGTCTCTTGACTTCAAATATAACATAATTTTCAGTTCAATTTCATCAGTGTTTTAGGTGTTCTTTGATGATAGAGTGGTCAAATATATCCATTTGGTTTAATTTCATCTGACCTTCAGGTCAAAGGATAAATGACTATTGATCATTTTTAGGTAGAAAAAATTCAATAGTAATTATGACAAGTATGGACATTAAAATTTTTTTGAATTTTTATTTTCAGTGGCAAATCTCTCCTTTCTACCCTTTCTCCCATCTATTATGGCAGTAAGAAATATGATATTTATATAGTCATGCAAAACCTATTTCCATATTACCATGTGGGGGGAAAGAGCAAGAAACAAAGCTTTAATCTACACTGAGCCCATCATTTCTCTATCTAGAGATGAATAGCATTTTCTATCATGAGTCCTTTGGAATTGTAATGAATCATTGTATAAATATAGATATTTTAATAAAGTGTTTCTTTTCTCTAGTTAAGTACCAGTGGAGCTAACCTTTTTCAGAAAGAAACCAAAGTTTACTCTGAAACAAACTTGAGATTTATTTCATTTTATTCAGAAGGATGTTCTCACGGACCTGAAGTCAGGAATACTTGCTTTCTAATTTGGTCTCACATATTGATTAGTTGTATGATCCTAGGCAAACCATTTAACCTTTGTCTGACTCAATTGCCTCATCTGTAAAATGGGAATATTAATAGCACCCACCTCCCAGGATTTTTATGTTGATCAGATGAAATAATAATTGTGAAGCATTTTGCAAACTTAAAAGTATTGTATAAATGGTTGCTTATTGGTGTGTTCTTTCACCAGGATTCAATTAGACAAATGTCTGAAGTAATTTTTTTGTTGTTGGGAGAAGAGTCTGGATAATGAAATCAATGTTAACTAATAGTAAATCTCTGTCACAGAAAAAGAAGCAGTCTTAAACTCTCTAAGAGCTCAGATGTGGCAATTACATAATAATTATATCATTTTTTTCAAGTCCCAAGGACTTTTCTGCAGTCAGGAAACTGACCAAAGTTTCTCAACTTTGAAAGTCAGTTTCTAAATCTGAAATCATACATCAACAGCAAAAACATGAAACCTCAAATCTGTAGAATTGCATGAGAAAACAAACCTCTATTTCAAACAAACAAATAAATAAATGAGCAAACTTTGATGTGGGAAAAATAAAGGCAGAAACCAGTTTCTCAATGCTGCAAAAACTTTAAAAATGTTATGCTAGAGAACTCATTAACATTTCAAGGGAAAGTTAAAAATAAGCAATGGCTTGTGGCCATGCCCACAACCAAAGAAAACTGAAGGGGAAGATATAAGCATATTCACATGTTAAAAGCTTGTACCCATCTCTCTTATTTTTCTCCCTGACCCTTTCCTGTCTTTCTTCATCTTTCTGGATGGTTCTCCCTTTGTTTTTGGTTTTTTAAAAATATTTGTATCTTTTTATCTCTTTCTCTTTGTGTACTTACCACATCTTGTAAGCCCCTCTTTCTCTGTGTGACTCCACTTTTCTCTGTCTGTCTTCTTCTGTGTTTCTGTTTGTCCCTTTCTCTTTCCACCTCTCTCCTTTGCTTAATGATTCATGATATAGAACTGGGGTGGGTCCACTCCCATATTGCTATATTTAGGATCACTAAATCCTATTGGGATATAGCTGAGCCCAAGGAAGAAACCCCTCTTTGGCCAATCAATGAATAAGCATTTATTAAGTGCCTTCTATGGATCAGACACAGATTTAGGTTTGGGGGACAAAACTGAAATGAATAATCCTTGCATTCCAGAAAATTACATTTTTAGGGAGAAATGATATCTATACACAAATATAGATATATGTATATAAAAATATATCTATATAAAACAGATACAAGATAATTTTCAGGGGATGTGGTGAAAGGACTGAGGCATTAGCTGTGTCCTTCATTTTTGAAGAACACCAAAATGACATCACTATGTCAGGGTCAAGGTACAATGTGTCCAACAGTGACTGATCAGACCAACATGAGCCCTGAAGGCTCTACTACAGATCGGGCACAAATAGTCATAATGAACATTTGGAATGGAGATGTCTCTAAATTTGTATATCTCATGTTTCTTTTAAGCTACCACAATTCTGCTTTGCTCATAGAACACAGAGCCTTCTTTGATGTGGGCACGTCATACTGTGTGGTCTTGTACCAGTGTCTCCCATATCTCATAATCAGTTCCGAAGTTCTTAAGAGGGATCTTGAAAGTATACTTGTATGAGACACTAGCATATAGGAAATCAAGAGATACATCATGGAGGTGATGGTATTTGAAGTGAAATGTGAAGGAATAGGGATTCTGAGAGGCAGAGTTGGGGAGGAAGTACATGCACTCCAGGCATGAGGGAGACCTTTATGAAGGTGCAAAGGTAGGTTATGGAATCTTGCATGGAAGGTCAAATTAGATGGACCTTAGAATGCATGAAAGGGAATAATGTGATGTATTCCAAGGTGATATTAAATAGTATTTTGGGGATTCCTTAGTGTCTCATTAGTCTAGTTCTTCAGAAGTAGCAGACATTTGAGATTCTCAAGCTACTGTACTGAACCATCTTGTGATGATCCAGTGAGGGAAAGTTCCCAAGTATCTTGTCACCAACGGCCCATATTGTCATTCTTCTTCCAACCATCCAGGTCTTACAGCAGCTCTCTTTATATAGTCTAATACAGTTAACCCAGGCATTGGTAGAAAGAGGCAAATAAAAGGACCCCCTATTCCTACATTTTCATGTTCCTGGGACTCCACAATAACATAGTTCTTGTATATGGTCCTAAACTGAAGTATATTTAGTATTATTTGGTGCAGTTTTAAAATAACGTTCACTTCCCCCTTTTTATTTATTTTAAAAGCACAAAGGAATCAAAATTATTGATTTATTTTTTACACTTTACATGCTATCAAATGATAACGTTAAGGAAATATATGACTGAAAAAGAATTGGCGCAAGTCATGTATCAAGAAGGATGCTTTTGAGATAGATCGCTATAATGCAACACTAGCTTCAGGAAAATGTTGGAAGAACTAGAAAAGGACTCCATTGTGTTGAATGGACCTTCTGTGGCAATTCAACAGAAACTCATCAATAACAATCTCTCAGGAAGAGAGGGCATGAATGAATTGTGATCTGCCCTGGCTGACAAAATGTCTACACTAATGAGATCATGAATCCATTGGAACATTTTATTAATATCACCTCAATCTCACCTTACTCCCACCATACAATTAGTGCCCTTGCTAGAAAAAAAAACTGTTTAGTGTTAGAATGAAGATTCTTCTTTCAAAGCAAAGTTGATACTATATCTTCTTATAGCACTACAATGTAAAATATTCTTCTACATTATTTTAAGAGTGAATTAATAACTCCTTTAAAGATTTGTCTTTTAATAGCACTCAAAACCTATTTAAGTATCATACCTTATTTATAAAAAATGAAGAAGTCCAATATTTTAGATAATTTATTTTCAGACATATGTTTTAATCCTGTCAAGATGTATTGATTTGAAACATTTGTTATGCAGCACTAAAGAGAGAGGGCCTCAGAACTTCTGAACTAATGGTTTCCATATAACTAATGGTTTCTAGTTAAGTCTTAGCAGATAACTTTAAGGAAATTGAGGGGTGAAGTTGTAGTTTTTTTGAAAAATAATTGTTGAGGAAAATCACTTCTAAAATGCAAACATCAGGAATTTTAAAAACTCTTTAAGCTATTTGCATTATTGGTTAAAATACATGAGTTGGAAGACTTCACTACAACTTCTGTTACCCTTCCAGGGTCAAAGATGCATCATACTATTAGGAGGTAGCCTTTTCTTTGAGGGCCCAAACTAGACTAGAGCTCTGCCTGGAATACATGTTTTGTAAATAAGGTTTTAAATGGAAATGGAAGATTTCCTAAAATCTTTTTTAAAAGGGGTTATTGATTGGGAAAATTCATCCTTTGTCAAGAGAGAAACCAGCCTCTCTTTTGGTCAGTTCAAACTTAGAAACCTGGTGGTCTCCAAGACTGTCAAAAGGAGAAATGAAATTAACATACCCTAAGAGGTGATTGGTTGCTTGGGGCTGAACAAAGGGAGAACCTATATGGATGTGTTGGAAGCCCAAATGGACTAGCCACACCACAGCCAAAGGAAGCTTAGAAGGTGACCTCAGGGATCATTAGTGGTAGCAAAGATGTGTGAAACTTGGCATGTACAATCTAAAAGTAGTCCTGTTTCTACAGCATGATATAGCTCTTTACCTCCTTCTCACATCCCTCCCAAGCCCTGCCCTTGAGTTTTAGGGTAGAGAGACATTTCAGAGTGATCTTAGTCTCATTGAACACAAGTAAATGACGTTAAGTTTTATTGTCTTCAAGCAGTTGTAAATCTTCCCTTGGAATGCTGGCCTTCTCTTTCCTCCCTTTCCTTCTCTTCTCCCCAACCTTTCTCAGTCTATCCCTAGAGCCTGTGACCAACTCTGGGAGGTTAAGATGTGTTTATTTTCAAACTGAAACTGGGAACAGAAGTTCAGAGGTGTGACTCCTTCTCCTCTTCCATTCTCCCATCTCCTATCAACTACAGAATGTAGAAAGAAAAGCTCTCTTCAAATAGCACCTCAAAAATCCCCATTAGAGACATCTCTTACTCTTCATCTCTTAATCTTTAAAATGAAGACATTAGACTACATAATTTCCATGGTCCCTTTGATATCTACAATTAATCTACAATTAATGGCTGTCTCCTTGAGTTTCTGATAATGTCCTGTCTTGTTGAGTTTCAGATATTGTCTCTCTTAAGTGCTGGTCTCTAGTTGAAATTAACTTGAAGAAGGGTAGTGACTGTCTCCTGGAACACTATTGCCAGCCTCAGTTAGGCTTTCTTTTATTGCCTTCTCTTCTAAAATCTCCTGACAAATTGTATTACTCTATCTTGCTCCCACTGTCACATTTGAAGACAGCATCATAAACTAACAAAGCGCCTGAGATAAACTGACATCAGGTATGAGCCTGCACCCAAGAGACCAGACATAATCTGACTTTTTTTTTGAAAGGTACGACAGTAAGATGACACTGATGGATGTTATTTATTATCACACTGTCCCATGATGCACTGATGAATGAAGCTGAGATCCCTACTAAGAAAGTTAGCATGTCCTCTAGAATGCTAGCAGAATATAGTGTCATTAGATTACTTATGAAAGGTATTCTGTGATACCAAACAGAGTTGAGAGACATTGAAGAACACAGTTGCATTATTCTGGTTATGTATTAGCAAGGCTCTGTCTAGGGAGCTGTTTTCCTTTACTGCACATGTGTACATGTCCCTGTGTACATTTGTGTGTGTGTGTGTGTGTGTGTGTGTGTGTGTGTGTGTGTAATATTTTATGATTTTCAAGTAGTAAGGTATCACTGCATCTTCACAACTGAGGGCAATGTAGGGCAACATTGTACAGTGGTTAGAGCACTAGATTTGGAACCGGAAGACTTCAGTATTAATTATTTATTATTCCTTATTCCTCTGCTTATTGTTATTTCTATTGCTTATGGGACCTTCGACAAGTCATTTTACGTCTGTGAGTCTCAGTTTCCTCATCTGTGATTGAAGATGTTGGACTATGTGTTCCGGAACCTTCCTTCTAGCTCAAAATCTTCGAATAATGTGAAGCATTGTGACATAGCACATAGCACGCTGGTCTTGAAGTTAGGAAAACCTGAGTTAAAATCCCAGCTTTGACACTTATTAGCTGTGAGAACACAGACAAGTCTCTGGTCTTCAATTTTCTCATCTGTAAAATCAGGATGATGTTAGTGATATGGGTAGTCTCTACCTTTGGGGATTGTTGTAAAGCTCAAATAAGATGGTGTATGTGAACACTTTGCAAACTTTCTGTTAGTTATTGTTACAGATGATTCATATGAGATTCAGATAGGTATGTAAGTGCTGGGGACACATACAAAAAAAATATAACTTTGAATAAGTCATTTTACCCTTCTGGGTTTCAGTTTCCTTGTCTATCAAATAAATAGCTTAGCCTAGATGACCCATAAGGTCCCTCCAGCTTTAAGTCTGAGCCTAGATGACTTATCCAAGGTTATTCAACTGCTCAGTGGCAGAATTAATGTGTGAACCCTGGCATTTTCACTGAAGATTGGGTGTTCTCTCCGTGGCTCCACAGCTGTCCCACAGCTGTTCTGGGGAGCTCAAGAGTGGTAATCACATGTGAGAACAGATGGAACACTTCAGGGATTCACAGAAATGCAGCCTTGCATTGACAGAGTTGCAGATGCCTTGGAAATTCCAGTAGCTAACAGACAAGACAGAGCAACTTTATTCCTGGTATCATTTCAAGCAAAGACATCAAGCCAATCACAAGTTGAAAAGACAGAGTTGGAAATAGCAGCAGGTGTTTTCATCTAGTGATAGTCAATGACTACCCAAGGGCCAGTTTCACTTATGCATATTGAAGAAAGGCCTATGAAAGACAAGACACTCAAAGTGGCCTTTAGGCATGAAATCTGTTTAAGAGTCACTCTCAGCACTATCTCTTTCAAAAGTAAAGGGGTGTATATTTATGTGTGTGTATGTGTGTGTGTGTGTGTGTAAAAACATGTAGACATGTAAAGTCTGATACAAGCATGCATTTTTTAAAGTTTTCCTAATGATGAATTGTTTTTAACTTAAATGTAATGCATCATATCATTTGATAGGTGGTGACCATTGAGCAAACTATTTGATGAAGTTTTCTTGACTCCCTCCAACCAAATCATTCTTTTCCACGTGGGAATCTTTTGGGGGCACCTCTTGGGTGGTGTTACGTTCTGCCTTGTACTACAGGTGTTTGTGTCCTTGGTTCGGGTAGCCTTCTTGAACCCTCCCCCTTCCTCGATCTCCCACAGAAGTCCTGATGGATGCTTCCTTGAGACATGGAGATGACCGAACGCTTTTGAAACTTTTGCCAGCAGAATGCAAATTCTGGTAAGTTTTAACCAATCTGAAAAAGCCTCAAGGACAGAGGCATTATGGACTATTCAGTCAATCCGTCAATAAGCATTTATTAAGTATCTAGTATGTATCAGGCACTGTGCCAAATGCTGGGGATGTGCAAAATAGCAAAAACAGAGTCCCTGACTTTAAGAAGATCACATTCTAGTGGGGGAAATCACGTGTGAATGAAGATATACAGAAAAAAAAAAAACAAATGAGGTAATCTCAGAAAGAAGACATATAGTTGTGTGTGTGTGTTTGCATATGCATATGTTTGTTGTCTGGGGAGAGGGAATGTGTCTGTTGTCCAGTTATGAATCTAATTAAATTTGGACAGTCATACCACCAGGCTAGCCGAAAACAGATGATTTTTGTCAGTCATAGCAATGTTTATACTGGGGTTGAGATCTGTGTAAGAGGAGGGAGCCCTTGAGGTGTTATAATTTGTATTCACCGATTTCCCTTAGGTTGAAATTCCTTGAGTCAATCATATTTCTGTCACATGCAGCACCTATGAAACTATTAAATCTTATACTTTGAGAGCTACAGTATTCAGTCAATACTACCCTACCAAGAAATGTACTAAATTGCTTCCCCACAACAACTTTGATAAATAGACTTTTTATTACCTTATATTCATAGGGAGAAGCAGAGAATCAGAGAGCTTCCTATGAGTGTTTAATAAATATTTCTTGAATAAGGATATCATGTTAATAAAATCCTTCCCCCAAGTCAACCACCTGACCTTCTTATTCTTGACTCTTGGCTCTAAAGAATCAGGTATTTAAGGGTCTCATTTTGGATGGGCTTCTATGAACTTTATAGATTTAGACCTGGAAAAGGGAATCCAGTTCAATAATACATAAAACACTTTGCCAACCTGAGCAAGAACCCCCTCTACCACTCAGCTGACAAGTGATCATCAAGCCTTTGCTTGAAGACCTCCCAGGGTGGTCCATTCCACTACTGGACACCATTAATTTTCAGGAAGATTTTTCTTTACATCACACTTAGATTTGCTGCTTTGTGACTTCTCATCATTGCTATATTCTATCCTCTGAGGCCAAACAAACAGATTTCTTCCTTTCCCATGTGACTTCCCTTGGCATATTGGAAGACAACTCATATCTTTCTGAATCTTATTTCGCCCCAGTTCCTTAGTAGATCTTGATCCCCCTCCCAATTCTGGTTACTACCACCTGCCATTTAAATTATGCTATAAAGTTGGCAAAGCGCTTTATGTATGGTTTCATTTCAGTCTCAAGACAATCCTGTGAGCTGCCATTGCTATGACCCCCATTTTGTAGAAGAAGGAGCTGAGATCCAGAGAGACTGAGTGATCTGTTAATGGTCACACAACTTGTAAGTTTTAGAAGTGGGATTCTATGGCATGTTACACCCCTCCACTTCATCCAGTGGGCAATGCATGGAAAATAGACCCTTGAAAAGCATCTCAAGTTGTTTCTCTTCCTATCATCATGATGCTGTCATCCTACTGTTCACTGTAGAATTGTTATAATAATAGAGTTCACTTGTGCACTCAGAGCAGCCCTTTATCCAAACCATGTTTTTTATCCTCAACATTTCCCTATAATCATCTTGTGTACCCTAGGTTTTACTTGATCACCACCTGAGCAAGTTAGATTTTCCCAGGGCAACTTGTAAGGTACCCTGTGAGGATCCAGAGAATGATTCAAACAGAAATATTATTGATTTCATTTTCTTGGAAAGCCCTTCGGGTAAGAAATTGGGTCTGGCCGTCTTTCGGAAATATAAATACATGAAGACCTTCCCGGAATTGATAGATAAGGTGACAAACGCCTGCCTTGTTATTCAAGCCTGAGACCTGTAACTCCCTGTTAGGACCACCCTCATAACCAGACACTCAACCTGCGTCCCACTTATCATTATGGACATCCTGAGCACAAACTACATCAGTGAAGGCTTTGCTCACCTCTGACTCTCAGACAAAAAGAAACACATACGCCAAGAGATGCTGGACTCACAGGGGTCCAAGGTTATGGAGCTAAGGAGAATGGGAGTGAGTCAGTCAACAATGGTGTTGTCCTAGAGTTGGCATAGACGTTCAGCCAATACAACCCTACCAAGTCACAGTCTTGTGTCGCAGAGAAGCATTCTTGGAGGAGAAAGTCCTATCAAACTACTATCTTGTCTTCACCTTCCTTGAAGTGTTTAGTTGAATGACTACTCTTTGGGGAACTTGGTAAAATAATTCTGATCAGGCTCAAGCGGAACTCTCTGACTTCCTTTAAATCTCAAGTAAAATCCTATCTTTTATTGGAAGCCTTCCCTGACTCCTTAATTCTAGTGCCTTCCCTCTGTTACTTATTTCCTACCTATCTATATCTATCTATCTGTCTGTCTGTCTACCTATCTACTTGTTTTGTATGGTTTTTTGCATGTTCTCTCCTCCAGACTGTAAGCTCTTTGAGGGTAGGAACTGTTTGTTGCCTCTTTGTACATACCCAGTGCTTAGCACAGTGCCTGCCACCTTGTAGATACTTAGTAAATGTTTATTGCTTGGTTGACTGATTGAAAATGATCATATTCCCTCATAGGTATGAGTAACAACGGTTACAACTATTAAATAATGTTTTAGCAAATGTCAGATTTCTTAGTTCCAAACTATCTTGTTCATTTTGTCCCTCTTGTGCTAGGCTAGAGATTTACTTGGATCTTTGCAATGGTTGACTTGCTCTGATCACATATAATGCCAACTTAGCAGTCACGACATATCTTAAACACTTTGTAGACAATTAGAATGGTGACAAAATCAGCAGTCTAGTAGCTGGAATACATAATTGGAGTCTGCTGACAGCCACAGCAGCTAATGGAGTCAGTCCTGAGGAGCTACCTGCTTGATCGAGCATCTGAGTTACTATATCCTGCAAACAAAGGTGCAACTCATTCATTGGCTATGGTGTACCCAAAAGTAATTTTGGTTGGGGAGTGGGGCTGCTTTGCAATACCCACTTTAAGTCTGAGCCTGCTTTCCAGGGGACCAAATAAGGATAGAGAAGAAAGAGTATGCCCCAATTGGCTTAAGGGGTGAGGGGGAGGGATGATTTTGTGGCTTTGTCCTTGTTATACTTTCTAAATAAATATCTTTGTAGAAGCTAATTGATGATAATTCACTATTAAGGAGATATTGATGGGTCAGATGATATTGAGGAGATATTAACTGGTAAGTGATATAATATTGGAGGAATATTCTAGATAGGAGCTTGGGAGAGATAGAATGTGAATATTAGAGAAAAACAACCCCTTTTAGGACCATGGGGTAGGGAGAAGTAACCAAGATCTGAGATCCTGATTCACCAGTGGGTGTGTGGGTTAAGAGAGTAAGTTTAGAGCCTGCGTATACTAAAATTAAATGAATAGTTATTACCCCTTAAATTTTTCCTTCAGAAGCTAGTTACAAGGGGGCTGTGTCTCAGTTTCAATTGATAATAGAATTATTTCTTACAATCTTTACAAAAAGAAAGACTTTTAAGTCTATTGTTTTTTAGAGAGGATGCTTCTAGTCGATATTTCTCTATTGTTGGCTTATAATGTCAATCTTATACATGAGGGAAATCTATATTAATTACAGGACATGTCCATGTCTCAAGAATTGAAATATGGAATAAGAAAATTATACACAGATCAAATAAATGCTTATTCAATCTAGGAATGAATTTGCCAATTTCTTTACTGCTAAAGGAAGTAAATAACCACTTCTTTAATTTTAGTCATGGGGATGGGAAGGATTTTTTAAAAAGGAGGAAAGAAAAGGAAGAAAGAAAAAAAAATCAGGGGAGAGGAAAGTGGCATAAAGCAGCAAAATACAACAACGCAGAGCACGTTATATTTTGCAAAGTTGTACAACCTCCACCACAGGCACTCATATAATTCCAAACAGATTCGTGGCATTTGATGCTCATTAAATAAGAGGAACATTATGACCTCATGCTGGTAACCAATAAAAAGTTGATAGGCAGTAAGAAATGCAACACCTGGTTAAATACCAATAATCTTGACAAAACAATTTGAGAATGAAAAAAGCTAATATTGGCTATATGAGGGCAAATGGGAGCAGTTGATTTAGACTTTAGGCAGAGTGAAAACATATAAAGCTGCAACAGATGCAATTATATTATCTTTTCATGAGTACACAATCAGGAAGAAGTTTCAACAATGTAAAAGAAAAAGAAAATGAAGTAATGAAAAATTATTTTAATAATGAGGGCAAGGGGTCAAGAAGAAAAAGACTGAATTCATTCTTAAAGAGTAGCTCTGCAGAAGCATTCTTTCTTCTGGGGCCTAAAAGTGTTTTCATTAGATTTTTGGTCAATAAAAATTAATTGGCACCAGGATCTGGGATCTGTATACACTACACTTCTCTCCCTTTTCGTTTCCTCTTTTTAAAAAGGCAGTTCCTCTAATAGGCTAACAAGAAGAAATCATTTCTCCTCTTTAGTTATTTCCTTGAAGAAGGGGACAGACCTAGGGCTATACCTAGGCCCAGATGTGAAATGATCCAGTTGAGTTTAAGCACAAATTTCTTTTACTGTTTCAAGCAAGAACTATATGCCAGGGTCTGCTTCTAGCTTCTTCCACTTTTTTCAAATCTCCAGTTTCAACTGGGTTCATTTGCTTCCTTGCTTTAAGCTTTGGGACATGAATTTCTTCCACTTTGAAACAGATTCTTCCCCTAACAGATAGGTATATAAAACTAATATAAACAATGTGTAAGCAGCTAATTTGATTTAGGCAAAATTAATAGAGGGGAAGGTTCCAGATCACAAAAAATAGTTTCATTGCAATCTGCCTTGGTCAGACATTTGAAATGTTGTGTCTAGTTCTGGGGTCCACAATTTAAGGGGAGTCACTGGTAAACTGAGACATGATCAGATGATTACCAGATTAATAAAAGGCCTTAACACTAAGTGATGAGGATTAGTTGAAGGACATGGGGATGATGGACCTACAAGCAGCTCAAACATGGTCAGGCAATAAGAGCCTTCATCTTCACATCATTAGAATATTTTAACTGGAAATTTGGAGATGTTTGATCCTATAGTCACCACTAGTAATTGTGTTGTTGCTTAGTTGTTTCACTTGCATCTGATTCTTTGTGACCCCATTTGGGGTTTTCTTGGCCAAGATACTGGAGTGGTTTGCTATTTCCTTCTCTGGACCATTTTACAGATGAGAAAACAGAGGTGAAAGTGACTTGCCCAAGGTCACACAGGTAGTAAATCTCTGAGGCTGGATTTGAACTCAGGTTTTCCTGACTCCAGGCCTGGCACTACCCACTGTGCCATCTCTAGCTGCCTACATTTTTGGTTATCTCTTGATTCCTCATTCTCCCTCACCCCATATCTCCAATTAGTTGTCAAAGCTTGCCATTTCTGCCTTCACATTTTTTTTTGCTTCTGACCCTATCTTGCCACTCACTCAGAGAGTACCTTGGTCGTATCATTATCTCAGTATCATTACTTCCCCCTAGACTAGTCCAATGGCCTCTTAATTTGTCTTTCGGTGTCAGGTTTTTCACTGCTCCCATATATCCTATACACTGCTGCCAAGTCATTTTTCTAAAGGGGAATTAAGCTTTTGCATTTCCTATGTGCCAGGCACCGCCTGAGTGCTTTGCAAATATTATCTTACTTGGCCCTATGATAAAGTGTTGTTATTTTGTAGTTTCCAGAACTGAGGCAATCACTGGTAAAGTGACTTGCCTAAGGTCACCAACTAGTAAGTGTGTGAGGCTGTATTGGAACTCAGGTCCCTCTGACGCTGGTGCTAGTGTTCTATCATGTGGTTCTCTGATTCTACCAACTCTTACGGCTTCTTATTAGCTTTAGGTTAAGGGGCAACTAGGTGGTGCAGTGGATAGAGCACCAGTGCAGGAGTCAGGAGGACCTGAGTTCAAATCTCACCTCAGTCACTTGAAAATCACTAGCTGTGTGACCTTGAGCAAGTCTCTTAGCCCCAGTTGCCTCATCCTGGGTCATCTCCAGTCATCCTGGTGAATATCTGGTCACTGAATTCAGATGGCTCTGGAGGAGAAGTAAGGCTGGTGAGCTGCACATCCTTCCATCATTCAAAACAAAGTCAAGTGCAAGTCATATCATTATTTCTCTGAGGGCATGGTCTTCTTCAGCAACGAAGGATGAACACACACACACACACACACACACACACCTTTAGGACAAAATAAAATCTCTTCTTTGTAACCTTGGGCCTCTGTTTTCTCACGTGTAAAATGAAGGAGTTGAACTAGATGATTCCTGTAATGACACTTCTTTCTGACACACCAGACAAACTCTGAAACACAAGTCTGTGGTTGTTTGCAGGGGTTGTGTCCAGCACATGGGATAGGCTAGGGGTGTTTAGGGTGAATGAGAATTTTAACTATCAAGAAATATTTCATATAGCTTTTTACCTTGTAGAATATTTATTTTATTGATGAAGGTTTAATTACTAAGATTTTTACTTTGTCTTCTTTGAGATTATTTGGTTTAGGGAGCAATGAAGAAAATTATTCTACTATGTAACCCTAATTCAATCTTTTATTTGAAATGGGGACATTATATCTTACCTCTTTCTTACTTAGCTAATCAGCACAATAGGTCTCAAGCTGGTGAGTCCCAATAAATTAGTTGACTGGATTCTGCTGTTTGTAGGGTAGGAACTACTTGAATCATCATTCACTTCCGCTTTGATAGGAATTATCTGATGCCTTTGAGATCTGTCAGGGCTTGGTGTATAGAAAGTATAATGTCATATCCAACCCTCAGCGAGCAGGAAAGAAGGCATAGAAACTCTGCATTAAATGTGGGATTACACATTGACCTTTAACATTCAATTACTGTCATTCAGCAACCTCTCTTTTAAAGTTGATGTCATCCACTTGTAATACCTTCTCCCTATCTGTCTCAGTCATCAGGTCCAAGATATCATCATCTCCAGTGACTCCAACCCTTGAGTTACTGTCTCTCTCTCTCTCTCTCTCTCTCTCTTTCTCTCTCTGCCTCTAGTCCCTTCATTCTCAGAAGCCTCAATTCACACAGTGATGACTTTTTGGGTACTTAATAGTATTTTATTTTTTTTCAGTTACATGTAAATTACTTTTCAACATTCATTTTTGTAAGATTTTGAATTTCAAATTTTTCTCTCTCTCTCCCTTTCCTCCTTCCTCCTCAAGACAGCAAGCAATCAGATATAGGTTATACATGTACAATCATGTTAAACATATTTCTACATTAGTTAAATTGAGAAAGAAGAATCAGAACAAAAGGGGAAAACCACAAGGAAAAAAACCTGGAAACCAAAAGATAGCATGCTTTGATCTGTATTCAAACTCCATGGTTCTTTCTCTGGGTGTGAATTGCTTTTTCCATCGCAAGTCTTCTGGAACTGTCTTGAATATTGCTGAGAAGAGCTAAGTCCATCATAGTTGATCATTGCACAATGTTGCTCTTACTATGTGCAGTGTTCTCCTGGTTCTGCTCACTTCACTCTGCATCCGTTCATGTAAATCTTTCCAGTTTTTTCTGAAATCTACCTGCTCATCATTTCTTATAGAAGGATGGTATTTCATTTTATTCATATACCACAATTTGTTCAGCCATTCCCTCAATTTCTAATTCTTTGCTGCCACAAAAAGAACTACTATAAATTTTTTGTGCATAGGGGTCCTTTTCCCTTTTAATGATCTCTTTGGGATGTAAATAGCTGGATCAAGTTTTTATAGCCCTTTGGGTACAGTTCCAAATTATAGTGATGACTTTTCAATGCTTCCAGTTTCGTAGTCTTCAGTTTCAACAGCTTTTATCCCACTTTCCTCCAGTCCTCTACCAATAGGGTTATGCTATTTGGACCTCATCATTACTCCACATAATCCACGCTTGACATTTCATCCAGTCATCTTCCAGGAAACCCTAACCTGTGGAGGCATCTTACCCTCTGTCTTACCATTGCTTCATTTTTTTCCAACCTGCAACAGTGCCTTGTGTATGAGACCTCCAGAAATGATGCTCCCCACCCCCTAATTGGGGGGATTGATTTTTTTAGCTTTAGAACTCTGCTTTGAATCTGAGCTGTCTTGATTATTGTGGAGGTACAAACATACCTATCCCGTTCTACATAGTTGGCTTCAAACCATTCTTTACATCTCATTGTTATCCATCAGGAAACCTAGGCATCTTGCCTTCTGCCCAACGGCCACATGTATCCTAGATTTCCTCCCTACCCCCACCTCATGTCGAAGGAATAGTAATCTAATCAATATTACCATTGCTATTGGAAAAGGGTGTGACAATCAACTGTCCCGTGGTTGCAGTGGCGATCCTTGTGATTCCTCAGACCAAAACTCCCTTTCTTGACCATGAATCTCCTATACCTGTTGTCCCCTCTATTGGAACGCAGGCTCCTTGAGGGTTGAGATGTTTCACTTTTGTATTTGTATCCCCAGCACCTAAAAGAGTATCCAATACATAATAGGCATAGAGTAGGCAGTGAGATGGCACAATATGTAGAGAGTTAGACCTGGAATTAGGAAGATCTGAGTTCAAATCTAGCCTCAGATGCATAATAACTGTGTGACCCTAGGTATGTCATTTGACTATCTGCCTCAGTTTCTTCAACTGTAAAATGGGAGGTAATAATTAACCCCTGCTTCACAGGGTTGTTATGAGAATAAAATGAGGTTATATTAGTAAAGCCCTTGGCACAATGTCTGGCACATAGTAGGCACATAGTAGACCTGTTCCCTTTCCTTTCCTCCTAATAAACACTTTTTTATTTCTTCTTTCACTCCTTTCCAACTTTAATGTCTACACCTTTATGTTTATTTAATATATCATTATTTTAATTTAATATATTAATTGATATATATTGATATGAATGAATAATTCATTTGGTTTAATTAATATAAATATTAATATATTTTATACATGTATCTATTTGAATAGGTTATCTATTAATTTAATTTTCTGTTGATGTTAATATTCATTATTAATTTTTTGATATATTAAATACATTATCTTTATTAAGCATCTAGGATTTATAAAGAACTGTGATAGGCTATGGAAGGCAAAATCAGAAACAAAATCCTCCCTTCACTCATGAAGTTTACCTTCTTCTGAGGCTGAGGAGGAGAGAACATGCACATAAAGGAGTAAAAACAAGATAACTTGAGAAGAAAGAACACTAAGAACTGTAGAAGGCAAGAAACATTTCCTAAGGAGGCGTTATCTGAACCAAATCTGGAAAGATGATAAGGAAAGATTTGAAAGGAGTATGTTCTAGATGAGGGGGACTGCTTGAGCAAATGAACAGAGGCAGGAGATAGAACAGTGAGTTTTAGGAATAGCTAGTGCTCCTTTAGCTAGAATATAAAGTAAAAAATGATTTCCTCCTTTTAAGGCATATTGCCTCTCTGTGCTATCAATCATATCCCATTTCCACCTGCTTCTTCCAGGACTTCGTTGTACTGATCATCTCAAAGTTCTACCACATAGTCAATTTCTTCATTGGCTCCTTCTTCTTACAATAAAAGTAAGCTAGCTGTGATCTTCCTAATAGAAAATAGTATTTTCTTGACCTCACCACTCCTAGAAATGACTGTGGCCCTTGGCTTATGCCATTAATGAGGATGATGCTCGTTTATGAAATGATGCTCATCAGCTATGACTTCCATCTCATCCAACAGAGTACCCAGGAAATTTGGGTCTATTAGAAGCAGGTAATATTACGATAAATTGTAACTTCTGCCCTGATTGCCACAGGACCAAGCTAGCAAAATATTCAGGAAATTGTGCAGGTCAAGATTCCAGGGGAGAGGGAGAGGCCATGGTGGAAGTGGAGGCAGTTATGTTCTAACCCTCCGCTTCCCAAAGCTCCTACTATGCTGGAATATATATAAAAAAAGAATGTCACTTTACCTCGTAAAAAATGACCTTTTCCCCCAAAAGGATTTTATCCCCCAAAAGGTTGCAGTTTGTGTGTTATTATGAAGGGGTACAGTTTTCTGCATACTTGATATTTCCAAGGAAGAAATCTCAGATAAGCAAACTTGAAATTAGCATTAATTTTTCCCTACTACATCAATTTCAAATATAAAAATTCAAATTTTTCCCTAACACATTACTAATACTGAAATAAATTTGTGTTTGCATAACCAATGGTATAGTACAACTGACTATAACTGATTATGCAAGCACAGGCTCCTCTTCCTCATTGTCATTTTCTCACACTATTGCAATCTAGCTACTATTCCTATTTCTACTTTGAAATGGTTCTTTCAAGGTCACTAGCGACCTCCTAACTGCCATGTCTAACACTCTTTATAAGTCTAAATTTTCCTTGACCATTTTGTACCTTTGAAGATCACTACCTCCCTCTTAGACTTTCATAACATTCCATTCTCCTTTGTTTTCTTTCTGCCTTTGAGTCTTCCTTCTTTGCCTCATTTGTCACTTTGTTTATTTGTCACCCTCTTCTGGTCTCTATGGACTTGTTCTGTCTTGGCTATCTTCTCTAATTTTAACTGTTTAAACTGCCACTTTAATATGGATGATTCTCCAGTCTCTTTAGCCTTTCAAATGGCTTCGAGGCTTGCATTTTAAAAACGTATTTTATTGCTGTGCTTTTCTTTTTTTTATATATCACTTTCACATCTCAATGATTATTCAGGCACTCCCTGTTAATAATTAAACAGTCAGGTAAAAAAAAATCAACATATTAACTATGTTAACAAATGTATGTCTTATTTTACATGTAGAGGTGACCAAGGGGATGGGGTAAAGAATTGAGAGCATGCTTCATCCCAAGTTGTGAGAATTCATGATTGGTCACTGCCATAGTCTTAAATTCAATTTATGAAATTAAATTTTTGAGTTATTTTGCTTCGCATTCCTGTGAGATGTTTTCCTAATTCTGCCAATTTCAATCTGTATCAGTTCATATAAGTCTTCCCAAGCTTCTCTGACTTTTTCTGCCACTTGATATATTTTATTTCCCCCTCCATTACAAGCTGAAACATTTTTTTAACATTTGTTGTTGAGTTTTTTTTTAGTTTGAGTTCAAAATTCTATCCCTCCCTCCCTTTCTCCCCTTCCTCCCCCCTGGAATTGTAAGCATTTAGATGTAGGTTGGATATGTGCAATCATGCAAAGCATTGCCAGATTAGTCATTTTGTACAAGAAGACTTGAATAAAAGAAAGTGAAAGATAGCATGCTCCAGTCCGCATTAAGACAATATCAGTTCTTTCTGTGAAGGCAGATAGTATGCTTTATCATTAGTCCTTTGGGATTGTCTTGGGTCATTGTGTTGCAGAGAATAGCTAAGTCATTCACAGTTGTTCATCGAACAAAATTGCTGTTGCTGTGTTTAACATCTTCCTGGTTCTATGTACTTCACTTTGCATCAGTTCATGTAAGTATTACCAGGTTTCTCTGAAATCATCCTGCTCGTTATTTCTTACAACACCATAATATTCTGAATTCTCTATATTTATAATTTCTTTCTTTTTTATTTTTTCACTAGACCTGTGGTTTCATTGGTATTTTCAAATGCTCAATGAAGAAACTCCTTTTACTGATCTAGTATTGCACTTGTTTAGCAGCTTAAAAAATATCAGAGTTGCCTGGAGTGCTGAAAAGTTAAGTGACTTGCCCATGATAACTATGTGTCAGAAACAGGACTTGAACTCACAGTTTCTCGAGTTCAAAAGTCACCTATTTCTCCACTCAACCATCTTGCCTTGCTCATCATATCTCACTGTACAATAATATCCCGTTATATTTGTATGGCATCGTTTGTTCAGGAATTCTAAAATATATAAATATTTAAAATATATATCTACTTTACGACTTGCCATCTACTTTACTACCACATAAAAAAAATACAGTTCAACAAATTTTGTTATTTGGAACCTTTCCCTGTCTTTGTGCAACCAACCTCAGTGTGGTTTTCGTTTGTGCTTCTCTTATAAGTGATATGGAGCATTCTTTCCGTGATTGTGGAGAATGTTTTTTTTTTAAAAAAAAAACTACGTATTCATTTCTTCTGTGCTCATTTCCAAGCTTTCCAAAGGGATAGGTCTTTCAAAATGGGGGCTGAGAAGGAAGTGGTAGGATATATCAAATGAAAATTATCCAAGAAATATTGCTGCTGAACACTTTCATCTAGGCTTTGCAAAATCTAAGATGCTAGTTAGGGAATAAGACTAATTTATAGAGAGTTTTTCGATCATCATTTATATATAGCATAGAGGGTGGGGCTTAGAATTAGGAAGAACCAGCTTTGAATCCTGCCTCTGAAATGAATTTTGTTCCCCCGAGGAAGTCACTGAATATTTCTGATCCTCTGTTTCTTCATCACCAAAGATGTGCAATGCCAGTAGCAGACAGGGTGATAGTCACAATATAGACCTCAGTTTATTTCCATGTGGTTTTAGTTTCTTTCTCTAGATCTCCCTATTTTTGAGAGGTTTTCATCTTGGACCCATGATAGACCCATGATAAACATTAATCAAATTTTTGTAGATCATACTAGGTCTGGGCAGTTGTGGGCTACAATTTTATCTGCAATAATATTTCAGTTGAAATATGGATTATTTGTTGGATTCTCGAGGATACTTTGAAGTCTGTATTTTCAGTATGGTGGTTATTGTACATTAAGTTAAGCAAGTTTCTGGTATAATACTATAACCATGTGTAAGAGGACCAGAGATTCCAATTTCCTGCAATAGGGATGAACTTTCCCTAAAAGTTGTCTCTGGGCTTTGGTTTTGACTTTGCCTTGCTGATGAAACATCCTGATCCCCTAAGGACAAAAAAAGTCCCACTCATGTAGACAGGGTCCTTTCCAATTTGGTGGATTTCTGAAGACTATTTTAAATCACTGGACCCTGCGCTTCTGAAGAGAAGACCCATTTCCTTATGGAGATGAGAAGGACTACTTACAGGAAAATGCTAACGTATCCTTGTTGCATATCTTTTCTGTATTAGGACAAAGTAAATTTTGTGGTTGTTGTTCAGTGATTTGCAAATGCCTCATTTCATCCCCAAATCAGATCTGAACTAACAGGGTACTGAGGTTAGAGCCACCCCAGCAGCTCTTGATGGAATTAGCCTACAGTGATATATATTATATAGTTTCACATTTCCTTGAAAAATCTGTACCGATCATTAAGTTTGCATTGTTTGGTATCTATTTACTGTAATTTGTGATGATAAGAACATATCTTACTGTCTTGTTCTCCTATTTTAATATCATCATCCCATTCTTTTCTTTTTCAGTGATGATGATGAGTAAGTCTTTGTGAACACTGTGCAACTTCGTAGAGGTAATTTTTAAAATAGCTATTTATTGACATCTCTAATTTTGACACTACCTATATTTTCTCCCATATCCCTCTTCTTACCCCTTTCAGAATCTTAAAAAAAGGAAGAGAAGTTCAGCAAAATCCATCAACATATTGAAATTAAGGATGTGCTAGAACCAGTGTAAACCTGCTCTGAGAGATCCCATTGTTAAATTTTCAGAAATTGATAATTACTATAAATCGGATCTTGATTTATTGCTTTGTTGATTGTCTAGACTTAAGAAAATGATGGAGAAAATAATTCAAATTAAACTTATAAGTGTCTCATTCATATTTTTTTGAAGGGGGAGATAGTTGTTAAATATTTACCATTAAACTAACACATGCAGTGTTCCATACCCATGGATCTCTACCTCTACAAAAGAGTTGAGTAGTTTTTTTTTCTCATCCCTCTTCTCTGGGCTCATGTTTGGTCATCACATTTTCACAACATATACTTTCAATTTTTTTTTGTTGTTTTTTCCATTTACTTTTGGTAGTCATTGTGTATCTTGGTTTCTTGTTTCTGCTGACTTTATATGTTTACATAACCCTTTTTATTCTTTTTTATATTCATCATGTTTGTTGTTTCATACTAATATTATTCCATGACCTTCATTTACTACAATTTGTGTAGGAAACCTACCTTGTTTCCAGTTCTTTTGTGTCACAAAAATACTGCTATAAATCTTTTGGTGTATATGGATATTCCCTTTTCCTCACTAACCTCTTTGGGGTATATTCCAAGCACTGGAATCTCTGAGTCAAAAGTTATAAACATTTTAGTCCCTTTATTTGTATAATTTCAAATTGCTTTCCAGAACGGTTGTACCAATTCATGGTTCCCCTAACATTTCTCTAGCATGCCTGTCCTTTCTTTGCCAATTTGCTTGATGGGAGGTAAAACCTTCAGGACTATTTTCATTTGCACTTTTTTTTTTTTTACTAGTGACTTGGAGCACTGTTTCATGCAGCTGTTAACAGTTTGTAATTCTTTGAAAATTGTTCATTCATACCTTTGACCACTTTTCCACTGGAAAATGACTTTTAATCATATATTCCTTTTCTATTTATTTCCATTCTATTTTATTTATTTATATTTCTGTATATCTTGCATATCAGACCCTTGTTAGAAATATTGGATATAAAGCTCTTTCCCTGTCAACTACTGCCCCATATTAGACTATGAATTTTATTTGTACAAAAGCTTTTCAATTTCATGTCATCAAAATTATCCATTGTAATTGCCTCCAGCCTTTGCTTAAGAATGCACCCTGTACCTATTAGCTGTGAAATGTGTATGAATTCCTTCCCTTCTAATTGATTATGACGTGACTTTTAATATTCAGGTCACAGGTTGTGGAATATGATATAAGATATTGGTCTAAACCTTATTTCCTAATGCTATACCCATTTTATGGGTGGGGAAACAGAGTCAAAGAGATGCCCCCAAAGTCATAGCATGAAGGAGCTAAGAGAAGAGCCTAGTTCAATGCCCATTTGGTTATGTTGCTGAACTTCCCATATAGTCTGTGAATTTTCCCATGAGTTTGGGACAGCAGCTTATTAGTGTTTGCCATGTTGTCATAGCAAAGCGCCATGCAGACAGAATACTTCAAACACTCCCATGTGAAAAAACAAATCACAACCTTCCACAGTATCATTCCCCATACACATATGGAGGGTTCTTGAAAAGCAGGCCAACAACACATTTATTGAACACCCACTATGCAATGCCTTGAAGAGTGGTTAAAAAGATCAGACCTGGTTGTCAAGGAGTTTACAGTTTAATTGAGATGATATGTACTCTCGAAAAGATAACGAATAGCTTTTGTCCTACACTGACAACAGTTTTGAAGCATCTGGCCCTATTCTGAACTATGTAGTCAACCTCAGCAGAGAAGGACCAAGATATTGCCCAGGGGAAAACCAGGGGAGCTGTTTGCCAAGACTTAGCTTATAGCATAATATGTGCATATATATATATAACATATGCATATTTGCAGCTGCCCCGCTGGACACATTTTTCCTTTAATTTAAAAAAAAAGATTTATTTTAAACTTAAGTAGTCATCAATAAAAACATACTGGCATATACATAAGCAAAAATAATTTTAAGTGAAGCCATTAGCTCTATTATTTACAGTTGAATTTTTAAAATATATAAAATAACTTTAAGGAAGTATGAAAACATTCTGTTTCCTCGTTAAGTTGATTTCAGAGCTTTTTATTCCCTTCTGTGTATTTTACTAAGTTCTGTTTTTGTCTTTTTTTTACAAAATTGTTACTGGTGTGTATATTGTTCTGTTTTTTATTTCTTTACTCTGCATCATTTAATATAGACACTACAGAATTAGAGTCTAAGGGAACCCTTAAAAGATGAGGAATTCAGAGAAACCTGTGAACGATATAAACTGATAGACACTAAAATAAGCTGAACAAGGAGGACAAATGTGTGTGTTAATCATAATAATGTGTAAGAATATAACATTGAAATACTCTAAAATTCCGATGATTGCAGTGACCTATCATGACTTCATAATACTAATGGTATCCTGCTTCTTGGCAGAGACAGTAGCCTAGAGATACAAGGAAAAGCACTCATTTTCAGCTTTGGCCAATTTGTTGGTTTGTTTTTCTTGACTGTATTTGTTAAAGGGAGAATTCTATTGGAGTTACAGCCAATGGAATGTGGTAGTGATGTAAAAAAAGAGAGTGGTGCATCAAGAAACATATTTTTGGTTTATTGTAGAAAGAAGGATTAGAAAATACCCTCAGTGATACAGACAAAATCTTTATGATTTTTTTTTTTAGTTTTGCTAGTTTGGAAGTTAGTACGGTCAATTGATGACTCATCAAATAGGATGACTCATTTTGGGAACCTAGACAGATGCCTAGGTAAACTAGCCAATATAAAGTCCAAACATCTGAATGCAAAGAGTCATTTGACTATATTTGAAACTGGAGACTTTGGATGTATAGTAGTAGACTGTGACAGGATTGATTTTACCATGAATTCCTAAGCCAGGGTGCTGGGGCCTGTGCTGCCAGAGGACACAAAGGGGATGAAATAGACAATGGCCTATGTAAGTAGTAAAAGCAATAAACCATAGAGATGGAAACCTGGAAACCATTCCGATGGTGGTTGGGTAATAAATTTGTTAATTATTTCTTTCTCAGATTTTATAGATCCTTGATTAGAGATAGTCTGTGATATACAACCTCTGAGCTCTCTTCCATCTGAGACTCTTTGATTCTGGAAAAACCAGGGGTAGCTTTAGAGACGATTCCCAAAAAACCAAGGGAGAGTCTATTTTAACAGACAAGAAAAAGAATACTTTGTTATTGATATAGGAACTATCCTTGTATCAGATAATATACTTACAATTAGATCACAAACTTGTCAAAACAAAGACTGGACAGAATTCGTTTAAAAAAAACAAGAAGGATAATTTTAAAAAGTGCATATATGGTGCATATATTTTTCTATTTTTTCCCCAGCTCATTACTATAGTATTTATCTTTCCTCTGTTAATAAGGACTGATAAAAGGATTGATTGGGCAAGTAGAGGTACATCCAGAGAATGATTAAAACACATGAAGAACAGAAAAAAGGAGGAACTATAAGGAATAGAAATGACTCCACATAGCTGAAGATGAGAAAGGGCACTATCAGATAAAAGAGACCCTACTTAGACAGGACAAAGTCCAGGAAGCCATAGAAGAGCTGCTGCTTTAGGTGGGGAATTCCTGGCATTACCAATGGTGACATTTCCAGATAGAGCCCAGTACAATGAACATGGCTGTCCCATGATCCTTTAAGATGGCATGGATTTTGGAAACCAAGTCTGGGAACAGGTGAGATCAAAAGACTTAATATTGCCAAGATGCTGAGACTCTCATTGATGAAAACTTTGGGCTGTTTTAGAACGATTAGAGATAATAGTTGACATAGCAACTGAGAAATACTCTTCCCAAGGTCATGGATGGAGATAAACTTCTTGAAAACATATACTCTTGCAGAATTAAGGAGTGAAACAGAAGAGCTCTCTGAAGAGCAGATGCCATGATAAGTATGTGTATATTTAAAATAACTGAATCCTGATCTATTAAATCTACTGACAATGAAAAATAAGGAATGAATATCAGAAATTAAAAGAACATCAATCATAATAATTTTATACAGAAGTTTAACTGACGTAAATCAATTGCCACAATGACATAATTAATGGAGCCTAGAGAGAGCCTTAGGAAAGATTAGGCTTGGTAAAGACATTAAAACCCAGACATTGGATTTGTATCATATGACTAACTAGATGAAGGACTAGACACTTTCTCCAATCCTCATGACCTCTCAAACATCTCTAAAAATAGGAATCATGTGCAAAATATATAGCAATTTTAGCTATCTCCACAGTTTTTGACACTAAGGATCTTAGTAGGTAAAAACTTAATGAACTAACAAGGGAGAAGACTAACCCCTAATCTCTAACATGCTCACTCATGACTCCCTTTAACCCACCGCAGCTACCACAATCTGAAAGGCCTGATAAAAACAATCCATGTGCTTACAACAGAATTCAACTCTGACCCACCTCCTACCTCACCTCTGCCATGACATGGAAATCCAAAAGCTAAAACTTGCTCTAAGTGGTGGTATGGTAGTATGCTTTTCTGTGACACCAAGAAGTGACAAAAAAAGGAGGTCTGCCAGACTAGATGACAGTGTGTTAAGTTTGAAGGAAATGATCATACATCTAGGCCGGTTCTGTACTCCCAGAAGTCACTTGGGGCAGATACCAAAGTCAATGAAATATAAATTTCCTAGCCTGGGAGGAGGTTGAGGTAAGTTTGAAGTCCATCCTTCTCACCTAAAGTAACTACCATAAAGGAAGAGTCAGAAAATAGGAAATATAGTCATATTACAAAAATCTCAGGAGGAATAAAACTTCATTAAAGACTTTGAACCTAAGTAGATCAACCAAGAAGGAAGATTCTCATAACAGAATAATGTATAGATATCAGATCAGGTAAACAAATTCAGATGTCTCTAAATAAATATTGCCAGACAAGGGAAAACAAATCAACACCTGATGAGGTAGGAGAATCCTATGGACAAGATAGAGAACATGGAGCTATAATAGTCTGTTCTTAAATGGTTGGAAAAAGAAATAAGAATTGTAAAAAAAAAAAATCTATGGATTTCAGTGAAGAAAAATATTAGCAAAAACCAAACCAAACCAAAACAAACCCAAATCGAAACTGGCAAACCTCACCAAAGAAATAAAAGAAAGTAAAACTAACCAGTAATACAAATATACAGAAGTTGAAAACAGTCTACAAGAAGAATAGTAAAAAAAATAACGTTAAAGGAAAACACGATGGTCATACAAACAAAATATATTGATCTAAAAAAACAAGATACATGAAGAGAACTTGAGGGGTCTACCAGAAGAACATAATAAGTCAAAAATTTATAGCACCATAGTGGAAGAAATAATCTAAGAAAACAGTCCAGAACTTCTGAACATAGAAAACACTTGCCAGTAGAACAGAATATAATCTATAGATTGTCTTTTTAAAATATCCTATGCCACAGTTCCAAGACACATAGAAAATTTAACAATTCCCATGGCAAGCAAGTGCCATTAGAAAATAAAGGGAAGGAAATCTGAATAATAATCTGCACTCACCAGAAATGGCAAGGGGAAGTGGAATAATGTGCCCAAAAGGCACTAGGTGACATTCCTTGTAAACCTAATCTTAAGTGGGTTAAAGAACAAATTATAGAAATAACCAGTGATTTCATGAAAGAGAATGATGACAATAAACCTGTCTCTCAATTAATGAAAAAAGATAAAATTTAATAAAAAGAGGCTTTTAAGGAATTCCTAGAAGTAGAGAAAGCAGAC
Organism: Potorous gilbertii; assembly: GCA_028658325.1. Taxonomy (NCBI): domain Eukaryota; kingdom Metazoa; phylum Chordata; class Mammalia; order Diprotodontia; family Potoroidae; genus Potorous; species Potorous gilbertii. The sequence goes on along the minus strand of CM053772.1, from coordinate 64,844,632 downwards.
CTCATCAAATGGTTTGCCTCGCATAGGAGGAGGTTGAGATAAATTTAAAGTCCAAATAAGACAACAAAAATACAAGAAAAATAAACAAATGCAAAAAACCAAAAAAAAGGACAGATAATGAAAAAAATTACCCCCAGAAAATTAGAAAAAAAGTACTAAAAGAAGAAAGTCCCCTATTGGGTTAACCACAAATTAACAGTGGGATCCCACAAGAGAACAAAGATGAAAACAGATTTCAAATAGAAGTGATGGTGCAGAAACAGGTCTAAAACACCAACTAAACCTCACAACTCTCTGTCTATAGCCGAATCAATGTTTGTTTGGTTTTTGGGGGGTCGGGTAAGTTTAACTTGCAGAATAAGAGAGCACATAAAAGGGAAACAGGGAGGAAGAAAAAAGAGGAGAACACGCGATCATCTCTAATAAAGTTAAAGTTAACAATGAAGGGAAAATATTTCCTATATTCTGTCAGGAAGATGGCCCATAGGTGAATAAGTGAAGGAAGACAGAGAGGGACTGAAACAGAGAAAAAGAAAGGGGAAAACTCATTACAGTGGTGGGAGTGATTCCACTGAAGAACACAGTCCCATGGACGGGTGTTTATATTCTATAAATGAAGATGAGTACTTCCCAAAGCTTATAATCTGCCAGGATTTGGTGCTTAGAGAGATCACTCCCTCTGCCAGAGTTGAATGGGATTCAGAGCACGTAGGGGCAGCTAATACCCAGAAAAGTGGAAAGACATGGCCTGGATTCAGAGAGCAGATATCATGGCAAACAGGAAAAATGATGCATGGATAGTAATGAAATGCACAGCCATAGGCATAGGACAATTCTACCAGGGGGCAATACTTCTCTCCTTTCTGTTATCTGTAGGAACTAGAGTGATGCATGATAGAAAAAGGAAATGATATAGAAAATATTTAGGAGAGGAAACTCAAAATGAATACCTTGGAAACTTTAGAGACAAAAGTCAAAATAAATACATCAAAAAGCTATGAATCAAAGAATAAAATTCTAGAATAGATGGAAAGAGGAGATAAATAATGAAGAAAATGAGGGAAATTATTTTTTAAAAGAGACAGAACTGAAAATTTTAAACTAACAAAACAAGTTGAAGGCTTTTAATTGACTATTTACCACAGAAAATGAGTAAGCCCAAAATATGAGGGTCCTTTAACCTCTGTAGTGGTTACCTCACAGGGTTTTTATGGAGATCTAATAATGTAATATATAGAAAGGAATATATAAATGCTAGCTCTTCAAATGGACTGGCATAAAACATCAGTCCAGAGTTTACAGCACTCTCCCTGTCTCTGTCTCTGTTCCTGTCTCTCTCTCTCTCTCTCTCTCTCTCTCTCTCTCTCTCTCTCTCTCTCTCTCTCTCTCTCTCTCTCTCTCTTTCCCTCCCTTCTTTTATATGTTGTCTGTAGATAGCCTTAGAGTGAGATAGAAATTGGTAGATCATGAGAGTTACTGTTAGTGACTGCTGTTTCCCTGGCCCTGTACAATTCCCCTATTTCCTGTTTATTGTAATACCCTAAAGGAATCCAGATAGTTTTGCTAGAAAAAATGAAATTTATGTATTTAATTTTTATAAATTAAATAAGGGTCTTATGTGAAGTGAATATGATACTGCTGATACTTAGTGCAGAGAGAGTGGTAATTTACTTTTGTAGGGGCTATTTCCACTTATTTGTTAATGACATATTTACTTCCACTGCCTAATGATTTACAGTGATAGATGTGTTATAATTATAGTACATAATATCCTACATTTATAACACCATATCCATCACTGTCATTATATACCCATGCTAAATGTAAAATTATTTAATATGGTCACAAAGATGCCAAGTGATGGAAAAAACCTTTAGAAACCCATTTATTGGTTTCTCCATGTAGACACTGGCTTAAACACCAATGGTAGAGATCACTTACAAACACAGCATTGGAAAGAAGGAGTTAAAGATGTATACGAAAAGCAGACTGATGCAATATAATGCATTGTAAGATACTTAGAGATATTGTTTACAAAATTGCAAATTCAGTTACAGTTAGGAAGCCAATAAAAACTAGTCAATCAATAGTATTTATTAAGCACTTAGTATCTATCAGGCACTGTGTCAAGAGCCAGGGATACAAAGGAAGGCAAAATACAGCGCCTCCTCTCAAAAATCTCACAGTCTCCTGGGGGCGACAACCTGACAACAACTGTAAACAATCAAACTACAAAATTTATGATTGACTAAGTTAAAATGAAAGCGAATTTCAAAAAGGACATTTAGGTGCTGCAGAGGATTGAATGCCAAGCCTGGAGTCAGGAAGACTCATCCCCCTGAGTTCCAATCCAGTCACAGACACTTAGGTGTGACCCTGGGAAAGTCACTTAACTGTTTATCTCAGTTTCCTCACCTGTAAAATGATCTGGAGAAGGAAATGGCAAACCACTCCTGTATCTTTGCCATGTAAATCTCAAATGAGGTCATGAAGAGGTGGACACGACTAAAATGACTGAACAACAACGAATCTCAAAAGCAGCTATTACAAGAAGACACATAAAAACTATTTTTAAAAAGAAAACTACAACAGGACTTTATTAGCTTCTTAGTTAACTCCATTTTGGACAACTTTCTTTTGAAAATAGCAGTACCTTAGCAAGTTTGAGCAGCACCTGTGTAGATGATAACTTTGTCAATTATCTTGAATAGTAGCAAGATATAGTACTACTATATATATTAAATGCATCTATTCCATAGGTTAGAACACCTGCTGGATTTGGGCCCAACACCCTTTCCAAGATATAGGGCGATTATGGATATAGAACTGTAATTTTTGAACCTACTTGGCAATTATGAAAATGAATGCTTGATACGAAAACAACGAAGTTGGTCAAGAGATTCAGTCCGTTATATATCTCCTTGCAAAATTAAAAACTCTTATCTTTTTTTGAGACCCACATCATTGACTGAGTCAGAATCCACCAGCCTTGAGAGTAACCCTTGTCCAGAGAATCATAGCTACAAGGACAAAGTTTTATAACTTCCTTGGCAAAACTCTGCCAGTAGTTCAGTTGGCCTTCTTAGAAAACTGAAGGCAAAAGTCAAAAACAATCTTGCCTCCTTGGTACAGGCTTCTCTTTCTTTCTCTAATTTCTAATTTCTATAGCTTAAAGAGTACCTCTATTGAATGTTCCCTTTTCATCAGGCCTTTTGGCAGCCAATGTCCCACCTATCTCCTACAATAAGCACAGAAAACAGAATGAGGGGATATAGAACCTGGAAAAGTAATTCCCTCATTCATGTGAAAACACTCTCTCCCAGGCCGGGGGAAAGAAAGAGTGTGGTGCTATGTGGGTTGGCCTGGGAAGCTGCCATGCTCTTGTTCTAAAAGTATCACCTTGAAAACAATCAGGCTTTGACAAGGCAGTCAGTCAATGAGCATTAAGAGTGAACTATGTGCCAGGCACTGTGCTCAGCCCTGGTTATATAAAGACAGGCAAAATCAGAGTCCCTGCCCTTTGGAGCTCAGTCTTATGGGGAGGGAGACAATACGAAAACAACTAGGTACAAACAAGAGGCATTCAGGGTAAATGGGAGACCATCTTAGAAGGATAGCACTATTTGTATAGTCTAAGATTCTTTAGTACAGCATTTAGATGGCGATTTAGGGTTTACAAAGCACTTTACAAATATTTTTCATCTGGTTCCCTCAGCAATCCAGGGTGGCAAGATATCATAATTATCTGCATTTTTACAGATATTTTACAGATAAGGAAACTGAGACAGACAAAAGGTAAGTGACTTGCCCTGAGGTAACCACTGTCTGATAGTACATTTGAACCCAGATCTCTCTCTAAGTTTACTGTGCCACTTAAGCTCCAAACTAAATCTCCTTGGCAAATAACGAATAAGTAAATCAAGGTCACTCCTGAACAAAAACCATCTGTATGACATAGCCACCAAAGGCTTGAACATACCTGCTGATTAAGACCTCGCGGCCTCTCAAAGCTGCCCATGACATCGCAGGGCAGGGACTCCTAAGGGCAGTAAACTGATTTTGGCTGCCTTTGTATAACCAATGCTGAAAACAGAGCCTGGCACATAGTAAGCTCCTAATAAATACTCATTGTCAAAGCCTGAGGGAAAGAGAGAGAAGGCAGTAATGTGCCAGGCAAGTCAAACCATCAGCACCACTACCTTGACCACCATCATCCTTCAAGCCCTGATGGGGACAACCTAGGACACTGAATCCAAGAGCCTTGAAAATAGCAGTGCTTCCAGACTATCAGATCTATGTCCAGCCCAGCCCACCCAACCATCATGGAGGGAAGAAATCACTGTGGGAAAGTTGACCAATTGCCACCAGTAGGAGAAGGGGACCAGGAGGCCTGGGAGTGACAGCACCCTCTCCCTTCCCCAGACTACCAGCCTCCTAGCTCAGTTCCCATACCCAACATCTGAGGAAGCAACTCCTGGGGAAAGAGTGCTAGTCAATCTCACTAACTGCCAGCTAACTACTCTCAAACAGGGCACGGTGGGCAGCCTGGCTGAAGCAGTGGGGCGCCCTTAAAGAGAGATCAGAGATAACCTATGCCAAACAAGTCAAACCACCACTACTTTGAACACTATCTCCTCTCTGACCCTGAACAGGACCTCTGAACCCAAGAGTCCAGGAAATAGCACCACTTCCAGCCCATAGCCATCATCCTGGGAAACAGCCCCTGTGGATTGGCAGCCTGGTTATTGCTCCTGCGGTGCTGCAGCCAGAGCTACAGAAAGTAAAATTCTTACTACAAAGTCCTTAGCACTGTCAAATGGTTCAACACCAGAAACTGACAGGACAGTAAATAATTGGGATTAACATCTGTTTTACTGCTGCATAAGGATCACAGGGCTTTTTCATCTGACTTGTAGCTGAAACTTCCCACATGTTTGTCTATCCCTTTAGAATGTGAGCTCTTTGAGAAAAGGAACTGTCTTCCCTTTCTATTTGTGTGCTCAGTGCTCTACCCATAGTAATGTTTTCATGATAAATACTTCATTCATTTCACTTTGTGATAACTTTCATTGGGAAGATTTTGCAAAAATCAAGCCTACATCTGCCTTTTTTTTTTAGTCTCTGCCCACTGTACCTTGTTCTATTTCCTGGAGCCCCTCAAATATTCAAAAGCAGCTATGTTATCTATTGGTCTAGAAGCCATGATCGTTGCAAGGTCTCAGTTTGAGTTAATGCTTAAATGAGAAAAAATTCTACAGTAATTTCTATGATCTGACATTTTGGTTGGGACCAAAGTCAGGGAGGGGTGGTGGCTACCAGCAGACTCAACCAACAGTCTCAAAGACTGAAAGAAATCTCTTGGGATGAGGGCCAATGAATTCTCTGCAGTATTAGCATTGAACACTTATCTCCATAAGCAAGGTCAAATCTCTCTTACCCCCATCCCCATTCCTATCTCATTCTCCTAAACCTTTCTACTGAATGTTTGGTTGGCCCCTTTACCCTCCCTAGTGAATTCCCTAGACATTTTCATCATCAATGCACATTTCCAAAACATAACTACTGCCAAAGAATACATGTACATGATGTCTGTATATATGTGACCTCACACTGAACTCTTAGTAGGTTCAGAAACCTGGAATTACTGTACCTGAGTGCTCTAGTATTAAAAGTCCTAGGATCAATGACTTAGGAAAATTGGCGTTTGGAGTTTTTCAAGAAAGACTAAAGCATGAAAGAGATAGAGACTGAGGGAGAGAGAGAGAGACAGAAAGACAGAGACGAACAGACAAAAAGAGACAGAGATGGACAGAGAGGGTAAGAGACACAGAGAGAGACATAGAAACAGATAGAGACAGAGAAAGATCAAAACCGAGACAGAGAGAGGGAGAGAAGGAAGAAGAGAGAGAAGCAAGAGAAAGAGGAGGAGTGAAGAGAGACAGAGAGTGCTTGAGTCTGCATGTACTTTGCAATTTGGAAATGCATTGTGAGGGGAATCACTTTCGAAGATGGAAGTTCTGGGTCTTGAGTTAATACACAAACTGACTTCTAGCTAAAGGTTTCTGACAAATGCTATGGGAAAAGTCATTGTTTTTGCCTTTTAAAACTTTCGTGTCCCAAGATTGTGTTTTTCTAACTATTCCAGACCTTTCAATGCCTCCCGGAAAATCCTTGAACTTTCCATGAACTTGATGGAGATTACCCAGCTCCACTTGTGACCCTGTATGCCACTGCAAATAATAATGAAGAAGAAGAGGCCAGCAGTCCACCCCCGCCAGGGCCACGGGAATGTCAGGTTTCATCAGGAGGCCCACCAGACTTGGAGACTCTGCTGGGGAATGAATAATGTCACTCTGTTGAGGCAGATTTCATTAACTTCTTGGTGCTAATAAATCATACTAATTAAATACTTGTGTTAGTCATTTAAAATTCATTTCTTTCCTTCCAGTTAACATCCATGAAAAGATAAATAAGATGAGCAGAAACCATCTATTAATATAAACTGAATCCTCTGTGAATGCTCAAGGCATTGTGACTTTCAACCCAGAACTTCCTTTTCCCTTTTCATGACCATTTCGTTTCTGCCTGACACCAAATACATGGATACCCATGTTTGAATCTCATCTCTGGCACTTAATTCTGATACCATGAGCAACTTGATTTTATTCAGGCATCTATCTATCTATCATCTATCTATCTGTCTGTCTATCTATCTATCTATCTATCTATCTATCTATCTATTTACCTGTCTATCATCTATTTTAGGGGAGGAAACCAGGATTAGGATCACACAGCTAGTAAATGTCTGAGACTGCATTTGGAATCAGATTCCCCCTTCCCAGGGTAGGTACTCTCTATCTACTGTACCACTTAGCTGCCTCTATCAAGCATTTTTTTCACTACTAACTGTGGGAGGTGCTGGAAATACGAAAACAAAAAATGAAACGATCCCTATCCTCAAGGATCTTATATTCTATTGGGGGAAACAAAAATGGTAAGATACAAAGTATGTACAAAGAAATTACCAGATATTTTTGGTGGAGGGAACAGGCATTAATAATCAGGGCCTCAGTTTCTTTATCTGTGAAACAAAGATAGTACTTATGAGACTCAAGAGTTATGATGTATGCAAAATGCTTTGCAAACTTTAAAGCACTATATAAAATCTTGAAATATTATCTATTATTATAATCTCTACTCATATCTTGTTAGATCAGAATGCATTCAAAGATTCTCATATTTTTTTACCTTCATTTTTGGGGGGGTTCATATGAATTGGGATACGTAGCCCATGTAACTTCTAACGGTCTTTAAGGCAACCCTTCGTCTCACAAATGAGTCTCAATTCCAAAAGCAAGGCTTTAACTTCCCTCTCAGACTCCCTCTCACAGGTATGCCCTGAAGAGTGTGGAATCATTTTCTGATGCCATAAATTTGAGCCCCCACTGATGTGCTTCCTCTAAGATTATCAGTTGAGAATTATTTTAGTCAACTAGCTTTAAGAAAGGGATATTTACTATTAAATTAGTACTGTAAAAAACAATTGATACAAAACATCTTCCTCCCCAACGCCCCTCCCCTACCAAAAATAAAAAAGGTCTGTGACATACTCTTCAACAAGGACATACATAATGCAGAAGAAAGTGAGTTCAGGCTTGAGAAGTACTTTCTTGATTTTTTTATGACCCAGTCAACAACTTTGGACTGTAAGATACAAGCTTTCCAGTTTAGAAATACATAGTTTTAAAATGTTTTTTTTTCAAAGTGCCGTTCCTTCTTATTGACTTATAACATACTCTACAAAAAAAAGTGAATACATATGTTTGACTGTAAAGAGAACCTCTAATGACAACAGGATAATTTGAAAACCTATTACTGCTCGTTCCAAAGGCTCTGACTTCTGTGGTCCTGAGACCTCTGCTATAGACATATCCCAGAGATTAGGGAAGGACTCACAAGGACGCCGAAAGCCATTGCCAAGGACGTAGCTGTCGCTGACTTTGGGACATTGTTACTGCCTTGTCCTATTGTGGCATGCAATATGCCTTAATACTTTCAACAGCTTGTATGAAACTTTCCCATGAACACACACACATAATATAGGCTAACACAAACACAGACATACAAAGAAATCTGCCTAGGTAAACGATTCCCCAGAGCTGCATGGCTCAGCCACACAGAGGTTTTGCCTGAACCCCTTACTTTTTCCTTCTGCCAACACAATCAGCGCCATTTATAAACATCAGCCCAGAAGACTTGGCCAACTTGACTTTTATAAGCTGGCGAGAGCCAGCCTCAGAGGGGATGAAGGCTGTTGCTCTCATCAACCTTACCAGCAACAACTGCCTTGCTTTCCTAATTGTAGAAACAGCAGGGTGATTTCTTTTTACTTAACTGGTTTTCAACTATTTTTTTCTGCTAACATCTGCCTATGCATGAGTTCAGTCACATTTTTTTACAACAATCCCACTTTTCTTTTCTGCAAAGGACCATGTGGGGTTCATCTGTCTCCTGACTGCCCCTCAAGTCCATCCTGGGTCTACTCATTCAACTTCTCAGGCACTAGCTCTGTTCCAATGAACCTTTAGTTCCTTAAATGACTGATTGACAAATTATTCCTTTTTTTATGATTTTCTGCCTATCTCAACCTTCCACTTCAGCATCAACTCTGTTCACAAGCCTGCTTCCATTCACTGATCATCTAGTTCTCTATATCTTCTCTTGAATTATTCCCATTTATCTCTTCAGAGTCTGGTACAGCGGAAAGAGGACGAGACTTGAGATCCAGTTATAAGCCCTGGGTGTGTGTTCTCATTTCGTTTATTCACCTATAAATCGATCATAGTAGCATACTTACCACACAAGGCTAACACCAGCAAAGATCTTGATAAACACAGAGGTGCTATATCCTTTGAAGATATTAATATAATCAGTAATAATAACACTTTCACAAATTCACAGGATTTTAGGAAGGGAAGGGACCCCAGGGCTCATATATTCATGGGATTCTTGACTTTTTCAGTGTCATTGTACCCCTCTTCTAGTCTAATGAAACCTATAGATCCCTTCTCAGATAATGTTTTTAAATGCATAAAACAAGATAAATAAAACTATAGAGGAAAACAATTACATTTAAGTACAGTTATCAATATATTTGTTTTATAAAAGTTTGCACTCCTCCCAGTATGAAGAAATTTAAGATTCAAAGAGGTTTTTAATTGATATTAGGATGAAAGCACACTGGGAAGCTGGGATGGAATAGTTTATATTTCCTTTCAATGACCTGAACTGATCAGCAACATCTACTCATTTTACTTAGGGGTAAAAAGACTTCGCGTTCTTTCATTTAAAAAAAAAAAGATTTTCTATTTAAGATTTTTTAAATTAATTTTGAACTTAAATACAAACACACAGAGAAAATGAAAATTTTCTTGTACACAGCCATAAATTTCCATTTCACAGTTTACTTTTTTAAAAAAACTATGTAATCAACAGTACCCATTGTTTTCAAAGCTATCCTGCTTTTCTATGCTTCCTTTTAAGTTTTCTTTTGTTCTCTGCTGTGTACTTTTTTCTTCTCCTTCGCTCCCCACCCTGCCCTTCTTAGGTTAAGAATTTTAATCTAGTCCAGCTTCTTCATTTTATTAAAAAAAACCTGATTAAGCAGTTTGTGTAAAGTGCCATAAAGAAGCAAAGTCAGAATTCAAACCCAAAACTCCCGGCTCCAATTGAGTCCAAGTTTTTTCTCCCCACTGTGCAGTTAGACAGCTCTGCACATCAAGTGAGGAGCCATAGATTAGATTGGAAAAGGGTCTCAATGTGGGTCCACCCTTCTTGAGGATAGTACTACAGTGGTAGGAAGGCAGTAACCTTTCTCCCTTAGACTTCTTCAATCCCTTCTCACCATCTTCCATTCCTGGTCATTGCCCTTATCATCATTGGCTGAACATATTTGTGAAGATTATTCCAGGGACAGGAAAGCACATGTTTCTAATAGAACTAGAGGTGCTTTATTGCTTATTCTCCCCAGTTTTATTAAATGTGTACATTTTTAACATTGAGAGACATCTGCCTTTGATTTTGAATTGAGTATGCCCCCATTTTTCAGGAGTTGACTTACAAACTGGACAGAAAACTCAAGCACTCTCCTTTTATTGTACCAGAAGCCCGATGACTTTGTAGGGGATAGCTGAAGTCTCTGGGTCCTATTTCTAAGGCAGGATATATTGGACATATCCCAATTCAGTTCAACAATTATTAACTGACAGTCACCAACACTCATTGGTGTATATCACATTAAGGTGAAGCTGATGAACTTCAGGGTGAAAGCCAGACAATGTTGAACCATATTCAAAGGATATTTCCTCACGCCAATGTGGCCTTCCTAGGGGTAATGCTAAATCATGCTATTTGAAATATTTGGAGGTAAAGTATCAGTGTACTTTCAATTATAGTATTATATGGGATAAACAAAACTTTTGCTCAAACCATTTTTGGCCTATGGAAGATCAATATAATACCAAAGTTAATCAATGATAACCAATAATAAGTTTGAAGCAAGGACATCTTTTGATCTATTGAAGCAAGGACAAACAAAGGGAGATGAACTGGACTATCTCATCGCTTAATTATAAAGTTAGCTTTTGAAGAAATAAAATCTGAAGAAAAACACACTACAAAGTTGAAATGAGTGTGGATTAGAACAGAGGAAGCAAAAGATTATTTTTTAAAAGGGGGAAAATATTCAGGGGGAAAAGAGAATAGCTAATCTATTTCTTTTCAGGGCCCCAAACCAAACTTCAATATTAGTTTTTTGTTTTCTTTTTACCTCCTTTTACCTTCTTTTTACCGCCTATTACTTAAAACTCTTGCTTGTTCTAGGATAAAGTAAACATGGAGATTGAAACAAGAACCTTATTTTTCCAAGGAGCATTTAATGGTCACATCAGTCTGTTGGACATAATGGAGCTAAAGCACTCAGACCGCATTATGAAAGGCCGAACAGGAGTATGTTGCCTGACTGTTGTCAGAGATTGGAATGGCATAACTGACTCTCACCAAAAGACTGGAGTCAAGATATGATGTATTTTTGAATTGGAATTTCTTGATTATAGAAGCATTATAGTTCTGGAACTTTCCAGGTTCAAAAAATGAAAAAGTCCTCTTATTGGGAGGAAATTCAAGATTCAAAGAGATTTTTAATTGATGTTAGAAAGAAAGTACACTGGGAAGCTGGAATGGAATAGTTTATATTTCCTGTCAATGACCTGAACTAGTCAGCAACATCTACTCATTTTACTTACGGGTAAAAAGATTTTACATTCCTTCATTTAAAAAAAGTTTTCTATTTAAAAATTTTTTATTAATTTTGAACTTAAATACAAACACACAGAGAAAAATGAAAATTTTCTTATACACAGCATAACAGAAAGATAATGCAGTATAAAACCACAAATTTCCATTTCACTGTTTACTTTTTAAAAAAACTATGTAAACCACATTACCCATTGTTTTCAAAGCTACCCTGCTTTTCTATGCTTCTTTCTAAGTTTTCTTTTGTTCTCTACTGTGTACTTTTTTCTTCTCCTTCACTTCCCACCTTGCCCTAAAGAAGCCAAAGAATAAACTGTATACATAATAGTGATCTTGAAAGAAATCTCCATAATCTGATGGACTAGGGTCACCCCATAGGGCAGAGGAGTAGGTTTGCATCCAGACCTCCTGCTAAATAACATTTGCAACCAGTCTGCTAGTATACATCTACATACATACATGTAAACACACACTTATGCATGCATGTGCACACACATGTATGTATACATACACACTGCAATGCATGTGTGTTCATATGTGTATGTATATTTATGTATATGTTTCTATTGTTCTTCCTCTGTGCTATTGTATCTTCCCTGATCATCTTCTCTTCTCTTTCCTTTCCTTTGTCTGTTAAGTCTCCCAGAAAGGCCCAATGTAGGGGAGAACTCAGAGGCAGGAGGAGCTGTAGGCAGCCAGTCTTATCCTAAGATCACATGTCTAGAAGTGTAAAGGATCTCCTAGGCCATCCAGCCCAACTCCCTCATTTTACATATGGGGAAACAAAGGCCCAGAGAACTTAAAGGATTGGTCCAAAGTCATAGAGATTGCGTGTAATTGGTTGGTTGGTTGTTGTTCTTCATTCTCAAAGAGGACCAAAATGACATCATCATGAAAAAGTGAAGTTTCAATGCATATTACTGAATGATCAGACCAATATGAGCTCAGAATGCTCTACCACAGGTTGAGCACAGATGGTCCATGTGAATATTTGGAGTGGATACTCCAAATTTGTGTATCCTGCATTTACTTTGTGCTATCTCAGTTCTGCTTTGCTCAATGAGCACAGCACCTTTCTGATGTGGGCACATCATGCTGAGCAGTCCTGTACCAGTGTCTCCCATGTCATACAATCAAATACAAAGTTCTTGAGAGAATCCTTGAGAGTGTCTTTGTAAGTTCTGCATAAAATAGTTTTTTGGTAAGCATACATTTTGCATTTGAGTTGCACTCTCTGAAGAATAGTTTGAATGCTCAGCAATTCAACTCGAGCAGGGACTTCAGTGTCTGGTACCTTATCCTGACAGATGATCCTCAGAATCTTCCTAAGACAGTTCAAATGGAAGCAATTCAGTTTCCCAGCATGAAACTGATAGACTGTCCATATTTCACTGGCATGCAACAACGAGGTCAGGACAACAGCTCTGTTATCTTCAGTTTGGTAGTCAGTCTAATATCCCTTCTCTTCCAAACCTTTCTTCAAAGCCTCCCAGACACTGAGCTAGTTCTGGCAATGTATGCATCAGCCTCATTGTCAATGTGTACATCTCTGGAAAGTACGTTACCAAGGAAAGTGAACTTATCCACAGCCTTCAAAACTTCTCCATTCGTTGTAACCAATGGTTTCACATATGGATGGTGTGGTTGTGGCTCATGGAGCACTTGTGTTTTCTTGGTGTTAATTATTAGGCCAAAATTAGCACAGGCAGCAGAGAATTGATCCATACTTTGTTGCATCTCAGCTTCAGAGGCTGCACTGAGTGAGCAATCATGTGCAAACAGAAAATCATGCACCAATACTCCCTCCACTTTGGTCTTGGCTTGTAGCCTTTTCAAATTGAAGAACTTACCATCAGTACAGCAGTTAACCTTGATGCCATGTTCATCCTCACTGAAGGCATTTGACAACATGGCTGAAACCGTCATGCTAAAAAGCATGGGAGCAAACACACAGTCTTGTTTCACTCCATTGGTGACTGGGAAGGCACAAGAACATTGTCCACTATCCAGAACCTAGGCAAACATGCCATCATGAAATTGATTAAATGACCATGAAAATGATGATGAACTTCTCTGGGCAACCAAATTTTGACATAATTTTCCATAATCCCTCACAACTAACAATGTCAACGGCCTTGGTCAGATCTAGAAATGTGTATAGGCCTTTGTTCTGCTCCTGGCACTTCTCCCAGAGCTGCCGGGCAGCAAACACCATATCGACTGCTCCTCAGCCCTTTCTGAAGTCACACTGGCTCTCAGGTATATGACCATCTTCCAGGTGAGGGATTAACTTATTAAGGAGGACTCTAGCAGGAATCTTGCCAACAATGACTTAGAGGGAGACACCCCTGTGATTGTCACAGGACAATCTATTCCCTTCACCTTTATAGAAATGGACAACAGAGGCATCCTTGTGATAGGCATATTTGGAACTGTTTTACAACCCTACTGAAACCAAAATAAAATCAAGACAAAAGTTGGGGTTGATAGGGGAAGATAAAATAAAGATTTATTTTATTTTGAAAATCTAAATGTTTGCTACATGAAAGAATTATTTAATTTTCAGAAATTTACTTCTAAACCTTGTAAAAACTGACCAAATCCTTTATATCACATATGTGTGTAGGTATATAAATGCATATATATACATATACATGTATATATGTATGTAGGTATGTAAATGCATATGTATATATATGTAGATATAAATTTACATACACATGTCTCTCTATCTACCTTCCATTAGACTGTGAACTCCTCTACATCAGCAACTGGGTTGTTACTGGGTTGTTTTTTGCCTCTTTTTCTATTCCCAGTGCTTAACACACTGCTCAGCATACAGTAAGTGCTTAATAAAGGCTTACTGATTTGGCATTACATATGTAAATATGTATACATGTATGTGTACACATATGCACACTACATACACATGTATATATACATATGTGACTTTAAGGTGGGAAGGTGTGGGTGTGTGCACATGTGAGCATGTATTATGACCAATATACCTTTCCTTAAATTAATCCTGGCTAGGACTACTAACATTTGCAGGATTAATGGAAGGAGACTAAATGAATGACTCAGTAGTAACTCTTTAAGAGGCCGTCACTGAAAATTCCTAAATACATATTTTAATATCAAGTTCATTTTAACAACTGATTTCAGTTTTTAAGACCTAGAATATGGTAAGCATTTGGTGCATGTCAATGTCTATGGGGGAAAATATATCAGACAAGAGAGGTCAACCATTCTCCAAATGTTTAATTCATTGAGAGTGCCTGAGGTAGTGAGGGCAAAGGACTTTTTAAAAAATTCTTTTAATTTCTCTTATTTGCACCTGTCCCTGATTGATTACAAATTCAGAAATAGATGCATTCCTTAAAGAATTACAGCCAAAAATTCCAAGTCAAAGAATGTTAGCATCAAAAAGGACCTTAAGCAATTGTATATTCCTAGAGTTCATAGATGTAAAGATGGCAGGAACTTCAGAAGGCATCTAGTCCATGACCTTTCCCTTTTACAGATGAGGAAACAGAGACCTATTTACGATGTCTTACCATATTCATTTCACTATGAAGAGATGATGGTGAATTAACTTGCTCAAAGTCACATAGCTAGTAGGTGTTGAAGTGAGAATTGAACCTATGTCTTGACCTCAAAACCAATTCTCTTTCACTACTGCTGATTTACAATTTCCATGCAACAAATCACATTTCACTTTCTGATGGAATATTACAACAATGGATTAGGGAAAAGGCATTATTTACTTGAGGGAGGGCTCCTATAAAACCTGAATGCCCTGTGTTCCCAAGGTAAATGACTATTAATGGTACAAACACTGAGGTCCAGAAAGGAGAATCTCCATCTACAGAACACAGAAGGAGACCGATTTGGGAAGTAAACAAACAGAAGCCAGAGTCAAAGCAGTTTGGCATTCAGGGTCTTTTCAGTCATGAAATGGAAGGAGTTCGGATGAGCCAGATTGCTGCTTAGAATTGCAGAGATTCTGGCTTGATCAGAAGTACCATGGAATTGATCACTTGTCTGTCTAAATCTCCTTAGTCTTTTTCTAATGGCAGTTTACATTTTTCTGTCCTGGTCTTATACCATGCTAATGCACAAAAGATCAACAACACAGATGTGACTTAGTCATGTTTCTCAACTTACAGGTTCATGACTAAGTGAATCTGAATAAAAGTGATGGAATTAAATAGTAACCTTCAGGTAGACAGAATCTACATAAAGTTGACGTGGTAATCCCGTGATGTTATTGTCATATCACAAGAGTGTTGTACTCCTTTTTAATCTTGTAAAACTCTAGTATGAGTGGTTATTATACTCAAAATATTATTCTTAAGTATGGATCAATTCTCTGCTGCCTGTGCTAATTTTGGCCTAATAATTAACACCAAGAAAACACAAGTGCTCCATGAGCCACCACCACACCATCCATATGTGAAACCATTGGTTACAACAAATGGAGAAGTTTTGAATGCTGTGGATAAGTTCATTTGCCTTGGTAGTTTCCAGAGATGTACGCATTGACAACGAGGCTGTTACACACATTGCCAGAGACAGCTCAGTGTTTGGGAGGCCCCAAAGAAAAGTTTGGGAGAGAAGGGGTATTAGACTGATTACCAAACTGAAGGTCTACAGAGCTGTTGTGCTGACCTTGTTGTTGTATGCTTGTGAAACATGGATAATCTACCAGCGCCATAACAGGAAACTGAATCACTTCCATTTGAATTGTCCTAGGAAGATTCTGAGGATCGCCTGGCAGGATAAGGTACCAGACACTGAAGTCCTTGCTTGAGTTGAACTGCCAAGTATTCAAACTATGCTTCAGAGCACAACTCCAATGGGTTGGCCGGCTGGCCATGCTGTTTGAATACAAAATGTACACTTGCTAAAAAGAATATTTTGTGAAGAACTTGCATAGGGCAGGCAATCACATGGTGGCCAGAAGAAATGATACAAGGATACTCTCAAGGTCTCTCTCAAGAACTTTGGATTTGACTATACAACATGGGAGACACTAGCACAGGACTGCTCAGCATGGTGTGCCCACCTCAGAGAGGGTGCTGTGCTCTTTGAGCAAAGCAGAATTGAGATGGCACAAAGTAAATGCAAGATGCATAAATTTGGGACATCCACCCCAAATATTCACAGGGACTATTTGTGCTCAACCTGTGGTAGAGCATTCTGAGCTCATATATGGTCTGATCAGCCACAGTTAGACACAATGAAATTTCACTTATCACAGTGATATGATTTGGGTCCTCTTTGAGAATAAAGGACAACAACCAACCAACTACTTTTTAATCTTGTGAAACTCTAATATGAGTGGTTGTTATACTTAAAATATTATTCCTATGTAATCAAAAAAAAAATTTTGAAATAGTGGTTTGCAATGTTTTACATATGTTATTTCATTTGATATTTTTTTGAGGCAGGTGCCATTATTGTTGATATATATTATGAATTGTGTAATGAATTCTTGTAGCACCAATCCCTAGAGTAGTTCTAACTTATCAAATAATTAAGATATGGAAACAAAGAGACTTTTTCTCATAAAAGGAAATGTTAGTCCTTACTAGAATACTCGTTAATATTTATGAGGTTGAAAATAAATTTCTAAAACTAAATAATCTCTTCAAGTGATAAACATTTAGAATTTCATAAAAAATAAATGTTCTTTAAAATCTGGTAATAACCTGACTTTTTTTTTTGGTTTCAGAATGTACCCTTTAGTTGGAAATGATCTCTCCTTTCTCTGAATTTCCACTTATTTTGTAAGTCTGACTAACAGAGAAAGGAAGAAGAAAGAGGAGAAAGAATAGGAGGAGGGGAGAGGACAAAGAAATGGAGGAAGAAGTCAAGGGTCAATGAGGGGAGAAGAAAGAGAAAGAGAAAAAAAGAATAATTACAAATAGGAGGACCTGTCTCAATGTCACTATCCCAGAATCCCATAGAACATTTTCAGAAACTACAGTTGATTTTAGGAAATGTTTATTAACTGATTTTTTCTAAGTGTCAAATATTGCTCTTCACATAGGATTAGAGATTTATTCACAGATAATGTTCCTTTTTCTCTTTTTAATATGCTTTTATTTATTTCATTAAATAGTTCCAAGTTACATGTAGAAAATTGTTCATTTAAGATTTTTAAGTTCTAAATCAGTTATACATGTGATGTCATGCAACACACATAGCCATGTTTCAAAAGAGAAAAGACAAAAAAAAACAATAAAAAGTTTTTTTTTTTCTGAAGTATGATTCAATCCACATTTAGAGTTCTCCAGTTCTCTCTCTGAAGGGGGATAGTATTTTTTATCAACGGGTCCTCTGGAATTATTTTGAATCGTTATTTTGATCAGAGTAACTAAGCCTTTCACAGTTGATCATCCTTGCAATACTGTGGTTATTGTGTACAATGTTCTCCTGGTTCTGTTCACTTTGCTTTGCATCAGTTCGTATAAGTTTTCCCAGGTTTTTCTGAAATAATCCTGCTCTTCATTTCAAAATAGTATTCTATTGGCAGAGCCAAGATGGTGGAGTGGAAAGATTCACATACATTAGCTCTTCTCCCCCAGCCCATAAAATACCTGTAAAGAAAGATTCTCAACAAATTCTAGAGCACCAGAAGCCACAGAACAACTGAGTGGAGGAGATTTCCAGCCCAGGGTGACCTAAAAAAGCAGACGGGAAAGGTCTCTTGCACCAGATGTGGAGCAGAACCCAGCCCAGCCTTGGCAGTGCAGCACAGCATCAGGAGGAGGACCTGAGCAGACCTCGGGGGCAGTAGCAGTGGTTTGCAGATCCCTCAACCCACAGGTGCCAAAGGTCAGTGAGAGGGTTTTTTCAGCTAGCCAAGAATGGAGTAGGGTCTTCCCATACCTCCAACCTCAGGCAGCAATGTCAGAGGCCCAATCAGGCAGCAGCTCCCACAGCAGCCCCCATCCATTGTTGGATCGTAAAGCCCCTGGGGGAATTGAGCCCTGTGTGACAGCCCTGCCCCCATCTAATGCTCCTGGAGGAATTGAGCAGCTGATCTTTATCTCACACTGAATGGTGGCCCTGCTCCTGCTTAAAGCCCCTGGAGGAATTGAGCACTTTATGTGAAATTTAGCCCCCAGTGCTGGCTTGGGGGAACTGGAGGCCAGGTAGTTTTGGAGAGGAAATTCTACTACTCACAGATTTGGGGCACAAAAATTTCTGGTTACTCTCAGACCAGTGTACATACTTGATTGTGCACCTTGGAGGAACTGAGCTCATATAGATCCCCAGAGTATACCCTACTCTTGACAAAGGACCCAAAAGTCAAGTAACTGACTGGGAAAATGCCCAAGAAAGGGAAAAAAAATAAGACTATAGAAGGTTACTTTCTTGGTGAACAGATATCTTCTCCCATCCTTTCAGATGTTGAAGAACAATGCTTACCATCAGGGAAAGACATAAAAGTCAAGGTTTCCATATCCCAAACATCCAAAATAAATATTCAGTGGTCTCAAGTCATGGAAGAGCTCAAAAACAATTTTGAAAATGAAGTAAAAAAGGAGGAGAAAAAATTGGGAAGAAAAATGAGAGAGATGCAAGAAAATCATGAAAAGCAAGTCAACAACTTGCTAAAGGAGATCTTAAAAAATGCTGAAATTTTACCCCTTTAAAACTAACTCAATTGGAAAAAGAGGTCCAAAAAGCCAGTGAGGAGAAGAAGGCTTTAAAAAGCAGAATCAGCCAAATGGAAAAGGAGGTTCAAAAGCTCACTGAAGTATTTTCTTTAAAAATTAGAATGGAACAGGTGGAGACTAAATGACTTTATGAGAAACCATGAAATCACAAAACAAAACCAAAAGAATGAAAAAGATGGAAGATAATGTGAAATATCTCATTAGAAAAACAACTGACCTGGAAAATAGGTCCAGGAGAGACAACTTAAAAATTATGGGACTACCTTAAAGCCATGACCAAAAAAAGAACCTAGACATCATCTTTCATGAAATTATCAAGGAAAACTGCCCTGATATGCTAGAACCAGAGGGCAAAATAAATATTGAAAGAATCCACCAATCACCTCCTTAAAGAGATCCAAAAAGAGAAACTCCTAGGAACATTGTAGTCAAATTCCAGAGTTCTCAGGTCAAGGAGAAAATATTGCAAGCAGCTAGAAAGAAACAATT